>CM021103.1:483750792-483771950 GCA_007115665.2 Sequoiadendron giganteum | reverse complement strand
GCCCCCGAACATTCCAAGACATAATCCTCATTTCTGACCTTTTTTTGAGGACACATCCAATGTCCTCTACTTCCCTAGGGCAATCTCATTTGTCATTTTACACATTCTAGTGGATCTCTGAGAGGGTCTCCCAGGTTTGGAATCCCCTCCAACATCTGCCTTCTTCTTCCTACCCTTCTTCTTAGTCGTAGTCCATATCCCTTCATCCTCTACTTTCTCCAGCTTTAAGCTTCCCAAGTTTTTAGTAGACTCTTCAATCATGCCAGAACACTCTTCCTCCCAAATTTCACCCTCTTCAACTGAATCTCCACAGGTCCCCTGAGTGGCATTTAATGACAGAGGATCAACAACCGATGAATCAGGACCAAAGATCCCTTCAGAAGCCCCCACAGGCAAGGTAACGACAACCGAGGATCCATGATCCTGAGACAAGGATACCTCTTGAGGTAAGGTTTCCAACATCGAAGAGACACAAGGGTTCGAATCAGGGTGAGGATAAGCAAGGGGTGGTGGTCGCGAAGAAAGCACAGGTGGCCGAACAAAGTCTGGGGGGACAAGCTTAGAGATACCCGAAGGCCTCGAGGTATCCATAGTCGGATTCGTGGGATTTAACACATCCTTAGACTCCCAACTGATCAAAGATTTGCAGTCAGAAATAAGATGCCCAACTTTGGCACACCTTTGACAAAATACCACCGCGTTTTCATAACAAACAGGTTGGATCCAATTTCCTAGCTTTGAACACAACTTGATAGAGTTTGGTAGAATTTTATCAACGCAAATATTGACACAAAATCAAGCAAAGAATAACCTTGATTTTGATTTAGTGACAACATCCGTAGTAACAAACTGACCCAACGAATCACCAATAGCCTTGAATATAGCTTCATCCCAAAACTCAAGAGGTAAACCTGACAGTCGCACCCAGATAGGAGCCGACATGTTAAGGTCAACAACAGGGTTGAAATTAGGTTTCCACCTACACAATGCTAGGCTGTGCTTCCCATAAACCCATGGGCCCGACGACAGAGTGGCCACTAGTCCTCAGCTGCAACAAACCTAAATAGGAAGAGACCACCAGCCATCACACAAATCTCCACACTTCCCTTAAGTCGCCACTTCATAGTAACCCATTTCCGAACCATATCCACCGTAGGACGATAGGAGAGGAATCTCCCCACCACAACATTCTCCATGGAGGAAAGGATCTTGTCGCTGATCGAATCCGGTATGTCAAACACAGTACCAACAATCGAAACAAACTCAGGAGGAGCCAAAAACAAGGAGGAGACTTGTTTTCCACTGTTCAGAACATTCTTCCAACCGACAGTCGGAGAAAACTCAACCGCTGACACAGAAGAACCACCCGGAGAATCCAAATCCTTCAAAATGCCTGAAGGAGAAAGCACAAATCCCATAGAGGGGGTACCCACCATACACGTCCCCAAAGGAGGGGAGCACATGTCAGGATGGGGCAGAGGGGGACCATTAGATACCCCCACGACAGAGTCCACCATGCATGCTTATTCTGATGTTATTATTATGACATGCTTTAGATTAGCATAGTGAATATCTTAATTAATATTGTTATATGCTCATGAGTAGATTAATGATGTCGGATTCGTCAGTTTTGTGACATTGTATTGGTGAAGGGGATGAAATTGCATCGCTCGCTTGTGAGCGCCGTGCGATTCAGCGATTCTCTCTTCACGGTGTGTTTTATTATGATATATATATGCATGTTCGATATATGCTTGATTGCAAGTTTGCAGGTATAGGACATCGACTCCACCTGGTTTCATAGGTTTGAGCGTGTCCATTGCCCAACGATATTGTTGATTGGGGATAGTAGCTAGGTTTCCTTTGTCAAGCCACTACCATAGTCATAATGTGTCATCGGTTCTATTGGTTATGTTTTGCTTTAATGTTCAATTTTACTTTGATTTTATTTATGTTGCAAAGTTTGTAAAAGAAAAATAAATGATTTAAATATTTTAGTTGATTATTTAATTAATCTGGTTTATTGTGTTAGAAGATTGTAATTTAATTAATTAATTAATTTAATCTAATTGGTAAAATAATCTCATCTTAGGATTAAATTTATTTTATTAATTAATTAAATTAATTGAATTAAGTTTAAATTAGATATACTTTGTATTTTTGAAATTATTTAAATGTTTTAATTTTTAGAAATATCTTGAGGATTTGGTGCAAATTGATTTTGAAAGATATTTTGTTTTCAACATGTGTTTTAAAATATTAATGATGGTTGTTGGAAAAAAATATTTTCACAAAGAAAATTAATGGTTGTAACCATAAGAGGTGAGAAGTTTTCTCATGGAAGGGAGGAGAGGATATTTTCTGGGGAAATGTTGTTTAAAAATTAAGTTTTGGTTATTGCATTGGGTTGTTGAAATTTTGGGGAAAAAAAAAAGTCTCAGGAAAGTCTCCATGTTCTGGAATTTTGTTTGTTTATGGAGGAAGCTCTGGTTGATTTGGAAAAAGCTTGGTTATGTGGAAGAGGCTCTACATCATTTCACATCCTCTCAAGCATTGGAATTCAAATTCCTCTATTATTCTAATTAATTTTCATTTTGGGAAAATTTCTTAGATTAAATTATTGTCTAGGAAAAGATTGCCTGTGCAAATTATGAGCTTTTGAGTTTTGTTAAAATTGAAATGCCGTGTCTGAAAATTTTCAATGAAATCTTCTGTTGAAATTTGGCAAGTTTTGATTGGGATTGTTGTAAACAA
The DNA here is from genome assembly GCA_007115665.2 of Sequoiadendron giganteum. Taxonomy (NCBI): domain Eukaryota; kingdom Viridiplantae; phylum Streptophyta; class Pinopsida; order Cupressales; family Cupressaceae; genus Sequoiadendron; species Sequoiadendron giganteum. The sequence goes on along the minus strand of CM021103.1, from coordinate 483,769,196 downwards.
TGAAGAACCTAGAAGAAAATATTAGGGATATGGAAATTGGAAAGAAATTAAACTCTCAGTAGGAATTCTTTTGTAGAAATAAACCTCTCGGGAAATTTGGGTAAAAGTTTTCTGTAGAGAAATATTGCTCCAATTTTCTATTGGATTTGTTTTCTGTAGAAAATGATTACTTCCTATTAAATTTGTTTGTCTGAAGAAGATTTAGAAAAATCCCTGTGTTGAAATTGCTTTTTTTTGTAAAATTTGTGTAGTTTCCTATAGATGGTCATTTTTGAAAATTATTGGCCCATCTGAATAGTTTTGTTGATAAATTTATATATATATAAATATATATATTTTAATATATTTTAATATATATAAATATATATATACACGTACATATACAAATATATATATGCTTATATATTTTAATTATGAGGCTTCTATCAAATTATGTTGAAACTCTGCATAATTTTTTCCGTACGCGAAGATTATTGGAATCACAACTTTTTCTTGGAAATCACAAGTGTTTATTTGAGTGTATGGAGGGGGGTACGTTGGGGAGATTCCACCGCCGCTCCCCAAAGGGAGGCGGTTGGTGGAGACTCCACTGTCACTTCCCCAAAGGGAGGCGGACGGTGGAGCCTCCACTGTCCGCACCCCTTTCAATGGGGTACGATGGTGGGTAGGCTCAACCTGACCCCCCCAAATTAATATATGAGTTAAAATTTTAACCCCCGACGGTTTCCTGTAGAATACGACATTTCTTTTAATACAATTAAATGGATTTGAATTATATTTGATATATATTTATATTTATATATGTATATATATAAGTATATATTCATATATATATTTAAATATATAAATAGATATATTTTATTGTTTGTTTTGGAATATTTTAATTATTTTCTTTAGAAAATTTAAATAATATATAATTTATATATGTATTTAAATATATTTTGAAATGAGTTTCTCTATAGGTGCATGCTCATGCACCAATGAGATAATTCTAAAATGAAATATTATTTTAGTTGAGGAAATTGATTTTAAATTAATTGAATTTGGGAAATCAATTTAAACAAATAGATAGAGTTTCTTTGCAAATGCATGTGTCAGATAATTTTAAAATGAGATGTTTAAAAGAGGAAATTTATTTTAAAAGTAGTCGAGGAATTGAAGTTACAGATAAAATTAGATTTTCCTTCTTTGTTTGTAAAGAGATTTTATTTAATTAATTTATTTGGGCAATTTCTTTACTATAAATCACTGAAGGGGAAATTGGATTTAGTATATCCGAAAAGTAGTTTATTTCATGTATGATTGCCTTTGTATGTAATTTCCTCTGTTCACTTTTTTGGGAAATTGGTTTAGAAGTGTTATAAGACTTCTAGTTGTGTTATGGATTTGGGGGTTGTTGTAATTTTATTGTCAGTCCATTTTGTTACCCTTGGGTAGTACGTATTATTGTTTTCAGTGAATCACCCGATTTCCACGAATGGGGATGTGATGTCATTTATCTTTGGATGGGGATTGAATATCCGTAGTGTGCACTAGTTACCTTTGGGTTGTGGATTTGTTTCACGTGTTGTCAGTAGGGAACTGACTCATGATGGGGGCTGAGGCTTAGGAAGGTCTGCCAGGGTAACCCATACGGATTTGAGAGGACAATTCTCCTATGACAACGATTTGTGTGTATGGTTCAATTGACATACTTAATTATTGTAACTTTGGAAGCAATGTAACCAATGTATTAGTGTTGTACTTGTGTTTGGTTAATTCAATTTTGTGTTAGCCTATGTCTAGAGGAAGTTGGTCTTGTCTAGGAATCCTTGTTACTATCTCCTAACATGGGGGGTAGGCCTTCATGTACCACTTGGTTGGGTGGAATGCATACCTTACCCCGTTGGGTCCCCTTCTTCTGTTCGTGATGGTGAGATCTTCTAGTTGGACAACTCGTGGTTACCAGTTGATACGTTCCTTTCATTTGATGTACTATATCAGATTGACACTTGTATTTATATTACTCCTCAATTGTGTTCGAGGAGGACTCATGTAATTTGTAACACTTATGTAAGATCTTCCTCATTCTGGGAATGAGTATTGTAAAAACTATTTGAAAATTAATTTAAACTTTGGATCTTGATGTATTTCTATTCTATGTGATGCAATTTTAATGCTTTGAATGTATGTACTTTAAATTCATAAGTAATTAATTAAATGCTATGAATGAGTAATGTTTATGTTATGGGATTCAGATGTAACCTTAGTCATGTGCCTCAGAGGATGTTTGTGATAGTGTAGTGCATCTTTCATATTAAAATTAGACTTTAAAAGAAAAAAAAATGTACGCTTTCATAGTTGTTGCAACTTACTCTAGGGTTACGAGGTGGGGCATTACACATGGTATCAGAGCCGTAGGTTCATACACTGGGTACTTTGGGTACAGATGAGTCCATTATGTTGTCTGTGTGAATCTGTTAGTGGAGTTTGTTAAGTTATCATGGTGTTCATGGCTTTGACATTTAGCATGATGTACTCTGTGGAAAATAGTAGAGTGATAGAAAATTGATAAAAGGATATGGATGGAAAGTAATATGTATCACATGGGTGATGGAAGTAGATGTTCTTATGGAGTTATGTATGTAATTGTATCCCCTGTAAATTGTGAGGAACTAGTAACTATGCATTGGTCGAGTGTTGTGAATACCCCGCACTTGCTTTATGTTGTAACGCTCCGCCACGTAATCCTAAAGGAAGTTGCAACACAACGCGGAAGCATATAATTTTTTTTTCTTAAAAGTGCATTATTAACAAGGAAAATACACAACTCTACTACAACAACCTCCAAGGTACGTGACAAGATTACATCTAATACCAAAACACATACATTACTCTTATAAAGCTTTTAAGTAAATTACTAATCATATAATTAAACACACATACATACAAAGCATTAAATATACCAACTCATAGAATATAATATAAAAAGCTTTAGTTTACATTACTTAACAAGTAAGATTACAACAAGAGTTCACATCACATTAAATCTATAGATAGATTACATCTCTCATTCCTCGAATGAGGTAAATCTAATAAGCATGATTACAAATTACAACTTTCCACCTCGATTACAAATGAGGGGTAATAAATTACAAGATTCAACTGAAATGAAAATAAACATGAAATGTAACTGGATCCCATGAGCTCTCCAACTGGAAATCTCGTCAACATGAACAAGAAGAAAATCCAATGGAGTAAGGTGCACATTCCACCCAACCAATTGGTACTTGAAGGCCCACCCCCCATGCTAGGAGATAGTAACAAGGATTCCTATACAAGACCATCTACCTCTAGACACAAGCTAAAACATAACTGCACTTAATCAAATACAAATACATCACTTACACAATGGTTACAATGCTTCCAGAGTTAAATAATCAATTGCCTCACTGATACAAACATATTAATGACCTAGGAGAAGTGTCACCACAAAGCTACATGGGATATATTGGTGAGTCTTCTTAGGCCCCAACCCCCATCTCAGGATATCCTGGAAACCTCTAATGACTCCCGACCCCTCATGCAAACCAATGATGAATCATTTATCTTTCGTAGAGACAAGATAACTATCTTGCCATTCCAGTCCTTCTCGTCCCATCCCAAGTCTAAACAAGCCCTTGTGTCCATGAGCGAGGCACAATTACTCTTATTAAGTGTTTGATACTACCTATTCTTCTAATAAGTTTATTTACATTAACACTGGATTAACTAACTCACAAAGAGTTACCCTGGCACCACTTGTGTGCCAGCCTTCATTGGAAGCCACTCCTCTAATGACAACACGAGGGACAAATCCACATCTCAAGGGTAAACTAGTGCGACCTAAGGATAATACATCCCTATTCAAAAGAAAAGTCAACACATCCCCGTTCGTGGTAACCGGGTAGTTAACTAGACACAACTCTACGCACTACCCAAGGCAATACAAAGGTTGACTAACATAATACGACAACCCCAACTAATTAAAAACCCCATTTGGAAGACTTATTAACCCTTACTAAACAATTTTCCCCAAGGCGAAAACAAAATAAATTTACATTTAAAAAGAGCAATTAAACAAGAATTGCATCTACTTTGGATTTCCTAAATCCACTTCCTTTGATAACATTCAGTAATTTATTGCTCAATAAAACTGATTTAATAATGTCTCTTTCAGACAAGGGATGAACTTTAAACCAAATATTTAATTCCTTAATTGCTTCTAATTAATAATATTAAAAGAAAGCCAGTTACTTCTAATCAAAATATATCATTTTAAGAGAATACTATTTCTTCAATTCCAAATAAATCATTTAAAAATCAATTAATTCATCTATTAAACACGATATCTGAAAATCAAATATTTGTTCTTTCAAAATATATTATTTTAAAATAAATCCATTAATTCGACTATTACAATTCAATTTAAAATTTCCCCAATTACATTTAAAACAAACCATTATTTAAATTGCCAACTCAATAAATATATATATTTAAATAATTAAATCATCATTTAAATATTTAGATATATTTAAATATTTAAATCATCATTTAAAATAACTATTAAAACATGTCATTATTTAAATCGATAGTTTAATATATATATATAAATCATCATTTAAAACATTAAATTTTTTCTAATTACATTTAAAACAAACCATTATTAAAATCAACAGTTAAATATATATATTTAACATACTATATTATTAAAATTTCCAAAACCATAATATAATATTAATATATACATAAATATACATATATATATACATATACATATATATATATACATATACATAAATATACGTATATATACATATAAATTATATATTACTATATACTTATATATATATACATATATATATATATATTACTATATACTTATATATATATACATATATATATATATTAATACATATTTAATATGTATATTCTAATATTTTAATATTATAAAATATAATATTAAATATTATTTTTTTAAATATTTAAATATTATAAAATATAATATTAAATATTATTTTTTTAAATATTTAAATATTATAAAATATATATATATTTTTTGAAGTTCCAATTGAAAAGGGTCAACCGAGGGTTTCTTGGAAGGCGCACCCAAAAATTTCGTGGGGGTGACTGTGTTTAACACAACCGACTCCCATTGGCTTGGGCGACGACTGTGTTAAGCACAACCGACCCACCAGTATGTGGGCGGTGGTGCTTAGGATGGCCGCATGGGGCGTGCTGGGTGTAGCTCCCCACAACGCCTCCCATGGGGGGGCGGCTGTGGGTTGAACCCCCAGCCCCCCAACAAATCCGATTTTTTTTTTTGTTTAATATTTAAAAAATAAAAATAAAATAAAATAAAAACCCCTGCGGATTTTGAAATCCGCGTTTTATGACAGGGGGTAATTTTTTTATATAATTTTAGTTTGAATAGCATAACACCACATGAATATATATATAAAAAAACCCACATATGAAATTTACAAATTTAATTGTGCAGATAATTTCTACAATAGATCATTTACAGTCATATTACAATTTTTTCTTGAAGAACATCATTTGCAAACAAAGGTTTTGTTTCAATTTCATACAATATTTCACATGGTTTCTCTCCCAATTTAACAAAGTTTATTTTCTTTTTCAAACAACATGTAAAAATTGTGAATCAATTCAAAATTAAATAGTTTTAAACAACATGAACTTGGTTTCCAAAAGCTTGAGAGGTTGACAAAATGGTGCAAAGCCTCCTCCTCAGATTCTAGCTTCTTCCCAGCAAATCAACAAAGTTTTTCCACAAATGAATTCCAAAACCCACAAAATAGAAATCTTCCTCCTTCCCCTTTCTTTTTTTTTCAATTTCATGGTTTAAGCCATTAAAAAACTCCATGAAAAATAAAATATCCCATTCAACCACCATAATAAAATTTGAAAAACAAAATAGAAAATATCTCAAATTTCTTTTTGCATTTCAATTTTCAAAAATGCAAATTAAAACCTTTTTCCAATTTCCAAAACAAAATATCTATTAATTCCAAAATGAATAACTAATTCAATTAAACTCAATTAATTTAATTAATTCAATAAAATAAATATAATCCAAAGATTAATTTATTTTACTCATTAAATTAAATTAATTAATTAATTAAATAGCATCTTATAACATATTAAACCATATAAAATTAATAAACAACTTAAATACATAAAGCCATTTATTTACCTTTTAAACTTGCAAATAATTAAAATCGAAGAGACATAGAATAACATTAAATTAACCAAACCCGACTTAAAACCGATGACACACTATGACCAGGTTGATGACTTGGCACACAAAACCTAACTACTATCTCCCAATCGAATACCGTTGGGCAATGGACATGCTCAAACCTGTGAAACCAGGTGGAGTCGATGCCCTGTACTTGTAAACCTGTGAACAACGCATATATCGAACATGCATATATATATATATATATCATAATGAAACACACCGTGAAGAGGAAATCACAGAATCGTAGGGCGCTCGCAAGCAAGTGGTGCAATTCCGTCCCCTTCACCAATACAATGTTGCAAAACTAACGAATCTAATATCAATAATCTAATAAAAAACATAAAACAACATTAATTCAAATATCCACTATGCTAATCTAAAGCATGCCATAATGATAACATCAGAATAAAATACCATCACATCACAATGTAACAACACATCGCTTTACAACTAGCGATCAAATAGTAACCGAGTACCATAGTCAAAGTACTAACATAAAACAAAGCATAATGAAGTAGAACACTGTCTAAACAAAAGATCAAAATGGAGGGGTGCTACATATGTGCCCATGGGATGGTGATACTGGGTACCCATCCATGGTGAAAAATTTATTTTTTGGTGTGGAATTAACCATACCATTAAGAGTGTTTATATGTGTGTTACCTGATTGAGGGCCAACCCATGTGTGGTTGAAATTTATATATATAAGAGTAGCCAAAAGATAGTTTTACAAATTATTTTCTTTTGGTTGTCTAGCCCATCAATCCGTGAAGGGATAGTAGCAGCCACAAAGTTCCTTGGGTGGAGTGTGCAGCATACGCGTATTGCAGAGCAGAGAATCTCAACTCAACCAATTACGAGGAAACATACCCACTACTTTCCCTTATGATGGATCAGGATACTTGATCCTTATGTGTTAGCCCAATCCCCACAGATTTGAGTACAACAACATTGGTTTGTTAGTGTATGCCTGGCCATCTATAGAGACGTTAATTTGGCATTATTGAGTAAACATCGTCCGTATGAGAGATGAAGCTTGGTTAGCCCCATACTGATATTATAATTTTTGTATTATATATATATTGTATTTGCACATGTTCTGACATGATGCAATAGATAGGATACCACACCCCATTGGTGTTTCGACATAGTGTTGGTGATGATGCCGTGTTACATGATGCCATGTGCATAGACACGTGAAGGCACATTATGAGACTGTGTTATAATAGCCTACTTGTGTGATGAGCGTTATGGGGCCTCACACACTTGTAGAGGGATACTCATGGTTACTTCGACATTGTTTGGTCATATAGCATATGAGTAGATCCTAGCCATGTATACCTCTGGCTACAACAAGTACTTGCATGTGCATTCTCCATGAGGTATCGCTATGCGGGGTGTGTTCTACGTGTGCCTACTTGCGCATAGCCACAAACATACTGCCATGTGGCATACGACCAGTGTGTGCCTTCTCCAGCTGGCGTATGACCATGTCGAGTGACAACGTGATAGTCATGGAGTACACTTTGGTTTATGTGGATGGCATGCTCAATCCGCACCACATGAGGGATATTATTATAGGTGGACGTTGTTCCCTCCTTCCTCGTTTGGTGACTAGTATCTAGTCACACAGTGTTGTATAGTGAAATTTTAATATTGTGGACTTTCTTTATGGTTATTGATGATTTTCTGTTGATTGTGAAGGCTGACACCTTGTTATATTTGATTGTGATGGTTTAGCCACACCTTGTGATCTTAATTGCTTATAACCCTCATGGTTATATTTGATTTAGTGTTAAAATTATGCACATTTATTGCCTTATTGTTGAAATTGAATTTTAATTTGTTCTTCTTTATGACCTTGGTGGCTAAAATAGTTTATCTTTATTATTTTAAATGTCGGCAATGTGTCGTATTGTGAATCCTCTCCAAGGATGTATGAGGCGGACTTGGTGAGTGTATACGAGGAATCAGACACAGGGAACGTTGAGGATGAGGGTATGTGAGGCTGTTATACAACTAGGACCCACTATCCACCTATGTGTGATGACTATCTGTTGGAGGCTAATCACCTTATACAACAAGAGACAGGTCATGGTGGTCTTGATTGGATGGTCTCACCATGTGTGTGGCCTAAAATCATCAAGCCACTGATTGTGATGTATGGACTATGTGAGATGGATATTAGCTCTTGGCTCATGGATTATGTACGATGGATTAGTATGCTACTTTTCGGTGTCCAGATGGACCCATGTGTGGCCTTGTGTTGTGATTACTAGTGATGTGCATTGGTGTGTATGTGAAGAATGTATGTTAAATCATGGATATGTGTTTTTGGAGACTTGTTGGTGGTTGCTTCACCATGTTAGTTTGTATAGATTTTGTACTATGTGTGTTTGTAGGCTTCCAAGAGTAAGCCCGACCCTAGGGGGAGAGTGTAACACCCCTCCGATTTGATCTTATGATATGACAGTGTGTTTCTCTGTTATGCTTTGTTTTCTGTTAGTAACTTGACTATGATAGACTATGATGCTTTGTTATTATTTGATCGCTAACTTTAGAGCGATGTAGATTTAATATTATGATGTGATGGTACCTTATTCTGATGTTATTATTATGACATGCTTTAGATTAGCATAGTGGATATCTGAATTAATATTGTTATATGCTCATGAATAGATTATTGATGTTGGATTTGTTAGTTTTGTGACATTGTATTGGTGAAGGGGACGAAATTGCACCACTCGCTTGCGAGCGCCCTGCGATTTTGTGATTCTCTCTTCATGGTGTGTTTTATTATGATATATATGCATATTCGATATATGCTTGATTGCAGGTTTGCAAGTACATGACATCGACTCCACCTGGTTTCAAAAGTTTGAGCGTGTCCATTGCCCAATGGTATTGTTGATTGGGGGATAGTAGCTAGGTTTCTTGTGTCAAGCCACTGCCCTAGTCATAGTGTGTCATCGGTTCTATTGGTTATATTTTGCTTTAATGTTCAATTTTACCTTGATTTTATTTATGTTGCAAAGTTTGTAAAAGAAAAATAAATGATTTAAATATTTTATTTGATTATTTAATTAATCTGGTTTATTGTGTTAGAATATTGTAATTTAATTAATTAATTAATTTAATCTTAGGATTAAATTTATTTTATTAATTAATTAAATTAATTGAATTAAGTTTAAATTAGATATACTATGTATTTTTGAAATTATTTAAATGTTTTAATTTTTAGAAATATCTTGAGGATTTGGTGCAAATTGATTTTGAAAGATATTTTGTTTTCAACATGTGTTTGAAAATATTAATGATGGTTGTTGGAAAAAAATATTTTCACAAAGAAAATTAATGGCTGTAACCATAAGAGGTGAGAAGTTTTCTCACGAAAGGGAGGAGAGGATATTTTGTGGGGAAAGGTTGTTTAAAAATTAAGTTTTGGTTATTGCATTGGGTTGTTGAAATTTTGGGAAAAAAATACAATCTAGGGAAAGTCTTTGTGTTCTGGAATTTTGTTTGTTTTTGGAGGAAGCTCTGGTTGATCTGGAAAAAGCCTGGTTCTGTGGAAGAGGCTCTACATCATTTCACATCCTCTCAAGCATTGGAATTCAGGTTCCTCTATTATTCTAATTAATTTTCATTTTGGGAAAAGTTTCTTAGATTAAATTACTATCTAGAAAAAGATTGCCTATGCAAATTATGAGCTTTTGAGTTTTGTTAAAATTGAAATGCCGTGTCTGAAACTTTTCAATGAAATATTTTGTAGAAATGAAATATTTTGTTGAAATTTGGCAAGTTTTGATTGGGATTGTTGTAAACAATGAAGAACCCAGAAGAAAATATTAGGGATCTAGAAATTGGAAAGAAATTAAACTCTTTGTAGGAATTCTTCTATAGAAATAAACCTCTTAGGAAATTTGGGTAAAAATTTTCTGTAGAGAAATATTGCTCCAATTTTCTATTGGATTTATTTTCTGTAGAAAATGATTGCTTCCTATTAAATTTGTTTGTCCGAAGAAGATTTAGAAAAATCCCTTTATTGAAATTGCTTTTCTTTGTAAAATTTGTGTAGTTTCCTATAGATGGTCATTTTTGAAAATTATTGGCCCATTTGAACAGTTTTGTTGATAAATATATATATATATATATAAATATATAAAAATATTTTAATATATATACCTACATATATAAATATATATATGCTTATATATTTTAGTTATGAGGCTTCTATCAAATTATGTTGAAACTCTACGTAAGTTTTTTCATACGCGAAGATTATTGGAATCGCAGATTTTTCTTGGAAATCACAAGTGTTTATTTGAGTGTATGGAGGTGGGTGCGTTGGGGAGACTCCACCGCCGCTTCCCCAAAGGGAGGCGGCCGGTGTAGACTCCACCGCCGCTTCCCCAAAGGGAGGCGGCCGGTGGAGACTCCATTGTCGCTTCCCCAAAGGGAGGCAGATGGTGGAGCCTCCACTGTCCACACCCCTTTCAATGGGGTACGACGGTGGGTAGGCTCAGCCTGCCCCCCTCCCCCCCAAATTAATATATGAGTTAAAATTTTAACTCCCGCCGGTTTCCTATAGAATATGAAATTTCTTTTAATACAATTAAATGGATTTGAATTATATTCAATATATATATATATATATATATAAAACTATATATTCATATATATTTATATATAGATATATATTTAAATATATAAATAGATATATTTTATTGTTTGTTTTGGAATATTTTAATTATTTTTTTTAGAAAATTTAAATAATATATAATTTATATATGTATTTAAATATATTTTGAAATGAGTTTCTCTATAGGTGCATGCTCATGCACCAATGAGATAATTCTAAAATGAAATATTATTTTAGTTGAGGAAATTGATTTTAAATTAATTGAATTTGGGAAATCAATTTAAACAAATAGATAGAGTTTCTCTACAAATGCATGTGTCAGATAATTTTAAAATGAGATGTTTAAAAGAGGAAATTTATTTTGAAAGTAGTTGAGAAATTGAAGTTATAGATAAAATTAGATTTTCCTTCTCTGTTTGTAAAGAGATATTATTTAATTAATTTATTTGGGCAATTTATTTACTGTAAATCACTGAAGGGGAAATTGGATTTAGTATATCCGAAAAGTAGTTTATTTCCTGTATTATTGCCTTTGTATGTAATTTCCTCTGTTCACTTTTTTGGGAAATTGGTTTAGAAGTGTTATAAGACTTCCAGTTGTGTTATGGATTTGGGGGTGGTTGTAATTTTATTTTCAACCCATTTTGTTACCCTTGGGTAGTACGTATTATCGTTCTCAGTGAATCACCTGGTTTTCACGAATGGGGATGTGATGTCATTTATCTTTGGATGGGGATTGAATATCCATAGTGTGCACTAGTTACCTTTGGGTTGTGGATTTGTTCCACGTGTTGTCAGTAGGGAACTAACTCATGATGGGGGCTGAGGCTTAGGAAGGTCTGCCAGGGTAACCCATGCGGATTTGAGAGGACACTTCTCCTATGACAATGATTTGTGTGTATGGTTCAGTTGACATACTTAATTATTGTAACTTTGGAAGCAATGTAACCAATGTATTAGTGTTGTACTTGTGTTTGGTTAATTCAGTTTTTTGTTAGCCTGTGTCTAGAGGTAGTTGGTCTTGTCTAGGAATCCTTGTTACCATCTCCTAGCATGGGGGGTGGGCCTTCGGGTACCACTTGGTTGGGTGGAATGTGCACCTTACTCCATTGGGTCCCCTTCTTCTGTTCGTGATGGTGAGATCTTCCTGTTGGAGAGCTCGTGGTTACCGATTGATACATTCCTTTCATTTGATGTACTGTATCAGATTGACACTTGTATTTATATTACTCCTCAATTGTGTTTGAGGATGACTCATGTAATTTGTAACACTTATGTAAGATCTTCCTCATTCTGGGAATGAGTATTGTAAACACTATTTGAAAATTAATGTAAACTTTCAATCTTGATGTGTTTCTATTCTATGTGATGCAATTTTAATGCTTTGAATGTATGTACTTTAAATTCATAAGTAATTAATTATATGCTATGAATGAGTAATGTTTATGTTATGGAATTCAGATGTAACTTTAGTCACATGCCTTAGAGGATGTTTGTGATAGTGTAGTGCATCTTTCATGTTAAAATTGCACTTTAAAAGAAAAAAAATTATACGCTTCCGTAGTTGTTGCAACTTCCTCTAGGGTTACGAGGTGGGGCATTACAGTGGGCATCATAAAGGAAGTGGATAGTGTTTTATATTTATTATATAAAATTTCTTTCTAATTTATTTTCCTATTTTGTTCATGTATGTTTAGACTTTTCCATTAGAATCATACTTTGTGTCCTCCTAGTCTCACAATTGGTTTTGGGTTTATAAATCTCTCTATAAAAATCCAAAATTTTAACATTGGTTGAATGATTAGATAAGGTATATGAAAATTTTAGATTCTTAGAAATATGTTTTTTAGTTATGTATATTGTCATATTTGGCCAAAAGGACTCTCAATTTAATTGAAAACTTTGTTGGATCATCACATCATGTATAGGGATCTACATGTTACAACATTTATTTTTTGATATCTATACTAATATAATAAGAATATTGTTTTTATTATATTGATAACAAAATTAATATCATATAAGTAATAATTCAAGCTTCAAATATAAATAAATTTATTCAATTTACTTATCATAATATCCAACTCTCTTAGGCACTCATCGCTTATGATTAAAATACTATTCTAAGCCTTCTCATTCATTGGGAAACTCTTTAAATGTTATTTCATAACTATATTCAATTGTGAAATTACCTAGATATTTTACTTCATAATAAATCTCATAGTAATAGTGTTGATAGAGAAATATTCCAATGAATCTACTAGAGGATATGCTTTCAACAAAATGGCCACCTTTTAATTTTGAGAACAATGCTACCTTATGTCCTTTATAGTGACCATTGAATCAATTTTGAAGATAATTCAAAAATTGAACAAAGCTACAATTCCATGATTATATTTGGACACTTAAACATGACCTACAACCCTAGTTTGAATTTTGATTGCTATTATTACTATTAATGAATTTTGTATTTTTTATAATATTAATATGTATTTTATAATTTTCTTATTTTAGTAGGGAAAATTATATGGACATTGGTATATAGCCCATTTTTTAGATATAAAATGTAACCACTTAGTTTATGAAAATTTCTGGATTCAACTGTGTATACAATCCATATAAAAAATAGCTTATGAAAGCTTCTGGATTCAACCATGCATGCTTATTTAGATCTAAATAAACATATATAGTTGAATCCAAAAGCTTTCATAAACTATTTTTCATGGACTATGGAAAAATTATACCTATTATTATGTAATCACTTCTTTTTTATATAATATTAAAGAGTACAAGACCCAATTAAATAATTACTTAAAAAAAGATTAATGATGTCCAATCTTCATTACTAGTTTCATATATTGAATAATATTATGTTACTATTTATAACACTTTGGAGAAAAAATGATAATCTTCAATACTAATTCAATATGTTGAATAATATTATATTACTATCTATAGTAATTTGATGTTTAATGACATTTATATTTATTATAATTTCATAGGGCAATAGTATCTCTTTATGAATAATCACCCACATAATTCAATATAAATACACATATAGAAGTACTACTTAAGTCATTATGAGTAATAAGTCTAAATTATTTAGAGTATCAATACAAACTAGTCTATTTATTTAGGAATATATGTTATTTGCAAATAATTAAACCAAATAATTCAAAATATTTATATAGATGAATGATGCTCCAATTCCACATTGTGAAGAATAAGTCCAAATTATTTAGAATTATATACATAAATAAGCTTAGTTTATTTGGAATAAAATTTTATCTAGTCCAAAAGGAGGATAAGTCTACATTATTCAAAATTGTGCATCTAGGTGGACTACACAAGTGTAAGGTAGATCATGTGTTACAATGCACAATATAGCCATTACATAATTCTCACTATGAAAATCTAACATGTGGCTCATGATGGTATGGTTTGGTTAGGCATTTCCATTCACCTTTATTTGCCACTTGATTCTACTTGTATATTGCACACTCACTACACCCATCAATACATTCATGTAAAAATAGTCAAAAAAATTCATCATAATATTTTAGGTCATAAAAAATAACTTATACAATGCAACTAATCATCATGAATAGAACGAGAATGTTAAGTAATATAGTAGAATCAAGATATCCATTAAGTATGATCAACTAGCTTCAAAATATACAACATAATCATAATTAATCCCACATCAATCGATAGAAAAATATCCAACAACCCAAAATACAACCATCCATCTAATAATGTTATAAAAAAAAAATATACATGTCTCTGAAAATTATGGGTCATACAAAACAAGTACGGACAATGCTATTAAGGATTTGGACAAAAAGTTAGGTCTTACATAATATGTACAAAGTTGTGCACTTCAATGCTGGTATAATAGGCTCCTAAAAATGTTCCTTAGCAATATACTATTTTCTTTACACTAATTTTGTGGATATTGAAAGTTTGATTCTACTTTGTCACTTGTGAAAATAATTACACAATATAGACTCAATCATAAACGTGATTACATCCCAATATATCATATTCTCATATTTTGATTGTTTTAGCTCTATGATCTAAAACCCAATTTTAATTCTTAGTTTACACGATTATCTTAATATCATAACACTCAAAATCCACCTTTCATCTAATTTCTTTCAATTTTATTTCAATGTATATTTCAATTAATTTACTTAAATCATTTCATCATAATCAACTTCTTTATTTATCTAAAATTTGAATTATAACTAATAATTATTAACTCATAAAATATCTCTTTATTCCTTTTAAAAATATATAAAACCAACATTACCAAAACTTTCCATCAAATAATACAATTGCTACTACATTTTTTGTTTTCTACTTTAATCTAAGAGTCCCATAATTGTAAGCCATGCACAATCTTAACATTGTATTAGTAATGTGATTTATATATATTATATTTTACTATTTTTTTATATGAATAATGAATAGAAGCTTGTACCTGTCACATATCTTTAATTTACATGATGTTTTTATTAAACAATAACGTGGTGAGATTTAACTCCTAAAATGCTAGTGCTTATCATTATGTTGGTAGCTTATATTCTATATTATTATCATATTAAAGAATATATAGAATTGGATGGTGGACCATATAAGAATATTGAAACCATAAATAACTAACATAATTATGATCATTATATAAAATAGTATAGTTTCCCATTGAAAACATGAGAGGAATATGTTGTCCGTGATAATATTCCCTAATCTCAATAGTTCACTTGGTTCAATGATAATGAAAAATAGTAAATAATTCACCCTTTAAACTCAATGTGACTAAAGTTCCTTCTTGTCTTTGCTTGTGTTTTGGCTTTTTCTTTTTTGCCCATGTGCACTTGTACTTCCATAGTGTTTATATGGTTATTTAAAATCAGTTTGGATTTTAAATGAAATAAAAAGGGACAATTACATTATGATAGAGTCCCACTAATGTAAAGTGAGTTTTAAAAAGGGTATAATCAATAGTAAACAATAGAACAATTATTATTGGGCTCACATATAATGTACTTGATTGGGGCCATACCTATATATTATTTGAATGATTAAAGAATCTAGGAGAGGTGGGAAAGCTTATGGTCATTGTAAAAAAAAGGTGGGTGAAGTCACCAAAATTAGAGTTAAGAGTTTATTTAATGTAGTAGTGCTATGATGTCTAAAGATGTTTGTAGCACTTTTAATACAAATTTTGTAGTATGCTCTTATATATGTATGAGAAAAAAAAGTAAAGTAATTAATTTATGTTATTAAATAAATAAATAATTATAGGTTTAATATTAGGATGTTTTGTAGTAGATAGTATGTCATGATTTATTGTGATAAGTGGTTGAAAATTTATTAGATAATGTTTTTTGAATTGGTAGATTTGTTGTTTTTTTATTTTGATTTATTTTAATATTTAAAAAATATTTTTTTCATTTATACATTTAAATTTGTTCTAAATAATTGACTAGACTTTGCAAATTTAATCATTGTAGATTTTTCATGCTTGTAAACATTTTTTTTTTCATTGTCTAAATCCATAATAAATGACTAGTGCCATGAATGAACACCATTACGAGATTGCTAAGTGAGGCTCCTCTCCTTATGTCAAGATCTTATATCTAAAATCAATGGTTTGCAAAAGATTGAAGATATCAAGCAATCATGCAATATGCCTAGGACATATCTATGTTGATTTCATGCTCTAAGTATGATGATGCAATATGTAATAGATATTCCTTATTATTTGCACTATATTCTTAATAAGTTTTAGATGGTGGAATAATGAATATGGTTTTGTATTTTATACAACCTAGTTCCCAAGTGTAAATATTTTATATAGAATTTGACATGCAATGAATAACTGGAAATGGGTTGGCTTGGGCCTATGATTAAATTTGAATTAAAAGTTCAAGGGTCATTCAAAACTACAAATTTAAAATAAGTTGATTCTTGAACATACATATTTGACCTAGACAAGAAAAAGTTTAAAACATAGATGCAAACTATACTTTTGTAATGTGTAGAGTTATAATAAAGTTTAATTCAATTGAATTACCAAATTTTATAGAAAATATCTATAATTCTCCAAGATTTCACCTAAGACATTAATGAGAAAAAATGAATTTTTTTTGTGATAAAAGTGACAATAAATGTGTCATGGTGGAATATTAAATGCTTGAGGTGTCATGAAAAGAGGTCAAAATACACTTGGCATGCAAAAAAAAGCACTAAACATGGTGAAACAAGTGAAAGACTTACTAATTCCTATGACAAAGTCACCATGACTAACTCAAACAATGAGATTTGGTGGAGACTTAGGTTCCCATGTCAAATTGCAAACCCCTATAGTATTCAGATTATTAAGAACTCTTTTTGCATTTTAAGATTCATGTTAATTAGGTATTAAACTATACTAGATTGGAATTTAGATCTCAATATGCATAAGATTAAACTTTGGGTCTAACTATAATTCTACACTTAGGTCTTAGGGTCCACTATGTATCATCCCAATCTTTAAAGTTTAATGTGCACTTTCTAAGCACCCTAGCATTGGAGTTTTGATCTAAAAAATATTAGAATTCAAGAAGTATAATTTACATTGGCTTAGAATTTGAGATCTTATTTACATATTACAAGCATGCAAAAGAAGACTTCCATGCCAAAATTTCAACTTTGACGTCTAGGGAACTTACACTTCAGACTTTAGAGTTTGATCTTACATTTACAATTGGTAAAAATAATTGCAAGTCTAAACTTGATAGGTTTGGAACTCATAATTTAGAGTTAAAAGTGTATATAATAACATTAAAAATGCCACTTGAAGCATAAAATTAGACTTTAGGGTCTAAAATATTATTATGATCCTATAAATTACAACACAAAGTATAAATTCCTATATGACATTGCTGGAAAAACAAGGATAGACAACTGAGAGGGGGGGTGAATCAGTTGTTACAAAAATTAAACCTATTCAACCTTAATCAACCTTTAATCTCAGATCTGATAATTAACAGTGCAAACATAAATCAACAACACATAAAAAACACATGAACACCAAGATTTTATACGTGGAAACCCTATTAGGGGAAAAACCACGGTGGATGTTAGTCCACAAGATTATATCCTGTTAGAAGTATAATGAAAAATGAATAAGGAATGCACATGCATTCAAGAACACTGCCTAGAGCTCACTAATCAAAGGGAAGGCTCACTGCCTTACATAAGAAAATTAGATTAAATCCATCTAATGAGGTTGAACTAAGAAATTAGCTTCTACAAAAACCTAATGACAGTTCCAGTTAGGCACAAAAACACTTCTTTACACTTCACTCAATATTCTTCACACTCTGCTCTGAAATCAAATGATATGATCTTTATTCACACATTTTTCATACATTCACCGAGCATACACCACACACACACACTTCAAAATGAAGAAACAATCGCTCTTATATATCC
>CM021103.1:483618302-483747530 GCA_007115665.2 Sequoiadendron giganteum | reverse complement strand
TAAGTTGAGCATATTTTTCTTTCAATTAAAAAGGAAAAAAACCTCATATTTTCAATTCAAACAGTTTTAAAAGTAAATTATGATACTTAGATCTTTGATAAACAATGAAATTAAATACCAAACAATGAGAATATTAGATCACCCTCTTTGATAAAATAAATCATCACCCTCTTTGATAAAATAAATCAAAATACCAATGGTACTAGTACATAATTAATTTAACTAATTTATTATTATATACATGGTGTAGGTTTCATAGTTTAGCTACACATTAAGAAGATAATTACTTAACATTTACATTTTTCTTTCATATATTTCAAAAAGAGACTAAAAATAAAAAAATCCTACAAATGAAAACAACATGAATAAAAAATCATGATAGATATGGGATAACCTTGATAATAGAGGATTATGATTTTATTTTTAAAGATGATATTAAACCAAAAGATAATCAGAATGAGATACATGCATATCAAAAAAAATTTAGAAAAAAAACAACCCAATGCTATGAAGTAAGGCCAAAAGCCCTTTCACTACATCTATCCCTTTGAACAATATCCAAGTTCCACTAAATGAAGTGGCATATAACAACTTTATCCCAATTAAGGTTGAAACATCATACCCCATGAAAAAAAAATTATGGACTTAGGTAAATTCATGTATAATATAAATACTGATTTAAAAAATAAATCCATATTTAAGCTAATTTAGATGATAAATAAAAAATATGCTGGTAAAATTTAAAGAGAAAGGAAAGAAAAACACAAACTAATGTACCCATGAATATCTATAAATAGAAGATTGATCTCCCTCCCTTTTTTCTCTTGATATTTTATATTTATGATAATAATTATATAATTTTATAGATTTTAATGCCTTAAGGAATATCATTCCATTAATTTTATTACAAAAATTAAGATTAACCCTAGCCAAACTAAATTAGAAAGTTATATAGTTGAATAAAATTAAGGCAGATGTACTCAAAGAGTTGAATCACATATGTATGTAATTATTTTTAGATCTATAGATTCAACAATTTATTATATTCAAGTATTGTATATCCTAGATGCTTATGACATATTGTTTAGTTGGGATTTGTGAAGAACATCGAATAATTACATGTCTAATCACCTCTCTAACATGTAGCTTCTATGAAGAAACATGGAAAATCAAATTAGAATTGATAAAGAGATAAAGATGGAATACTCAATTATATATTATAACAAGATAAATGCGATCTTTAATATAGAACTAGATCTAAGAGTCTATATCATTGAATTTGAAAGAAAAAATGATGAGATACTGTTCACTCAACTTATACCTATAGTTGATCAAATTAGTGCAAAAAATATTATGTTTGTTTTAATGTTCCAACTCTAACCAATAAATTAACTTGTATTGATAAATAAATTAAGTTTTAATGCTCAAATTCTTATCCTTAATGAAAAGTTTGAGTGTAATTAGCATCAAGCCTATTTATTTAGAAGAGGAGACTTAGTTGAAAATTATTATATTGTACTATAAGAGGATTCCTTTAGGAATGAAGGAACTAGTATAGTAAAATAAATAAATAAAAAATTTAAAATATCTCTGTGGGTAGGCATAACTATATATATGATCAAATAAGCATAAAGAATCATATTATGGTCATGAAGTTGTGAGTGTTGATAAACAAACTTTGAACCTCTTACAAGAATATCCGATATTGAGGATAGGAATTGATTAACCAATGGAAGAATTTTTTTGGTAGTCATAAATGTTCCACAAAGAGGGCTAGCATTAAATTAGCAATGTTAGCAAAGAAACTCAAAAATGGGGTCATGATCAAAAGGGTGTAGCAATATAAGACTCAAAATGCTATGAAATATTTTATGAGGTTGGAAATCCTTAAAAAATATAAGCAATAATAAAATTCCAATAATAAATAAGATCTAGTATCAATAAAAATAATAGTTCAAAATTTAGAAAATTTAACATAAGAGGGCCATGCATACAAGCTAATATATATAGTAGTATATGAATATATATATAGTAGTATATGAAGATGGTAGTGGCAAACAATAAATGTTTAATGCTAAAATGGAAGTAGATAGTAAAAAAAAATAATGAGTATATTGAGTTGTATATAAAGAATCAACATAAAGACGAAATACTATAACTAAAGATATGAAAATTGAAAGCATAACCTAATTTACATTTAT
Source organism: Sequoiadendron giganteum (assembly GCA_007115665.2). Classification (NCBI taxonomy): domain Eukaryota; kingdom Viridiplantae; phylum Streptophyta; class Pinopsida; order Cupressales; family Cupressaceae; genus Sequoiadendron; species Sequoiadendron giganteum. The sequence goes on along the minus strand of CM021103.1, from coordinate 483,745,329 downwards.
TTGGTAAAAAAACACACTTGCAATATCCACAAACAATAACATGAACAACCTTACATCCCTAATAAGGTGTTCCTAGTATACGAAAACCTAAAATTAGTCCCAAGAAAAACATCCCCTATTTTTCCCTCATGAAGCTTGTAGTCCATTCATAAAAGCTAAGTTACAAAATGCATAGGACCTAATGAAAAAAATTAAAGTAGGACAAGTAGAATTTAGGATTTCCTTTCGATTTTACATAAATTTATTTTCCGTAGTGGTTTATAATTCACTTAGAATCACATATAGAGATAAAATGCCGTGAATTTCATGAAGAAGAAATTAAAAGGGTCAAAATCAACCCTAAAACTAATTTTTCCTTGTTGGGAAATTGATTATTCAATTTTGAACATAATAACATTATGAAAATTAACAAATCAAGAAAATATTTTTCAAATAATGTAGTTAGCAAAGGAAATAAGACCTATTCATATAGAGGTCTATAAATAAACATGTTAAATGATAAAAGACATGTAATTCAATCATGATAAATTTACAAAGTAAATAATAAAAAGCATGTAATTAAATATAAACACTAAATTTGCTGGTTCTAAATCTAAAGTAGGATTAGGTTTTGGGATTTAACTAACAAATCATAGAGATAATTCTTTCTTCATTTTCTTATAGACATTAAATTTCTTGGTTCTAAATCTAAAGCATGATTAGATTTTGGGATTTAACTAACAAATCTCATAGGGAATTATTTCTTCATTTTATATTTTTCTTGCATAAACACCATAATTAAATATGAAGCCCTCATACGTGGGTGGCTGGGAGGATGTCTCTCCACAAAAAGGATGTGGAGAGACCATGACTATTGATGCTTTTCCTATGGATAGTAAATGAAGTGATCACGTTTGATTGGCTACCATTTAAGACCTACTTGGAGGGTTGGGGCCAGTGTGGCTAATGATGTTGGCAATCAACTAGCAATGGTTTTGAGCTAGCGTTTGACAGAGGTCTCATTAATTTTACTTTGTACTTGATATAGAGTGGGGTGGTAACCTCATTAAAATGGCAATCAAATGAGTACCAAACCAACCTTCAACACAAAGATGCTTTTTCTCTCCAAATCTCACTCTTGCCTAGGATTGTCCTAGCAGTACTCCAAACTTGGTTCAAGGGATTTTTCACCCAAAATCTCCAAATGACCTGCCAACTAAATGATGGATTTAAATACCCTTCAAGGGATTACACAACATATATTAAAACCAATAGTGACTCTTTTGGACCATTGTGGACTTTCAATACACCTACATTGCTCTAGGCTTCACAATTAGCTCACTTTCCAAAGGAACTACCCTTTTAATGTTTGATATCCACCCTAACACATTAAAAAATCTTAAGTCATGATGCCAAACCATAGATTCCTAAATTAGTTTACACCTACAGGGTCTCTAACCCTTTGCCCCATGAAACTCTCTTTTCCCATGCAAAATACTAGGGTTTACTGAAAGTCATACACCCTAGGCTTCTCAGACTAAACCAAAGAATAAAATACTTAATATACCATACACAAAATAAAAACCTCATAAGAACCAACTATCCTCAAGGATTTCTCAAAACCCTAGGCCAAAGCCACTAACTTTATGCAATTTCCTCACAAAAACATTAGGGGCAACAACTTTATCTCCCTTATTCTTTCTCCACCACTCAAATAAAAAATCTTGCCATACATAATAACTCCATAGGACCCATTACACTTATCAAAGTAATCACAGTCAGTGTATGGGTCCTTTAAAACATGATTTTAGTACAAAACCCTCAAACAAGGTACCCCCGATATGTTATAGGAAAACAAGAATTTCTACCACAAATCACAATGGATTTCATTCAAACATATTCCAAAAGATTTTTAACACATGCCACCACAAAGTGAAATTAATTACATGGCACAATCAGACTGTACGAGCTCGTATAGGTTTACAAATGTCAAGAAAACCCAGAAAATTAATGAAAAAACAGAGATACTCTTATTGTCAATGCTCCAATTTCTTATCCAACCATTAAAATGAGTTTCTATGCCTCTTCAAGGCTTCTCCACTCCAAAAAAATCAACCAACTAACTCTCAACTGAATTTTAAACCCCTTATAACCATTGCTTTACAAATTTGTTGCATTTATGCAACTCACAAATTTGGCACTTTCAAGTTTTTGACTCTTTATTGTTTCCTAATCCCCTAGACCCTCTTAAATGACTTCCTAGACATATAAAACATTAGTGATGGTCCATTTAGACCTTATTGGACTCAAAACATGACCTTATGCATAAAAAACAACATTAATCTACCTAGACCCCCATTTGTTATCCTTGACATTTTCTTAACATGTTTGACATCATTACACTATGGATCAATGAGACACCAAAGTTACCATTTACATCAAGCATGGTCTACTTAGACCTTATTAAGAGGAAAAAAACTAAAGAAACCCCTACCAAACTACTGATCACCCATCAAACCTACAAAGAATCAAATTTCTTGTGAGTGAGGTGTAGGTGCTCCTGCACTAGTACTCAACTCATGTCTTCAGGGTGGCTTGAAGGATCATAATTAAAGTTTTAATGGTGCTATGTGCCTCGGCAATTGGCAACTCTAACTAATGATTTTTGCTTCTTCGATGATCTAGGCTCGATACAACCTATCTCCTAGTTGGAGAGGAATTACGAAGCATTTTGCATGATCTTGGACAGGTGGAAGGTGTTTAGGAAATCTAGCAGAGCACAATGGCAGATGCACAGTGTGTAAGTTAGGCAAGACTGGTGGAAGAGTTTCATTATATCAGTAGTTGGGCATGATTTTTTGTTATCTTTGGCTTGTCTTCTGGTGTGCTCTGAGCATTAGTCATGGTGAAGAATTCTAAATTCATCATGGAGGTTTCTTCTGAGGTAGTGGTGAGCATAGGACAAGACACTCCCATCCAACTCGATTGTAAGGTTCGCTAGACAACATTCAAGCACATAATCGACTAGTAGTTGAAGAGGATTATGCTGAGGATTGATCCTCATGCGATGGCAGCTGTTAAGATGATTTTATGTAAGGATTTATTAGAGAATCGCAAGATTTTTTGAGTCAACACCCATATTGTCTCCCACTTTCTAGCGTTTGTGCTAAATGTGAGGACTCCCAAAGCCGAGAAAAAGGTCATAGTTTACAAGATCTTCAAAAATGAGCTCTTGGGTGGCTTGGATGAGGTGATGAAATCGACTCTCCTGGGACATGGAATGCCTCAGCCTCATGACATTTTGTTGGTTAAGGTTACAGGCGAGGTCATAAAGGTCTATCCCCTACTTTTGGAGCTTAAAGGCATGACACTAGTTAGGCACTGTCAAATTGCTTCCTATGGGGTCAGTTTCATGAAGAAGTTGTTAATGCTGGAGTCGGTCAATGGTTTTGATTGGGTGGAAAATTTTGACCAATTTTACAAAATGAACAACTTCTAGTTGGTGTCTGTGGGGTTGGGTGTGGTGTTTAGGGTCTATAATTTCAATATTATAGTTTTTCAATTCTAAATGATAGTGGTTGGTATCTCCTCTCATGGTGTTCAACGTTGGGCATTGCCTTGGTTTCAATATAGTTGGTGTTAGGGTTTAGTGTTTTTGGTAGTTCCTTGGTTTGTAAATTTTGATGGTCGAAGGAGGTCTTTCTAGGTATGGTTTCTATGTTGGCAAGAAAAGGATTTTTTTTTGCAATTTTGCAATCCCTGCTATGCAGATGTGATGTAATTTTTTGGCCTCTTAATATAATTACTCTTACGAATAAAAAAAATGAAGCCCTCACACATTTATAGTTTATAATAAAAAAGAGTAAATATTTAAAGGTTTTGGGAGACTCAAATCTTATCATCAAATAGATAAGAAATAAATATGCATGTAATAATTTTTTTCATCCAAATACAAGAATCAAGATTAGAACTTTATTGAAGACTTTTATGGCTTCCATATTCAATTTATTTGATGGCAAGAAAGATTCTCACTTTCAAATTTGATCACAAACACACATATAATACTATGCAATAAGGCAAAAAATTAAATTGAAACACATAAAATGGAATAGAAATCTGCAATATGTATTATATTGAAAATATGAAAATGAGATACATAAACATGGAGCTCATATGCTCTCATACAATATGAGATTCAAACATTCAAAAATATTATACATAAAAATGGAGCTCATATGCTCTCATACAATATGAGCTTCAAACATTCAAAAATATACAATTCAACATTCTAGCTTCATTCTGGTAGCATTTGGATATGCAACCACAACTTCTTCAAAATCCCCCCTCTCCAAATGAGCAAGCATCATTATATAAAAATTATGAATGAGGAAACTACAAGAAAAATACCCGTCACTTCACCTATCACTCCTCCCTCCTTCATAATTTTCTAAAACTGTTTCTAGGTTTTGCGCATCTCCTTTCTAGCTTTTTAGAACATTTTGAATTTTTCAATTTCATTAGAAATGAGAAAGTTATGTCCAAATTACCTAGATTGGATCTCACAATTATGACCTGGACATGCAACAACATGCAAATCTTGTGGCCAACATGAAAATGCATGCAATAACATGCATACCAAGTGGTCCCACCTAGAAATAGGATGCCCAAATGAAATATTCCACCATTTATGCCTTTGAAACATTTACCAAAGCATAATTCCTCAAAAATTACATTTACAATTTTTTCCACAAGGAATATTACAAAGTTGTAGAACAAAATATTTATTCTCCTAACCCTTGAGCCTTTATTGAAAATAAACCAAATTAAAATGATAATATTTTTGGTGATGCAAGATTACTATTACCCCTAGATGCTCCTGCATCATTATTTCATGAGAAAAAATAATAGTAACGGTTGCTATTACTTTATAAATACTAGTAGAATTAAGACTGAAAAGACTTTTAGTTGAGCTTGTTATATTCCCTTCTATTCCATATAATGTTAATATTTTCTAGGTATTTAGGGATGAATGGAACATAATATATTTCATTACAAACTTGTATTATATATGAATATAAAATGAGTTCATAAATATGACTTTAGACATGAGAACCACATGAATTTTAGGTCTTTTAAGTCTAAAATCTATAGGAACGTTTAGAATCTAAAATATAGGAAAGTTTGCAATCTAAAATATAACTTGCCTAGTCAACTATATTTTACTTGGTATATTATTTTTATTTTGGATACTATATTCCTCCGACCATTCATCTATTCCTCCTACCCACCAAGATGAAGGGATGATATAAAAGAAATAGTGAATCCAAGATATGATTTATTTTTAGTTAATTAGTTTCTTAATGTATGTTGTTAATTCTAAATGTATTGAAATTATATGTTTTTAGAATTCAAAAACATAGTAATCTCCAATGCATATGCATAATCATTCTAGACTTAAAAGAATGAGCATCTTAGAGGACTTAAGACTTGGTATCAAATAGATCTTACCATTTAGGTAATATCCATGAATTAAAATTATCACTAGATGATAGGATAATCAAGGTTATGCAGAGATGTAAAGTCCATAAAAAAAATAAAGACTAACTAGACCCATAGAGCATATTTCACTTCATGAAGGAAATTAAGTATAATTAAAGCTTGAACATGTTACTTCAAATTATTTTGATCCTTTATATTTTTTAAAATGACTCGTATTATCAGTAATAAGTACCTTATGATTTTATCTTTTCTTTCATAAATTTATGACAATAAATTCTAAATTTTCAAGCTCTCTTGGTTCATATATCATAACCTCACCATTTCAAGCAAAAATATTAAACATGAATTTAAATTTTGCATCTCAAATTTTTAATGAAATAATGAACTTTAGAAAACATTTTGAAATCACCGTAAATTTATCTATTTAGTTATTTATTTATTTTTGGCTAAAGGAAAAAAGCCAATATATATATTAATATATAATAAAAGTTACAAAATAAGCTTTACAATGGTTCTTGACAACCAAGATTGCTGTCATGTTTACTTGCTGCAACCAAAATTGATAAAAACCCCTTATATGATCTATACTGCAACTGACTGTGAGTATCTACAATACCCCAAATAAGAACATTGACTGTAAACATTTACAACTTAGTTTAGGTCCCGTAGCGTACGAGACACCCGATCAGCCAATCCTTGATGGTTTTTAGCATCAAAGTCTTTGTTTCATAAAAAGGTCCCATCCTTTGTATTATCAAAAAGTCGCCTTAGTTGGAGTTTTAGCCTATAATATCTTGTGGGATCCGAACCTAATTTTAACCTGATTCCCTGATCACCTAATAGTCCAACCACCGATACTAGTCAGTCCTTTGCGGTTGATCAAAGGGGGTCCTCACAAGCCCATAATATCGGCCAACATTGAAAAATCCTTAGAGACATAGGCTTAGATGTTGATATATCCAACCTCACAAAGGCATATCGAGCAATAAGACCTATTGGGTTCGGTGCCATATAAACAATATGTTTTGTACACCCAATGTGCTGATATCGCCGACCTCACAAAGGCTTATCATGATAGGACCTATTGGGCCCGGATCCATATGAAACAATATGCCATGTACACCCGATGTATCGACATCCAAAAGCTCGATACTCCATATAGCAAGGATAAAAAGTAGCTGCCAAAGGAGCCGACAACCAAAAGCCCAATACTCCATATAGCAAGGATATGAATTTATTATAAATTAAAGATTTTTTAAATTCTTAGGATTCCTTTAAAATCTCTAATCAAGTTATAACAAAGCATTTGATTGAAGAATGAAAAAAATGAATTGTTAATAGTGAAATTGAGTGTTATTATGAAAAAAGACACAAAGTTAAATTAGGAAAAAAATAATATTAAATAAGAAAACATTAGAGATGATTTCTATCTATTAGAATTAAAAATTGTATTTCACAAATATTCTTAATTTTTATTTAAAAATGGATTTAAAATGAGTAATTTTTTTTGTTAAAATTGTGATATTTAGGATCAATCCAAGATAAAAGAAACCAATAGGATTAGGGGTTGTAGAAATAATGCTAATTATTGAAGCAATGGAAGGATACAATATTTTCTAAGTTTTACTTGAGATTAAATAGAAGGTTTTCTAAATTTAGATATCTTATTATTGTAAGTTTTAAGTCCTTGTCCAGATGAAGCAAGAGGTATATTAAACATGAGAACAACTATATTTAAAGAATTTATGGACATGAACCATTATTTTTATTAATTCCATATTTTATCATGAAGAAGAGATACAACTATGCAAAATTATAATTCCCATTTCTACACATAAAAAATGCAATTTTTTTTACAACCCTTAAATACTTTAATAGTTCCCCTTAAGGTAGTGCACCATGTACACCTAAATGAAATTGTACATGCAACATCACTTGATGCCAATCATGCATAATAATTATGTGATAGTAAGGAAGGCTATTGAGAGTAAAATTTTGAAAATAAATATGAAATACCACACACTCTACATGATGGAGCCTATCCCCAAGAGGAGTGGTATCATCACATGTAAAACCTAAAGATAATGGCCTCTATGAGGTACCACCATTCAAAATTTTTATGTGATGTAAAAATAATATTCTTCCAATGCGATCTAATTAAATATACTGAATTTGAGTAATATTTAATTAAATAATAATTTAAATTAGATCAAAATCAAGTGTTATTAACAAGGGGGAAGGAAATTAAAATTACAAGTCATTTTGATTAAACCATTAAGATCTAATTTTAATTCAAATTTCTCTAATTTAAGTTCTAAATCAAACATATAATCTAAACTAATACTTTAAATAAAGATAAGTGGAAATAAAGTACAACATACAATTATGATAAAAAAATAACAATATGAACACACTATTTAATAGACACACCTCAGTGAAATTACTAACAATTATAATTTTCCCTCTATGCTCTACTCTTTATCACTCATTCTCTACTTTGAATTTTGAGTAGGCATGGTACCAAACAGTTTGGGGGGGTGTCTGCCCCCCTCTTGCTTCCTTGGTATGAGATTGTATTGAATCTACTTCAAATCGCTATCTTGAATTTTTGGATTCAAATCTCAAATCTTAAAAGACTATTCTCTTGGGTAAGGCTTGAGGTGAACATGTGAGAAAAACTATTTCTTTAGTTCTTTTGGAGTCAAATGAAGGAACAACCACTACACTCCTTGAATCGACCATGGAATGGATTATCTCTTCCATGGAACACACCTTGGGAGGAATTTTTTTATCCTTCCACCCTAACATTGATTTGGTTAGGAATTGGATTGTGGCTAAATGGTAGATTAAAGGGATTGTGACTATTAGAATGATGGCTTGTGGTCTTTTCCTTTTTAAATTTACCTCAAAGGAAGATATTCTTTCAATCCTTGCTAGTGGACCATGGGGTCTATGGGAAACATAATATTTCTCTTTGAAGATGGAAGCTATATTTTGACCTTGTGGTGAACCTAAAAAAAACTACCTCTATTTGGGTTTGATTGCTAGGCCTCCCACTGGATTTTTGGGATAAAGAGATTTTCACCTAGATTGTGAATTATTTTGGGAATTTCATCTCTATGGATAATGTCACTAAGGATAAAATTAGGTTAGTTTTTTCTCGATTTTGTGTTAGCATTAAAAATCACAAAACCCTTCCAAATTCCATCATTCTCGATTCAAAATTTGGAAAATGGACACATCCAATATTATATTAAAATGTTATAGTATTCTATCAAAATTACTTGAAATTGGGTCATTTAATCACTAAAAGGAAAACCCCTAGGCAAAAAACACAAAAAATCAAGGAACTTGTTGAAAAAGAGGTAGATGTTTATGAGGGTTACCCCTTTAAATATGATATTCTCAATATTATAAGATCCCCCCTTTGAACCCAAGAAGGAATGGACTATAATATTGAAAGTGTGACTCTTAAAGTCAGCTCGAGCCTAAAATGGGGATCAAGATAGGATTTTCGATGTTGAGACTTCAGATGAACAATAGTTGGTTAAAAATACAAGTGTCCTTCAGATAGGGATGTCAATACCTCCCCTAATGGATCTAGTGGAAGATAAAGAGTAAGGATATATAATTTCTATGAATTCCTTAAATTATTAGGTGGTGAGTCAACCCCCAAGGGGAATAGTGACAACATAGATCCCCACTTGTTTTCTTCAACAATTTTTATTCAACAATCTAAAAACCTTGCTCAAATGACAAGCAGACCCCTAAGGAGGTGGGGCTATGATATTCACTAAAATATAATTTGATCATTACTCTAGGAGAACAAACAAGCAAGCTAAGCGAAATCCTAAACTCTTCTGTCTAGGATGGATGGTCTACCCCAAAAGGAAAGTTATATATCAAATTAAGAAATTTTATTATGCAGGGTTTGATGCTAAGGTTGGCAAGCCTTCTTAGTGTGAGACCAAGCAATGAGAAATAAATAATAGAAGACAAAGAAATCTAGAGGTTTCCTCTAGGAAGCATCGTAAATGAAGATAATCTCTTTGAACATTAGATGAATTAATAGTCCTCAAAATAAGTTTTTTCTTAAGAAATGCATTTTTGAGAATAAGATTAACATTCTTCTCCTTCAGAAAGTCAAAATGATCAAGCAGTTTCTAATAATATATGGCCTAACACTAAGTTTCTCATAATTTAGGCTCTTGGAGCATCTAGTGGAATTTACAAAATGTGGAACAAGAACAATCTTAAAGGTGTTTATCTTTTGCATTCCAGAAGTAGTCTGGAAGTTAGGTTTTCTTCTTCTAATAAGATTTGGACTCTTGTTAACATCTATGCCCCTAACATGAGGAATGATAGGAAAAAGGTGTGGGATAATGTGGATTTTCATATGCTGTCTAATAAGGAATCTATTTGGATGGTGGTGGGATACTTTAATACCCCTCTTTACCCTTTAGACAAACTTGGAGGGTTAATTGACTGCTTTGTCAATATGGAAGATTTGGCTTATTTTTGTAATACTGCTCGATTAATGGATATTGAGTTAAATGAAAAATCACTTGGACCAATAAAATGAAAGGTAATCAACTTATCCAAGTTAAATTGGATATATTTATTATCTCTTCAAATTGGGATATTATAAGTTGCTCCTAGCTTTTTGCTTTGTTGATAATTGCTTCTGATCACAACCTTCTTATTTTTACCTAGAGGGATGGCTTGAATAAATGACCTTATACTTTTATATATGAGATCACGTGGATTTCTCATCCTAGCCTTAGGGATTATATTTATACTTGGTGGAATACCCTTATACATGGTTCAACCATGTTCAGGGTGGCTTGGAAGCTTATTATTGTCAAGAAAAAAGTAAAAGGTTGGAACAAGTTCTCCTTCAATAATATTTTAGATAAAAATAAAGTGACATCTACTAGTCTATTGGAGGTCCACAATAGAATGGATCAAGGAGAAATTTTAGATAGTGCCTTTTTGATGGAAAAAACCTTGCAATAAGACTGGAATGATATTATGAAGAAATAGGAGGTTTTTTGGAAGAATAAATCCAAAGTCCAGTGGTTGAAAGAGGGTGATATGAACAATGCTTTATTTCAACAATATGTTATACAACATAGGAAAAGGAATACAAATTTTAGGCTCCTAGATGAAAATGGTTTTGAATTCAGCTCTGATGAATATATTGGCTAGGATTTTTCCAAGTATTTTTAAAAATTCATGCTTGAACAAGTTATTAACCATTATAGTGGGCTTGATGAACAAATATTGGAAAGCATCCCCTCCTGAATCTCTAGGGAGGATAATTGGTTACTCTCCATTCCTATTACTGAGGAGGAAGCCAAAGTTGTCACCTTTTCTATGGGATTATTTAAGGCCATAAAACATGGAAACTCCCCCCCTTCATTTTTCCAAGAGTTATGGGATTTTGTGGGATAAGATGTTATTGAGGCTACTGAATACTTCTTTAGAAATAAAAAGTTTCTAAGACAAATCAACAACTCATTTTGAGCTCTTGTCCCTAAGAAAAATGATCCTTCTTTTATGTTGATATCAAACCTATCAACCTTTGTAATACTATTTATAAGTTCTTCCCAAAAATCCTTGTCTATAGGCTCCAACCTTTTCTTGAGAAAATTATTAATGAAAATACGATAGGTTTCATCCTTAGTAGGAAAATTCTTGACGTTTCTATTTGCGCTCATAATTTTTTACATTTTATAGATAGGAGTAATCTTTGTGGGATAGTCCTCAAGCTTGATGTCTCTAAATCTTATGATATCTCGTCTCATGGAACTTATTATTTAAGGTGCTAATAAAATTTGGCTTCCAATATAGGACCATTAGGTTGATCAAGGAGTGTGTGAATACTACCAAATTCTCTATGCATGTCAATGGAATCCCTAAAGGATTCTTCAATTCAAGGAGAGGGATCAGGAAAGGTGACACTTTGTCCCCTTATCTTATTATTATTATTATTATGGTTTAAGTCGTTGGGAGAAATATTATGAATCTTATGAGCACTAGAGATCTTAAGGGAAGTAAATATGCTTCCTCTCTTGACCCTTTGGCCATTCAAAAACTTGTTGATGACACCATAATTTTTGGCGATTCCTCTGTGGTGGAGGCAAGGAAATGGAAGACCTATTTGAATAATTATGTTGTGTTTGGACAATGTATCAACTATGAGAAGATACAAATATACTTCTTTAATGCTAAAAATTACTTGCATCAATTTTTTTTTTCCATCTTGGGGTGTCCATGTGCCTCTCTTCTAGGCACATACATTGGGCTCCCTCTAATAGTCAAATATGTTACTCCCACATTCTAGAAATCAATTTTGAAAAGAATTTAGAAGAAACTTGTTGGATGGAAAGGCAAGCTTCTAAGTCTGATGGGTAAATTTCAGCTAATAAAAACCTCCTTTTAAGGTATCCCTATTTAATTCATCTCCCTCTTTAAAATTCCTAAGTACTTAGCTATTTTTTTGAAAACATCTAAAGAAAATTCCTATGGTCTAGAATGGAGGCATGAAAAATATTAGCTCTTATTAATTGGGATAAGGTTTTCTTATCAAAGGATCATGAAGGCCTTGGTATAAGAAAATTTCCTCACTAATAAATCCCTTATAGCCAAATTTGGTTGGGGCCTTATTAAGGATAATAAATATTGGAGTGTGATCATGAAAGATAAATATTTAAAAAATATTCATATGAGTAGAGCTCTTATTGAAACTAACATCCTTAAAGGTTATGTTATATGGAACAATGTCCTAAAAAATTGAAGTCTTCTTCATCCTAGTCTCAAATGAAAATTGAGGAATGGTATTCATATTAGATTCTATGAAGACACTTGGATCAAGGATTAACCTCTTATTATCCACCAAAAATTTAGATGTTTGTCTCGCCTTGCAAATGTCTCCTTCAGAGAAATGGTCTATGATTATTTTGTGCAATCTATTGGTCAATGGAAGAAACTTGTTGCTTGTTGTCACAAGAAAGATGGATTGATTTAGAATGTTATAGCTTTGTATCATAAAATTCAAATAATTAGGATTCCCATATTTCTTAAGGAAGATGAAATTATTTGGGCTAGGGACAATACTTGAAAATTTTCTATTAAATTTGCTTACAATCTGTTGTTATACAATATTAACATGGACATGTTTTGGAGAAATATTTGGAACCACCATATTATTCCAAAAGTTAATTTATTTTTGTGGATGGATGTCCAAAATAAGATCCTCACTCAAGATAATTTAAAAATAAGGGTATTCCAATTCATTACTAGATATGTTTTATTCCTCAAAGATAAGGAATTTGTGCCACATTTACTCCTTCATTGTGTCTTTTCTAAAGAAGTCTTGGAAATGAATCTACAAAAGCTATGAATTAGTTGGGCTATGAATTATAGCTTTTATGTGGGAAAAGGGATCTAGGGTCCAAATCACACATTTCCCAAAACTAAAATTTATAATATAAGATCACTTGGCTACTATCCTAAATAAAAGAGAAAAAATAGTTAATCAAGGTTTTGGTCCCTATTTTTGTGGGGGTTGATTTATTTTATATTGATGTGTGTGTGTGGTGTGAGTGAATTAGGTTAACTACGAGACTACAAAAAAATGATCTAAATATAGAAAAATGTAGGACTGAAACACAAAAAACTAATAACAAAATAACATAATATAGAGACATAGGAACTTGGTATGCAAATTAGGGCTAAAATTCCTTGGTCAAGTGTGGTGGCACACTAGATTGGAAGATACAAATGTTTGGAATATGTGAACAGGTACAAGTAGGTCACAATATGTAACCTCTTTCCTCTTGGATTCAACTTTTGAATTCTGTCTGTTGACGAATAATCCTTCTTTCCCTAATTTGTATAAATAGGAGGCTTGAATATTTGATCTTGCAAGGTCTTCAATATTATCTCAAATCCACTTCAAATCTATCACCTGTAAATAAGAGAGGGGAGAAAGGGTTGTTCCATATAGGTGTTGTTCCTAAGTCAAACCATTTTTTGGTGTTTCCACCTCCACAATGGCTAGGATGATGTAAAGAGTGCTTACTATTGGTCAGGATTGGTCGGGAAGAGGCAAATAGATAAAAAAAAGTGATAAATGACAAGTGCTACAACTTACCACTCAGATATGATCTCCTTGATGTACTGAAGTCATGATACATAGCTCATGCAAGGGATATTATCTTGTTGATAGGAAGAGCTGCAAGTGTTAGTACTCACAAAATAAATGAACACAAAACATGAAAAATCTTACTCCTAAAATTTATGCATTGCTAACAAAAAACTTGACTAATGAAAATATTATGTTAATACTACTTATTTTTCTCTTGAATTTCCTTGACTACTTTTTAGGATGTTTAATTCGAATTCTGATTCCCTAGTAGTTTCAAATGGTGAAAAAGATTTGTATTTATATACATTTCTTGAGTTCCCATAAAATTAATTATGAAAAGCCCACAAATGAATTTGAATTTGCAAGAATAAAAATGATGACAATAACATATTCAAAATCGGGCCAAAATGGGTTGGTCAAGGGTGATGGTGCCCTAGAACATACCTATTTTGGGGATTTTATTACTATTAAATAAACAATTAATATTAATTTCCAATTATATCCTAATTTTTCAAAAATGATAATAAAATATGAAAATTATTAGCATAATTAGGTCCAAACACATAAGAGGGAGCTAAAACTAGTATGAAATTTTCAAGATCAACAATTTACGAAAATTAATTTAGCCCACACATTAGTGAGAGTATAAAATTATGCTCATTCTCACATTAAAGTAAAAATAAGTCAAGAAGGGTTATTTCATCAAAATATTGGAGAGTTAGGATAACACCATATCCATGGGATGGCTAGCCCCTAGGCTCAAGCTCCTATAGAACAAAAATGTAAAAAAATGAACACACATAAGGTGCAATGCAATAAAAGAAACATGAAAAATTGAAGCATACATAATTAAGACACAAATCACATATGATACAAGCCACTTATGAAAAAAACACAATGCAAACACAATACAAACATAATGAAAACACGAAAAAGAGGGTATGACATCACATACTAGAAATATCTATAGATTTATTACTAGGTTCCATACCCAAGGCATCCATAAATCATAGCATAAAAAAGTCCAATATTTTCTAGGTGACCCATGAAAGGCATCAAAGGCTAGTGAAGTTTGATATTTACTAGGTGATATTGATAAGAAATAAAACTGGCTAGTGAAGTTCGATATTTACTAGGTGAGTTTCTACAAAAATAGCAAATGAAAACACAGAAGGGCTAGTGAAGTACGATACTCATTAGGTGAGTTTTCATGTCAACCATACCAAGAATTATAAGAAAATCTCATTGTTTTCAAAATAACTTTGATAGGGTGCTATAAAGTATCATTAATATGCCATAAAAGCATCACTAAGCTCATAGTGTGTAAAAAAATGAATCAAATAATGAAGTGTATGCCCCCACCTTAAAGTAATTGCTAACATCAAATGGGAGCAATTACCTTTAAGATAGAACAAAAATGATATTTGTAAAATGATAGGCCATGAGATCTTGTTGACAAACCCTATGCCAAGTGATACATTCCCAACAAAGCTAACTCATAACAAGGGGTTTCCCCCAAAACAAAGCCATAATAAGACAGTGATAACACATGAGGTATCCATAGATTTTTAGTCAATATAGATGAGAGATAATGTATAATATTATCCAGATCATAATTGAAATCATTCCCATAATACACGTGGAACTACAAACAAAAGGGAGGAATTACACATGAAGACAACATAAAAGATTTTCAAGCAACATAGAAAAGACCTAAATGTATCAACACTTTGCATCATTCCCAAAAGGAGCAAAAGAAAGGCATTTACAAAATAAAGAGGAATGGAGATACAAATAGATGACTGTCTCTACAGTTTCATTCTTTTTGTATCCTTGAGCCAATAGGAACAAAAAGGGTCAACCAAAGAGAACTGGTAGAACATAAATACACGCTAGATAACACATTATGGGGAAATCACATTAAATGCAAGAAAAATACACAAAGACATAAAGGGTACTACACATGCAAGTTGATTTATAGAAAATAGTCTACATCCCAATCTTTCTCATCATAAATAGAAGGGGGATAATAAGTTAAAGGAACTACAATAAATTTAATACAAGGAAGATAACTGGACTGAACACGTAGTGGGCCACTCATTGAAGGATGATCATCATAGTTTCCCCCATCTAGATTCATGGATTTTGCAAATATGAGATATAGTTTATTATGATCTTGTTCTTCCATTTTATCTAATGCATATTGGTGCTATCAACATGACGTCAAGACCTATCATCTATTGAACACCCAGAATACTAAGAGGGGGGTGAATCAATATTATTTTAAACCACTTAAACATTTAAAAATCAAATAATTATAGAATATTCAATTGCAGTAATGAAATAAAGCATGAAAACATCCAATGACATCACATAACACATGAACACTAGGATTTTTACATGGAAAACCCAAAATGGGAAAAGCCACAGTGAGGATTAGCTCACAATATATTATAACCGGTTATAGTATATTACAAAAGTGCTCACTATAGGTGGACTCACTATCCAAGTGGACTCATTTACCACTAAGAAAAGAAAAGATATGGAAGATATTGTGGCACACAACCAAGTGTTGAACTGTTACAAAATGCATCTACAATATGTTGGAGTACTAAGTCAAAACTAGAAACCAAAACAAGCTGAAATTTTTGAATTAAGTTCTTATGCTAGCCAAAAAAACTATACTAGAAGCACATAGAAAAATATTCAACAAAAAACCAATGTGGACCCAATTACTGGATCCCTTGTACATAGAATCACCGGTATTAACACAATCAAATTTCATCAAAATTATCTTCAGTAGATCAAACCTTCGTACAAAATTGTCTTTCACAATCATCTTCAACCATGCTCATGAAACATAAACTGATATGCACCATAGTATTTGTACTAGGATACAATGTTGACAGAAGTGAAAACATTGCAATGCATAACTATTTGTACCACATGCCCATGTTGCCAACAAATGCATCAGTGACATCTCCTCAATCTTTCAACATTATCTATGTGTGTATCTTGTACATTTAGTGAGATTTTAATTCTTTGTTTTGGTTAAGATAGATAAGTTTCAGCTTCATGGTTTGGTGACGGAGGTGGAGTGGAGTCAAGTGATGACACAGATAAGAGGCATATCATCGGGACTTGGTTGTATGGATAAAGGAGTATTAGATAAGGATTTATTATCTTTTGTAATTTAAAGAGCCATAGTGTGACATCTTCATTTGCATTCCTTTACACTTTGATTTCATCTCACATGAGATTTATCTTATGAAGGAGAAACTGAGGTGTTTTCCAACATATATCCCTTTTCTTCCTTTATAGGAGGAAAAAAATGAAAGTTATCATAGGTTGGGAAACTATAGGTATTTTAAGTTTTTACAAAAAGTTTGGTTTTTCGTTAGGAGTCACAAAATTTATCCTCGAAGGCCTTGCTAAATGGTTGTCTTGTTTTCCTTTATAGAATGGTAGAGGGGGAACCATAACATAGATTCCACATGGTCAAGGAAGAATACCTAATTTGGGATGGGGTTCATTCAATACCTGTGGGGTATGAGGAACAATCATCTGATCTACAAGAGACTAAGGAGCCTTAGGGAAAATATTGGCAAGGGATAACTAGGTTATAAGCTTAGCTTTAAAGTTTTTATATGATAAAAATAGATAATGTTCACGAAGTTTAGCAGGTTGAGATGGTTGAGGCTAAAAGTAATCTAGTGAAAAATTTCCACGAGATGCTAAAGGATTAAATCCACTATGGTAAATGGCATGTATTTTTCCTTTGAATGAGAATTTAAGACATTAATGAATGACCAATGGGACTATATTCATGGAGCTAAGCCATGGATGACCTAACTTCACATGAAACTAATTCAACATTAGGATTATGGTGAAAAATATCCAAATTTTGAAGTCCTACTTTAACTTCGGAGAGTTATAGAACCAATCATAGGTTAGATAGAACCATCACGAGCCTTTAATAACACTTCTGATTTTTCATAATTACCCTTATAAAGTTCATGTACATACAAAAATTCTTTGGTGATAACATTTACCATACACATCGAATCAATGAGTATTCCACTTGTGGGTTTATCATCAATTCTACCAGTTATGTAAAGAGGACCATCAAGTGTGGTTATGGAAGCATCAATATGTGTAAAAGTGATATCAGATAAAATATTGGTTTGAGTTTTATGAGGATGAGCATAAATCATGTTTATATCATTGGATATGTTATCAAGTTCGTCTTCATTATCACTTTGTTGAACAAAACTGGTTGAATGACTTGGTAACAAATTTGTAAATATTTGTAAGTTTTTATTAGGTAGTGATATTGATTTATTCCCTTTATCATTTACACTAGCCAATTGGATGACATTAGAATCAATGAGGTCTTGCACTTTGTGCTTAAGACGTATACACATTTTCGTATCATGTCCAGATGTACGGTGATATTGACAAAATGATTTTACATTAAATTTTGAAGGTAATGGTTTAGTGGTATGAATAGGCCTAATTAGAGGAAGTTGAATCATGTTCTTTTTTAGCATCTGCAACATAATAGCATGGAGAGAATCAAGAAATTGTGAAAATTATCTCTCTTGGCCTAAATTGATATTGAGTTGTAGATGTAACAAAAAAATTTGTTTCAATGTTATTAGAACCTTGAGAGGTTTTTATCCTTATAAAGTATTTGTTTAGTTTCTTAAATTATTGGTAGTTGTTTTGAGGTGCAACTTCATATTTTATTAGGAGGCAATGAATGTGTACCTTTATATTGGCTAATCAATATCTGGTAATCACAAAGAGCCGTACATAAATGTGTGAATGATAGATACTTCATCAATAAGATCGTATCTCTAATGTTGGGCTACAAATTTTAAATGAGCACCCTTTGAATGTTAGCATCCAGAAGAGTATAGGAGATTTGTGAATAAAGAGCTTGGCATTGTCCTATAAAATCAATCACTTTTTCCTTAGGTCCTTGTTTGTAATGGACTAAATTAGTCAATGTAACTTGAGGTCCAATGTTTGATTGAGAATATTGGAGGAATTCACTAACAAGTTGTGCAAAGGACGTAATTGAATTGTTAGGAAATGATTAAAACTAGTAAAAAGGCATGCATTTTAATGATCTAGGAAAAAAATTAGTTAGGAGAGCATATTAAAAAATAAAATCACTAAACGAGGAGGTAAAGGCCGATGCATGGTTGTTGGGATCTCCTTTGCCACTATACTTCTTGAAGTGAGGTATCTCATTGTTTTGCGGTATGTGCATTTTTAAGATAGCGAATGACAATGGAATTTTTGTGGGATATGCCCGAGATTAGCATTGGATTGAATTTGATTCATGTTTACTTTTTTTTTTGTAGTGATGATTTTTTTTGTAAAATTTGATTTATTATGGGATCTGTTGATGCCAAAAATTGGCAAGGTTAAAAACTTTTGTGGGAATCTCAGTTAAATGGGGGACCTATTGCACTAAACTGAGTGACCTCCAGATTTTAAAGAAGTCGACTCTTCTATAACTAGGGTTTTGAATGGGAAAAGGAAGCATGTATAAAATATAAAATATCTAACTAGGGTGATGCACTGAGACTTAGATGTAAAGTAGGATAGACCTATCTTGTAGTTACAATCTAAGGGCCCGTTCATAATCTTCTATGCTCGAAATAAAAATCATTAAAGAAAAATACCCGAATAATTTATTTTAGGACATAAAATAATTTTCACAAAGATCTACTAAAAATAAAGAGTCCAAGAAATGGTTCTAAATCAGCATTCTATTCAAATCATTGAAGTTACAAAAAAAATATTCAGAAACAACATAGTATAGTGTTATCAATAGTTAAGAGATAGAAAGGCCAAATTACAAGGGCACAGTCTACGAGTCTCTACAATTATCTTAACAAAACAAAGGCCTAGTGTCTTCCTACTCCTTCTGTGGATATTTCGAACTAGCAATAATTAACTATTCAACCGCTACTTTTAAAATCACTAACTAACTTGTAAAAAATCCTAACTCTTTTTCTCCTCAAGAGAAGTAGTATATATAGCCAAGGGTATCTGCTACTTGAAAAGATCAAAAAAATATATCTCATCATGAATCATAATGCTTACAACAATGATTCATCATGATTGTTGTAACAAAAATATTCCTGAGCATGAATCTAGTCGTTCACTAGCTAGATACATTCCCTTCAAATGATGGTAGTGGTCCTGACCTACACTATGTAAACAAGTGTTGCCTTTCAGTAAAAGCAGTTAGAGCACGTGGCAATATGGTAGCTTGGCGATTGCATCACTTTTCTCTTTGCATGTAGCTGCACCGATGGAACACGTGGTGTCATTTCACAACCCGTAGTTCTCCTCATTCTTTAATGAGAGCTTGCAATGAGAAGACATGTGGCAACATACCTATTATTGACACCGCTTGAGGGGCCTACAAAAATTTCATATGGGAAAAGGCTACATGGCAGGCAGTCGGGGCTCGAAAGAGAGGGGAAGGGAAGCTCCCCTTCGATGAGTGATTTGGTGACACGTGGCGGGATTTAGTTGAGAGCCCCGAAAGACTATCGAGAGAATTTTAAAAATCATCAGGAGCAGTTGGAAGTCAGCAAAGACATCAAAAATAACCCGAAGGGAGCATGGGGGTATATTAAATATCCACAACTTTTGGTGACTACTAGGGGTGTTTCACTTGCAGAATAGTGAATGCAATTTTTTTTTGGTTTTGAAAGCAGAGCTTTAACCATTGGGCATCAGGGTCAAAAATTAGAAAGGGCGACCTACAAAGGTAGCTAGTTGGCCTTAGAAGGTGTTGATATGGAGTGCAGGATCTAATGTGCCTCGTGCAGGTTGATCATTTCCTTAAATCGGAGCACTGTAAATATTCCTGAGCCATCTTCAAGTCGAAAGAGTAGCTATGCAATTTGATGAGTTACACCCTCAATTTCTTCAGCAGTAGGAGGTTGGCTAAAAATCTAAAAAACTAATAATTCTTGTTTCCTCTCCTCAATCTTGGCCGCACTCTACTCTACAAAAGCCACTAATTCATCAGGGAGAAACAGAGAGGGCAAGCCCATTTGGGTTAGTTGGGAAAACCTTGTTCGAATGCTATCCATTGTCTACCCCAATGTAACCAAGCATTTTTTCACATGAAGGGTAGCCTCTTGGCATCGGATAAAATCCTTTGCGACCCTAGCGGCTGCCTTCCGATCCTCGATCCTTGCTCATTCCAGATCTTTGCTTGGCACTGTGTATAACTTACCTAGCAACTTCTCTGCATCAGTAACCTTTTCTCCTATGGATTGTGGGAGTTGTTCCATCATGCTGCGAACCTCTCTACATAATTTTTTTGACTCTGCCATGAACTAGAGTGTGGGATGGAGTGTCGGGCATAAAGCCTTGACCCTCTCCCAATAGGAAGCATATAGTTGTTGGGCCACTAAGCAAAGATCTATTTGTGGAGGAGTTTGAATGATTATTTTCAAGAGATTAATCTCTGCATTCTTCATCCCAACCTCCTATGTTAGCCTTGCAATTTGTTTTGTGGTGGAGGTAAGCTTCTCCTTCAATTCATTTTGTGCAGCCAACCATCTTTCCTTAGCCTGGTTTTGGTTTGTAGACTCTTGATCTAGGGAAAGTTGAAACTTCCAGAGATCTTCCTGAAATTGAGCTTGTGCGCTTGCTTGGTTTTCCTCCTTTTATCCTACCATTTTCTCCAGATGAGTATGCAATTGTTGTAACTCTTTGATATTTTACTGAACCTCTCCCTTTGACTGGGCCAATCTATTAGATAATTCCTAGTTTCTTTATCGCAACTTGGCTATTTGATTGGACTCTTAGGATTATAATTTATCGAGCTCCCCTTGCAAGCTAGCCCATTCAGCTTGCACATTTTGTGCAAGGCGTACCTTTTTTGCTTCCTGTGATTTGTCCTTGGCTAACATGACTTCCAACCTTGCCTTGATGGCCTTGAGCTCATCCTCCATCTTCTTTAATTTGTGACCAAACTTAAGAAAGTCAGTAGTCACTACTTGTTGCATCTCCTCTAGTAGATCGACTTTATCCTATGGTCGGGCAACACGCAAATCTAACCTAACGGCATGGATGTCATAATAATTGGGTTGCATTTCTCCCTGTGGTTTGACAATATTTGAATGTAGGGTTGCAAAATGCAATGATTGCTGAGCCTCATCATAAGCCAACTGGATTCTAGGATCCACTGGCCTCTTCACATCCTTTTCTCCTTGCTTCTGGAGGCAGAGAGCTCGAGCTTGCTGCGTCGAATTGATTTGAGACAAGAATTGAGCTGACGATCTAATGCGCTCACCTACAAAGGGTGCATCGAGAGGGACAATGAAAGGGAAAGAGAGGCAAGTGACCTCAGATGTGTTCTTCTTTGGAAGGGGAACCGTGAGTAGAGAGAAGGGAGGAATGCTCCAAAACCCAAGTGAGGAAGGTGTGGAGGGGCTCAAGGGGAATGGTGGTGGTAAGGGTGATGCACTTGGCTTCGACAACTACAAAAGTTGAGTTGCAATTGACTCAAATGATGCAATAGGGTCAGCGGCTTTAGACACTAATGGGGTGGAAGACATGGATGGGGATGAGGAGGAAACTAGGGATGCTAAAGGGACTCAGACCAATGACGGGGCAGGTCGTGGGGTAGTGAAAACCATTTGTCCAATATGAGAAAACTGGGAGAAACCTCCCACAACCATTGCAGAGGGGACAGAGAAATATAGGCTCATACTTGGGGTGGTGGGCATCAAAAGGACTATGGAAGAAATAAGAGACTATGAGTTGAGAAGAGAGGGAGAGAGATACCTGAGAGGTCGATTCTATTTCCGATGCTTGGCTGACCACAGTCTCCTACATACCACCTCTGATAATGGTATCAGTGCGCTGTCTTTTGCTTGGCGGAGGGTTCTCCAAATCTACCACATTTGTCGACTGCTATGTCTCTTTAGGCTTCCTTATGGTCATAGGTTGAGATTGTGAGGACTCTAATCATGAGGTATGCATCCACACACTCTTAATAGCAGTGCCAAGCTATGTCACAACTTTGTGTTTTTGCTTTGCCTTGTCGGAGCGTGGTAGGGCATCCTCAGGGTCGGGCTATGTTGCATCACTTACGTCAGAATCTGAATGTTCTTGGTTCTAGAGGGTATCAAATCTATCATCTATGTCAAACACTAATGAATGTTGGAAAGGGTCAGTGGTGTTGTTGATCTCCTGGCGATAGATCAATAAATCTTGAATCTTTTCTAGTTTCTAGCCCTGTTGCCTTTCCAATTTATTTCGGAGGTAGTACCTATGCATTTATTTTCATCTACCTTCCCCTTGACAATATAGAAACCGAGCCATGATGGCCTTCGACTATCTGTCGACATTTGTGCTAAGTCCACCCAAATTTGTTTGATATCTTTGGGCATATTTTTCCACGCTTCCTAGTAGGGTAGAGGGCTATGCTTTACCTTAATAAATGTGTCACCCAAATCATCTTCGGGGTTGTAGTCCTATTTATCACAAATAAGAACCAACCTGAGGTGTTCCAACTTAGCCTCAAGTAGCTCTACTGGCCTTTTATTCACCATTATCACTATTTTGTAGCTCATAGGGCATTCAAAAAACCCTTGCTTCTTCTTCTTCGAGTCAAAGAAAAATTTCCAGTCAATAATAACCCTTTATCAGAAGACCTCGAGGGCTAATACCCGATCAGTGACGGATGCAGGGAGTCAGATCAAATATTTGCAAAAACCACAAACTCAGACACATGTGAATTCTTCACCGAGGAACCAGTCGCATTTTGGGAATAGGGATTGCATCTAGCCAGTCTGATCGCGCAAAATCGTGTTCAAAAATTTCTCTAAAAATGCATAATAATCATAGGTTGAACAGAGGATGGGAGTCCATACCGAAATCGGCTTCCGATGCCTATTCTCATCTAACACTGACAACTCCATTTATTCCTTGAAGAAATCAATATTTTGATGTAGAAACATATAGGCAAGAAGAGAAGGATACCTGAAATTACCCACAGTCTTGAACTCGCCAATCCGTTTCTTCATATCTTTGATAATCATTTCTGCAAAATCATACCAGAAAGGTTCCTTCTATATCCCGAGTTGGAAACCCAGGCCCAACTGAGATTCAGACACGATCTCGTCATCATCCAGGGCAAACACAAAATCCATCATGGAGAGAGCATCCTTCACGTCAACCTGTTTATAGTCAACACGATGATTCCAAATTTTCAATGGTGACCTGCTATCCTGGGACCTTTCGATTTTAATATTATAAAAGTTGAGGGCATCTCTCTTAGTCTTCTAGAATTCAGAACCCTTTCCCTGGCTGAAATGCTCCATCAGCCGTTCTCTGGTCCCCATCTTGGGAACGCAAAACATGTGCCTAAGAGCCTCTGTGGGTAGCCCGAATCTCAACCTCCTTCCTTCAATGGCGTCAGTCACTGAATTGAAGTGTCGAACACTTTCTTGAATTATCTCTGGGTAGTGGTGCACATAAGGGGCCATATATTGGGGAAGCCTGTAGTGCCATTGCTTTAATGGTAGTTGATTTTCGTAGGATTTCTTCATCCTAGAAAAAGCAACTTCCCTAAGGCCCTTAGGGTTAGTATTGAGCTTGGGGTCATAGATATTATCCCACTCCTCTTTTACCAAGTTAGCATCTCTGAGTGGACCCTTCTTCGCTGGCTGCGTGAGAGACCATTCTAGTTTTTCTAGGAATCGAGGCATAGGATAGGATTCCCGTTCCTTGAAACTATTGACCATAGGCGCAGTGATTATCGCATTGGCCAAGATTTGAGATGCTTCACCAGGATCATTCATCAACGAGTTTTAGGCTACTTTGAGGACAATGAATGCCATTCCCCCCTAGCCTCTAAAAACTTGCTACTCGATTCTTTGCAATTCTGCACTTTGATAATTCCTTGCACAATTCTTGTATCAAAAAAAATTTCTTTTTTTTTAAAAACAAACACATGCAATACTTAGCTTTTCAGTCCCTCTTCAAGTGGTAGATGTCGGTTGCTTTTTTTGCATTAAATTTGGCATGTACTGCCAGCCTTTTGGTTCATGTGAAGTGAACTATTTGTCATTTTGAAATGACAAGTATTCGTAATAACTCTTGGTACTTACAACCCATAGAGCAATTTTTCTTGGAAATTGAGTCGGTGATTTGAAGGCAGGCCAAGTGTCATATGCTATGGTAATTAATACCCCGAATGCAATGATTATGCCAAAGTATGCGATAAGCCTTAAATAGATCTGCATCTTTTCTTGGGCAGTGAGGAAACACCTAGCAGGACAACTCCTCATTGTTTGGCTGAAAAGGCTATCGCCAAATATTGCTAGTAGCTTATGCTAATTAATTAGCTTGCCTTGATTTTGTATGCAGTAAATCATACCTACAGATGCAACTTTGTGAGAGTTTCGAACAATCCTCAATGCAGTATTCGAGGTGGTATCCAGTTAACCTCATGCTTATGGTATGCGAACTACTGAGTTTATCCTTGCCGTTTCTATAAATAGGCGTTTAGTCAGTAGCATAATCATACCCTTTGGTAATTGCATTATGCTTAGTGTTTGTGTAGAGTTCAGGTTTAGGCTCTTTGTATTGGGTCACTGCCTAACAGTCGTGTAGTAGCTGACACCATGGATACCCCGATCAGGGTGACCTCTCATAAACTGCAAATGAGCTTTCTTGGTGAAATCTTGAGTAGGCGTCTGAGGAGGATGACAAAGAATAAACATTCTTTGGCCATCGTAGCTATGAAATGGGTTTTGGGCTGAGATTGCCTTGAATATGAAGATAAGTATAGGGTATATATTGATGTTTTCTCTCATTTTGTGGCATCATTGCTTGATATTCAAGTCCCTAAGCCACTTATCATCCACTGGGTGACATAGATATTCTCGAAGAAGTACTTGAATGGCCTCGAGGAGGTGGTGGAAAATGCAGCCTTTGACAGAGGGATTATGACTGCAAGTGACCTTCGTAGGTTTATTGAAGAGGACGCGGTTGTCCCATGGTTGCCATTCTTGAGCGACTTCTGCCTTCAGTCGCGAGAATTCCATCATTAGAAGGTTACCCGTGCATGCCATTTTCTATTATGGATGTATAATGTGGTGCCATTTTATGATATTGACTGGTACACTAACTTTAGGAACCTGGTGTTCCCACTTACTACTACTTCTTTTGATGGTGTTGCTGG
Organism: Sequoiadendron giganteum; assembly: GCA_007115665.2. Classification (NCBI taxonomy): domain Eukaryota; kingdom Viridiplantae; phylum Streptophyta; class Pinopsida; order Cupressales; family Cupressaceae; genus Sequoiadendron; species Sequoiadendron giganteum. Next base: position 483,719,464 of record CM021103.1, on the reverse strand, counting down.
TGTAGCTGAGGATGAGGTGGTGTTGGATGATTCTATTGCTGCTCAAGACTAAAAATTCTCTCTTTCTTGCTTAATACCGAGACTCTGTTAGTCCTTTTGTATATAGCCTGGAAAAGGATTTATATCATATATATAAGTATATACTCCTCTAAAAATGTGGCCTCTAAGCCATTTTTCTAATGTAGTTTTGAAGTATATAAATATAATGAAGACGTAGTTTATATTTTACATCTCTACCTTGCTGCATAATTTTCATTTCTTCGGGTACTTGTGTTATTTTTTGTATCATAATGTGAGTCCTTGTTGTATCATAGATTAGGAAGACCGGCCGAACAAAAAGAACAAAGAGGAAAATAATCACAGTAATTACATATTTACATGGTAGAAACGTCTAATTAAACTATATAGAATTTAAAATGAATTCCATTGATTTGAACCCTTGATGCTTCTCTTTCTACTTTCTTTTATTTGAATGCCTTGTGTCGCTTGAATAATTATGAGCGGACCCTTCTTACCATAAGATTTATCATGTTGGTGAATTCTTAATTCCCATTGACTGAATTTTATCACCATACCCCTACCATCCAACCCCTAATCTAAACAACTATCTTGTAGAGAAAACATACCTGCTCCTGCTATGCCGATTGGTCCCATAGAGGGTGGTGGGTGATTTCTTGCTGGCATTTGGTTTAGATCCTTGAAATTGATACATAGGTGGATATCTCTATTCTCTTTTCGGACCGAAATGAGGCCAAAAATCCAAATGCTAGGCTTGATTGAGTAGGCAAATTTCTTCGGGACTAGCTTTGCCGACCTTTATAGGTTCATTGAAGCTTTAATCCTGAGATCCGCTAACCTTTTGCTTTGGAACACTGATTTAGTCTCTCTTTCTACTTGAAACACATAATGGATGATGTCGGGATCATATTCTCTGAATTTATTATATGACCAAGCCAACAATTGCTCATTTTCTTTTGAAAAATGTATGCGGCTTTCCTTACCTTGATGTGAGACACTCCTTCGGACTTTAAGATTATTTTACTTTTTGATTTGACCATATGTAAAATCACCTTCATTTGTTATGAACTTCCTCTTACTATTTCTAGTATTTCCAAAAGGGGAACTTTCAGAAGTGACCAAATTCTTTGGAAGTTCATGGAGTTCTTGCTGCGCGTCTTATCTACCCTTGTTTCCAGTTTTCCCTACTTGAAATTGGTTGGTAACTTCTCCTAGTTGTGAACTAATCAAGGTGACATGTTTACCACTGTCAAATAATTTCCAACTATTTCCATCATCTAGTTTTGTGAGTTGGAGTACCATTCTTTCAGAGCATTGGTTGTATGTTGGGTTGGGTACCAGTTTGGATTGAGATCCGATTTTGGCCAAGCTTTTTGTATCATCATTCTATTCTTGAGGAACAACCTGAATATTGAAACTCCCAAATCTTTTAATCAGGTCCTAGATGTTTTCTTTGGAAGATCTCGTACGACCATCTTTTTTAGTATTGATATTTTGAACTTGATTGTTGATTAGTTCAAAAATCCTGAGACGATCCGTTTGCTTGATGTCTATTTGCTCTGTCAGGCTCAAAATGAATATAAGGCCTTCACATTCAGCCTTGTCGCCAAAATAGGAAAAATGGGGTCATAGGGACATGATTGTATCCTCGCTACTTTAGGGAGTCGAGTATACTTTAGCTTCTGTACCAATCTCACACTTTGCACTATTGGAATGTAGCAACCATAGTTCGGTCACTGAAAAGCCTTTGGGTTTTTGTGTCACCTTCAAGATTGCTTGATCCTCATCATAAATGACATAAGTTCCTAGTCTAGTGGCATGATACTTTCCAAAAGGATCTTTATCAATGAACTCTCTTAAGAGAACCTCCTCCTAATCGGTTTGATCTTCAGTGATTTCTTCATCTTCTAGAAGCTTCGTGCAGTACATCTCCTCCTTGGTTATGGAAGTGTGAGCCAATTCAAAGACTGTCCTAGCTTCATCCACAACATGCTCGGGATGCAAAGGTTCAGACTCTAGTTTCATTTTGGATCCATGCTTGGTCCTTATAATTTGGTGTGACCAATCCAAATAAAGGTATCCACATAGCTTAGAAGTGAATTCTCTGGACAGGCATAGACTAAATATTGGAGGGATATCAATGATCACAGTATCCTATTTGATTATGATATTTGGGCAGATAAACAAGGTTAATGGAAGGTCCTTAATGATTCCCACAGTATTGACCATATTCCCATCTAGTTGCATGAATCATTTATTCAAAGGTTCATAGCTTAATCCTGGTGCTTCATCTATTAGCTTGGGCATGATTGTGGTTCTGGCGCCGAAGTCAATCATGGAATTATGTAGTAATTTCTTACCCATAATAAGGGTTAAGAAAAATGGCCTCGACTTTGGTTTTTATTCACAGACTTTGAATGCCGATTCTTTTTCTTCGAGATCTTTATTGGGGGCTTCTTCCATAGTATTCACAAGAATTTTGGCCAGTTATGATAGTTCAGTAGTTTCCTCTGAAGTGATTGCTCCTTTGGTCTTGAGATCAAGTCTTCTTGAAGAGGGCTTTGTGGTACCACTGCAGGAGAATTAGTCTGATGATTGGGAGTATTTTTGGCTGCAGAATGACCAATTAAGGGATGACTATTTCATCTATGAATCTCCCTTCAGAGCACGTGTTGTAATTGGACTGCACTCATGGGGTTTCAAAAGTGGATGCTTCGAACGTGAACACCACTTCCTCCCCTTCCATCCATGAGAAGAGGGCATGATCTAGAGCTATTTTAGTCTCTTGTTCTAGGGACATCCCTTGCATTTGATAAGTGAGTACTGCATTTTCCATTTGTGAGGAAGTATATGCATAATCCCCACCATCCGATATTATGCCTTGACTATGCTGCTCCGCTATCTTCTATTTTAGATTGCCGCGTGGGAAATTTTGAGGCATATGTGAATCGTTGCAAGGAAAAAACCAGTGGTTACCGTCATTGATCAGATTATTTTTCCTTGCAGTTAGCTCTTTGTTAGAACTTAGGTTGGCATTCTACAATGGAATGGGTACCAGTACTATTTGACTTGTCGTTGGCACCTAAAAATTTTGGTGGGCGCCTCCTTGGAATTGGTTTTGTTGGTAAGAGGACCTTCTTCCCTGATAATTCTGATAGGTCAGCTTTAGAGGAGCAACCTAGTTGCGTTTGATGATAGTTATCTCATTAGCCATAGCCTGGAACATTTCCTTTATGTCGCTCGTCTCATCTTTTGACGAACCAGTTGTGACGTTCTATGGTGCGCTTGCATATGTGTACATAGACCGCAGAGGAGCAACCGGTGCGGTCATCGGTGTTTCCTAGGCATGAGCTAGCATTTCAGGGAATATAGGCATGATGGGTCAAGGTGACAACTTTCTGGCATTGATTAGATTGTTCTCTTCTTTGATTGTGACGTTATATACATCTGGTAGAGTGGTTTTTCCGAGTGACTGGATCATCATTGAGATATCAATGTTGATGGACTTTAGGTAAAACATGAATGCCAAATTAGGCGAAAGGTAGATTGTAGCCTGAATTGTTTGCCAAGTTATGTGAAAACGAGTGTTGAAGTCTATTAGGGTCTCATATGGAGCTCATTTGATGATCTCTAGCTGGTGATACTGGGAAGACATATCTCCATCGTTCAAGAATCTTTCATAAAAAGGATCTCCAAGCTAATCCCAAGTGTCAATAGAGTTAGTCGAAGGGGTGCAATACCAATCTGATGCTTTTCCTCTGAAAGAAGTTATGAGTAACCTTAGTGCTACATTCTGATCTGTAACTTCATGCACCAAACATACATCCGCCACATATTGCAAATGTTTGGATGGTGTTCTTGAGCCATCTCCGGTGAACTTAGGGTTAGATTTGAGAGCAAAAACCAGGATGGGGGCCCAAATGGCTAGCACTACAGGTGTTCTAAGAGGAATTTTGGCATCTCATGCCACATAATTTTGGTTGGAAATAGGTAGCATGGCTGGTGGAGGGTTAGGGGCGTTTATGTGACAGGTTCTAGTTGGTACCAACCCTAACGGTGGTACTAAAAAAAAAGGGTTGTTTGCTGTTTGGGATCTTGTGATAGGTCGATGACTCATATACTTTCTTAAGGCTTAAGCACATTTCATGGTCCCACCTGGCATGCTAGGAAAAAAAAACTGTTGATGCCAAAAATTGGCAAGGTAACAACCTTTTGTGGGAAACTCAGTTAAAGGGGGGACCTATTGCAATAAACTGAGTGACCTCTGGATTTTAAAGAAGTCGACTCTTCTATAACTGGGATTTTGAATGGGAAAAGGAAGCAGGTATAAAAAATAAAAATATCTAACTAGGGCAATGCTCTAAGACTTAGATGTAAAGCACGATAGACCTATCTTGTAGATATGATCTAAGGGCCCGTTTAGTAATTTGCTATGCTTGAAATAAAAATCATTAAAGAGAAAGACCTAAATAATTTATTTGAGGACATAAAATAATTTGCACAAAGATCTACTGAAAAGAAAGAGTCCAAGACATGGTTCTAAATCAGCATTCTATTCAAATCATTGAAGTTACAAACAAACTATTTAGAAACAACACAATATAGTGTTATCAATAGTTAAGAGACAAAAAGGCCAAATTACAAGGGTACAATCTATGAGTCTTTACAATTATCTTCATAGAACGAAGGCCTGGTGTCTTCCTACTCCTTCTGTGGATATTTCGAACTAGCAATAATCAACTATTCAATTGCTACTTTTAAAATCAGTAACTTGTAAAAACTCCTAACTCTTTTTCTCCTCAAGAGAAGTAGTAACAGAAAGATTCCTGAGCATGAATCTAGTCGTTCGCTAGCCAGATACATTCCCTTCAAATGATGGTAGTGGTCCTAACCTACACTATGTAAACAAGTGTTGCCTTTCAGTGAAAGCAGTTGGAGCATGCGACAGTATGGTAGCCTGGCGATTGTACCACTTTTCTCTTTGCATGTAGCTGCACCGAAGGAACACGTGGCGGAATTTCACAACCTGTAGTTCATTCTCCTCATTCTTTGATGAGAGATTGCGATGAGAAGACATGTGGAAAAATATATGTTATTGGCATTGCTTGAGGGGCCCGCCAAAATTTCGCACGGGCGAAGGCTACGTGTCAGGTAGTCGGGGCCTGAAAGAGAAGGGAAGTGAAGCTCCCCTTCGATGAGCGCTTTGGTGACACATGGAAAAATTTAGTTGAGAGTGCTGAAAGACTATCAGGAGGCTTTCAAAAATCATCGGGAGTGGTTGAAAGTCGGGAAAGACATCAAAAATAACCCGAAGGGAGCATGGGGGTATATTAAATATCCACAGGATCATTTGGTGACATGTTTTGAGAAAGTGTGGAATGTTTAGTACTATGGTTAATGATTGGAGGGTTGTTTTAAAAATTAATGAAATGTAAATAAAATGGAGCTACACAGTAGATGAAGGGACAAATATATAATAATTTTAGCAATAAAACCTTAAACTAGAGTTAAGACCATTTCTATGTTGCATAGTGGATGCTACAACTAGAGGGGTGAAAGTAGGAATATAAGGCATGGTTGTTGGAGAGGAAACTTATCTTCCCATTGAATTTTGATAATTAGTGAGGGATTGGGTACAACTATATACTATAGGAATATTTTCATCAACTGTATGAGCTAGGCTACACAATACATTTATCCCTTGCAAATCTTTGATTAAATTCCTAAGGTTATCCACTAATGAAACTTTTATCTAGCCAAATATTTGGTGCTTAAGTATTGTTGAAGGATCTCTAATTTTTTTCCAATTGTTTAAGTTTATCCTTAGGGACATGGGAAACATCAACCTTCAAGTCCACATGAATGTTAGGTGACAAAGAAGACATAGGAAATGTAGGAGTATGAAAAAAATCAAAGATAGATTGCATAGATGTAACTCCTTGAGTGAAGGAGTTACAAGACTCAAGATCAAAACCAAATGTGATTGTAGCATGGGAAGCCATAAGTATATAACTACATCTCATTGGGGTATTGGATATGGGACACCAATTTGAGAAGACAATAAATTTATTATAAGGTTAAAGACACTTGAGTGCTCATATAATGAAGATAAAAATAGATGAAAGTGACAAAAACTGAAAAAATTTTAAGAAACAAAAAAATATCTGCACAGAGGTTGTTGGTATTTGGTGACTGATCATGCTATATTGTACACTCTTCGTGTATCCTCACCGAGCCTCGGGCAGGGGTTTGAGGGCGGCAGCCCCCGAGATTATTTTTTTTCACCTATTTTTTTTTGCTTCATCACCGAAAAAGAAAAAAAGCCGACTTTGTAAACCCTAATTTATGGAAGCTTCTAAAAGAATGTTATAAGTGGTTGGGATGGGGAGTTGTAGCATGTCATTATTCACAATATTGTAATATGTTTTGCATTGGATAATAAAATCATTGGATGGCTACGGTTTTTTGGATGTAGCCCAGATTGGGTGAACCACGTTAAATTCTCTGTGTTGTCTTGTTTTTGCTATATTTTTTGTGTGTGTTTTATTTCTCTGTTTTATTGTTCAAATCTGCATTTAACTTGTTAGATATCTGCCTTCTAACCTTAACAAGTGGTATCACAACGGGTTGTTTTCAGTTATTCTCTATAGGAAGGTCTTATGGTTGAGTGGGAGCAATGACAGATGAGGGAAGTTGAAGGTTGAGAAGTTCAATGGGCAGAAATATCAGTTAGAAATAAGGAAGGGAGAGGGGAGATACAAATAAGTAGAGAGGGAAGGAGAGAGGAAGGGATAAATAAGGAGGGAGAGAGAGGTGAGATATACATAAAAAAAGAGAGGGAGGGGATAGTAGGGAGTGAGAGAGGGAGTAGTAGGTAGAAAGAGAGGGAGAGGGGAGATAGAGAGAAGTAGAGAGGGAAGGAGGGAGGGAGGGAGCAAGAGGTATGGAGAGAGATGTGGGTCAGTGCAGGATCATGGGGGTCCAAACTAGGCCTCTAAGTGGCGATAAAAAATCAGAAAAATAGAGTTAGGCAACTTGACATAAAATTTTGAATAGGTTATTAACATAATTAAAAAAATATGTAAGAACAAAAGTTGTAGCAAATTGAATTTAGTTTCTAGGCTACTAGTCCTTTTTTGGAAAAAAAAAAAAAGCAACTCTGTTCTGCGAAAATTTGAAATTTCAATGCAGTGGTACTAAATTTTCAAGAAAAAAATAAGAATCAGGTGTCTGTCTAACCACCCTAAGTACAAGAAAAAATTAAAAAAAATCTAAATCTTTCAATTATATGTAGAGGACACATGCTCGGATGTGCTGGATTTTTTTTTGTAATTTTTTTCCATGTAAATAATTAGTTATTATTTTTTTATTAGAACATTTCAGAAATATTAATATGTGTGTGTCTGACCACCATAACTTGGTCAAAACTTTATGAAATTCATTTTTTTTATATCCTATATTATGTGAAGCATCTTGTAGGTTCAAAAAATGTTAAGTAGTTTGAAAGTTATAGAAGTTTTTCAATCAACCTATCAATCAGGACTTTAGTCATAATGTATGAAGAATATCAAGAATAATTATTTTATTAAATTCAAAATAAGGCATAACTTATATTGGTGGAAAGCTGACAATTTTTTCTATAAACCCTTTTCATTTCATGAAATTCAGATAAAAAAAAAGTCTTCAGCCACAAGGGCAAACTTCGAAAAACAAAGGAAATTTTGTAAACACATTTTTTTAGTTGACTTTCCAGGTTTGGCAATCCCAAGCCAAAAACAGAGGCAAACCTGAAGGAAATCCCAAGGCTGCAATTTTTTTCAGACAAAATGAATATCCATTTTGGGAAGCGAGAACCCATTTTTTTGAAAAACAAAATGGATAGGATATCCATTTTGAAAATCAAAACAGATATCTGTTTTGAAGACCTAAAAAAGCCTCTTTAGTAAAATGGGAATAACTTTTGTGTTTCTTATCGAAAATTTGATTTTTTATAGGCGTTGGAAAGGCGACTGGGAGATCTACACAATGGACTAGGTAATGTTTCTAAATTTTACATAAAAAATAATTGTAATCATTTGAGATCCATATTTAATTTTTGAAACATCAAATTCTCATTACTTCCACATGCAAAGTCTCTTTTTCATGATTTTTTTTGTAACACTCATCTCAAAATACTTGAAACATTAGAAAAAGTAATTAATAATGAAACATTTTTTATTTTTTGTAGTAATGAGATGAACAAGTCTTCATAAGTCATCATATCTCTTTGTCCCTTTCTCTACCTCTCTATATTTCACTATGTCTCCCCTTAATCTTTGGACCTATCCCTCCACTTGTTTCTCCCTCCCTCCCTCCCACCCTCCCTCTCTTTTTACCTATTTATACCTCTCCTTATCAATATATTAAAATCTAGACTTAACTATCTACTTATCCATCTCTCTCTCTCTCTCTCTCTCTCTCTCCCTCTCCCTCTCTCTCTCCCTCCCTCCCCCTCTCACTCTCCATCTCCCCATCTCTCCCTCTCTCTCTCCCATCCTCTCTCTCTCTCTCTCTCTCTCTCTCTCTCTCTCTCTCTCTCTCTCTCTCTCTCTCTCTCTCTCCACTCCCTCTCTCTCTCTCCCTCTCCATCTCACTCTCACTCTCCATCTCCCCATATCCCTGTATCTCTCTATCCCTTTGAATTCTCCCTCCCCTTTAAGTCTCTCCCACTCCCTCTCTCCCTTTTAGGTCTCTCTCTCTCTCTCTCACACACACACACACACACACACAAACACACACATTCACTCACTCACACTCTCCATCTCCCTCTTAGGTCTCTCTGCCCCTTTCTCTACCTCTCTATATTTCACTATGTCTCCCCTTAAGCTCTAGACCTATACCTCCCTCTTAAGTCTCTCTCTCTCTCTCTCTAGTCCCTCCCACTCACTCTCCCTCTCTCTCCCTCTCCATCTAACTCTCTCTCTCTCTCTCACTCACTCAATTTCCACCTCCCTCTCAGGTCTCTCTCTCTCCCAATCCCTCTCTCTCTCATGTTTCTCCTTCCCACCCTAACTAGACAACTCTCTCTCCCCCCCTCTCTCTCTCCCTCTCAATTATATCTCCCTCTCCCTCCCTCTATATCTCTCCCCCTCTCTCCCTCTCAAGTCTCTCCCTCCCTCCCTCCCTCTATCTCTCTCCCTCTCTCTCTTTCTAAAGTCTCTCTCCCTCTTAAGTCTCTATCCCTCTTAGGTATATCTCTCAAGTCTCTCCCTCTTAAGTATCTATCCCTCTTAGGTCTCTCTCTCTCTCTCAGGTCTCTCCCTCTCTCTCTCAAGTCTCTCCTACTCCCTACCTATCTCTCCAATTACCCTATATAGAGAGATAGAGGTAGAGAAAAGAAGAGAGATAAAGAGGTAGAGATATAGAGAGAGAGAGAAATAGGGGGGAGATAAAGGGAGGAAGAGTGGGAAATATATAAAGAGGGTGTAGATAGAGAGATAGAGGTAGAGAAAATGAGAGAGATAGGTTGAGAGGTAGAGAGAGAAGAAGAGGGGTAGAGATATATCAATATATAGTGGGAGAGGGAAAGAGGGAGAGATAATGATAGAGGGAGATATAGAAAGATAGGGAGATAAAGGTGTAGAAATATATGGATAGAAAGGGATAGGGAGAGAGAGAGAGAATTAATTTAAGAGAAAGAGGTAGAGATAATGAGATATAGATAGATATAAAGAGAGAGATAGAGAGATATAGATAGAGGGGGAAAGAGTGGGAGAGAAAGGAGTTGATAGAGACAAGTAATAGAGATATGGAGAGAGGGATATAGACAAATAGATAGATATAGGGAGGCATAAATAGGGTGTGTGTCTATATATGAGTGATAGAGAGATATGGAGATAAGTTGATGAAAATGTAGATTATATAAATAGATAGAGGAAGGGAGAGGGATAGGGATCGAGAGAGGAAGAGATATGGAGAGAGAGAGAGATAAGTAGAAAGATATAGAAATATGGAGTGATACAAATAGAGGGAGATAGGGAGAGATATACATAAAAAGAGGGAGAGATATGTAGAGATATATAACCTATCAAAGATAGAGGAGAAGAGAAAGGGGGAGATATAGGTAGAGAGGGAGAGAAAGAGGAGATATATAGATAAAGTTAGAGTAAGGGAAAAGTGGAGAGATAGGTAGAGAGGGTAAATAAAGGAGAGGGGGAGAGAGGGAGAGATAGCTAAATAGATAGAGGGAGACATATACATTTTCTCCTAGTTCAACTTGGGTAAAGGTGTGTATAGGATCAAAGACAAAAAGGAGGCCTTCTATGATGATTTATGCAAACTTTTACTCTCCTTAGTAAAAAAAATAATCATTATTTATTACTTCTTTAATGTTTCAAATCATTTAGGATGACTATTTCCAAAAAAATCATGAAAAAAAGACTTTGTATGCAAGAATTATGAGCATTTAAAATTTTAAAACTTAAGGAGGAACTTAAAATGATTATAATTATTTTTTTGTACTCAATCTATCAAAATAATCTTATCCATTGTGTAGAGCTCTAAATCACCTTTCCAACGCCTATAAGAAGTCAAAATTTCAATCAATAACATAAAAGTAACTTAAAGTATAAGAAATTAAAAATGTCACTTATACTTAAATGTTTATTTCATGTATATAGTTTCACTGGAAGAGAAAGAGAAAGAGAAAATTCTAAAGAAAATAATAACATGAGTGTATTATAGCATGCTTGCATTATTGTTTACTTTAGAAATTTTCAAGCCTTTGGCTTGAATTTTCCTTGGGATTCCAACCCAAAAGTTTGGAGTGACTTTTCAATGTCCAAAGACGTGTTTTTACAAATAGTAAAAAAATCAACATAATCTCGAGCATTCTCCCCATCAAGTTTGCATGTGTTTCAATGTCAAGACAAAAAATACTGTGATAATGTTAAACTCTCTTGGATTTCTAACCATGTAATTTTTTTCACATTTTGAGTATGTTAAGGTTTTCATCTTTAATTTCTTTTGTTAGTGTATCCATTTTTTGTAAAAAACCAATGTGTGGTATTTTTTACTTTATTTTTTGACCATTTATTAAAATGTCAAATAAATTACATTTTTAGAAACTAGACTCCATTCTACACATATTCAAAAAAATCAATCAATTTTCAAAATTTTAGGGGGGAGCATGCTCAATTTTTTATTTTTTAGGATGTGTCCACTTTGAAAACTAGTAAAAAATCATATATTCATTAAAAAATTAGTAGAAAAATCAGGCATAAACTACATGGTGTCAGCTAATTTCTCACCGAAGCAATTTTTGAAATACTAAAAAAAATAAACATTATAAAAGGGGCCACACTAGATGCTATGTTATGTTTAAAAAAAAAAATAGGACCACTTTCTATGGCCCCCCTTTTTGAACCCCTTAATCTCTACCATTTACAAAAAAAATAGCAGTCTAGAAAGTAGATTTGGAGCACTACGACTCTTGTTTTCATTGTATTTTAAAATTTTGAGTGTAACTGTTTGAACAATTTCTCATCCAATGCCAATATTTCCTGATTTTAGAGAAAAAAAATTGGCCACTTAAGATCCATTTTTGGTCCCCCAAATTTGAGCACTTATATGATACAAAGATAACAATTTTTTGTGTGTCATTCCTCTATATGTATCTTGATTCTTCCATTTTTCATAAATTCCTTTTTGTGCCTTTTGGGGACAACGCAAAGTATCAGAGCATTTAGGTCCCTTCCATGTTGACCCAATTTCTTTTTATTTGTTCTCATGTGCTATTCTTCCCTTGAACTCGTAATTCCATAATGTTTAGGGACTAATGTTAATATAGAATGATCATTTTGATATGCATTATCTATCACTCATACTAACCTTAGATCATTGAATCCGTCATGTGATATTGTATGAAATTGTTTATTATGACTTTTTTTTACCTTAGGAGCAACCTCTTATCATGATGCAACTTTTTGAGACATATTATTTGGGTTATGGATTTTAAAAAGCTCTCATGCATATCCTTTATGTTTATCACTCTTTCCACCTTAAAGTCAATTTATCTCATTTGGCATTAGCAATCACTATAAGGTGGGGGTATGCATTCAACTATGCACTTCACTTTGCTCATATACCATGAACATGGTAATTCTATGATAACATCTTGATCATATTTTTAGCACTTTATCATAGTTACCCAACAAACAACATATTTTTATTGGACCATAATTTTTGATATTGTTGACATAAACTCACCTAGTGAATATCAAACTTCACTAGCCTATATTTTTTTCATTTGCTACTTGTAAAGATCACCTAGTAAATATTACACTTTACTAGCTTGTGGTGCTTCCACTCATCCATAAAACTCACCTAGTGAATATTGAAATTCACTAGCCTATGTTGTTTCTTGTGGGGCACCTAGTAAATATCGAACTCCATTAGCTTATGGTGCTTCCACTTATTCATGAGTCACCTAGAAAATATCAGAATTTTCTAGCCTATGACTTGTAAATTCCATCTTTGTTATGGATCCTAGTAAGAATCTACGGATATTGCTAGTTCATGATGCCATTTATTTTTTATATTTTTGTTTTCCTTTTGTTTTCTTTATGTATATTTTTATTTTCTTCATGCATTTTTGGATTAATATGTATTTTTTGGATCATGTCTTATGTGTGTTCCTCTTGTCTTAACATTGGCATTCAATAGGATCTTTAGCTTGGGGGTTGTCACATCTCCTAGTTTAGTGTCATCTTATCCCCTCAATTTTTTGACAAAAGGACTCTTTGGCTTCTCCATCCTTTAGCACGAGTATGAGCGTAATTTCATATCCTCACTAAAGTGGGGGCTGAATGTATCATCCTAAATTGTCACCCTTGACAATTTGACACCATAATTGGCTCCCTCCTATGTGCATGCGCCTAATTATGCTTATTATCTACTCATTTAATTGTTTTTTTGAGAAACTAATTTAAATATAGAAAATTAAATTAAATATTTGTATAAAGGACCTTTTAAAATATAAATAGGGCTAGACTAGGGAACCCAACACCCTTATCTCACTTAATTAGACCCTCAATCTAATATTTTATTGTCAACATCAATATGTTTATGAATTTAAAATCCTTTGTCCCTTTATCAAAATGGTTAATGAAAAATATGTTAAAACTCATATAAATATAAGTCTTTCCCTCCATTTGAACACCTAATTAAATTTTGATCTCTCAAGAAATCCTAAAAGGAAATTAATGCAATTTCAAGAGAAAAAATAAGTAGAAGATCTACAACACTATTTCAATCAATTACAAGTCTGCAACCCATCAAAAAATTCATGTTTATGCATCGTAAGATGTTTCATATTTATGTTTATTTGTTATCATGAGCACTAATGCTTGTATGATCTCCAAGAATCCTCCAATTTTTCCTTGTATGTAATGAGTAAACTTACTTAAATCTAGAATGGAATGTAGATCTGAGTGGTCTATTACAATTGTGGTATTTATCATTCATTTTTATCCATAATACTATGCTCTCCCTAGAGCACATGATTTATATAATCATCATAGACATTTGTGGAGGTGGAAACACAAAAATGGGGTTTGGCCAATGAAAGCCCCTATACATCACAAACCTTCTCCCCTTGTCCTTCTTGTGGATTACATGTTTGAACTAGATTCAAGTGGATTGGAGATCTCAAGGCTTTAAAACCTTGATGTAATCATTCATGTACCTTTCAACATCAAATTAGGGAAAAATTGATTATTCACAAAAAATCAGACTTTGGATCTAGGTTTCCATAGTTAGAGACCTCCAGACATTGCCACACCTATACCAACTTTCATATCCTAAAATTCAACATCTTTGGACTAGGGCACCCAATTTCCATATCTTGTCAGATTAGTCTCAGATTTTTATGCTAGGTTCTTCTCTATCTACTTTCTAGTTTTGCTCTTCATTTTTGTCTTTCATTTCTTAGTTTTCCATATTTTGTTACAATTTGTCACTTTAGTCTTGATTCACCTAGTTTCACACACCTCCCAATCAATTATCACAATCGTGCCACCCAAAAAATGGGGACCAAAACCTTGACCAATTATTTGAATCTCTCTTGAGGATAGTATCCAAATAGTTTCTCTTGGTTACTTTTGTATCCATCAATGTTTATGGTGGAATGTGATTAAATTTGGGCATTTTCCCTAGATCCCATTTCACCATCTCACAAATGGATGTTGGTTTGATTATTTGAAAATAACTCATCTATTTATTATCATGCTTAACCTTGGGGTTGGATAGTTAGATGTTATTTTGGTTTTTTTTTTGGGGACATAACATGTCATGACTAGACTACTTGATGGTGTTGGTAGAATTATCTCTACAATATATAATTTCTTCTTCTTGAAGGTTTGATTCGTATGAAATTAAAGCTAGAATTTGTGTTAGTCTATTTTGATCGCTATCTTTTTAGATCATTTAACTATTACTGCACTTAATTTTTAGTGATAATATGTGGGTTCTTTAATATTTATAATTTATTATGTGGATAAATTAGGAGATTTTGGAGATCATAGGTGAGAGAGTGAGAACTAAAATTTGGAGGAAGTATGCTCTATTTTGTAAATTTTAAAAATGATTATGTTTTCTTTGACATTGGATGGTTTTATAAGTAATTATTTATGCCTTTTATATGAGTTTTGTTGGTTTAATTTTGTATATATAGACATTACCCTTGCAATGGTATTTTATGCATGTATATGTAGTTATGTTAAATAAGTTTCATTGGACTATAATATTGAAGGTGTTCAAGAATTTTACATTTACATGTGGTTTATACAAGGGAAGATTAACCTTGAGTAGGACTATAGATATACAATTAATTGGGCTATAAAGTGGGTAGAACATGTTGATAGTAAGAGTTTCCCTAGTGGGTGTGTTTACATTGTTTTGAGGTGAAATTAACTTTGGATGTGTGTAAATTGACATATTAAACTAAGTGATTGATAAAATAGTATTCTAATTCAAGGGATTATGAGTGATCAGTGAGAAATAAAATAAAATATTAGTTATTTCACAGTAAAATTAGTGTTTTCTAATTTAGCATAAAAACTTAGATAATTTAAAATATCTCATCACATTCATAAATTATTTAAATTTATAAAAAATAAATAATAAAAATCACTTGTAGTTGTCAATATTTTTTATTTACATCATAAATTACAATTCCAATCCTAACTTAAATCCCAATCTAATCAATGGGTATAAAAATTGCAAAAGGTAAACGTTGATGGTTTTTTTGACATGGCTCAACTTAGATGATAATTTAAGATGAAATCACACCTTTCCTAGAAGGAGTCAAACCCCAAAATAGAAAATTACCAACCTAAGGTCCTTTTTAGCTAGGTCTTGACTTATTGTATGACCCAATAATTCATTTTTGTTGTTGTTTACATAAAGTGAATTACTCAATTGTTCACTAGAATCCTGTAAAAGAGGCTTAGATTTGAATAATAAAGTGTTTTAAAAAATTCTTCGTGTTGAATCCAGTGTTCCTTGATCCAAATTTTGATTATATGTTAATATCAGAAACACTTTCTAACTTCTAGTTTTCAACACTTTTGATGCTTTGTTCCTAAATTTAATCATTATTTATAAAAAATATTAAAAGATAGGGTAAGAAAATAATAAGGTTTAGAAAATCATAATCTTGAAGCTCTATTCGAATGACATAATGCATAAGTAGACAAATCTTAATTAAATTGATATTTTCTTAACTAGACATAATCATAGTGTTACAAATATTGTGAGATCTTTAAAGGAATTAAATTCATAAAGACTTAATAAACATTTAGTTTTGGCACAACTTAATAAGATTACTTCATGAAATATTAAGGTGACCATGCTAACCACACAAGACAAACTTACAATCAAATATTCATGATTTCCACATCCACATAAAAATTCAACTAATAGTTGAGAAACCATGAAGTAAACTCTAAATTTTTATTGTAGAATTTTCACTAATATCAATAATTTATCTCCTACCTTTAGAAAGTATAATACAACAAATTTTATGAGAGAAGGAAAAAATGTCACTACAAAATCAAATGGCTAGGATTCATCCATCACTAATGGTCTATATTCATAAACATTAAATATTTGGGCCCATGATAATCCCAAGAGTTCATCCTCAACAAACTTAGAATTGAATGCTTGAAATAAATTACAAACTCCAAGACTTAGTTGGTGTTAACTAATATTTAATAAAAAAATATTATTTTTTAAAGACACAATTTCCAATTTTCTAACATCTATCTTGAAATTTTAAAGCTTTCTAAATATGTGATTTTAAAGAAGTGAAAAGAATTATAATAGCATCATACACAAATAGTAAGTTCAAGAACTAGATCAAGCAACTCCGTCTTTAGAATTGGTTATGTCCTCTATAATGTTTGAGTAAATAGCTAATCATCTATGGTCTAGGGTGCAATCACCCTTGTATAACTTATTTTTGTTCAAATTTTAGTTTCAATTTTACCTCTATGACCTTTGTTAGGGTTAGAAGGCATATATCTAACAAGTTAAAAATGAAAAGTTGAACAATAAAAAAGAGAAATAAAACACACAGAAAAATATAACAAAAACAAGACAACACAGAGAATTTCACATGGTTCGCCCAATCTGGGCTACATCCATAAAACCGCAACCATCCAATGATTTTATTATCCAGTGAAAAACATATTACAATATTATGAATAATACCATGCTACAACTCCCCATCCCAACCACTTATAAAATTCTTTTAGAAGCTTCCAAAAATTAGGGTTTACAAAGTTAGCTTTTTTCTTTTTCGGTGATGAAGCGAAAAAAAGGTGAAAAAAAAAAATCTTGGGGAGTGCCACCCATGAACCCCCACCAAGGGCCAAGCCTGGCCTTGGACCTTGACGAGGATACATGAAGAGTGTATAGTACTAAAGAGTGTACAGTATAGCATGATCAATCACCACATACCGACAATATCCCACTTGGAAACTGATCAGGCTCCACAACAACACGATCTCCCACTTGGAGACTGATGCTGGATGACACCGCTACACTTACAACTTCCATTGGAAATAAGCACCTTGGACCTTGCTGCTATTTTATACTTTTAACCATGAAGACCATTCGAAGTTGAAGAGGATCTCAAATTCTCCCTTGTCACTGCCTTTGTAAACATATCTGTTGGATTGGCATTTGTATGTATGTTTTCTAGCTTTACCCGTCCATCCTCCAACATCGACCAAATGAAATGATATCTCAGTTGTATGTGTTTGGTCTTAGAGTGCAAGGAAGAATTATTTGCAAGATGTATAGCACCCTGGCTATTTGTAAACAAGTGATTTTCAGCCTGTTGTTTTCCCAACTCTTCCATGAAAAATTGCAGCCATATCATCTCCTTTGTTGCCTAAGTTGCAGCAACATACTCTACCTCCATGGTGGATAAAGCAACCACCTTTTGTAACCAAGAAATCCAACTTACTATTGTCCCACCAACTGTAAATACATAACCTATGGTACTCTACCTAGTATCTATATCCCTTGCCAAATCTGAGTCAACATAGCCTTTTAAATCTATATTAGAGCCCCCAAAGCATAAGCATTTATTGGATGTACCTCTCAAGTACCTGAGAATCCATTTTATCGCATTCCAATGCTCAACTCTAGGATGAATAATATACCTGCTAACAACTCCTATGGCATGTGCAATATCTGGTCTTGTGCATACCATGGTGTACATTAAACTACCTACAACTAAAGTATATGGTACCTTGGACATTTTTCTTCATCCTCTCGTGTCTTTGGACATGAATGGGAAAAGGTGTGCTGATAGCTTTTGCATTCTCCATATGAAATCTCTGCAACACCTTTTCAACATAATCAGCCTGAGATAGAATTTTTTTTCTATTTTTCCTATCTCTTGTAATCTTCATACCAAGGATTTGTTTTACTGGCCCTAAATCCTTCATATCAAATGAATTTTCTAACTATTGTTTTAACTCCTTTATGTGATCCATGTGAGATCCCACTACAAGCATATCATCAACATATAAACATAAAATAATGTAGCTATTTTCAACTAATCTCTTAAAGTAAAAACAATGGTCTGAATTACACTTGTTGTAGCCTTGCTCAACCATAAAACTATCAAAATTAATATACCATTGCTGAGGTGCTTGCTTCAAGCCATATAAACTTTTCTTCGATTTGCACACTAGTTACTCCTTACTTTTGACCTCAAATCCTTGTGGTTGTTCCATATATATTTCCTCTTCAAAATCACCATGGAGAAAGGTTGTTTTAACATCAAAATGTTATAAATGCAAATCTTCAGTAGCCACAATACTTAAAATAGTATGAATAGAAGTCATTTTAACAATTGGAGAAAATATTTCATCAAAATCAATACCCTTTTTCTTTGCAAATCCCTTTACAACTAATCTGGCTTTAAATATTTTCTTACCTCCATCCTCCTCTTTCAGCCTATAAACCCATTTGTTTGGTAAAGAATTTTTACTTGCTGGTAACTTGCATAATTCCTAAGTCTAACTTTTCAGTAAGGAGTCCATTTATTCTTCCATTACATTCTCCCACTTAACCTTGGTATCCACCTGCATAACTTCATGATAATATTTCGGTTCACCAACATCAGTTAATAAAATATAATACAAAGAGGGAGATTTTTTTTTCGGAGGTCTACTTATCCTTGAAGATCGTCTAACATTCACTGGAGTTTGTGGTATTTGTTCTTGTTGTTGTTGCGGAGCATTAGGAATCACTAGAAAATCATTGTTTAGAGTATCATCTAGCACTACATAATCATTTTATTTCTTCTCATGTTGTTGCAGCTAATCTTTGTACAACACTCTCATTGAATATGACATCCCTGCTTCTCACAATTTTTTAATTTTCAAAATCCCAAATCCTATAACAAATTCATCAATGCCATATCCAACAAATATACATTTCTTTGATTTTGCATCAAGCTTGGTTCTATTTTCAGAATCGACATGTGCAAATTCTTCAAAACCAAAGGTTTTGAGAAAAGAATAACTCACCTTCTTACCTGTTAATGATTCCTCTGGAATACCACAACCCAAAGGATTAGAGGGACCTCTATTAATTACAAAAATTGCAGTATTTATAGCCTCTTCCCACATGTGTAAAGGCAACCCAACATGCAATCTCATAGTCCCTGCACGCTCCATTATTGTTCTATTCATGTGCTCAGCCACTCCATTAACCTATGGAGTCCTTCGAACCATTTTCTGCCTACAAATACCATTAGAAGAACAATAATCTCCAAAATATTTGCTGAAATACTCACCACCATTATCAGATTTGAGAAATTTTAACTTTTTACCTATCTCATTCTCAACCAAGCTTCTCCATTTTTTAAAAGTTTCAAATACATCAAATTTCTGCCTAAATAAATCCATACCTTCTTAGTTGCATCATCAATGAATGTAGCATAATACTGAGAGCCATCGAGAGAAGATACCTGAGCTAGTCCCCATACATCCGTATGCACAAGCTCTAATTTCTCATCTTTCTTTTGTTTCTCATCCTTGAGAAAACTAACTCTCTTTTGTTTGCCATACACACAACTTTCACAAAAATCCATATTAACACATTTTAGACCTGGTAAAACATTCTTTGAATGAATTACTTTCATACCTTTTGCACTCATATGCCCAAGTCTATTATGTCATAGTGTTGATTCAGAATCCACAACAACTATCTAATTTTCTTCCTGTTGAACTGCAACAACTGTTCAGGGTTCATTATCTCCCAAATAAACCAACCCAAAATCCCCTTGGACATAATCAAGAAAATAATTTCTATGGGGTGTAGCATGAAATGAAGCCCCTGAATCTAACACCTAAGAATCATCAGCATTGTCAAGGGAAAGAATCAAAGCATCCTCATCAGATTTATTACTTACCACATTTGCCTCTTTATTTCCTTCTTTTTTGTCTCCTTTTTAATTTTTCTGAGACCAACAATCTTTTTTTAAATGACCCGGCTTACCACAATACCAACAATCCCTCTTGTCTCTAGATTGGGACCTCTTATCCTTTGATTTTCCTTGTGAATTCCCATGACTTCCAAAATTGTTTCCTCTCTCCTTTGTTTTTCCCCTGATTTTTGCATTCCTAACACTGCTTGGTGTGGATGTTCCATCTGAGCTTTCCCTATGAATTTCCTCACTTAAAATAACACCAACAACATCATCAAATTTCAATGTATTCGAACTAGAAACAAAATTGCTAACAAGCTATTCCAGCTTTCAAGAAAATAACATAGAATCAAAAGAGCCATAACTTCTTCATCAAAGTTTGCATTTACATAAGTTAATTGACTGGTAACCATATTAAACTCATTTAAATGATCAGCAACTAACCCACCTTCTACCATTTTTATATTAAATAAACACTTCATAAGAAATACCTTATTCAAAGCGGAAGGCTTTTCATATAACTTTGCTAGGATTTCCATCAACTCTTGAGTTGTCTTTACTTTTTTAATATTGAACACCACTGATTGTGCCAAGCGTAAACAAATACTGCCAAGTGCCTTTTTGTCCAAAATATCCCAATCCTCATCAAACATTGTTGAGGGTTTCTTGGTTTTCCCTTCCAATGGCCGCCATAAATCCTTCTAATAGAGGTAGTCCTCCATTTGCATCTACCATAACTGATATTTCTGCCCATTGAATGTCTCAAACTTCAACTTACCCTCATCTGCCATTGCTCCCACTCAACTGTGAGACCTTCCTGTAGAGAATAACTAAAAACAACCTGCTGTGAAACCACTTGTTAAGGTTAGAAGGAAGATATCTAACAAGTTAAATGCAGATTTTTTTGAGGATACAGATTCGGTTCTGTCATCAAGATATGCATCTAAGACAGTAGTGCCTTAGTGATTTCAATCCAAAATCATAACAAAGACACAACCAACCATACCATAAAGTGGAAACAAGCACAGTTGATCCCCCATTGATCCTCTGAGAGAAGTGGATGCAAACAAGAAACAAATTCAACATAAATAAATAACCATGAAAGACCAAACTATGAACACATAGATATATGTGGGGAAAACCCTTTCGGGTAAAAAACCCCACCTCCAAAACATTCAGCTCACATGTATTATTCAGTAACTAGAATGGTTACAATACAAGATCAGAGCTATGCTCTTCAGGATATTACATCTTCTTCATCTGGAGAAAGAATACAGGCTACACAAACCAGAATCTCACACAGTTACAATGTACTCAAGACATACTGTGTAGATTCCCTTCAACTCCTCTCAAATTACTATCATAGCTAGCCTCATGGCCAGCCCAACCTCTTGGCCTCACAGGTTCACAACATACCAGATCTGAGAGTCAAAGTATTCACCATAGAACCGCTCGAACACTCTCAGCCTCTCTCTGATATAAATCATACTTTCCAACAACGGTCATCCAAGATAATAACTATCCTACGTGCAGAGCACGACCATTCCTTGATAACGTGCACCAACCATGCAGATGCATCGAGCCACCCACTCATTAAACTGGCCCCAGACGCGTCTGTCAACCAACCTTTAATAATACAACTCAATTGCAATCAACAAATAACTCTTTGGCCAACCAAATCGAAAAGATCTTCTACGTGTCACCATCACATTCGCTGTCGCAGTTTGACTGTCGGTCAAAACCGGTCCAACTCGGTCAACCAAGTTCCAAGCTCATTCGAGCTCCTACCATGCTATTGCCGAGCTCAAAAGAACCAGTTGCAGTATGGTGGTGAGCTTGCCCGAGCTCACTCTGCCATTTACTGCACTATCACAACCCTTACCGTTTTGCCTCGCAGTATGGCAGTAAGCCATCTGAGCTCCCTCGAGCTCTGGCCCAAGACTTCACCGAGCTCAACCTTTTCCTTTGTCTTCGGCCAACCAGAAGCTGCCAACCTGGCATGTGTTGCCCTACCATTTGCTAGTTGTTCTGACACCGAGTCCAACTCGGTCAAACTCTGCCCCAAGCTCATCCAAGCTCCTATTGCGCTATCGCAGCCCTGTTTGACCCACCACATGATATGGCGGTAAATGCCTTGGTAGACTGCAGACAATTTTACCATGGCCACCGCAGTCAACCAAGACACTGGCTGTGGTATGGTGGTAACCGCTAACTAGGCCATTGGCAGTCTTACTGTAGCCACCACAGTTAGCCAAAGCACTAGCTGCGGTATGGCGGTAACTGCCAAGGCCACCATAGGTGGTCTCACCATGCTACTGCAGTGAGTCAACCCACTGCTTGCGGTATGGCGGTAATCGCCAACCAAGCTGTTGGTGATCTTACTGTGGCCACTGCGGTCAACCAAAGCACTGGCCACGATAACTGCCAAGGCCACCGCAGGTGATCTCACCACACTACTACAGTGAGTCGACCCCCCGCCTGTGGTATGGAAGTAACCACCAAGGCCACAACAGGCAATCTCACCGTGCTACCACAGTGAGTCAACCCACCGCCTGCGGTATGGCAGTAACCGCCAAGGCTAGCCAAAGCTGCCATGGTAAAGGCACAAAACTTGAAGGGAAACACCAAGTCCAAAGGGGAAACCTAGAAACGTTGAGGTAGAAATTCCCAACAATCTGCCACTTGCCAAAGACTTTCAGGCTTCCTCAAAACCTTCGAACGAGGACCAAAACCATGCTTCCATGCTCCAACCAAGACCCCTACAACGACATCAAAAATGTCCACCATCTCAGGCTACAACTCCAAACATCCAACATAGGAAAGGAACAAGCCAAGGCGAATATGCACCAGTCTCTGGAACACAAACATCCTATCCTCAAGGTGGAAAAGGCACCAAAACAACAACATCAAAACACAATGCGAACACCAAAACTATTCTCCAGAACAAGAAACCAACCAGCTAGAACAACAACCATAAAAATGACTACCCTCATCCAACTGATCAAACCACGAGATTGAAAACCAACACCCATAGCTTGTGCTAAAACATCCAACCACCCATACCTCAAAGGTATGACCACCGGCAGCAGACTCATGCCATCATAAAAAATCACCCATCTCAGTAGCAAACAAGTACCCTGTGTCAACCAGTCATAGACCAAACACGTCCAGGTACTCCCACTGCAAGGGCATTGTCCAGATGAATACAACCAAAGCACCATCACACATGATCTAGGCATACCAAGTCCACAAAACCCTCACTAATGGATTTGACCCCAATTTTCGATGGCCATTCATCAAAATTTTGACGATCTATTATCGGCCGACCGACGAATCGCACAAATCAGCGCCATTGCTCAATTTTTGTCTATATCCTGATGGACAATAAAATGTCACCCTCTTGATGCCAACTCGTTGGAACAACGACGTCCATTCCGTCGATCACACGATGAGCAGTGGCTGGACCATGGGCGGAACATCATCGTCAAAGCGTCGGAACCAGGACGGCAGTGTCATCCATCTAGCGATGAAAAATGCCCGGAGCACGAGCAACATACCTTCGCTAAAGTGTTGGAGCAGCGACATATAGTCATCGGTCAAGCAATGAATAATACTGGAGCACGAGTGAAATACCTTCACTAAAGCGTCAGAGCAGCGACATATAGTCGTCGGTCGAGCGATAAACAGTACCTGAAGCACGTGCGACATACCGTCACTAAAGCGTCGGAGCATCGACATACATTCATCGGGATGGAGATGACTGTATCGTTAGTCTACCGATGAACAATACCCAGAGCACGTTCGGCATACCGTCATTGAAGGGTCGGAGCAATGACATATAGTCGTTGATTTACTGATGAACAGTGCTCGGAGCATGTGCAACATAAGAGCATCGAACGTGCGACACAATAGGAAAGTCATTATGATGAAAGTTCGTCACACTCGTGATGAAATAGGCAAGTCATTACGATGAAAGTTCATCGGGTACATAGCAAGGTCATCGGGCGTTTTTGTGGTTCGTTGCAATTTCGACGGAACAATGCAGTTTAAAAAAAAAAAAACTATTAGTTGAAATGTAGGCAGATTGGGGTGACTCTGGGTGATATATAAAAGTAGTAGGAGGCTCCAAAGTGCATCGATAGGGATAATGACAGTACATAAGGACAGGTCAATCAAAGAGAGAAAGTTGATGTGCTAAGATGATGAGCATTTAATAGGGGTAGTAAAAGACAAGATGGATTGTCATCAATGCTCAGATTGGAAGACTTCATTATGAAAATTTAGATCACAATATGATTAACCCTATTTGGAAAAATGCATTGACATTAGTGTCAAGAGTTAAGAGGCCATTCAACTTTGCATTTCAATAAATTATTGTATGCATTGAGTAAGTGTTTACAAGGTAGAAAAAGGACAGTCATATGACTGTTTAAAATATCAAACAACATGTCAGTTGTTGTGTTTAATTAGGCTTACAGAGGCAGGGATTTATCATTTTTTGCATACATCTGCAGTCCAAGCTCTAGGCCTGCATTATTTGGTTACTATGTATGAGAAATGAGCAATGAATAATTGTAGAATATGGAGGCTATAGATGATATTATGATGGCCACATTTGATGTTGATCAATAATTGGAGAAAATAATAATACCTATGATGAGTCATGAGATCAAGGGGACTGTCATGGACAATAAGCACAACCTACAAGCTGGATTCTAATTTTGCTAAAAAAGAAAAAATCAAACTAGTGAATATTAAACTACACACTAGAATCTAAATTTATGGAAAATGAGCAATTTGGTGAGAAAGAGTACCTGCAGTGCATCTTGGATACTTAGCTAGTGTATTAAAAAATAGGATTGCAAACCCAAAATTATTCTCACTCTGGAAATTCAATAGAAAAATACAGAATGTTATCCTGGATACTTAGCTCTTAGATAGTCAATAAAACAATATGAGCATGATTATGAATGGTTTTACCTAGTCCCACTCTTGATCTCCATGTTTGAGAGCCTTCTTTTTAAGACCCCATGAATCCAATTTGATCCATTGCTGCCAAAAGAGATATTAATGTGTAAACAAGGAGCCACATTTACACAAACTGGTTGTTGATTTATTCTAAGAAATTTAGAGACTACAGAAAGAAGATACCTGATGGGGATCATGTGGGCTTTGTAGAGAAATCACTGCAATATGGCTTCGAGCAGCAATGAAAAACTTTGGATTAGCTTTAGAGTAAATCCTAACAGCATGACATTGAAAGTTGCTCAGGTACTGGGTCCTCTCCCCTAGATTAAATTAAGGAAAAAATTATTGTAAACACAATATGTATAGAAGAATATGAATGTAAAGGAAAATGGATATTAGAAAAACATAAAGGTAAATAAAAGTAGTGTGAGCAGAAAATGAATCTAAATTGGTCTTGAACAAATAAAATCATACCCAATTAACATTAAGTTATACTGACCTTGTACTCATTGCCATTGTCAATCTTGAAGGTTACTTTGATGCCTTCTGCAGAAACTCTCTAGCCACGAGGCAAGAGAAAGCGGGAAAACCAAGTGTATATTGATGACTTCTTGACAATCAAAAAGAAAGAAGCAACCAATCAAGCCTATTAGAACAAAATAATCTTATGAATTGATTTTATTTATTTTACTGGCTAATGGATAGTGGACCTAGTTCTCTTGAATTGAGATACTACTAAGATGTGTTGACTGGTGATTTTAGATTACCAACATTCTGCTTCAATCTCTATAAGTTACTTTTGTCTTAAATATATTCAAGATAACTCTGCAAAAAAATTCCCTGATCTCTTAAAAATTATGCAGATTAATTTGTTAATACTTCTCCATTTTGATATTTTCTTTCAAAAATTCTTAGAAAGATATGTAATGCCATCTTTGAAACTTACATATTTTAATTTTATTAGTTATGTAATTATAGTATATGATTCCAACAATTGTGAAACACATAGGCAATATACTGGATGAATGAAGTAAACTATGCAATTGGCAGGTGTAAAGCCAAATTCCTTAACCCTTGCTAGCATCCTTCTTTCCTGTTTTAAAACATGTTCTTTGGAATAGGGCATGGAAATCCATGTAAGTATAATGAACATAAGATTTTTGTGATCAAATATTATATTACAGTAAGTTGAATGAATGTAAGTAGAGATATTTTAGCATACTTGTAGATGGTACAAAATTTCATGGTTAAGTGGAAGCCTCCCATCAACAAAAAGATCCAAATATTTGTGTATCTATCTCAATTGAGCCTCTAAACCCTTCAGAGTTGTCAAATTTTCCACTAACCTGTTATGCACAAAAGTCAAATTTTAGAGACCACTTAAAAAAAATAAAAAAATATTACATTATGATCCAAATCCACACACAACACAATGTTCATAGTGAAAAGTTAGCACTTTCTTTCATCTTTGCATATTGATTTGATGCCTTAAACACTGCATTTCTTACCTTATTGAGCTTCTCTTTTTTTTGAGAATAGTTTAATATTCTCTACTTAATAGGGCCAACCACGTGAAGGTGGAAGCTCATTTGGCCCGCCCCTCCCCCCCTCACATCACTCTCAATTCCCCATACCCGATCATATAACATTAATCATTCATTCATCCATTAATAACATATAACATTCATTCACTCATCCATTAATAAAATATAACATTCATTTATTAACATATAACATTTATTCATTAACATATTCACATTCATTCATTAACATATTAGATTCATTTTTTCAGTTTTTACATATTACCAAAAATATGGTTGTCAACTTGTCATAATATGATTACAATCACTTTTTTTTTAATTTCTTTTTGTAGCTAAATAAAGATGAAGTGGAGTATCATTTTCAAAATCATCTATACCCCCTTCAGTTGTTCCGAGCTCTGCTCATGATCTTAATGTATGCCTAGTCGTGTACTCACAACGTGGACGCGGCTGCAAGGGGGGGTCTGCTGCAATAGCAAATAAATGTTAAATTGATATGTTTTATTATTATTGTTACACGTATTTCATTAATCAAAAGAACATTAGAGTGGTGCTCTTTACCTGAATTGGCCACATCATGTTCCTGATATTGTCTTATAGCCTCATGCTAAACATGCCGAACACCCTCTAAATCCTGATCTGGAGTTGAAACACGAAATATTACATTAATTAATACACCAATTGCAATTAAATATGTTTAAAAGAACATTAGAGTGGTCCTCTTTACCTGATGGAGCCACATCATGTTCCTCATCTTGTCTAGCTTGATCATGCTCAACATGTTGATCACGCTCTACATGCTCTAAAGTTGAAACACAAAAGGTTACATTGATTAATACACCAAATGCAATTAAGGATGTTTAATTGTATTAATCCATACTTCATTTTGTATAGCACATGAATACATCTAGTATGAGGATGCACACCATGGCCTTCATCGGCAGGTTGCGCTCCACTCTCACTAGGCTGCATAAGTATTCATTATTATGGTAGAAATTAATATTGAATAGATTGCATAAGTATTCAATTTGAAATAAACTTTATTGAGTTTATTTACTTGCGTGTTGGATGCAGTGGAAGATTGTGTTTGCCCAGTCGAGACTCTTAGCTGTTCAGTCAGGGCTCCATAGCCTTGGTGGAAGGAAATCTTCAGGTCCTCTTCTATGGGCACTTTGTTGAAATCAAAGCCCTGCATTTTTGCATGCGATCATGAATTTTGCTTCCATGGTGTGATAAAACCAAAATTGTTTGCAATTTATTATTTGGATGCAATATTTCATTTATTGATACTTACAAATCATGCGGTTGTTTTCATATAACCACCAGAGCCAAGTTTGTGCTGCCCATGTTTTTCTAGTCTTGCCTTTGTTGCCTTCGATGTGTCGGGTAGCCTATGAAAAAATTGAAATACATTAGATTATGTAAAAAGAAAGAGTAATCAGTATATAATTACATTGTTGATAGTATCACATACCTTGCTTGGTCTGGTGGTGTCTTTCCTTTCTTCTTTTTAGCCTTCTCCTTTCCATTCGACACCAAGTCCTTCCACTCCCTTTCTGGAATCATGGGGGGACACTCCTACTTTCTATTCTTCTCTAAATGTGACATATATTGGTCCCTCACATACTTTAGATAGGTACCAAATTTCTTAAGGACCTTGGTTTGGTTAAATGTTTTATCACCGAACAACACAACTAAACGGTTAATGAGCTCATCCTTTAAATCTTGATTTTGGGCATTCCACCGTGTATGTATGGTGGGCTCGAAGAGATCCAATGTAATATCACTTAGATGTTTATGAAAAACATCATTTCCTGCAAAATGATCATGGGATCATTAGTCTATAAAGAGTGATCAATAAGTAAATTTCAATTGGATTATATATAATAATAATTAAAACATTTTAAAGTACCTGGGGCCTTCTTTATCTTTATGGGAAGGAAATCCTCGGTCACCACAAATGTGACTAGCAATGTTCCCGTACTAGTAGTACGGGAAGATCCAAGAAATGCTACTAAAACATCACCAGTACTTGTGGGATCTGTATCCATAGGTAATGACACATGTGGTGGCATGTGTTCGTTGCCAGACGGTGGACTACCGAATTCCTGCATGGTATGTGTTGCCAAAATTTCAGTCGATAATATAGGAACGAATGATGGGGCCGGATAAAGTGTTGTATGTGCAAGAAGATCATGATTGACACGTGTACCATCCCCTACTTCCCAGGAAACACTTGCAGTACCTTGATCATGGCTAGCAGTATGATGAGGACGCAAATAATCCTGTAAAAACAACACATATGTTAGTTCATGACATAAAAAAGTACAAAATATAAAACCATGAATGAACTTATGTTATAATTAAATATCTCATGACAACTTACTTGTAAGTTCTGTGCTCTCTCAGACAATAGTTTAACCCTTTCTCTTATCTCATTTGTTTGAGGCACTATGAATACCAACTTAAGGATTTCTTGATTGCATTTTTTTTGGGCCTTCCTCATCATATCCGCAGGGTTTGTGAAAAATGTGATGTCGTCAATGGATAATAGTGAATCCACCTCCATATGGATTTTCTCCTGTACTGCTAGTGCCTTTCCCCGATCAGCCGACTGCAACAAGAATATTAAAAACATTATTGAAATTAACCCAATAAACTCATGAAAAAAATATAATAATAAAACATTTTGCTTGTATATAATTTGTACAATTATAATGAGGTAAACCTATCAGATAGAAGCACCTGAAGATGGATTGTGATTTGCGCTCTTGGCCAGAGCCTTCCTTGTATGATCAATGTCCCGCTGTGACAAAAATTAAATATAAAAAACTTGACTGAAATGAAACCATTAGACTTACAAAAAAAAACATAGTAATAAAATGGTATATTGGAGTCATTAATTGGAGGTTGGGTAAAATGGTATATAGTACATACCACCCCCATAGTAATTGTCTTTGTATCTAAGTGATTCAAATTGTAATTGATTAGCAACTTTTCCCCTGTAGTTATTGATTTTATCGCACATACGAATACATGATTTCTCTCTCGCGCCTCAAATATACAATTGGGTTGCTTATTTGTTGACCCAGGTCGTGTACTATTTATAAACCCTGCAATATTCCCTGATGCTTTTGGCCTCTCCTCAATGTACCTAGCCACTCCTTTATTTTGATCCTTATATTTTAGTTGTATATAATTTGTTGATAGTGCATGCCTACGCATACTTCGTGTATATCGAACCAGTTGCATCCAGTCTTTGTAACTATAACAAGGTCCAACATACTCCATCAACTCGATAACTTTTTCATAACAAACCTTTATGCCATCCATGAAAAATAGGCCCAAACCATGTAATGACGATGGTGCTATGCAATATATCCTCTTGTTGACACAAATATCAGTGTTTATTCGAGGAAGTTCCTTGGGTACCCATTGTTTCCGTAGATGTTTGTACCTCAAGGGCACCTCGATGTCGCCTATGCTCTCATCATCATAAGAACATGACCCCCCTTCAGCAAGAAAAAATTCCATGCGTTTACAAAATTTTCTTCTAATCTTTTGACCTCTAGTTGGTCTCCCTCTTTTAGACCTACTACATGTCTCAATTTCCTCTTCTCTTCCTGAATTTCTCTCGCTTGAGGAAGAAAAATCTGACAAATACCTATTTGGTGGTACTTGCACTCATAAGGATGATGGATGAAGTTCTTTCATGGTGATGTGATCCAAAGGTGACATTATGATTAATCTATCATTTCATCGCTAGAATTTGATAGGTTATAAGGTAATCAAGTCTTGATAGATTGCAAGTTATTCTTACTACTGTCCAAATGTGTCCATCACAAATCAAATCTACTTAATGTTTTAACTCTGAAAATTTGTAACAAGTGTTAAATATGACTATGGTCCACCAGTTACACAACCAAGGCGTCAAATGTATTCTCTAATTGTAATCAAAGGAATTTTTCTCTTCATTCAAGTAAATAAAGTTGAAGGGAAACACCACCAAGTGGTTTATTGGACACCTACATGACTAAAAATAGCAAAAAAATTACATTTAATTTCCATATGTCTAAGTGGTTAACGGGGAGGGAGTGTGTACTAGGCTTGGTAAAGTCATCATAAGTTTATCAATGTTCTAATTCTCTATGTCAAGGTTTCAACATCTTCAAATAGTGAAAGTTAGTGCTCATAGTCATTTGAAACAACAACATTTTGATTATAAATGATGGTAGGATTTGATAAATTAAAAGAATTGGCTACCTAATAAGCTTAAAGTTAAAAGAAACTTTTTCAGTTTAAGGGGTTAGCACTTTCTTTCATCTTTGCATATTGGTTTGATGCTTCAAATGATGCATTTTTTATCCCACTTCTATCATATTGTATTCCCATCCCATTGCAATTGTTGGAGGAGTTGATACCAAAATTTCATATCAGATACCACGTTCTTGAAGCAATTTTTTGTGTTTTTACTATTTTTTTGAAGTTCTTTTGTGTTGTATGGATCCATACAAGCTTGAAATGCTCTGAGATCATTGGTGTAGATAAAAATATGTGTTCCCTTTCATTTGCATTTGTTTTGAAGTTCTCAATCACTGTTTTGTGGGATTAAACAATCAAATATAGGGACTGCCCTATTGTGCCCATGTAAGGGTTTGAGGGCCAAATAGAAATGACATCCACCAATCTACCTACTATCTTGGAACTGTAACTCGGTGGATTGGTGTGAATCATGGTGGATTTGATGGAGTTTCAAATCCTATTCTTTGAATTCCATTTATGTTTTTCCCTTGTCATGGCTTGTTACATTGTTTGGGAGGAACCTAAGGTTGGGTATGTTTTACCTTGGCTTTCATAAAAATCCTAATGTTCCATGTAAAAGCTTGGGTGAGATATATTCAGCCATTACCTTTTTGGAGTGGGTATTAAAATGACTTATGTCTTATTGTTTCGTCTAGGCCAGGCCCCTTTTTATAAATTGAGTTAAATATTTTTCCTAACTTTATTACTTCCTAAGTTTAGGTTGGCCCATGCCCTATGTTATTGATATTAGCCCAAACCTAAGGGGAGGGTTAATAATCAAAAGACCTTCTGAAACTTCAACTATAGAAGCTACAAACTTGACTGTAAATGTGGCCAAATTGGCCCAAAAGACAGCTGAAAGAGAAGAAGCTGAGAAGAAAAGTTTGATGGAGAAGTGTAACACCATTATTGGAGAGTATAGTAGAATGCAACAAAGGAATGTTGAGCTGCAAACTGAGGTAGACAGGTTGAAGTACAGACATGTGGGGGAGTCTTCTAGTGCTCATGGTACCCTAGCCATACATTCTACATCAAGATCAATACCTCCAACTTCTCCAATTGTTTCTACTCCTGGGTCCCCCATCTAGATTCCTGCTCCTAGTCCTTCATTAGAGCTAGTTGAAGAGGAGGTTGAGTACTATGTAGATCCCACCAAATAGCATATGCTTAATAAGATTAGAGAGCTACAGGAAGCTCTAAAAGCAAGTGAGAAGGGAGCAGTTGCCAAGCAAAATGAAGTTGTAGACAGAGTTTTTGGGCATTTGAATTAGGGAGTTGATGGTAGATCA
The DNA here is from genome assembly GCA_007115665.2 of Sequoiadendron giganteum. Lineage (NCBI taxonomy): Eukaryota > Viridiplantae > Streptophyta > Pinopsida > Cupressales > Cupressaceae > Sequoiadendron > Sequoiadendron giganteum. The sequence goes on along the minus strand of CM021103.1, from coordinate 483,687,359 downwards.
CCATCAGTTTATTCTTTATATTCTTTATTCTTAGATTCAATAAGAAACATTACTAGGGATCAGGAATTAGTTTTTCCTTTAGTTGAGAAGTGGATCCCTAGGGCCAATGACCTAGATGTTATGTATAAGGCCTCTAGATTCGATGTAGACAACATGCCCCAATCATTAAGGCCTACTCAAGTTTTTGTAAAATCACTGCAAGGTTTTCAAGCCTTACCTGATGATTTGAGTAGGAAAATTAAGGAACTGGTAAAGAATTTTGATGACTGGAGTGGCACGTCTTTACCAGATTTATAGGGACTATCCTGTTTTGCCTATGTAAGGGTTTGAGGGGTAAATAGAAATGACATCCACTAATCCACCCACTATCTTGGAACTGTAACTCAGTGGATTGGTGTGCATCATGGTATGATAGAGGTTCATTGCATTTAGGGGTCTTTTAAAGCAAGAAACTTGGCATTGAATTGATGCCCTAGGGCTGACAGGGGCAATTTTCTTTTGAATTTGTGGTTGTTAAGTCAGGGTTTATGAATTTGATGGATATCTTGGTAGAGTCATGGTGACACTGTTTGATGGTCCAATCTCTACTTCGAAACAAAAATATCTCTAAAAACTCTAAGAGCTATAATGGGATGGCATTAAAGGAACCTTCATATGAAGGATCTTCTAATGAAGGACCTTTGAATTAAGGTCTTCATTTGAAGGTACTTCATTCCAAGGTTCCTTTTATAAAGCATTTTGGACATGAAATATTTAAAATAAAAAATACCTTCATTTGAAAGTCTTGACATGGCATCATTTTTGAATGAAGGTTCTTCGTTCAAAGGTCATGATGACATCACCTTCAAATGAAGGTTCTTCATTAACTGGTATTTTGTAATTTTGAATGTGTGATAATAAATTAGGGTTGAAAATAGATCCATTTGAGCCTTTTATAAATGAAAGGACATTTGATGCAATCATATGCCTTGTCAAACTTTTAACTTAATAGTAAGGGCATAATGAGTAGTTTGTTGGGCCAATTCAACAATCTCCAATGCAAGGATTGAATTGTGTAGAATGTATCTACTATCAAGAAAGCCAATTTTTCTACCTTTATGACTATAACTCAAGAAATAGGTTTAATTGTGATGGGAATGATATTGACAAGGATTTTGTAATATAGGTGTTGAGAAGCATAATTGACCACCATCCTAGGAAAGATTCTTCATTCTCAATTTTAGGTGTTAAAATTTAACAATACGTAGATTGATGAAAGAGCCCAAAGAGCCTTTCCCCATGTTATCCAAGTACACATAGTAGCAGTCCTCTCTTATACGGTTGGACATGATTTCAAGAAATTAGCTAGGAATTATTCATTTAACCTAATTTTTTCTCATAACGCCATCATTGGAAAAGTATGATCAAATTCTTCTATTATAAAGAATTGGTCTATGTGCCTCTAGTAATCACTATAAAAATGTGAAAGACTAAGCTATTTTATTTTTTCTGTCTTATCTTATACCTATTTACGAGAATGGGGGGGCCAATGTACGAGAAGATCTTTGGAAACTAGGCATGAAAATTGCAAGTTAAAGAGAATGGGGGGGGCAATGTACGAGAAGATCTTTGGAAACTAGGCATGAAAATTGCAAGTTAAAGAGAATGGGGGTGCCAATCTTACAGTACTCATTGTCCCTTGGTCGTCAATTTTCCCTGAGTGCCCTCAACCTCATCCTCGGTGCTGGTATTGACCTTGTTTTAGCTCCAAAATCTTCGTCGATGCTGGTATTGATCTTGTTTTCACTCCTCCAAACTCTTCCTCAGCACTAGTATTGACCTTTCACTTGTGCAATTTGATGAGCTACAACCTGGTTTAGTTAGGTTTTAGAGTATGTTAATTAAATTTAAAATTATGGCGCCATTGAGAGTAGTGAATATAAAGCAAGCAAAGCCTATTATGGCACCATTCAGAGTAGTGAATATAAAGTAAGCCAAGCCTATTATAGTCATGAGGGAAATAATAAAACTCCTAGGATACTTTGTGAAACCACTTTCCTTGGTTAAAGGGAGGCCATAAAATATCCCTTTGGATTTTTTCAATCTTCAAATATGAGGATTTGCAAGGTTGTTAGCAACATGAGTAATGGAAACGTGTGCAACAAGAATTTTTGAACATACATGGAATCTCCTTTCCAAAGAAAGGGGCTTCATAATTTAATATGATAATTTTTCTTAGCTCTAGAAATGATATGTTTCCTTAAATAGGAAGGAGATGCTAAGGAATCTCAACACTTCCTTATGATCAACCCCCTTCTATCCATAGGAATTAAACCAATTGGGCTTGGCTAAGAATGATTTCCTATAACATTGAGTTTTATGCCACTATATATTTAACCTTAAAGCTTTCTAGAAAATATCTAGGCATTGAATATCCTAAATAATGTCACGTTTGTCCTCCAAGAGAGTGAGAAAGGAGTCATTAGAAAAATGACCATTGAATAGTTGGGCTAGTGATGGCAATGTTGATAGTGAGATGGGTGGTCATAGAGGTGGCCTACAAGCTATATTTGGGAAAAAAGAAGGATAGAATCCATTGATTGGAGTAGTGAATATTGACATTGGTTTTTCCTTGTCCAACATAGGGTCACTATGAGAAATGGTGTTGGATTTGGCATTGGAATTTACTCTTTTCTTCTAACAAAAATGGTGATAGGCTAGATGTGTCTAATACTATAAATATTCTCCCCTTCCTCCCATGAAAAATTTTATGGGATAAGGAATACATGATACTTTGAATTGTAATGAGGAGTCAATGCAAAATAAACTACTCCCTCTACTATCATTATTGTTTTTGGGTTTATTCTTTCATTCTTCACGCTTGGAAAATTGCTCATTTGGAAATGGATTAAACAAGTGGAAAAACTTGGGCATGCATATGAGCTTATGAATTGGAACCTAAAGGGTATGTCGTCAAAGGAAGATTTCCCATTTCTAACACTTTGTTGTTGAGGTGAGTTTAATAATACTATGGCTCATTGCACCATCGAATTTGTTAGAGGTTTCCTAATATGACATCTCTATATGATCCTTTCTTAATTAGTTGTTGGCTTTTATCTTTTCCTTTTTCTATTAATGACTTATTATATGATTGCATAGATGATATTTTAAATGTCATTGGGCCATATTAGTCTATACGAATTTGCTTTACTTCTCAAAGTATTATCAATAACCTTATTAATGAAAATAATGAAATTGTCATTTAATGGGTGCTTGGGGAAGGGTATTGAGTTTTACCCTAGTGATAATTGTTGGTGTCTATGTATCATATTGCTTTGGATCAAGAGGGGTATTGTTATCCCTTGTGATTATGTTTGAGGAAGTCTTCAAATGGATGCTATTTACTTCAACCAAATTGATGTCATTAAATAGTCTTGTTATGAACCCCTTGCAGGTTGCTTGGATAATGTTAGTATTGGTAATTCTGGTCCTTATAATTATTATGCCCAAGCTTCTATAAATATGCATTTACTTAAAAATAATGATATAGTCACTTCAATCAAGTCACTTATGGTTGGGAGGTTTCTCCATGGTATGATCGTATGAACAGGTTAGTTTTGCATGATAGTGAATAAGCCTCAAATTTTTGTGAAGCCTATTCTCTTAGGTGAATGCTTGTGTTTTCTTCCTACTAAGTTCCAAATGTATATTTCTTAGTTTAATATTTTTTGCAAGGGTTTAGATACTACAGGGGATATATGATACCACACTAAACTCACATCCGCTAAGGAGGTGAGAAATAATTCCATACTATGACATTTTTTTAAGAGGGTAGAATTGCTCCCTACTTTGAGTCCCTATGTTGCTCTAGTCAAGTCCTTTCAAAATAATTTTTTGCTTCATAAAAGGATAAAAAGGTTATTGTGGGCGGTGTTAGATTTCTTGTTTCAAAGGAAACCATCAGAGCTGCTACTAGGTTGAGTATTGAAGGTAGGAAGGTCATTAATAGGGAAAAATGATGGACACGGAAACCATCAACCAAATTTTGAAAAGGGGAGAACTCATCGAATTATAGAATGGTTTTGAATGATGAGTTTAGTAGAGTGCCAATTAAGTACTTCAATGTTGAAGGTAGTTTTAAATGTGTTTTTCATTACCATTTCTCGCATGACCATCTTAAACATAATAATATTGCTTGTTTTCCTTATTTTGTCCTAAGTTCTCTTAAGTGTTTAGGTAAGGAGGTCTTAATGGATAAATTTGTGATGCCTCTACACGAGGGGTTAATTTTTAGACTCCATAAGTCCACCTTGCTACGTTCTCTTAGAATTTTGTTAGCTCTCTTATTTCAAAGTCTAATCTATTCCCTACCCCTATTCTTATCAAAGCTAAAGGTGGGAATCTTAGTGATTTGCATGATCCCTCTCCTCCTAAGGGTAAGAGAAAACCTATCAAACATTCCTCATTCCTTGTCAAGCAAAAAATTACATTTGATAATGTGCCTAGTAATGTGGTGGAGGGAAATCGTGAGCTTGATAAAGTTGTGGCTGATTATGATGACTTAGGTTGCCCTAATATTTTTTCCATTGGTTCTCTATTGAAAGTTGCCTCTCATATCCATGTGGACATTCCTAGTGATGTTGAAATCTCCAAGAATAAGAGTAAAAACCCTAAATTTTAGTCCTCACTTGTGGGAAACAACAACTAAGGTTCTTATTGTTGCTACTGTTAATAATAAGATTTCTATAGGAAAACCTTTTAAGGGGAACCTTGTAAGAAGATCTAATAGTTTGGTGGCCATAATTTCTACTACCCCTAGCACTACACCCAATGTAGAATTAGTTGTTTCTAATTAACAACAAAGGCTTTGTTGATCACAAGGACAATGACTGCATCAATAGTGGGAACAAAGAGTTCAGTCACTCTCAAGACTTCATGTAAGAGGAATATGTTTCTCTTTCCAATGATTTTGGTGTCAACCTTTTTCAGAAATGAATGTTCTTTATGACACTAAGTCTTCTAACATAGGGGATGATTGAATTTAGTCCCTAGAAATGATATGGTGGCCATGGATGATGTCAAGGGTAAAGGAATTTAGGTGGAAAATAAGTTTGATCTTGTGCATTTATGTTCTCATTGTGGCCATTACACCAATTCTATTAATTATTTGGAGCAAATTCTAGAAACTTTGGAGGAAAGAGTCAATAATGTGCTTAATTCTAGTAATAAGGTGATCCATAGGTTACTTATATGCTTCTACTCCAATATTTTGTGTGGGAGTTCTAGAAAAGAAGGTTGAAGGGTAATCTTGATAGTCTTGTTTTAAAGAAGGATAGAAAGAAATACCATAAGGATGATATTTTTTCTTTCCTTTTTGAAGATTGGGGATATGTGACTCTCCAAAAGACATGCTGCAACTTGTAGTTTTTTCTTGTTGTTTGTTAGTTATTTATGTGCTATTTTTCTTTTTTCTTCTATTAATTATTTATAGTTAGTTATTTTTTGGTTTTTCTTTTCATATCCTCTGGGCTTGCTATGTAATAGGGTTGGGACCTTGGTTTCCCAATTTATATATAAAAAATAACCAAGTCGATTTATCCTTTGCAATTATTGTGATAAAGTGAGGATTTGGCATAGTTTAATAAGACACCTCACTATTTATTGCTAAATCTGTTGTATTTGCTTAAGATATCTTAGAAATAATTTATCCATGTGTAACACAATAGTTTACAAATATGGATAGTGATGTCTAGGTTAACTTAGATTTTCACTTGGAATATGAAGTAGACCTTTAAGAATTAAATTTGGAATCTAATAGACTATGCCAAGGCTTCATTAACCAAATCAAAGATAAGTATATTCCTTTTAAACTAGCTTATAAGCTAAAATGAAGTGGCCACCATCAACAATCATGTTCATTCATAGCAGTCAAGATTGCGGGGAACTATCAGGATCAACTGATGGATGATCAACGGTCATTAAAAGATCGTTCCAATATCTAGCTCCCTCGATGACATGTCTGGGAACTAACCCATGTTGGCCCTGTTACTACATTCATAGGGTTCGGTACGTTGGGTTCACCACAAAACCCCTCACTTCATAGCTAGGGAAAAACAACACTTCCTCACTCCTAAGACTATGATGAACACTTGAGTCACTATGGGACCCGAGGCGGGAGCTAATTATTTTCACTCCTGGAAGGAAGAGTACTAGAATACCCTTTCCATTTGGTGTTCGGCTATGGACTCTCGATGCAACCCGGTTGCATCCCTATGGTGCTCCTTTCCTTGAACAACCATACCTCCCTATATAAGTTATTAGTCCAAATACTAGACATTGGTAGGATGACACTGTAATTTGGGCTGACTCCCCCATTTTTGACTTCTCATCACCAGTAATAACCCATGCATAGAGACCTTTGACCTTAGATTGCAGACTCTTCCTATCTTGGCTAACATCTTGATGAGTCCAACTCACCTTGTAGAGTTTCCTTACCCTTGCAACCTACCTTTACTCACCATGACTTGGCATGACTTGGCACTTCTTTATGCTCCATGCTACTATACCCATGCTACCCCGGGTAACTCGGCTTCAAAATTAGAATCATGTAGATATGCCTGAATAAAAAATATTTAATTAAATTGATAAGTATGAATTTGTATAGAAGGAACTATAATAGAATTGAATAAAAAATATTGTAATGTAAAGTTATCAAAGTTAGCAATTTCGATCCAGAACTCACCTTAAAAACTTTGGTTACTATATTTTAGGAATGCTCGTTGAAGCTTGGAATCTATGTTTTCAAGCAACCTCTCCCCAAAGAAACTCATTTCATCTATCAATATGTATCTGACATGTGATATTTCTTCTTGGAAAGTTGTAAGTCTTGTCCCTTCTAGTTCATTGAAATCTCTTATTAGAATTATTCGCTTTGAATGAATGGTTGAAGCACCAATTTTTAATGTTGCAACTCTAGTAGGCGTGAATAGAAGTAGAGGAGATTGTTTGGGAGAAGAATTATTTTCTAGTGCTAGGTTATGTGTTAGGTTAAATAAGGTTAGGTTATATAGTGTTTGATCCTAGCCTCAAACACTACAATTAAGGTCGGGTTAGGTTATGTGTTTTCTTTAGGGTTAGGTTTGGGATTAGTTTTATGGTTATGGTTAGAGTTTAGGGTAATCTCTAAATTTAATTTTAAGTCGTAGTTGATTATTTTCCCACAAAAGGAAATTAGATCCATTTTTTCTCATGTTCATTATAGCCAACTATGGCTTAATCTTAAATTTAGACCTTTTCTTGAAACCTAACATCATATCCCTAATCTAATCATAACCCTAACCCTAATCATAAGATTGAATCATACCCCGACCTTAACCCTAGCCTTGACAATAAACCTAATCCTAACCCTTACTTGGAAACTAAACCATCATTTTCTCATTAATGTAACCTTGACCATAACTTTAACCCTAACACTATTTCTCAAAACCATAATCTTAACCATAACCCAAATCCTTTTTATCACAACCCTAAACATAAAAATAACTCTAACCCTAAACCCTAAACCATGATCCTAATTCTAATCTAACCCTAACACTAACCTTAATTTACACCCTAACCTTAACCCTAAACTAAAGACAAATGCTACACCCTAAACTATAGTCCAAATCTTAAACCTAGCCCTAAACCTAATCATAACCTAACCCTTTTTCTCGAAACCTTAACCTTGACCATAACCCTCACCTTTATCCTATCTTTATAACCCTAACCACAACCAAAACTCTAACCCCAACCCTAACCCTAATTACCTAACCCTAAATATTTTTTCTTTTATTAATTAGTCGCATTCACTCTAATAACCCTAAACCTAACCCTACCTAGCCCTATCCTTGGCCCTAATCCTAATCCCAACTCTAAGCCAAATATAAAAACAACCCTTAATCATAACAATAACCCTAAAACTTAATTCTAAATATAACCCTAATACTATAATCTCTAATTGTAATCCTAAACCCTAACCCTATTTTCATATCTAATCCCAACCATAGCCAAAACTCTAAATCTAACCCTAACCCTATTTTCTATTATGTTTTCCTTATGATTGGTTGACTCTTATACTAAATATGAGTGTTGTTTGTGTTTTGACAAGAGTAGATTAATATTTTTTTAATTTTTTATATGATGATCAAAATTACATGCACATAGAATGAACCGTAGTTTAGTTACAACACTTGGTCTCTTCAAAATAATTAGAAAAGATTAGGGAGAGGAAGGAATGCACACCAAACTACAAAATAGGGGTAGTTGTGGCTTTGTTAGTTTTCTTTATATAGTCTACTTGTTTCCTATAAGGATAAATATTTAATCACTATACAAATGAAAGATGGTTGATTATCTACTGAATATTGTTTTGTGTGTTTTGAAATGGAAGATATCTATGTTGGAAAACAAGGATAGACAACTGAGAGGGGGGTGAATCAGTTGCTACAAAATTGAAACTTATTTAACCTTATTAACCTTTAATCTCAGATCTGATAATTAATAGTGAAAGCATGAATCAACAACACACCAGAAACACACATAACACCAAGATTTGTGTGTACAAACCCTGTTAGGGGAAAAACCATGGTGGAGGTTAATCCATTATTTATACCCTGTTAAAAGTATAAAAGAAATGAATAAGGAATGCACATGCATTCATGAACACTGCCTAGAGCTCACTGCTCAAAGGGAAGGCTCACTACCTTACATAAGGTAATCAAATTAAATCCATCTGATGAGGTTGAACTGAGAAATTGGCTTCTTCAAAAGCCTGATGACAGTTTCAGTTAGGCACATAAATACTTCTTCATACTTTGCATAAACTTCTTCACACTCTGCTCTGTATTCGAATGATCTAATCTTTATTCACACATATCTCGCATACACTTCACATAAATTATATCTAAATGAATAAAACAATCGCTCTTATATATCCACTTCATGAATTTACATTAACAACTCCATCAGCCAAAAATAAATAATAGTTGAATACAAACTCTCGGCCCAATTCATGAACAAATCTCAATGCGCACCAACCTAAATCGATCACAACATAATGAAGACCTAAAGCAACATCGTCGAACATGCCAAGCATTCAAAAATTAATCCACAAGGATCTACAACACGCTACCACCATCATGTCAACCAAGAACATGAAAACTCGAACATGGAAAGGAAAAATCTTTGATCATGAGCACACTAATCAATGTGGACGTACCACAATAATAGAGTATGAGATCAAGAAATGTCAATGAACATCTCAAGAGCATACACAAAAATTCAATTCACCAGAATTACATTCTCTTCTTTCAGAAACACCAACTATAGCAACAAAATAACTGTAGGAACACAAAAAATCATAACTCGCTCCAATCTTGATGCACAACTCTGAAACTTCCAGAGGATATACTAGATAGTCTCAACAACAAACCCTTTAATACATGACTTCAGAATACCAATGTACAAAAATTTTCACCACTCTGATCTTCACAACTTCATAAACTATCTGCAACATATTTATTCTAATTTTCTCAATATCCTCAACATATACAACCTTTAAGACATTAATGCTAATAGTGTTGACATCAATGAAAACCACATACCATGAGCAACACAACCACAACATCCAAAAATCTACATCTCTATAAAAATTGGTATATGCCAATAGTCAACTTATTATCTTATTTATAGAATTTCCTTAGCTTTTTATACTAAAAAATTCAAGGTAGAGGGTAACATGATTCTTTGAATTGGATACTACATAAAAATTTATGTGTTATAGTCATTGCTTCCATTGTTTTCATTTTCACATTAGGATGCATATTTTTTACAATAAATAGTCTTTTAATGTCTTGCCAAAATTAATATTATTAATAATTTCAAACTTTTATAAACATGTATGGAAAATAAGTACATAAATAAGAAATATATTGTAATAGTTTCTTCAACAAAGGATAAAAAAATCATGTGGACCATACAAGGATTGTGGTGGGACTTCAAATTTACTACTTGTGTGGTATTAATGAGGGAGATCAATAATAATCCTTCCTCATGGATCTCACACGATCAGATTAAAGGTCCCTGAGGGTACTGCGAGGTCTGTGAAGAGGCAACATGTGGCCTGGTTCTTGAAGTGACAGGGCTAGGTGGGACCCGCTGTCTAGTTTTCTTGGTTTGTGATTGGGCACAGTTCTCCCAGGGCGCTGATTTGGATTTTCAAACAATTGTTGACTCAATCTGAGTCGTTCGACTTGCCATGTTTGATCCGCATTAATGGTTTGATTTTTCTTGGGTTCCTATTCATCCGCGTTGGGAGTTCTTGCTCTTTGCAAGTTGTTCTCATTAATGGCATGGATTTTTTCAGTGGATCCTCGTTTGAATTTCCTGCATGCGAACACTTTCTCTTGATAAATGCAATGATGGGTTGTACGCCATGCCTTTGCAAGCCACGAATAATTTGTGGTGGCTACATCAACCACTAAAATGCTCGAATGCTCGTGCTGCATTTGAGCAATTAATATTCTCGCACCAATTAACTCTATAAATGCTCATTGTGTTATCTGGTATTATCATCGCATTTTGAGTTGTCTTGTTTGCAGGTGGTTGAGTCTCTCCTATATTTTGTGAGGTGTTCTTTGCAATGGACCATTCGGTTGTGCGTAGAAGGACCAGACTTAGGGTCAGAAATTTGCAGCCTGACGAGGTACAACTTGTCTTTAGCAAGCCCGAGGTTGTCCATGATGCTAATTTTAAAGGGACAGGGAGCTCCAAGTCCCCACTGGTGCTGTCTTCTAGTTCTAATGGTGATGGGTCCGAAACTGACTCAGACTACCAACGTTACTTGGCGTCCATGACCGAGCTATTGGGGGTCAATGAAGAGCCCCTCGCAGTTTCCCCAATAATTGTGATGGCGCCGTGCCATGCTACCAGATCATGTGTTAAAGTGGATAAAAGGAAGCTGGTCTCGCTTCTTCCTGAAGTGAGGACCAGGAGCGGTCGCCTCTATCAGGGCCGTGTGTCTTTCAAGTGGTTGCAGTTGCTGGGTGTGTTGATGTGGACGTACGCATGCCTGCCACACTCTTTTGTCTTTAGCTCTGGTTGGTTACAATGGTATAACTGTTTTGATTCCTTGAACTGATTATGGTTTTTTCTAATGATGAGGAATGTCAATTTGAATTTCATTCTAAATGAAATTCAATTTTGGAATGAACAATGTAGCCTATTGCTTTGTTGCTCTCCTATCCTATAAAGGAGATTTGACGGCTCATTGTTAAGGGTTGTTTTTTTTGGGTCCGAAGGCTTAGAATAGGTACAGTTAGTGGTAATCGAGGATTTTGAAGGTATTATGTAGGAAATCATGCTGGTTTGGGAATAGTATGAAATAAGTATACTATGCTTTTGTAATTATTGATATCGAAAGAAATCTAAAAAAATTAAGACATTTTGCTCTCTTGTGAATGGGCCATGGATTATGAATGGATTTATCAAGGGTTTGTTCATTCAATTTCAATGGTGTAGTTGAAAGTGTAATTTTTTCTCTTGCTTTGACTTAATTAGTTAATCAAATGCTTGAACACAAATTGTATGTTTATGGTTATATGCTCAGGATTCACTAAGGAGTATTGTTTTAATATACTGACAAATCTCATGGTAGCAAAGCACTATGGTGATAAGTTCAATTTCATTTGAATTATGTTTTATATGACTTCCACCCAATGGATGAGGCACTGGATAGTATTGGTAGATTCCTTTCAGGTATAGGACTGTGAATCTAAGCATGACAATTCAATACCCGAGCATTTTAACAAATATCAACTGCTATCTCTTTTTGGGATATAGATCTGATGATAATTTTCAATCTCCTTGCTTTGGGATATCTGTTATTATTCTTTGGTTTTTCCACAACCAGGGTAATGATTGTCTGTTAGTGTTAGTGGGGATTGCATCTGTAAGAAGAAGTGTTCTTACCAATCATGAAACATTCTTATGAACACACTTTGGTTTACCCACCTTGGTTTCACAGAGCCAAAAGTGTAGGAGATTTCAGTCTTTGACTGAATCTTGTTAGTTGGCCACTAGCCTTTGTAGTTCTTTATAACGGAGGTTGGATACCTCTTACAAAATTGCAAATCCTATGTGGGAAAAAACACCAACATAATATAATTAAGATATACACAAAATGGATCTACATTGAAAATTCGGTAGGAAAATTCAAGCAAATACAACTGGTAGATGAAAAACCAAATAAATGTGAAATTGTGGACTATAATGATTGTAGAATATACATAATGGATTTTTTTAAAAGGTTTTAGAAACTTTCAATCAAATGCAATTGGTAGATGCATAGACAAATTTCACAACCTTCACCAAAATCCTTGTTGATTTCCTTAATATGGGAGATTTGGAACAAGGTATAGACATCCATCAAAGCATAATATGAAGATGAATTTTCTCAAATGTTGTGGTTGTAGACTCCATTTTCAAATCTATGTAAAATGTGGGAGGATAGACAAATCTTGTGAACTATTTGACAAAATATCTCAAAGAATTGTAATCTCATGGAATACACTCTAATTAGAAAAGTTGCATCACTACCCTCATAACAATCTCTCAATTTGTTTTAGTTTCTATTATGTTACTCAATTTGAAACTTAATTGTGATACATTAAGTTCATTGTCAAATTGTCATTTGTGTGTCAAGTTTGTCAAAAATCCAAAATGATCAATTATTAATAAAATCATGGATCACGTAATATTGGGATGGGTGACCTCCTAGGAAGGCCTAGTGCTTCATCACTTTGAGAATCATTTAGACACAATGAGTGCTAAGTGGACCATTCATTATCATGAGAGATGGGTTCTTGTGAAACACTACTCATGAAACATGGGTTAATGAATTTGACTTGTAAAACTACATAATTGAATCTTGATAACAATATCAAAATTTGACACAATGTGAAAAATACTTCCTACTTGTCAATAGATCATGTTGTTAAAATCTAGAATTTCAAATTATGAATTATTTGTAATTACTCAATAGATCATGTTGTCAATTGAACCTGTTGGCATTTTTTTATTGCAATCCACACGTGTTTCCTAGAAGCTCCTATGAACTCCCCACATTCAATAATAAAAGACTAGGAACAGTATGGCCAACTTTACGAGAATAGCAATAAGGCCAATTCTCCTACACTTTAGACTCTATAAAATCCAGGAGGGTATTCCCTAACATGTGCTCTTAACATACAACATTTAAACAATTCATTTAATTTGCACACATGTAAGCAACAGATAGATTTCCAATTAATGTTAAAGGATCAAATCCTTCAAGAAATTGTTTATTCCTTAAAAAAGACTCATGTCCATTTAACAGAGAATTGTAAAATTCACATAAATTAAATTGATAGGAAATGTTTGAGTAAAATATCCTGATGCCATAACACAAAACATACAAGAATAAAATGTAATTAGAATTCTAGTGCCATATCCCAGCGCAAGGAGTCAAAAGAGAAAACTAAAATACAGGGTAAATTTCATTTTGAAAACTTATGATCTATTATGAATTGCATTACAACCCATATATCTATGTACTTGAGTTTATTACTCCTTTATGAATCCTATTTGTTATATTACATGAATTTACTAGTTAACTGAAGCATTTAACTGATCCTTTGAACCAGAGCTATAGTTAAACATAATTCACAGTAAAGAACAAATGAAAATAAATGAAAATCATCTTTGATCAATATTTCATTAATAATCCATGTAACATAACACAATAGGAGACAAAATAAACTCCAAATATTCACAAGTTTGATACAAACATGCTCAAAAACCTCATGATTAACAAAGTTTTCCAATCTGACTCAAATATTTTAAAAACCCGGACTTACAATTCATACTCTCTATATTACTAGACTCTTATTTCTCATATCTTGGATATTTCAACCAACCACTCTCTCGGCCCAGAATTCCCTTTTATAAAACAAGGGAGCCAACAAGCTTCAGGTCAGAGAGTACACATATCCATTTGTAATTGGATCGCTAATTCCTGATTTAGTTACAATTCTATTATGTGAGAGGAGAGCATAAGACAAAGATCATCATTAGTTGATAAGGAGGAAAGAAAACATCACTCCAAAGGCCGCTCCCCATACATCGAAGGCATGCTTAGCCATTATAGTATTAACTCCATCTCAGCACCCTGTACTTGGAGTCAAAAGGAGAATGCAATTTTAGAATATAATATCTAAGGCCAGACCTGTATTATACATGACCAAGTTGCAATTCTCGACTATAACACTCATAATTCTAGTTCATCAGTGAACACATTTCTCCATAATTCAAACTCCTCCTCGGAAGGCCGCTGGAAAGCCACAACCTGATCAACCTCATTTCAATAGGGAGCATACTTTACCATTATCGATGTGGCCTTTTTATCAAAGTTCTCTAAGAAACTTATAACAAAAGACAACTTTTCCAATGTATTCTCTAGCATGCGGATGTCAACATTTTTGCATATCTCATGTGTTTGAGACATCATTATATTGTTCATTTGCTCTTCCAAACCTATAGGGGTTTGACTTCATCTTGACTATGTAAAATATGAGGCAATGGGGTCAGGTTCTTTCCATCATACACATCTTTCAACAATTTAATCTTGGATTCCATTAGGGCCGCAAATCCCTGAAACTTTTGCTCAACAATTCCCTTGACCAATGGATATGTTGCAATAATAGTAGGATATTTATCACCATACTGTTTTTCCCCTACTGCCATGAATCTCAAATTCTCCATTCTAGGGATCCATTTGTTTAGCAATGAGATGGACAATTCTTTATCCCTTGGAAACATTTTTAGTGCTTGCATTATGACATTATTTCCATAAACACTATTTAGCTTACTCTGGACCATTCTGTTTAAATGTTTCAAAACAATGTCCACTATCACTGCATTGTTTCTCCTTGCTGCATCTCGGATTTTCTTTACTATCTCCTTATATTCTTCAACCTGATGAATCAATTTCTCCCTAGAAAGTCCCCCTCCAGGGCTAGTAGCCCTCTCAATAGCGATAGACACTTGTCCCATATTATATGGAACAATAGCCAAAGACTGTGCTTATGCAGGAGGTTGAGACTTCTCTACTGGTGGGCCGGGAACAGTGTGGCTAGAACTGGCTTGCTTTTGAGATATCATGGTATCCATTTGTTGCCTCAATAAAGCCAATTCAGTTTCTAACTCTTCTACCTTTTGTTGACTCTTATTATATTCAATAATAATGTCATTATATTGGCCTCTCAGAGTATCCCGCTCCTTGGTCAAATATTGAACAGTTGCTCTGGTGAATTTGGCAACATTCACGACCATATGAGCAACTTCCAATGTTGGGGTGTCAGCAACTCTCCTCACAACCAAGTGACCAATGAAGTCAAAAGGTTCTGCAACAATTGGATTTTTAAAGCCAGTAGATAGGGACCAGATTGCCAATGCATCCCATTCCTCACTAAAGGCCGATCCCTTGAGTGCCAATGTAGCCTCCTCTTTAGTAGCAAGAAGTGGCTTATTAGTCCTTCTTATTGTGTCAAACACCACAACATCAGCGATATCCCATTCTAGGAGTAGCAATAGTCCACTTTTTTGTACCAATTCCTGACCCTGCTCTGGTGTTATTGCTTTGAATCTTTCTCTCATATGTTCCCTAAAATTAGCTTGAATTACCTTCTCTGGGAGCTTTGGATGCAGACTTCTCTCATGTGCCACCTTCTCAGCATATAATGCAATATGTGCTCTCCACACAAAATCTTTAAAATCACCAGTTTGAATAAAAGAGTCATCCATCATGAACTCTCTGTAGGCTTCTATTCTCAAGTCATCATTGCTTGTTATTCTTTTGATTTCATCTTTTCCTAACCTCAAAGAAACTGTACCTGAACCTGTTGCAATTTCAACTGGGTCCAATGGCATCTCAGGATGCATTTCATCCAAAGTGACAATAATGTCATGATCCTCATCACTATCACAATCAACAATATTTACCCTTCCAACCCTCTGCCTCTTTGGTGATGGTGGGCAAGCCTGTTCTAAAAAACTTGGAGGAGAATCCAAATCAACAACATTTGGTACTGACTGCCTTAAAGAAGGCGGTGCAATATTTTTAGCAACATCTTCAGCCCTACTTCCCTTTCTTCTAGAAAAAACCCTTATCTTCTTTTGGGGCTGATAAGTAGGCCTCTCCTCTTCCTTTACCTCAGGGTACTCCTCGATGGTTTGTGATTTTCCCCTTTCTTCCACAACCCTTTCATCTTTCAAAACCCCAACCAAGCTCTCAAAATTATCAATAGCATACATTTCCCTACTAAACTCATCTTTAGCATTAGGTATGGGATTGAAACCAGGTATTTTCTCCTACTTACTTTTACCATTTTAGAGTAGGAAATATATAGTGGCTTTCTATCATCTTGTAATTCCAAATCAAAAATATTCTTGATGATGTCCTCAGGAAAGTATAAGTTGTGGACAAAAGCTCCTTTCCTATGTTTTACCTTCATTTGAGAGATAAAACCCTCAGGATCGTGATTCCTGGGGCGCACAGTCCTTAGCCTATAAGGCCCAAGTAATTGATGCAACTCCTTCCATCCTCCCTTTGCCATAACAAAATTGGAAAATACTGTATATTTAGGGAAGAAAGAACCTTTCTTCTGTTTAGTTGGCAAGTGTAGTTCCTGAGCACCCTCCAACTGCCTCATGATTTTCAAAAATCCAAGTCTAAGGGGAACCTCACTTGGAAGAACCTTTGGATTGACATTGGTGCCAAAAACCCTGAAAACTGTGGTATTACGATAGGGGAAAATGTCTCCCCAATTGTGCATTATGTTCAATTCACGCCTTCTCTCCATCGGCCTCAAGAAGTCATGAATTTCTTTTGCGATCCTTGGGGGGTCATGAACTAGAGCCTCCCTTAATTTAGATCCAAAGACATTATGGAAAGTTACATAATCAAACTCATGATCATGCATGTCACGAATCCTAGTCCAATATTGGACAAACATTTCAATGTTTCCTTCCTTCTTCTTTAATTTTATATCTTTTTCGAACACAGCCTGACCCCTATACAGAAACATGTGGATTAATAAGGAGTACCATCTGAATCCAACCCAATTCTTCCCCTCCTTTAGGACTATCAGACCCGTGTGCATCTTCTCTGCCAAATAAGTGGCAAAATCATATATTACATTAAAATTTGGGTGCTAAACATTTACTGCCATATACATAATATCGGTAGGCAAGGTTTTCTTTAAGCTGAATCCCAAAATTTGAAATAAAGCACAAATAATCTTTTTGAAATAGTTGGCGAAATAGCCCACAGGAAAAGGTTCAGGCTTATTCCTGCCAATTACTACCTTCTTCTAATTTTTTCCTCTTCCGGAGACTGCCAAATGAAGTATTAAGAAGGATGTTCTAAAAAAACCCCTAGTATTTCTATATTCTTGTCTGAAAACCTCCAAGTCGATAGGAACCATATCCCGACTCCATTCATGCAATTTAAAAATCTCTGCAATTTCTTCTTTGGTTATCTTAATCATCTGCACACTAGCATGTGTTCTGACAATTCGGGCCATAGGGTCATATCTAGCAGCAATTTCCTTTAAAATATCTACATCCATATAAAAATTAGGAACCACCAATTTACCTAGGTCTAACCTCCAGGGGTTACACAAAGGAACCAAAAAATTCCTGTTCCCAAACCAATTAGAGAACAACTACCACTTGGTGTATGGTAACTCAGCATCTTGAATTGCACATTGCTTGTCTATCAATCCTTCTAAGATTCGAGGCCCATAGAACAAAACCTTTCTCTCCTGCTTCTTTCTAGTAGAGGGTTGTAACAAATCAATAATATCTTGGGATAAAGACCTGGTAGTGGTTTCAGAACCAGAACTTCGGGCCTTGGGTGCCATTTATACTAGACTAATGATAATTCGAACTACGGTTTGCTTATTTTCAGATAGCAAATAATTACAATTTTCTCCTTTAGCCATAACAATTTTTTTTCAAAATTTAAAAAACCCTAGCAATTATCTAGACAAGCTCTAAAAGCAAATATATTCAATCAATTCTTCAAGAATAGAGACAGGAAACAATCACGAATTGCCCCACAAGCAACCATAAAATATTATGAATTTACAAGAAATGGCGTACGTGCTACCTACAGTTTCAATCAGAGAACATCCAGGGCAGCGAAATTGAGAAATCGTAACCACAACTTGCTTCACTCAATACCAAGCAATTCTTCCTCAATGTAGAGATATAGAACTGAAATAGTAGTTCGCAAATTTTAGCATTTAATTATGCAAGCAAAGTCGAACTCAGCCATTACTATTCACTCACGCGAGATAAAATGGCTATCATACAATACCAGTTTATTTTTAAATACGAGCCATTGATCAATCACAACATTGGCCAGGAGAACAACTCAGATTTAGTCAAAATAGTTTGAAAATGCCACGTTCTCCCTCCAGTCACCGAACGAACAGGATATTCACTCACCAAGCACCACATCAGCATGAAAATGGGCCCCACCTTTGTTATCAACACACAACATCGGATTCCACGCGTCACCAAATCACACACCTCACAACATTATTGAAAGTGCAGTTTTAATTGCATGAGGTTAGCGAGGAATGACCACGATGCGTTGGTATGGAAATAGCTGTCGGCATCAGCATTCATAATCGATCAACGAGAAAAACTGGTCCCCACCATCAAGATGGCAGAATATCGCATGCCTCGCACCATATTTGTGATGTTAGTAGAAACCTTGCGAGGTCTACGAGCAATGGTCAAGATTGAAATCACTTCATTCGATGACTACGCAATCTGCACACGCAAAAAGGTTATTTCACCTGACTTTTTAATAGTTGTTTTATTTTGCAGGGGTTATTTTTAATGACCATCAATCTTCCTACCATTGATCCTGACCACTCCTTGCGATCTCACAATGACATCACCGCTGGTTGTTTGGCGATTGCGATATCACGGGAGAGCGCCACGTGTCCAAAGCTATCGATGCCGAAAAGGGATTAATAAAGTGTTTAATATTTGTGTTGGACTTAAATATGTTATAAAGTGGGTTACTAAAAAAACTGTGAGATGCACGTGCTCAAGATCGACGGTGATGTTATAATCTTGGTAAAAAGTTGCTCGACGATTATGTTTGGTGCTGCTGGCTGCTGTGTTTTTAATGACCATTGATCTTCCTACGATTGATCTTGACTGCTCCCCGCGATCTCACGATGACATCATTGCTAATTTTTTGGCGATTGTGATATCACGAGAGAGCGCCATGTGTCCCAAGCTATCGATACCGAAAAGGGATTAATAAAGCATTTAATATTTGTGTCACACTTAAATACGTTATAAAGTGGGTTACTAAAACAATTGTGAGATGCATGTGCTCGAGATCGACGGTGATGTTATTATCTTGGTAAAAAGTTGCTCGATGGTTATGTTTGGTGCTGCTGACTGCTATGTTTTTAATGACCATTGATCTTCCTATGATTGATCCTGACCACTCCCCGCGATCTCACAATGACATCACTGCTGGTTTTTTGGCGATTGTGATATCACGGGAGAGCACCACGTGTCCCAAGCTGCCGATGCCAAAAAGGGATTAATAAAGCATTTAATATTTGTGTCGGACTTAAATACGTTATAAAGTGGGTTACTAAAACACCTGCGAGATGCACGTGCTCGAGATTGACAGTGATGTTATAATCTTGGTAAAAAGTTGCTCGACGGTTATGTTTGGTGCTACTGACTGCTGTGTTTTTAATGACCGTCGATCTTCCTACAATTGATCCTGACCGCTCCCCGTGATCTCGTGATGACATCACCACTGATTGTTTGGTGATTGCGATATCACGAGTGAGTGACAAGTTTCCCAAGATGTCGATGCCGAAAAGGGATTAATAAAGTGTTTAATATTTGTGTCAGACTTAAATACGTTATAAAGTGGGTTACTAAAATAGTTGCGAGATGCACCTGCTTGAGATCGATGGTGATGTTATAATATTGGTAAAAATTTGCTTGACGGTTATGTTTGGTGCTGCTGACTGCTGTGAGTGAACATGATCGTTGATGGTAGGAATCAACGGTTGCCCTCTATCACATGATCCAAAGATGTAGGATGTTTAATGATTGCGATATCACAAGTGGGCGCCACGTGTATTCCTTTGGCGCTGCTTCTGCGGTGGGCCCTCGATGCTGACATGGAGATTTCGTCAGCCCTTTTGAAGATGGCCGTTCAATGATCTGACAGAAAAAAAGATCGATGGCTGAAGTTTAAATTCGCATCAAATACGATTGGAGCCATTGGGGCAGCATGCAAATGAGCTTTAATGGTCGATGAGACGTCTACTAAGTCAATTTAATCGACATAAAGTATCTACTCTTTTTCTATCTTCATCATAAAAGCATTCAAGTATTTTCCAAGCAGTTCAGAGCCAGAGATAAAGTTTTTCAAGCGATCACCGTGAAGTTTGGTTCTTTGCAAGGTGCGAAATCCTGTGAGTTATTTTCTAAATTGTTGGGTTAATTTGACTGTCTTTGTGAAGGGTTCTATTGTGCTGGTCAAGGGGTTTTGTTAATTATTATCGTAGGGTTACTGGTTCATTTGTATTATTGGAATTGCACAGTTGTGTTGTATTTTTGTGTTTTGGGTACCCCTAGTTTCTTCGAGGACTTGATTTTTTAAAAGAAGCCCTAGTTGTTTAAGATGGCACTACTGAAGCAACACTCTGGCCATGTTGATTATTTGAAGAGGAATCTGTATGATGACTTCCTGGATCAACTCCTATTGTCAACAAATGACAGGAAGAGTGGTTTGGTTTTAATGAATGGAAAGACCCTAGGCGAAGGTCTACTATGCAAAAATTATAACATTGCGGATGCCAAGATTCCTATGACTGGTCTTGAAATGTTTAGGCTATGGTATGGACAACGAAACTTAGCTCACCCCTTCTCTAATACATGGAGATATGATATGGGGAAAGTAACAGTGCCAAATGCGTTCCCTGATGTTGACTTGCTTAGAGCAGTGGCAACACGGTATGATCCTGTGACAAGGGTCATAAGGGATAATGATGGTGGAATTCTACTAAGCCTAAATGCAGATGAGATTCGACAGATTTTTGATTTGAATGAGTATAGCCCTTTCTTAGTCCAAATAGATTTTGAGAAGATGAAGGAGTACAAAAGGTTAAAGCCTCTTTTCAAATTGAAGTTGCTTCCTCTTCACCTGGCCAGGGCAGGCAGTTCAAAAATTCTTATCAGCTCAAATGACCAGGAGCCTTTCAGGCTGAGCTGTTTTGCCAGTCACTTCTTGGCAACATTTTATTCATTGTGCTAGATTTTAGGGTTCAACCCTAATACTGTGATGCTATTTGCGTACATGTTTATGGGAGCCCAGATTCAACATCCCAACTTCTCTGTGGTATATGACTTTGCATCATTCCTGTCAAAGAAGATGCATGAGGGTTTGATGAAGTTGCATGTGGGGGATACAGGCACTCCTTTTTTATGGTACTCCTTGTTGATGCATATGTTCCTGTACAAGAATGCTATTTTCTTCTCAGAAAACATGGAGTTGAGGCAGGAGGTGAATGGAGAAAGGTTACCAGTACAGGTGTGGAGTGTAGTTTTGTCTTACAATAGGGGAGGTGCTAGCTTTGTGCAGTTTGATAACTATTTTGCCTCCAAAATTAGGGCTCGATTGGTGGTAAATGTGCCAAGAGTCCCTGAAGATTTGCATGACTTCCTCTGATCGAAGGCGAGGAAGCCTAATTTAAAAGTGTGTCACAATTGGGGTGATATCATCTTGTACCTTGTAAGCACTCTCTTGAGGGTGTATGGTTTCCAGGGAACCCCTCATATCCTCCCCTTTAATGTACCATCAAGGATGGGGTTTTTCGAAGTAATGTGGCAACTATGTTGTATTCATGAGGACAACCTAACAAAGAAAGGAAAAGGGACTTTGTTCCCTGACTACACTGTTGTTTCTAATTTTGTCTATTCCAAGGGAGGATGGGTCCACTTCAGAAGGTTTTTTGATGACTTCAATTTGAGGAATGGTCCTAGGAGATAGCATGACCCTGAGGGATTCTTTGCATTATTCAGACAACGAATTAAAGGTGGTAAATTTGCACATGAATTCAACTTTCCTAAAGACTTAATCAGAAATGAGTTTGATTTGAATAGGCAGGAGTTGAATAAAGAAAAATGGATTGCATATGAAAAGCTACTGGCTATAATACATAAAATGGATCCAAAATATGATCCATTAATGGAGTTCACTCCATTTCACAAGAGAATAGACTTCTTAATGGCTAATTTCAAAAGTATCATGGGCACCTTGATGACCAAGAGGGTCAGTTTGGAATTAGATTTTGGTATAGAAAGACCGAATGTGAGGCCTAAAGAAACAAGACCATCTTATCAACCACCAGTTGATAGGCCTCTATACAAGAGAAAGAGGAATGCGAGCAGTGATGAGGATGAAGGGGATAAGAAGGGAAAACAAGTCATGCAAGCATCATCACAGCTGGGTCCAAGGATCAGAGCACTAGAAGGGATAAGGATTGTGAATCTAGATTCACCACCAAGAGGTGATCCTATAGTGTTACCATCAAAGCCAAGCCCTAAGAGGTAGAGAGTTGAGGAAACACAGGAAACTCTGATGGATGAGATAATTGTGACTGATCAAGACATGCAGGTTGGTATCCCTTCCCCTCCTAGATCAACACAATTGGTGCTTTTTGACATGGATATAAAGGGGCAATGTGTACAAGATGCTAGGATGGAGGCCT
This sequence comes from Sequoiadendron giganteum, assembly GCA_007115665.2. NCBI lineage: Eukaryota > Viridiplantae > Streptophyta > Pinopsida > Cupressales > Cupressaceae > Sequoiadendron > Sequoiadendron giganteum. The sequence goes on along the minus strand of CM021103.1, from coordinate 483,664,479 downwards.
GCAAGGAATTCTTGGACGATGATGCATTTGTAAAGACTCTTGTATTCTTGCAACTAGTTTGGAGGATGAAACTAGAAGAGTACCAAAAAAAATGCAAGAGTAGGAGAGAATCGAGACCTAATAGGTTTGAGCAGGAGAATGATGATGAGGTCAAGGCTGAATTAATGGAAGAATTCAAAGGAATCACTCCTGAGGAGGGAAGAAGACTTGTGACTCAGGCTGGTGTCTTACTTTTTCCTGAATGGGACATAGATAATGTAGTTGCATTCAATGCTATCTTACATTCCAAGCACCCTATACAAAAGAATGAAGAAGAGGTTAAGGCAACTTTGCAGGACTCTGCCTTCAGTGAGGAGTATGAAACTCTGGCCATATGGAAATTGGCACCCTAGGGAGGAAAGCCAAATGTAACTGATATTAGCCCACACCTAAGGGGAGGGCTAATCATCAAGAGAGCTTTTGAAACTTCAACAACAGAAGCTACAAGCCTGACAGTGAATGTGGCCAAATTGGCCCAAAAGATAGCTAAGAGAGAAGAGGTTGAAAAAAAGAGTCTGATGGAGAAATAGAATATAATAATTGTAAAATATAGTACGATGCAACAAAGGAATGTTGAGCTGCAATCTGAAGTAGATAGGTTGAAATATGGGCAAGTGGGAGAATCCTCCAGTGCTCCTGGTATCAGAGCATTACCTTCTATTGCAGGATTGGTCCCCTATACTACTCCAATTGTTTCAACTTTGGGGTCCCCCATCCAGGCACTCGCTCTTAATCCTACACTAGGGCTAGTTGAAGAAGAAGTTGAATATTCTGTGGATCCCAGCAAGAAGCAAATATTGAATAGGATCACAGAATTGTAGGCTACCTTAAAGTCAAGTGAGGATGATGCAATTTCCAATCAAAGTAAGGTGGTTGACACAGTTTTGAGGCATCTTAATGAAAAGGTTGATGGTAAATTACCATCTGTACATTCTTTGTATTCTTTATTCTTGGATGCAATAAAAAATATCAATAGGGATCAGGAAATAATTTTGCCTTTAGCTGAGAAACGGATCCCTAGGGCCAATGATCTAGATATTATGTACAAAGCTTCTAGGTTTGATGTGGACAACATGCCCCAGTCATTGAAGCCTACTCAAAACTTTGTAAAATCATTGAGCGGATTCCAGGCCCTACCTGATGATTTCAGTAGAAGAATTAGGGATGATAAAGAGCTTTGATGACTAGAATGATACATTTTTGCCAGACATTATTGATGCACAAGGAAATGTTAAGACATTGCAACAATGGTAGGATGGGGCAGAAGAAGTTATCAATGCACAAATCAAATTTATTTGTGATGATTCAAACTATGATTTGCTAGTAAATAGTATGGATAAGATAATTAACACCAGCACATTCTTAGAGTTTTTTGAAAGGGAAGCCAATCAGGTTGTAGTGAAGTACACACCTTACAATACTAAGGTGAATGAGGTTGTGAAATTTTGCTGGCTAATGGATGAAGAGTATCAGAGATGGGTGGACAAGTAATTAACCAAAGAGGAGTAAAATAGTGTCTATTACCACATGATGGATGAAGGAATGCTAGACGATGGTGCAAACAATTCTGAAGACAGCCACAGGAAATGATTTAACAATGGACAAGGCATGTGAACAGAATGAGAAGATGTTCGAAATGGAGCTAGCCATTAGGAATGCACTGGAGGGTGCTAATACACACAAGCGACCAACTTACCGAGATTATCTGTTAAAAAATCTATTTATGGCTTAATAGAGCATAATTTCTAGTTTGTCATTGTTGTTAAGCAAAAGAAATTTCTCAAAGGACGCGCCCTTTCAGAAATTTGATATATTTATATCTATTTCATAATGTAAAATAGATATAGGCGGATAGGAGAAAGATACAGTAGATAGTTTGCAATGAAAATTTCCTTTAAAAGACTCATATGCATGTATGAATTTTGATGAAGTTAATGAAGATGTCTGAACTTGTGGCTTAATATTGGTATTAGTTGTTTGTGGAATTATACAGTTATCTGGTTGTCTCCATTTTGATGCTTTTCTATTGTCTAAATTGATATATGAAGCATATAAATATATTCAGTTTACCGATACACATTTGCTATATTTGTGTGATGTGATTATTTGGTTCTTTCAATTAGAGATTAAACCCTTCTAGTCAATCACAGTAACTAAAGAGTATTAATTGGATCAATAAGAAGAATCACATAACTAGGATTGTCATTCTATCTCAAGTAGAGTTTGTCAGTCATTTACTTGCACATTTATACAAGTTATAAACTACATATGTGTGCCAAACACTTTGAATTATTGCCATCATAGATTACACTTTTATAGATCTTCATTAGAATCCATACACCCAACAAGGCAGTGGTCTCACGCTTTCATCTTTTGGTTTATCCATTTTATTTTTTACATCTGTTAACTGAACATATTCTAATATAATTCAAAAATAATTAAAATTAAAAACATCATAAATTAATTATGTAACCACATAAGTCAAATATAATTCTATCAAGAAATTAATATCAAATAGATAATGCAATCACATAACTCATACATTTCAATGTCATTGATATTCTTCTTCATCCAACTCTTTGTCTGTATCATCCGATCCAGATTCAACATTGTAAGGATTGGTCATATCATCACCATCGTCATTGATATCAGTTTTGATAATGTCATCATCCACACAGATATGATCTTCATGAACATTAACTCCTACATCATCATGATCTAGTTCCTCCTCTTCGACATCTTCGTCAGGCACATCATAAACTAACTGTTAATCCTAATCATCATCTACATCATCTTCTATTTCTTCAGTATCTTCTTCTTCCACCACATTATATTTTACCAGCATTCCTCTTGGATCATGTCTAACAACATATGACCAACCCGCTTTACCTGAAACCTTTGAGTAAAATACCTGCTCACATTGGCTTGGAAGAACATAGGGCTCATTTCCAGCTCGCTCAAAATACCTTGTACTAACCATGGAAAATCCATTATCATGTTCAATAACAGTTCTCTCGGGATCATTTTCATTCAATCGTAACCTATACCATAGGACAACAAACATAACTAATTTGAAGGACTTAAAGTCACACTCAAGTATATCATCCAAAATCCCATAGTATTGATTTTCTGAGACTTCTGGATGTATGTCACTTCTAGATGAAACATTAGTCACCTGGAAGACTGCAGTTATCCCAAAATCACAAGTTTTTTTTGTGTCATCCAACTTTTTGATTCAAAATTTACGACCATTGCACCACATAGCCTTGTGGTATTTCACCTGCAATATGTCAAACATGTAAAAATTATTGCAATATCGTCAGTTGATAAACATATTTATTCTTGGCCGAATGTATGCAAAGAAAAAAAATATCTCAACATATATATACATCAATATAATTGAAAATAATTAAATAATATGGGTGATTAATATATTTATACATACCTGTTTATCTCTTAAACCATATGCTAAATCAATTTCCTTTGGTGTAACATTGGAATCTCCATTACGATGAGCTTCTTTAACCAATGAAGCCACACCTTTCCATGTTAATGTGCGACCAGATTGTTGACATCGTTCAATCCATACCGTCATCCAATCAAGATTGTTTGCGACGTACAAATGTAGTGCATCCCACTCTCGACCAACTATATAAAAAAAAATTTAAATTCACAAACGATGTATAATTAGTTAATTACCACGGTATACGACCTTAATTTATAATTGATGAATATTGAAAGATTAATAATTAAATAAGTACAATATACATAAAAGCCAAATGTAAAATATATTCTAATTAATCTCCATGACCATCTTATAATTACCTGTCACTTTCCTCAGTCTACCTTTCTCCATCAGGTACTCCCCTTCAAATTTTTTAATGGAGTTGGGATCCCAAATGCGATCTACATGGATCTTTGCTGCAAACTTAGGAAGATATTCAGTAATGTACACCATGGTCTGGTATACCATGTATCCCTCCACCATAGAACCCTCGGGATGTGCTCTTTGTCTAACCAAAGCCTTCAAAAATTTCAAGTGCCTCTCAACCATCCACATTGACCTTGTGTGTACAGGTCCACACAATTCAATCTCCTCAACTTGGTGTATGAGGTAGTGTTCTTGTGCATTGAAAAATGTTGAAGGTAGACACTTTTTCATTTCACACATTAGATGAGGAATTTTTCTCTTCCAATAATTTATATCTTCTTTATGGATTGCTTTAGATGACAACCATCTACAAGTGATTCAAGGCACAAATATATTAACGAGATTTAACAAAAATATACAACGAATTGAACAAATATCGCTACTTACCTCATGTATTTTCCAAGATCATATATAACTTTCTTGACATTGTTGTTGAAGTTGTCTGGGAGAGATAGAAGTAGAACGTACTACAACAATTATAAAATGATCTTTTCATTAATATTTTTTCGAAAGTAGTAAACATAATACACTGAAAAGTAAATGGAGTATACATATATATATGATATACCAAAATAATTACCTTAATGAAGGTATGCCAATCATGCATTTTCATCCCTGACCCTCACCTTTCTTTTTTATGATATTGTTTATGTTCGCAACAAATCTTGTGGGAAATCAATTTTTTCGTATGACTTGTTTTATAGCATTGCTTTGCTACTCTGTTAATAACCAAGGAAGGGCACTTATATTAATTTGGTCTCCATCACTATTTAATTGAATGACATTTTTCATTGCATGACTGGCTTCCTGAATGTCACTACAAATTTTGACAATTTTTTATTTGTCATGCCTTCCATCCAATATTTTCCATAACGTTTCTGTCATATTCTTTCCGATATGCATTGTATCAAAAAAATGCACAATTTGTAGCTGCTCATAGTAGGGCAACCTACTAAATTGTCTGGGATAGCTTTTCAGCCCCTGTGGAAGCCGACCATTAATGCCTTGACGACCTTCATGAAGCATATAAGTTAAACAAATTAACAATGACAATCATTGTCAATTACAACATGAGTAAACACAACATAATATAAAAATATAAATTCAAAACATATCATAAATGATAGATAAACAATTTGATCCGATGTATAACCTCGACAATTAATTCTATTATATTCCAAATTCCATAGGTGAGGTGTCATTCTTTGTGGTTTTGATGTAGTCTCTTCTTTCCCATTGAAAAGATGTTTTTCAATAGTTCGATACTTATGATTTATGTGGAGGAAGTGCCTATACTCATCAAACACCTTCTTTCCTAAACTTGTTGAATGACGAAATTTCATCTTTAGACCACAAATTGGACATGCAAATTTTCCCTTTGTTTGAAGACCTGCAAATCATATATAATTGGATTAAATATGTCAATTTTTATAATTATATATAATGAATAGATTACTTAAAAAACATGCATGATATCTACTTCATAAAATTAAATATCATTAAAATCATGCAGTCAAACGTTATAACATACCAGAAAAATGTGTTAGCCCTGGGGCATCATGAATTGTCCATACAGGCATTGCATGGAATTGAAATTGTCTTTGTCCTATTGGTCTAGATACATCATACATAGTGACGCCATTCCATAACTTTAGTAACTCGTCGATAAGAGGCAAAATATATACATTCATATCTTTAACTTGGTACTTATCTAGTTGAATGAACATAAACATTACATAATTATTATAACCATTTTACTGCAATACATATAAATTCATGTACATGACTATTAAATGCAAAAACATATAAGTCATTATGCAACAAATAAGACAAATGAGATGCTACTACGTTAAATAAAAATGATGTAAACAAATACCTAGAACAATCATTGCCAACATTATGTGCTCCCTCTTTATTGACATCCATGGAGGAATGTTATTGTTGATAACAAAAACAGGCCACACTGAGTAAATAGATCTCAACTCTCCAAATGGATTGACATCGTACGTTGCCAATGAAAGCCTGAGATTACGAGGTTCTTTAAAGTGTGGCCATTTTTCCTCCATGTCCCTAAATGCAGAACCATCCACAGGCATTCGAAGAATCTCATCTCCACTTCTATTATGTGCATGGTAATCCATAAATTGTGCTAAGCTTTCACACCTAAATAATTGTTGCATACGTGGAATAATGGGAATATAACGAAGAACCTTGCGAGACACCTTTTTTGTTAGTTGATCTATTCGATATCTATTGATATGACATTCTGGGCATTCTGTTGCAAATTCATGTTGTTTATGATATATAATATGATCATTGGGACATGCATCTATTGCTTGATATTTCATTCCAATATCTTTCATAATGCCAGATAAATCTCGGTATGAGCGAGGTAAAGTATTTAATGGTGGTAACAAAAATTCACCAATCAATCTACAACAAAAAATAATTTCTTAACATAAAGAATATTAAAAGTACATACTTCATCCTTTATTTACTAGCGATGAACTAACAACAATTAAAATAGATGAAAATAGATGACATATATGACATACCTTAACATCCGTGAGATTGCTATGTTGGATAAACCATTCATAACCTTCAAGTTCACCATCAACAATACAACAGAGAGAAGAGTTGTTTGGAAGCCTTCATAAAGGGGCTCGTATGCCTTCTCAAGTACAGGTAAATCATGAACATCATCAAAGTCATTTCGATCAACATGATCAGATGTGCCACTACATGTGTCGTGGATAAATGTATTTGTACCATCATCTTCAATTGTGTTTTCTGGCACATGATCATCTTCTTCCATAGGATCATTAACTTCATCTTCGATATTCACAACTCCATGTTCCTCCGCTTGCAAAACCACATTCTCCGGGCCGTGATAATTCATATCATGTGCCCTAGGGCACCCCACCTTTATAATAATGATAGACACAAATAAACCATGATCATGATCAAGTGATTTTTTATATATATATATATATCAAATGTTAAAACAATATAAACATTTGCAAATTCAATCAATATAAACACATATAATGAACAACTTACCAATGGATGATAATCATGCCTCCCTTCAACGTGATCATGCTGCCTACAATGTTTCTCAACTGTTGTGATTAAAATTCTTCTCGTCTTTAAGCCCTTGCAATTATTGCAAGGACAATAACATTTCCCATCACCCTTTCTTTTCAATATAGCCCACAATCTAGCAACTGTCTCTTCATTTTGTTTTGGACTAATATTATCTGACATGATTTTTCTTTACCAAGCTTGAATATTTAGATCTTCAAAAAATATCAAACTCACACTCCAATAATTTTTAATCATACACAAGTAACAAAATATAATAATTATGATATTTTACACCAAAAAAATTTGGCATGCAACCACCCCTGCAAAAGAGAATATAGTCTGAAGTTAATGACCCCAAAAAACACTTTCAAATGCTAATTTCAGAAATTATTAAATTCTGATTTTACTATGATTTCCAACTGTTAGACTCCTAAAATCAGAATATTGAACTTGCACAACAAAATTTGGAAATGAAATTCTCAAAATACAGCTAATAGGCCTCAACAATTAAGGCCTACTCAAGACTTTGTGAAGTCACTGCAAGGTTTCCAAGCCTTACCTGATGATTTCAGTAGGAGGATTAAAGAGTTGGTAAAGAGTTTTGATGATTGGAGTGACACATCTTTACCAGATATTGTAGATGCCCAAGGAAATGTTAGATCACTACAACAATGGTAGGACATGGTAGATGAAATCATCAATGCACAAATCAAATTGATTTGTGATGACTCAGATTATGACATGCTGATGAGTAGTATGGATAAAATCATTAACACTAGCACATTTTTTGAATCTTTTGAAAGGGAGGTGAATCAAGTAGCAGTAAAGTATACACCTTACAGTGCCAAGGTAAATGAGGTGGTAAATTTTAATTGGCCAATGGATGAGGAATATCAAGGATGGGTAGAAAAGTACTTAACTGAACAAGAATAGGACAAAGTCTACAACCGACAGTTAACAACTCAACGGTTATGGTTATAATAAATTTTGGCTATGTCTTGGTGGCAGTTTTGGTGCAAGATTTCAAAGTTTGGGAAATGCACCAGTTATTCTCTAGTGGACGGGATGAACAAGAAAATTCTTTAGAGACTCAACTGTTGTAACCAATTTTTGAAATGTCATAAGGCGGTCCAAGTGACTAGTGACAGGTGTATTTCTGGTTTGATGCTTGTTGCTCCTTCATTTTCCCTATAAGAAGGATTTCAGGACCAAAAATACGAGTCAGAAAGTTAGATATCTTTAGGTCGAGTCTAACTGAAGTTGTAGAGCGAATTTGTAAAGAGCCTGATATTATAGTGAAAATACTATTCTTAGGTTTGCTATCATTCTGTTGTAGGTTTTAGTTTCAAAGGTACTTAATTTTCAAGACAGTACTAGCATCTGAATGAAAATTACTCATTTCAAGGTCATGTATCTCCATTGTATGAATATATTATTATCTTGAATAAAATGATCAAGGGTTATTCTATTCATATCACTGTTATGGTGTGTGTAATTCTCATTTTGGCTTTAATTCAAGGAATTAATTAAAATGCTTGAGTGAGGTTATAGGTGACTATGTTCATATAAGGATTTGATAAGTAGTATTGGGTTAGAATATAGATTGATGGTATTGTAAGGCAGTATTATCTGAGATTTTATATGCTATGTGTCTAGAAGATAAACTTGGTTACAGTAAAAAAACAACCAACACCTTTGATATTATCTAGCTATGGCTCCCAAATCTATTGCAAATTGATCATTAGGGTTAAAATTGAAACCTTGCAAATATAATCTTTGTCCAAATCCATCAAGAATTTTCCATCAGTTATAAACAATTCGCTTATAAAGAATTTGTGAAGCCAGGTCTAAAATCTGGAAATGAAATTCTAAAAATGCACAAGACTAAAAATGAAATCTGATGAGATTTTTCTTTAAAATATGATTTTCAAACCTGGAAGTACAAATTTGACTTCACAAATGAATTCTAGAAAAAGACAATGACTACCCTCAACTTGGCGATATCTTCTTGAGTTTCTTTTGATTTTCCCCAAGAAAACCGTCGAGCAAAACACTATCACAATAAATAGTCGAGCTCATTTCAATTTATGCCCACCACAATTAAACTTTACAGGTCCGTCGTAATTTCGGCGAAAGATCTTCGTCGAAACATTGACGAAACAAAGGTTCGTTGAAATTCCAATGAACGTTGGGGATAAAAATTAACAAAAATGAAAATTTGCACAAGTGCCCGACTATACATCTGATTATATAGCTTTCGTTGGAGGGTTTCATCGGAAATTGGGGTCAAATGAGTTAGTTCCTACACAAAAAAATGTAACCATGTAGTTCCAAGGAACATCCACATTGATTTGCAACAGCTACAACCACCTGCTGCAAGATACATTTATCTCAACTATCATCCACCGTTCTTCCAAACTCCTCCAAACCTGGCTGAAGAAAGAAACACAGGCACCTTCATGTCATCACCTGAGTGACAACACATGACCAAAAATAGTGACCAACTCGACACCACAAAGGAAAATCACATCTAAAGTTAAAAGAAAAATTAGGAAGAACAAGACCAGATTAAAGAGAAATTGCAAATCAAAACATGTAGCATCCTCCTACATACATTTCTAAATGCCAGCTGTGTCAAGAATGATCTTCACACATCCCAAAGGAAAAGCCATAACAACACCCAACAAGACCATGGATGTAAGCATCAAGAAGATCAGACTAACCCATACACCATCTCCTGTCAGTCCTCAAGAGCACAAGGAGATCCACTATGTTATCAACCTTCCATTATGAATCCTCCAGAATCTCAAAACAACTCAAGATTCATATCATGAAAGATAAAGCATAACACACAACTGAAAGATATAATGGGCAAATACCTTTCAAAGTGACACCACTGCCGAGCAGACCAAGAAGAAAAGAGAAACATGCTCATCCAAGATATACAAGCCAAAGTGACTTACCCAAGAGCATTCTCCTTCAAGGTCTCTATTGAATTCACATTCAACCAAGGTGCAGGCTACTCAGACTTTCAACTGTAATAACAAAATTCCCATAAGAATTCCAGCCTCACCTTATTCTCCATGCATCCATGAGTATCAGCAACCTATCATCTCATGCTGACTGTATTCTGCAATACTGCAACAACCATGAAGTTTACCAGCATATGACCAATGCACTCAAAACATAGAGAAACCCACTAGACCATTGTCAAAGCTCTAAACCTAGAATAGGAACTTATCATGACACCATGATCTACACATCTCCATAGGAGATACCATGCTTCAAGTGAAATGTCCATGGTCTTCAAGAGCAAAGCAACATGCCAAAACTCTAATGCACAAGCAAGAGCATACCATGACATAAAGCAACCAAAATCTAAACCAAGATCACCTATCAAGCACCGCCAACATCTCAGCCAAAGAATAAAAAGGTCCTTCATGGCTCCAAGATGCTGCATATCTTCAAATAGTGACCACACAAATATGAAAGAACTCTTCTATAGCAACAAGATCTAAGAGTCCTCAAGAAGCATCTGCAACACCAAAGAAGATCATTCATCACCAAGTGATGAATCCAAAGTCACTACTAAAGCTCCCACTGAACTGTGAAACCAAGCTTTCCAAGCACCATGACCGACCACACCATCTCTATCAAAAGCTTACACTAGCCAGTGTATCCAACTCTTCATGACATCGTGATTCACATGCTTCAGTTCCCCATCACTGACCATTCAAGTACTCAAACTCCATTCCTCCTCTCATCTCAAAACAACCACACCAATGCACAAGTGACCACATACAAGGTCAACTAATAGATTTGCACAACATAGTTACAACCTCGTGGATATAGACAGTGCACTTATGAGTTGTCTCACAACAAACATGTAGGTAAGGACAACCCACAACATTGCACAACTCATGGATGCTGTAACTGTAGATAAATATATGTAGATGTATCTTTCGAATGATGATGAGTAATCTGCAACTAGAATAACAAAGTTAAATCCTAATCTAAACAATAATCTAAAATCTAACAACAAATAATGAGGAAATAAACTAAACAAGCTAACAAATTAATGGAAAGCTCTCATCGAATATGCGTTCACCCCTTCGAGTTATCTTGATTTCTCTTCTCCATTTTGCCTTTTCAATATTCTTGCCCTCAAATTTCTGTGTTTGAATGCAAGTATAGTTTCGTCAAGTGTCTAAGCAAAATATCGAAGATAAGTCTCTCTTCTAAAAATTGAATGATTTCGGGAGGAGGAATAATGATAATGACAGGCCATTTTATAGATTTTGGGTTTTCGAACGATCGGCTCAGATTGAAAGAGAGATTGACAGATGAGATTGATGAATGCCATGCGATGTGAGTTTTGTGTCAGATAGAACGTGAGTTAGAACACAAGTTCAACATCTTAATCTCCAAAAATAGAAGAAATAGACTTTGAATGCAAAAGACAAAGTTAGAACTCGAAGACTAATGCACTCGAATGCAAACAGAGTTAGAACTAGTTAATCGACTAGTTGTGACGAAGAGTCTTCTTGCAGAGATAATCAAATGTTAAACCCAGAGATAACCGGAGAACTAAAAATAGATCTCAAGTCAGAAGGTGAGTGAATGACTTAGATAACTGAATGATAGAGGAATGTGACATAAATAATTAAATATGAATTAAATGTTAATTTAATTCAACATTCGAAAAGTAAGAGACTTTAATTAAATAAATAAAGATAATTTATTTAATTGACTTTTGTAAAGGTGGAATTGAATAATTAAATAATAAATATTTAATTATAGATAAAGGGGGTTAAATGAATAATTAAATAAAGATATTTAATTATAGGTGAAATATGACAAAGGGGGTAATTAAATAATAAATTATTTAATTAAGAAGGACGAATTAATTAGTTAGCGACATAATTAAATAATTATGATTTATTTAATTAATCAAGTTGAATAAAGGTTATTTATGAATTAATGAAATAATTAAAAAGGAGTATTTAATTAATAGAAGAAATATGTGTTAGAAAGGGTAATTAAATAATAAACATTATTTAATCATGACCATGGATAATAGAAAACTCTGTTGAAAGTGGTGTTTGCAGGCCTAGACCAATTTTCGGTGTCTACAGTTTGCCCCTCTTTGATACAATGTTGTTTCAGCGTTGTGTCAAAGAAAATATGCCCCGATTGTGCCCCAACATGAAATAGGTTAGGGTATGCCCTAGTGAAAGGGATAATGATGAGGAGGTAGTGGTATGCCCCCTCGAGAGGATAGGTGGGTTTGAAGAACATGAGTGTACTCTCAAAATGGATAGATAATGGTGGTGAAGATGCAGAAAAGAAGAAATGTTAGCATGAATAATTCAAAAAGTTAGTATTGAAAAAGAATGGTTATTGATTAAGAAAAATATAATCTTCGATATTGTGCCAAATATGCTATGCTTGCTTGTTATCATCATTGGGCAAGACATGAAACAGATGGATAGTACACACTATGATATGAGATAGTCCATAGTGTACAAAGTCATCCATCTGTGAAAAACAAACAGTCATAGACAAGGAGTGTCTTAACTTAGATTAAGGACAAGATGCCCCAGTCATTTTGTCGAGACAAACCACAAACAATAGACAAATAAAAGATGGGTCATGAGACATCATTGCTCCTCTAAATCCTTGATAGGACATCCTTGAGGAAACTAGTAACATGACTGAAAAACCAATGCTAAAAAGATAGTTGACAGACAACAGCCAAAGAAAAAGAATCCCGAGACATCGTTGCTTCTTTAAATCCTTCAAGGGACATCCTTGAGAAAGCTAGTAATAGGATCTTGCACAAATCGATAAAAAGATAAGACAAAATAAGATATAAAGTCATAAAGCCAAATAAATGTATTCGCCAAAACTTGATCTTGTGGGATTGTTTGATGTTTGATGTTTGACATAGTGTAATGTGAGAGAATGACACATACCACATAGGATGTTGAGTTTGGTTTTGACCTGGCGACTTCTGTATAAGGCATGACAAAGCCTGGTTTCAGAAAGACATGTGTCGTATAAGACGTTGGAGTCTCATGATGTTGAAGTGATAAGCCACGTGAGACTATGACAATGTGATGATGTTTGTTGACAAGAAAGACATATCTTGCGTAAGACATAGGTTGATTGCTTTGAAAATGTGTTTGATATTGACTTGATGACTATTTGAGATGTTGCCTTGTTGGTGCATGTCTTGTTTTGATTCGTTGACTGATTAAAAGTGTGCGTGTGTATTGACAGTGTATGATATGAGACGATACCCTAAAGTATTGACCTAATGCGGCCAAAGACATGCATCTAAGTGAATGATATGCAATGTGTGTGATAGTGATTGTGAATGAAACCTATTGGACTGACCTAGTGTGGTCTCAGGATCTCATCAATCAATTAGCCTTGCCTACGTTGTACACGCAGAGACCTCGTAGTTCGACACGACCAATGACTTTGAATATACAAAGCATCATGATTTTAATGTGTGTGATACATGACAAACCTAGACTGACAGACCTAATGCCTCGGGGGCACATTGATTGATGGCCTTGCCTATGTCCCAATCGTAGAGGCAACGTAGTTCGACTATGTCTACGAATGACTTAACATGACCGACTTGACATGATTGACTTGACTCTATTTTTTTTTGGGATTTTTTGACATTTTTGTTATTTTTTTTTGTTTTTGGATTTTTGGAGTTTTCTAATGTTTTTGGGATTTTTTAGGACATTTTCGATGATGTGACATTATGTACAAGGTGCTAGGGGATAGAAAAAGGATTTTCCCCTAGTTGGGAATAAGATTTGGAAGATGGAGTGGGTAATATGACAGAATGGATGCTAGATGTCAATCGTTCCAAGTAATGGATAAGACAACCATTTATTATGAGTGATGGTGAAAAAGTCCGATTAGAATGATGGTAGATGGAAGAGCGAGCTTGACTACACTTGGCACTTGTTTGCCAAGTTTTCACCATGGTTCTTATTGATAGCGCCACCGAAGCGGTTTTCACTATTGGACGGATTTATTTCTCTTTACTTTTCTTGATTTTCTCACTTTTTTTGGTGTTACAAAGACGCCTATTTGCCAGGGTTTCATCAAGGTAACCATTTAAAAAAAAAAAAATAATAATTATTTTTTCCAAATTAAGACACGAATTCTCAGAGACTAAGCATAGAACCTCTTTAGATGTAGACTGTTGATAGGGGACAAAAGCGACTCTCCTTCAAGAGTAGAGAGTTGGTACACTCCTAATCCAAAAGCTTCTGTGACAATATACGACCCCAACCAGTTAGGTTCAAACTTGGTTTCTCGCATTCAACTCGATTCTTAGGATTCTCCATTAATACCAGGTCACCAATGTCAAGGTGTCTATTGAGAACCTTCCTATTGTAACTATGACGAAGATGATTCTGATATGCTTGCAAATGATCTAATACTTTCTGTCTTCATTCATCCAACAATTCTAGCTCTTGTAACCTAGAGACACAGTATTTTTCATCGTCAATATGACCCTTCAAGGATACCCTTAGAGACGGTATTTCAACCTCAATAGGTAAGATAGCTTCAGACTCGAATACAAGGGAATATGGAGTGGCGCCGGTGGGAGTATGGATGCTTGTGCGGTAAGCCCATAAGGCAGGATTAAGCCGTAGGTACCAGTCATGACCAACGTCATTAATAGTCTTCTTAAGGATTCTAACAACTATCTTATTAGATGCCTCAACTTGGCCATTACCTTGTGGGTATTATGGGGTGGAGAAATGGTGTTTGATGTGGAATTCTTCACATAAATGGCGTACTTCTTGGTTCTTGAATGGGCGGCCATTGTCTATGATTATGGATTGGGGTACACCATATCGACAAATGATATAGTTTAGGATAAACTTAGATATTTGTGTGCTGGTGATGTAGGTCATGGGAATAGCTTCAATCCATTTGGTGAAGTATTCGGTGGCAATGATGATGAATTTATGGCCATTGGATGATGAAGGGTGTATCTTACCTATGAGGTCAAGTCCCCATTGGGTGAAGGGCCATGGTGAAGTAATTGGATGAAGCTCCTGTGCTGGGGCTCTTATCAAGTCTCCATGTATTTGACATTGTCTACATTTCTTTACAAAGACGTATGAGTCTTTCTCCATTGTGGCCAATAGTAACCTAGTATCATAATCTTATGGGCTAGAGTAGGACCACTTAAATGAGATCCGCATATACCCTCGTGCACTGCTCAAAAAATTATTTGTGCTTTTTCAGCATCGAGACATCTCATTAGGGCATTATCTAAGATAGGTCTATACAGGGTTTCTTCGATGATGGTGTACTTAGCGGAATTTCAGATAAAGGTTCAACATTGGTTATTGGATATGTCTTAGGGTAAGGTTTGGTCAGTGAGGTAGTCGAATATGTCTTTATACCAAGGAGACGTAGGACCAACAATGGTACACACTATCGTAGTATCGGGGACATCATAAGCAGGGAGCAAAAGCTGTTCAACTAGAAACTCGAACTTAGGCACATTACTCAGAATATCCAACAAGGAACCCATGGTTGCCATAGCATATACAACTCTATTATGGGTACATGGTATTTTTTGAAAAGTTATATCATTGAAATACTTCTTGAAACTATCAGCCATTCATTTGTAAGGTGCAATATTTTCATCCTTAGTCTCATAATCATCATTTACCTATCGGATTACCAGTTGAGAGTCGCCAAAGACATGTAGACTCTTAATTTTCCACTGAGCTGCCATTTTTAACCCTGTCACTAAGGCTTCATATTCTGCTATATTGTTGGTACAAGGGAAAGCAATTATGAATGATTTGGGAATGGTATCACCTTGAGGTGTGACAAATAAGATACCAGCTCCTGAACCACGATTTGTATGTGACCCATCAAAGTATAGTTTCCATTCGGTTTTAATGTCAATGCTGAAGAGAAATTCATCTGGAAAATTTGCCACTAATGGATGGTCTACCTTTATAGGTGCATTTGCTAGTTGATTTGCAATCACCTATCCTTTTATAGCCTTCCTTTCGACATACTGAATGTCATATTCGCTAAGTATCATAACCCATTTAGCCAATCAACCTGTTAAAGCTGCCTTACTTAGGAGGTATTTGAGTGGATCAATCTTTGCAATTAACATTGTTTGTCGGTTGAGCATATAGTGCCGAAGTTTTTGGGTAGCAAAAACTACTACTAGATAGGCACATTCTATGTTGCTATAATTCAATTCATAGCCCACTAACGTACGACTGATATAATAGACTGCTCTCTCATGACCTTGATCATCGTGTTGTGCGAGAAGAGCCCCTAATGCCGATTGAGTTGCTGAGATGTAAAGTATCAATGGTTTTCCCTCTATAGGTGGCATTAAGACTGGTGGAGTAAGCAAATAGTCCTTGATTTTCTAGAAGGCCTCTTGACATTTAGGTGTCCACACAAATGGTACTCCTTTCTTGAGTAGATGCTAAAATGGGTGTATTTTCTCTACCAGTTGTACTATGAAACACCTAATAGACTATAATCTACCCTATAGGGTTTTGAGTTGACCAATGTTGATTGGAGGAGGCATTTCTATGATTGCTCTTACCTTCTCTGGATCTACTTCAATGCCTCTTTGAGAGATGATATACCCTAATAGTTTGCCTGATTTCACCCCAAAGACACACTTCTTCGGATTTAGCCTGACATTGTAATTCTCTAGCCTCTGGAATATCTTTTCTAAAACCTTCAAATGATCTTCCCTTGTTTCTGATTTGGCTATAATTTCATCTACATAATCTTCCATGAGGGTATGTACAAAGTCATGAAAAATCATAGTCATTGTCCTTTGATAGGTAGCTCCTGCATTCTTAAGGCCAAACGCCATAAAATTCCAATAGTATGTGCCCCATGGACACGTGAAAGCTATCTTGTGTTGGTCTTCATGTTCTATCTTAATCTGGTTGTATCCAGAGAAACCATCCATGAGGGATAGCATCTCGTATCCTGCTATAAGATCTACTATCATGTCGATATTTAGCAAAGGGAATTCATCCTTAGGACATGCCTTATTGATGTCTCTAAATTCAGTGCAAATGTGAATGCCCCTAGTTGGTTTAGTCACTGGTACAAGATTTGATATCCAATCTGCATAGTCTATTGTCCTTATGAATCCTACATCCAAGAGTTTCTTAAGTTCCGCTTTCACCAGTAGAGCGATTTGCGGATGCATTTTCCTTAGCTTTTGTTTGACTGGCTTAATACCTAGATGTAATGGTAAATAGTGCAATATTAGGTCTGGATCCAGCCTAGGCATGTTAGCATACGACCATGCAAAGTTTATCTATATCCTTTTGAAGAAGTCCTTAAACTCATGTTGTTTTGTCTCTATGAAAGAAGCTGCAAAATATACTATTTGAGGATTCTCTTATGTACCTATGTTGACTGCAATAGCCTCTTCTACTAGCATCGATGACTTTTCTTGTTCAACGGGGAGAATATTTAAACCTCTATCCTTGGGTGCCTCAGAGAGGTTTTCACCCTCGGATACGTCCTTTATTTTGACTTTTTCATCGTCCAAAGGCGCCTTTCGATTTTCACCTAGGGACTCATCATTTTTATTTTCATTGTCTTTTTTCTTTTCATTCTCATTTTTGCGACTAGAGGTGTAAATAGACTCCCCGAAATATACTTTATCGTCTAAGTCTATGGTAAAACCTATCTTATGATCCCCTCTTGGTATGCCTTCTCTAAGTCCCATGAACTCAGTAATTGCTTCGTCGTTCTTGAATGTATCTATGATAGGTGTACCTTGTTGATCCCAGTTGATAAGTTCAGGATATATAAGGGGCATGTCATCATCGAAGTTCTTAAAGGTAGCTGGGGACAAGGTGAGTATAGAATGGTTGACATGGTCACAGAAGTTTTGGACCAACTCCTTCTTGTTCTTCCTCCTAGGGGTAGGTATACTCTGATGTGGGACTATAGTAAGGGCTGACTCATCAGAAGATGGTTTGTCAGGTGCTCAAGATGCATGATCAAGGGTTTCCTAATAATAGTTCTCTTGTCATTCTGCTTTGGACAAGTGTTTCTTAGGACGAGGACTAGATTGTTTTGGTACAGGTTTCACGTTGAGGTCCAATTCTCCAAATAGGACATCTATGTTCATGATACTAGTAGATAAAAGGGGTTCCCATTCACCATCGCTTGAGTAAGGGGATTCATCATAAATTCGAGGTTTGTCGTAAACTGGGGATTTGTCATAAACTGGGGGAAGTGGTTCATGAGATATCTCGATGTCTGCGCAAGCACTCACTTCCTCTTGAAAAGATGACGAAGTACCAAGATACCCAATTCTAAGCGGTTGACACCCTAGCTCTAGGTATTTTGGTCGTGGGTAGATAGTGATCGGTTGTGTCCTTCCATTTTGATATAGTCCTAACCCACTGTGCCCATCATAGCCTTCATTTTTCATTATCTTAAAGCCTTTTCCATACTGGTCCTTAGCTATTTGAATAGATGGGGAGGGGTATTCATGCTCTTCTTGATATAACCAAGAATCACCTTGATCCACAATTTCTTCACTTAACTCTCCCCATTTGGTTAATGTCATTGTAGGGGGAACATGAAATGTGACCACTGACTGTCTTCTATCTGCCTTCAGTGGAATCAGTTGACTGACGCAGTATGATGCCTTTATATTATATTCACCACAACCCTTGTCTTGGATCTCGGGTTTAGGAGTGGATGATGGTGGTTTAAATGAAATGGAATTAGTGAGACATGATGGGTCAACGTATTGAGATAAAGTGGATGATGAGGCTTCTTGGTTAACTGGTACTTGTCATTATGGAAGGTCCCTTAGGCTTGTACAATATTGGAAAGGATCTGGATCACCATCAATAGTGATCTCTATGCCATTATACGGGAACTTAAGACATTGGTGGTATGTTGAAGGGATGAATCTCATTGCGTGTATCCAAGGTTTACCTAACAACAAGTTATATGGAAGGGTGAGATCCAAGACTTGGAAGCTGGTGTTCATGATCATGCGGCCAATTCTGATAGGGAGCGTGACAACTCCTTTGGATAACCTTTCCTCATCATCATAAGCCTTGATGACTATACTCTTAGAAGTGTCTACATAGTCTTCTGAGAATCCTAATGCCTTAACCAATTTTAAGGTACACAGGTTCAAACCTGCGCCTCCATCTACCAAGACTTGTCTGAATCTGGTTTGATGGACTAGGACTTCAAGATGTAATGGGTCATTGTGATCAGACTTTTCAGTGGAGTAGTCTTGTTGGGAAAATGTGGCATGATGCGAGTTGGTCAAATATCCTACCATTTATTTGAAGCGATTGACATCCAAGTCTATGGGAACAATAGTGTTCTATAATGATTTGTCAAGTATGACTCGATGTTCTGGTGACAAAGTCAATAGTTCCAAGATAGATATTTGTGCGGGGGTTTTACTCAATTGATTAATGAGATTGTATCTATACTTGGGCCTTTGTGTAGGTGGTTCAGAAGAAGGACTTGGAATAACTATTTTAGTCCTGCATGTGTTCACATTACATTCCGAGTGCTTCTTAATGATGACGGTATCAACATGTTCATTTGCGGCCCGGAGGCTATATATGGTCTTTCCTTTCCCATAGTCATATTTGGAGTTGGTGTAATTGGCAGAAGGATTGTTCTTGGTTCCCGAACTGGAGGCGTTTCCTTTTGTGTGGTCATGTAATGGGTCTGTAAAGACCTTATGATCACTGTTTTTAGTATTTTTCTGCCCATTTACCTCTATGGATCCGTTTTCAACAAAGTCTTGAATGATATTCTTTAATTGACGACATTGTTGGAGGTTGTGCCCTTTCATTCGATGATAGTTATAGAAAGCATTATCGTCCCACCATGAAGGTTTGAACTATCCAGGATCATACTCTCTTGGTTCTAAAGGTTTGATGAGATTAGGTTTGACCAATTCTTTGAAGACTACCTCAATTGGTTGCCCTAAACGTGTAAATTCTCGCATGGGAAATCTCCTTTGGGGTCTTTGTTGCGAGTTCTGGACATAGTTAGCCATTTGATTTGGACTGTTCATCATGTTTGCATGTTGGTTGTATCCTCTAAGTGTGATAACCGGTCCAATATGTATGCATTTAGCGTCAACAATGCCGTCATTTGTGACATTCTTGTTCCTAGACTAGAACTTGTTTCTATCATTCGACACGTTTGGATGTTGGACAATTGGGCTCTTGCCTGGTACTTTTATTTTTCCTTTGTAAATAAGGCCCTTTTCAAGGCTGATCCCCTTTTGTACCAAGTCAAGAAATGAAGTGCAACAGTGTACCCATAAGTCACCTCTCAATTTTGGGTTGATGTTTTCGAGGAAGATTTTGACCTTTTGTTTTTTGAGTATTTCGACTAGACAATGGCTAGCTAGACTTCTCCATCTTTGGAAGAAAGTGATGAACGTCTCACCATCTTCTTGTGTTGTGTGGCACAAGGTTTCTATGGTTACTTCGTTGTCTATATTAAAGGCAAAATGTTCAACAAACTTCTCAGCCAGTTCACCCCAGGATCGTATACCATATGGCAATTTAGAAAACCATTCCAATGCTATCCCTATGAGGGTTTGTGGAAATAGGTGCATCAAGTATGTGGGGTCATATGATATGTCCATGCATGCCATTGAGAATTCTCTAATATGTTCTAAAGTATTCTTCCTCTCATTATACTTAGGCAAATTTGGTATAATGTATCCATGGGGGAAAGGTGTCATATAGAGTGCTTTGTCGAATGGACATGGACATAGGTCTTGTGCTGAGATAGTTCATTTGCTTGACATAGACATGTTGTCCATATTTTTTTGAAGAGTTTGAATTTGGTTTTGAAGGATGTCGACTTGTGTCAAGGTCATGGTGTTTGTGTTATTTGGATCAATGTAGGTGTTTTGGTACACCATGTTTTGTGACGGGTTGTGATTTGGTGAGGGAATATATCCTGTTAGGATGTGCTGATTTGGTATAGGGATATTCCCTGTCTAAATGGTATGAGTTGGTATAGGAATGATTCTTGTCTGAATTGTCTGATTTGGTATGGGTATGCTACCTATTTAAATGATTTGATTTGGTATTGGTATATTTCTGCCAACTTTAGATCTCTTACCAGTAGTGTTGGGGCCAAAGGGGTTGGAGAAAGTTGCCCCCGCAGCAAATTGTAAACCTTGTGTGATGTTGAAAGGGATTGTGCTTACAATTGATGATGATTGAGTAGATACACTAGTTGGCATCACTGCGGTAATTTGGGGAATAGACACACTTGATGTCGCAGTTTGTGTTGGTTGAGTAGACTGTGTTGTCAAAGTATGAACATCAAATCCTGGTGGTAGTGTGGCACCGTCTACGAGCAACTTGGCTAGATAGTGTTGTGGATAGTTTAACAAACACTCATCCATGAAGGATGCAAACTTAGGATCTTGAACTGCTGCATCTATGTCTTCAATGTAAATCTGCCCATGTGTGTCTCTAGTGACATGTTTTTCAAGAAAAGATTTGTGTGAGCATTTGCTTCCTAACGGTTGGTTTTCGAATGGATTGATAAATTCGTTGGGGTCTATCATTGCTTTGTGTTTATTTTTGGACCTTGTTTCGACCATGAAAAAGTTGCTCAAAATAGGTAATGCAGACAATGTCTAAAAACTGATATGACCTATGTCTATGTTTTTGGATTTTTTTTTTTGACACTAAATGACGTTGCTAAAATGGTTCTAAAAAGACGTATACTAAGATGACATATGATATGGTGGACAATATGAAAAATATCGAGTAGATATTGATGATAAATGAGTCTAAGACGAGGATAACCTACCACCTAATGGAGTAAATGCATGCAAAGATTTATTTTTGACCAAGGAACCTAATTGGATGACAAGGACAGTTGATAAGGTGAATTTTTTAAACTAGACTGTTGAGCTGAAAAAGATCCACTAAATGGGACTAAAGTGACAAGGTTCAATGACTATGACAAATCAAAACATGAACGTTTCCAATGACAAGGAAAGTTATCTCTATTCCTACGATATGAAATTTCCTAAAAAGTATCTATATGCATGTGACTTAGGATGACTATGACTATGACGTTTACTGTGACTAAGACGTATATGAAACCTAATGATGCAAGTTTTTTGAGAAAAATTTACTAGTTTCTAATCCAAGGTTGATCTTAAGAACCTAAAGAAAATATTGACAATGATGTTTCAGACTCAGCTTGTGGTTTTTGATGTTTTCTGTTAACAGGAAAATGCAGTTCACCAAACAATTGCAGTTCAGATTCTGACAGATGCGGTTTTTTTTGACAATGCATGTGGTGTTTTTGATAGTTGCGGTGTTTCCTATGACAAATGTAGTTTACCGATACACATGCGGCTCGAAAACTGACAGATACAGTTTTGCATGAACACATACAACTCAGGATGTGACAGTTGCGACTCGTGATATACAGACTATGAAAAGTGAATGTTTTGATAGATAGATGCGGCTTTTCCCCTAATAGATGTGACTCGCTAATACACATGTGGTGTTTAAATTGAAAAATGTGACTTGGTTTTCTGACAGTTGGATTTTTCCTGAAAGTTGAAATTTTCGCAAAATTTGTTGACTGACTTTGGTTGTTTGATCAAGATTTTGACGAATATAGCAAAGAACAAACACAACAATCAATGTATTTTCAGTTTTTGTGATGTAAGGACTGTTAAGACTCGAAAACATTCACAACCTAGGCTTTTAAGACAATACTTGTTGAATTCTTATTTGGATTTCTCCAGCTACGCATATTTATGGCGAATGACTAGTAGCTTGACCCCACTGGCTCCCCTCCACGACACTCACTTATACGGGGCAGCTAAGCTACTGTATCCATGAAACTCCCATGGCATACATTTCATTTCCACACATAAACTGTAAGAATATAAGATGGCTTCACAGAGCTGACCCTGCTGCGCCAACAAGTAGGTAGGATTTTGGTAACTCTACAACAAGGTTTTTAATAAGGGAATTCCATTCATGGGACACTATCCAACGTCGGCAAGAGTCCATTTCTGTCCATCTTGTCAAAATAGTGTGCGTGATTCATGGGCTTTCCCCAAGAATCCTCTTTTATATATCGGTTGGAAGTCGCTTGGCTTTAGCATGCTATCGGTTTGAGTCATCTTGGGGTGAGTAATTTTTCCCACCAAGATAGGCCCAAGTTCTAGAGACAACAATCATTTCTCTTACACCCAGGATCACATGACTATGCAAGGGGAGAGGATACTTTAGTGTACTGAATCATAAGGGTTACAAATGTGTGCAAAGCACCAGAAAAAGAAGACAATGGTTCTTTTTAATCCAAACGACAATTGTTTATCTACCAAACAAGAAATTCTTTTTAAACTCACACGATGATTATCTATCTACCAAACAAGAGCTTGCTTAAATAAATAAATTGACACAAAGGCATTAGGTCCTGCATGCAAATTTATCAGTAGTTCATTGTTCTTTAGCATTCGTCCTGCAAAAAATTATGTTTGGTTTTAATTGTCTTCAAAGCTTTGTCCTGCAAACACTATGTTATTCCCCCTAAACACAACTAAAACAAACATTAGCGAAAATCCAAACAACCCAAAAAGCGAAAACTGAAAATATGGATGTACGAAAATCAATAAGAAAATGATTTTTTTTTACCTGCCAGATGTGGCTTTTGGAGCCACAGATGCGGTTTGATTGTTGATAGGCGGATGTGGTTCACAAATTTTGTTGACAGGTGGATGTGGTTTGTGACTTCATGGATGCGGTTTGTGATGGCGGATGCGTCACTGTTTTTCACAGATGCGGCTCAAGGATACAGATGCGGTGCACCGTACGGAAAACCTACAAAAAAGAACAAAAAATAGAAAAATGGAAAGACAAAAATATTTACGAAATTGAAGCGTGTTCACGTCGGGTTCACCAAATGTAACTGTAGATTAAAATATGTAGATGTATCTTTCGAATGACGATGAGTAATCTGCAACTAGAATAACAAAGTTAAATCCTAATCTAAACAATAATCTAAAATCTAACAACAAAGAACGAGGAAATAAACTAAAAAACTAACAAATTAATGGAAAGCTCTCATCGAATATGCGTTCACCACTTCGAATTATCTTGATTTCTCTTCTCCATTTTGCCTTTTCAATATTCTTGCCCTCAGATTTTTGTGTTTGAATGCAAGTATAGTTTCGTCAAGTGTCTAAGCAAAATATTGAAGATAAGTCTCTCTTCTAAAAAATGAATGATTTCGGGAGGAGGAATAATGATAATGACAGGCCATTTTATAGATTTTGGGTTTTCGAACGATCGACTCAGATTGAAAGAGAGATTGACAGATGAGATTGATGAATTCCATGCGATGTGAGTTTTGTGTCAGATAGAACGTGAGTTAGAACACAAGTTCAACATATTAATCTCCAAAAATAGAAGAAATAGACTTTGAATGCAAAAGACAAAGTTAGAACTCGAAGACTAATGCACTCGAATGCAAACAGAGTTAGAACTAGTTAATCGACTAGTTGTGACGAAGAGTCTTCTTGCAGAGATAATCAAATGTTAAACCCAGAGATAACTGGAGAACTAAAAATAGATCTCAAGTCAGAAGGTGAGTGAATGACTTAGATAACTGAATGATAGAGGAATGTGACAAATAATTAAATATGAATTAAATGTTAATTTAATTCAACATTCGAAAAGTAAGAGGCTTTAGTTAAATAAATAAAGATAATTTATTTAATTGACTTTTGTAAAGGTGGAATTGAATAATTAAATAATAAATATTTAATTATAGATAAAGGGGGTTAAATGAATAATTAAATAAAGATATTTAATTATAGTTGAAATATGACAAAGGGGGTAATTAAATAATAAATTATATAATTAAGAAGGAAGAATTAATTAGTTAGCGACACAATTAAATAATTATGATTTATTTAATTAATCAAGTTGAATAAAGGTTATTTATGAATTAATGAAATAATTAAAAAGGAGTATTTAATTAATAGAGGAAATATGTGTTAGAAAGGGTAATTAAATAATAAACATTATTTAATCATGACCATGGATAATAGAAAACTTTGTTGAAAGTGGTGTTCGCAGGCCTAGACCAATTTTCGGTGTCTACAGATGCAACCAAATGTAAACCCTGCAAATCTATCATCGCACTGGAAACTGAAAAATTGAGATAATCAAAGAGAACAGCCAAAGCAGACAAGCATGACTCAAACACCAGATCACCAACAGATCTGATTTACCAGTCACGTCCACAACTCAAGCACCATAGTCTAGGGAACCATCAAAGCATACCACAAGAATGTTGAAAGAGGAACTCATACCAACACACCCATGCAGAGAAGGAAATCTCCTCAAGTCCAGTCAAATTGCAACTATCTCATCCAATCACCCCAAACCAGGATCTGGAAAATAGCAGACAACAACTCCACACAATGCAAGTTTTCCTTGACCGTGTAAAACCTACAAAACCACAGTGTTTCCAAAACACCCACACATCTCCATATTCACTGCTCATCTGGACGACTCAGGAGTCTGCACACAACCATCACAGTTAACCAAAATAGTGAAAGAACATGAAAATGCAACATAGAATTTTTAGGAAAATCTACACAAAACCTCCAGAGCCAAAGACATGAATCTGAAACCATGCAAGTGCAAGACATAGGCATACAGGAACAACAGGTCCATTTCAGACCAGTTTGAATGCCATAGTCATGCACAAGCACAAGGGAGAGCCAGGCTATCCAGAAGTTGCAGACCACCACGACCACTTCATAGCCTCCATGCAATCAGAGCACCAGAGAAACTGCCTTCAGTGCTAAGTCAAAAACACCCAGCACAAGCACAACTCTCCATAGTTGAACAACAACACAAGCAAGTCCATACCGCCAGGGAGCCTCTCACACAAACACCTAGTATGAACACCACGCTTCGCTGCAACTCAGCCATGAAAAAACCTCATGCCCTTTGCATCAGGAACTGTGCTGCGAGCCAGGAGCCTCAGACCATGTTGCCACAACATGACCAACTCTAGTCATTTCCAACATCTTTCAAAACTGTGTGTTGAATCAATGAAGCACACACTTCCACTCATCGAAGGATCAATCACCAACCGATTTCTCCAGAATTACTCAAGCTTGCCAGGCTAAGAAATCACCACAGGAGAAAAAACCCAAAAATTCATGAACCAGGAGAAGGCTCTGATACCACATGAGAGCACATGTTGGTATCAAGAGCAACAAGCTACTAACTTTGATACCACTTGTTGGGGATACAGATTCAGTTCTGTCATCAAGATATGCATCTAAGACAACAGTGCCTTAGTGATTTCAATCCAAAATCACAACAAAGACACAACCAACCATGCCATAAAGCGGAAACAGGCACAGTTGATCCCCCATTGATCCTTTGAGAGAAGTGGATGCAAACACAAATAACCATGAAAGACCAAACTATGAACACACAAATATACGTGGGAAAACCCTTTCGGGTAAAAAACCCCACCTCCAAAACATTCACTCACATGTATTATTCAGTAACTAGAATGGTTACAATACAAGATAAGAGCTATACTCTTCAGGATATTACATCTTGTTCATCTGGAGAAAGAATACAGGCTACACAAACCAGAATCTCACACAGTTACAATGTACTCAAGACATATTGTGTAGATTCCCTTCAGCTCCTCTCAAATGACTATCACAACCGGCCTCATGGCCAACCCAGCCTCTTGGCCTCACAGGTTCACATCATACCAAATCCAAGAGTCAAAGTGTTCACCGTAGAATCGCTCAAACACTCTCAGCCTCTCTTTGATATAACTCATACTTGCTAGCAATGGTCATCCAGGATAATAAATATCCTACCTGCAGAGCACGACCATTCCCTGATAACATGCACTGACCATGTAGATGCATCGAGCCACCCACTCATTAAACTGGCCCCAGACGCGTTAGTCAACCAGCCTTTAATAATACAGCTCAATCGCAATCAAAAAATAACTCTCTGGCCAACCAGATCAAAAAGATCTTCCACTTGTTGCCATCACATTCGTTATCGTAGTTTGACTGTCGGTCAAAACTGGTCCAACTCGGTCAACCGAGTTTCAAGCTCATTCGAGCTCCTACCATTTTACTGCCGAGCTCAGAAGAACCAATCGTGGTATGGCGGTGAGATCGCTTGAGCTCACTCCGCCATTTACCGCACTACCATAACCTTTACCATTTTGCCTCACGGTATGGCGATAAGGCATCCGAGCTCCCTCAAGCTTTGGCCCAAGACTTCACCGAGCTCAACCCTTTCCTTTGTCTTCGGCCAACCAGAAGCTGCCAACCTGCCATGTGTCACCTTGCCATTTGCTAGCTATTCTGACACCGAGTCCAACTTGATCAAACTCTGCCCTGAACTCATTTGAGCTCCTACCGCGCTACTGCAACCCTGTCGGAACCACCATGCGGTATGGCGGTAACCGCCAACTAGGCCACTGGTGGTCTTACCGCAGCCACCGCGGTCAGCCAAAGCACTAGCCATGGTATGGCAAAAACCGCCAAGGCCACCGCAGGCGGTCTCATCGTGCTACCGTGGTGAGTAAACCCACCGCCTGCGGTATGACGGTAATTGCTAGCCAGGTTGCTAGCGGTCTTACCGCGGCCACCGCTGTCAGCCAAAGCACTGGCTGCGGTATGGCAGTAACCACCAAGGCCATCGTAGGCGGTCTCACCGTGCTACCGTGGTGAGTCGACCCCCCGCCTGTAGTATGGCGGTAACCACTAAGGCCACCGTAGGCGGTCTCACCGCGCTACCGTGGTGAGTTGACCCACCGCCAAGGCTAGCCAAAGCTATCATGGTAAAGGCACAAAACTTGAAGGAAAACGCCAAGTTCGAAGGGGAAACCTAGAAACATTGAGGCAAAAATTCCCAACAATCTCTACATACCTATCCCTCTATCAATCCTTACCACTCCCTCTCTACCTCTACCTCTCCCTCCCTCCTTCCTTCCCTCTCTACTTCTCTCAATCTCTCTCCCTCTCTCTACCTATATCTCTCTCCCTCCCTCCTTCCCTCCCTACTTACCTCTCCTTCACCCTCCCACCCTCCCTCCTCTCTCTCTCTCTCCCCTTATCTATATCACTCTCTCCTTCCCTCTCTACTTCCATAGACATGAGGATGAGATTCCAAAAGTCTATCAAACTCTATAGATGCATGAAAATGAGCGAGTCAAGGATGTAGGAAAACATGTGGGGAAAATATTTAGAATTGTAGGTAGGAAAATGTTGAAGTCCAAAAGAAATCCACCTAAAAAATCGAAAGGAGTGAAAAATCCATTGGGTAACTTAAGGGAATATAATGCAAAATAAGTAGTTAAAAGTGAAGGTAGAAGTAGAGGAAGTGTGAAGGTTTAGAAATGCAGCCAAATTTTGTAAAAAAGGGAATTGGAAGGAATGCAAGAAATGATGGGGAACCATAGGTTTGGATTTTAGGTGGAAGAAAAAGGAAAAAAAATCCATTATAAATACATGTGTATGCAAACTAGAGGGAGTGTAATATTGTAGGGATGTAGAGAAGGATGAGGGGTTAGGATATTCAAATATGGAAAAAGATCAAAAGAAGTCCAAACAAACCATGTAAGTCTACAAAAAGAAAATAGGGAATGGGTAAATGGTTGTGGGAACAAAGTGTGGAGAAGGAATAGAGGTCAATAGGAATAAGGGAGTACAAAAAATTATATATGAAACCTACAAGTTTGCAAAGAACATGAAACTTGACTAGAAGTGGGGAATCAAGAGAATGTGAGGATGTAGAAGAGGACTATCGAGTCAAGAACTGGAAAGGAAATGAAAGAATTCCATATGAAACTTACAATTAAATAAGAGGGAAATAGGGAAGGGATCAAGAGAAAGGGAGAATTTGGGGATATGGAAAAGGATGGTAGCTTGAGAGGTGAGGACAAGGAAGAATTCTAGATGTCTATAAAAACCCACAAAATGATGGAATGGCCTGATGGACTTAGTATTATTTCTATATAGGAATAGTAGTTAAGATAGGAGGTCAAATAATTAGAAGAAGTCCAATAGTCCATTGAACTCCAAACCTCTACACAAATTGAGAAAAATGAACAAAACCTTCCCAAACTTGGAACTTTTTTAGATTTTTGTAACTTCCAACATTTGATATAAATATAGGAGATGATGAGGAACATTATTTATGAATTTTAACCATAGGAAGATCTACTTGTAGAATTATCAAATGAGATACATGTGATGAGAAAAATGATGCCCAATGCACAAGGGGGTTGGGAATCAAGCATTTTTTTGTATTTTTAGATTGATTCCCAATAATTCCCAATAAATTTTTATTTAACAAGTCACTTAGCATAATATATGTTGCACACCATTTCAATTAGGATTTGGTCTCTTTAGCCCATGGTTTAAATTTTTTATTTTTATAAGGGTTATCTTTGACACCTTCCTATCTACTACTATTATTTATAAAAATGATATTTGGTACCTTTCTTAGCTACCTCAAAATAATTATAAAAAATTAGGGTTAGTGGGGATGGTTCCTAATTTTTCAGGTATAAACCCCAACATGTGTCCAATATTTTTCTTATAAATGAATAATATTTCTCTATGTAAACAATCGAGTTTTTCTATATATTTTTAATATATAATTTTGAGCAAGGAAAAATATTATGTAACATCATGCATCTCAATCCAACCACCCATGATGCATTGAAAATTTTATAATTAAAATACTTAGTATTTATTAACTTTTATCTAACTTATCTCTTAGGAGTGAGTAAGAGATCATAAATATCATAACATTCATTAATAAATCTATAAATTTTGAAGTAGTTTGACTTATAAGATATGTTATTTATCTTTGGATATTATCTCTTTCACTTTGTATTTTAATCCTTTCCCTTCAAATTTATACTAGCCATAAACATGCTTCTATCAATTTAAACTCAATCTTAATATTGAAATTTTAAAATTTAAGGCTTAGAGAAAAGGATGATACAAAATTCTAGAAAATTCAATATAATCACTTTGATATGGCCCACAAGTGATATGTGTTTCTTTTATCTCTTCTGATAGACATTCCATATTTCAACAATCAAATTATAAATTTATAGCAAATTTTAACAATTGAATTTTTTTATTTTTTTAAAATTGGTTAATTTCAAACTTATTAATACACAACCTAAAATTTTTAGGTTAAAATCTAAAACTATGAGAGGAATCAACTTTCATGACAAAATAATATTGGCATGATACATCAAGAAATTAACCATAATTTATAAGGAAATATTAAAAGGTTTTGCATACATGGACATATGAATGGATAACTATTTAAAATCAATTGAAAATGATGTTATTGGAATAATACGACTTCTAAAATTAATCTAAATAAATATTATTTTTTGTTCTAAACCATTTTGATGGATTTTAAATAGTTTTGGATTTTGTTTTACCATTATCTCCCTTGTTAGATTTACTTTCCAAAATTCTATAGTGGTCATTGATCATCATTCATCTAACAAGGTCAAATTTAAACTCACACCATTATATTAATAAAATAATCAAGAAAGAAAGATTATGAATCATAAAATCATAACTCAAATTATTTAGTATTTAAATTAATGTGAAAGTGGATCATCTTCATGAGAAATACAACCAATATATTTCAAAAAATCTCACTATTGATCTAATCAAATTAAATAGTTAATAACTTATTTTGGGGCTTGTTCCACCAAATTTTGTCATAGTGAAGAAAATTGACCTATTCAAGTGAAGTAATTCAAAATTTTAATAAGGTCTTTAATGCAAACTACTAAAATAAACATATAAGATAAAAAAATTCTAACATGATACGGTGTTTTGATATGACATTATAACAACTACTAATTAATGTGCTTATCCATATATTCCAAACAATGTTTGAAAAATATTTTAAAATTTATATATATTTTTTATAAGTTTATTGAAATAATTTAGAAATACAAAAATAACCAAAAATTAAAAGGAAAAAACTAGTGTTTATTACTAAAATTAATTAGAGAGGATACATTTTCTTTACTTTAAAGGTGTATATATCAATATCTTCAATTTTAAATGTCATCACTATGTTTAGGTGTATATTTTCTTAAAATTTGAAAGTTGAACTTGAATAGTAATACTAAATAATTTCTTTTATAAATGTCTAACAATCGTCTGCACTCTATAATTTATGAATTGAAAAAGTTATTTTTAGAATTAATTCATATATGTTAGAAGTTGGTCTTATATTTAAGAAAATATGAATGGTATTATATAGATATATATTAATTTTAAGAAAATAAAAAATTAAAATACGAATTATCATATTCAAAGTGTGGGTTATAATTTCTATTATATAATTATGAAATTGAACTAGTCCTCCTAATCCTCCTTTATTATCCTTGATGTTGTCAAAAAAATTGACCTTTGTTATATGTACATGAGGCCCCATTCTTTGGAAGTATATTTACTAACATTGTGCTAGAGTATGCGTTGGAATTTAAACCTCCAAAACATAAATAGTAAATAGATAAGTTTTAGATTATAATGAGTTATTTGTGAAAATAGTTCCTATCAAGGATTAAATAAATGAAACAGATTTTGATGAACTAAGAATATGCAAAGTTGTAAATAAAAGTAATTTTCTTGTACTGAAATATATTATAAAATGCATATTACTTGTATTTTAATAAAAAATGATAAATTTTGATTCCTTGAATTTGGATAATAATGATATATTTATTTAATTATTAAATAAATAAAAAATATTATAGTGGAAATCCATGCACCAATCAGTGAGGTCATATATAGTAAATACACTGATGACATCATATGCTAGGACATGTAGGTTTAGATACCTAATTCCTAAAAATACAAAGAGATAAAAGCATAATCATTCTTTGTTTTTCCTAGGTGAATTAAAACCATCATGGGTTGGAATAATAATAGTCATAAAATCTAGTTTGGTTCACATGTTCACATATAAGGTTTGGGAGTAATTGGCAACTCCCATCAATGATCTCCTAGAAATGATTGAGAGACCCTAGTATAAGTCCCTCCATTATTTCCTTTTCAATCTAAATGATACCCTAAAAATTTACCATCTCTTCCATTATTCTTTGATTGTAGTCATCTATATGGTTGTAATTTATCTCAACTAACACTTTTGTGAGAATATACCTTTGCCAAATCCTTTAGAGTGTTAGTTTCACGTGTCATGTCAATGATGTTAGAAATACATGTTGGAACCAACACACTATTGAGCAAGATTATTATGGTTTTATCTAACAACACATAATCAACCATCATCCTAGTCACTATTAATGAACCAATGCATAATGCAAATGCCATCATATTGAAATAATACTTTCTTAGGAGAGTAGCCTCCCACTTACCAATTGATAGTCAAATGTAAAAATCCATCTCTATATTTCAAATCTCAATAAAAATGAGAACATTAATAGAAAACATTCTCATGAGACTAGAAACTAATTTTCCTTACATCATTATATCAAACAAATAACTATCTAATATCTCAGACAACTAATGACACTCTACATAAATTTCAATAATTAAATCAAGATGTATCACCACAATCACTGCATGCTCTCATTGATGCTATTCAAATATTTCAATACATGTCATTTCAACAAATATTTCATGTGTATGAGAAATTGATACATCAAACCATCTTTGAGAGATGAGCCCATACTTAATATTCAACCCAACCAAATAAAATTCTTAATTATGACCATACAACCATCAAATTTAGGCCCTACTAAGGGAGTAAATTGATAACTATATTAATACTCCATGGAACCCACAACAATTACTATTGATGATTGAAACTTATCTATTCATTAGGCATATTTTAGAATATTTATCTTAAAATGTGGGTGTGTTAGGGTTTCCTCTTAGAATACAACTTAAGTCATTGATCATTGTTCATTAGATGATATAAAATTTGTAAAAAAATAATTTATGTTTTATTTTTTCAATACAAAAAAAGATGATATCCCGTGACCTATTTGTGGTACTAACATATATGTCAATTGGAAAATTTACAAAATGCCACCATAAGCCTCCATGAATCATTGTATGAATCTAAGGGACAAGTCATAGCTATTAAGGAATATTCATAAGCTACCACAACTACTGATTTGAATAAATTAAATGGGTAACAATTAATTTTAAGGCTTATTAAATCCTCAAAATTATAGGGTTGCAATTTTTCTTTATCGTAGAGTGAAAATTTAGTCAATGATCCTTGGTAAAAAATGATGTATATTTGTTCCATCTGCATTATATAATATTTTAAACTAGTCCATATTTGATCAATCAATTATTCTATCTATCTAAATCAATAAATAATTTGCTAAATAAATTATTTTACTTTTTATTATTTTTCTCTAATCTACTAGTAAAAATTAACATTATTTCCAAATGTGCACAAATTTACTATGGAGATCAAAAATTTCTCCAAAATACGTATCGACTTACCACAAAAATTAATACACCTAGATAAGATTCACTAGAATTTTATACAATTACTTTGAGAAAATTTCTTAAAATTATCACCAAATGAGTGTCATTAAGTTTTTTTTATGAAGAAACAAATATAGAGAAAGCCATTGATAAAGAAAATCAAAGCAAAGAGTGAGCATGGGGAGGTTAACGTGTGAAAAAACATTAAACCTTAAAAATAAACTTAACCTACTAAGTTCTTGGACAAAGAAATTAGCAAGAAGTATTTTTATGGAAGGAGGATCCTAAGAGGCATGCAGGTTGTTGAATTCATCAAATGAAAATGATAAAAATAGGTCTAAATTAGATTTTTTTAATTTATTAGGTGTTAGACATTGTTCTTATTAACATGAATCTAAATGCATAAATAAACATTTATCAAATTCATTTCATTTCAAACTAAGAAGATATATAAATGATATTTAAAAAATAAGTGTAAAATAATTAGCATAATAGAGACATAGTTTTTTTGTTTTTATGAAAATTTTGGCATAATCTTGTTTAGTGTTTGATGACTATTTTGGTGTTTGTCAAAGCTCAAGAAAAAGAACATGATTGAAATTTTTACTTTTGCTTTCTTTCATTGGACTTTGAATCAACTTTGAATATATTTGTGCATATTCCTATCTTGTCTAGTATGGTGGCATCCTTATGGCTATGGTCCTATCTCTTTCCTATGCTAGCCTCTTGTACAACCACAACATTGTCCTATATGATTATGATAATGCCCTTGGAAATCCTAAAATTTATATCTATAATAAAAATGCAATTTTATGGGATGGAATCCTAGACACATTTGAGGTCTTGTTATGTTAGGGTGTAGAAGTATCTAGCTTCGCTTTTGTATTTTAGTCAAGCTTTTAAAATATTTTGAATAGGATGGGATTGAATTCCTCGGAAGATGTGTAAACTGTGAGTGCTAGGCGAGTGTGTGCAACAATTTACAACAATGTAGTTTTTACAAGTGGTAATAGTTGCTTGTATGTTGTTGTGTACAACTACTTCTATTTTGTTTTGTATTTCCTTATTTACCTTAGGTTCATTTTAATTAACTCCTTCCCTTTGACAAACAACAAAATAGTGATTTTTGTCTATTTGAGTATGAGAATGGATAAGTACACAAAGTGAAGTGAAAAAGTGAATATCAAAATTGAAATAATCATATATTGACCATTGTGAACATTACTATTCATAGTGGCATCCAAAAAACTCTACTACAAGTATAATGACATCCATTGTAATCAGTGTTTGGAACTCAAATGGACCACATACAGTAATAAGACAATTTCTAGATTCAATTGTGTATTTTTTTCATTCAATGTTTTAGATCACAGTCAGTGATCCATCATCACAAAGAATAGAACTGAATCTAGAAGCTATTTTCTTACTATATATATACTACATAGACCATTGAAAACTCATACCAAGATCATATATATTCAAATTTGAAAACAGTGAAAATTCTTGAAATAAAATAAAATGAAAAAATTAAGAATACGTAAGTGAGAATATTGCTTATTTTTGGTTTAAACTGTGTATTTTTAGCTCGAAATTTCGGATCACACCCAATGATCTATCATCTGAAAGAAGAAAAAAATCATACTAATAGACTGTGAAAAACTCATGCCAACTATACTACATAAGTAGTCCAATTTAATCGCTGTACCATTTATTAAAGGGAATAACCAAGAATAAATGCTAGACACGAGGAAGACATGCATGTCGTTTTTAACACTAAATCTACATAAGGGTTATTCGAGCAACATTCGGAATAGGTAGACTCCCTCCCTAAACTCTCAAGACTACAATACCAGGAAACAATGTAAGATCAGTTACAAACTCAGCTCCTTATAAAATTCAGTATCTACTTGGTAATAGACAAACGAAAAAACAGAATAAAGTTTTTGGGACAAGACATGCACAATTCCAAGGAGAATAATAATTTTTTTTTGCTATACACTGAACACATTCAATGAAGGCTTTGAGATTCTAAACAAAAAAGCCTCCAATCCAACCGTTGATTTATTGGGTAGCTTGGAAATGTGTGTACAGACATAACATGACGAAGGAATAGTTGCAGATTGTCCTTCAGATTCTTTTCTCATTGGAGACACCAAGCAAAACTAGTTCACATTTTTAAATCAACCGCTCCTGTAAAATCTGAACGCAGATCTAAAAATCCACTATCTACTAATTAGTCACGTCATGGATGCCTTTTTAATAGTGATCTGACCACTTTTGTCCAACTGCGTAAGTGTTTTTCTTTATATACACGTGAGCCCCTCTCAGATTTCTGCATGGAGGACCCATTTTAGTTTCTTTGCATCCTTGTCTTGTTATATATACAGAGGTGGGCGCGAAAGATTTAAGGAGCAGGGAATGAGGAGAGAACAAAAAGTAAGAAGAATGCAGGAAGGCCTACCATGGCCTCTTTTTAGGTATATGTCCATTTTTATGGCCTCTTCCATGCATATATCCTTTATCATGGCATTTTTAGGCTTATATCCTTTATACTGACCTCTTTTAGGGCAATAGCCTCCTGGCATCTTTTAGGTCTATATCCTTTTTCACGGTTTTTTAGGTCTATATGCTTTGTCATGGCTTCTTTTAGGTGGTACCCTACGATTGCATTGTAAGAATATTTAGTCTTTCTGTCTATAAGCAGCATATTCTTTTATTTTTTTATCTTCATCCATCCATGATTCCTTTTTCAGTAAGGAGTTCATGGTTAGTTTTTTATGGTATAATTTAGGAGGATGCTTGGTTTTGGAATTCTTTAAAGAATGTATTACAAGCAAATTTTAGGGTTGGATTCATGGGCCAGGTCTCTTGATCTCTTATTTTGTTCCTATGCTTTGATTTGACTGTATATAACTAATTTGCCTGGTGAGTGAAGCCTCAGAATATGGCTGTGTCTTGTGTTACTCTTGCTTACTCTTCCCAGTGGAGATTTCAGCTCGGTTTTAATATGGTTATGTGACTCATTGTCTTGCTGGTATCAGACCATGGAATGGTCACAGAGGGTTTGTTATTTACATTGTAAGGTTTGTGTTTTATATGTGGTTACATTTGTGGGAGCTCCCTTCTCTCCAATTGAGGCTGGTTTGGTAATGTTCCAGCTGCTGGTTCATGGATTCCATTGGTCTGCCAATACGGGTATGGCAGGATAGTGGTGTGCATGACACAGGAGATGTGATATAACTGATCTGACCTTCCTTGGATTGAAGGGAGCTCCAGTGAATTTGATCTTATTGGCAACCCATTTTTTTTGCATTGTCTGCAAGTCTTTTGTTTTGGGTTTTACATTTTGATGTTTATGTAGATTCTGGAAAGAAAAAGATGTAGCAGATCCAGCGATTGCTAAAATATCTACCTAGTGTGTGGGGATATCTTCTTAAGGGATAACATGATTTTAAAAGTCTTTTTAATAGAATTCTTTTGTCATTAGGGTTGTCTTTTACATTAAAATGATATGATATGATCTCAAAGGTTGATCTGATTCAATCTTCTGTTTGTTTGTTTCGATGAAGTAGACTGTTGATCTTGGTTTCATCTTTTTTGTTTGTTTGTTTCGATGGAGTAGACCGTTGATCTGGTTTTAGCTGTTCTTGTTTTAATGAAATGACCGTTGATCTGGTTTTTACAATGGCTTGCACGAGCTGGCTTGAGTAGCAAGTAACCTGTTTTGGTCTATCGAATTTGGCCATTTATAAGAATTTTCTATTGGTCTTTTCTTGTTAACAATTTGTCACAGGTTGAAGACTACTAATTTATCCGAGTCTTCTTCATTTGATACCATTGAAGCATTAATGGTTGAAAGGATATTTCCAAATAATGATTGGAAATCCAAGCATTCATAACTGAAGATATCTGTAATTTGTAAGAAAGTAAGGGGCAAAGGAGCAGATGAAATTTGAGGCATTAATGATTGAAAGGATATCTCTAATTCATTAGAAGGGGCAATTGAAATGTCTATTAGAATCTCTGAGAGCTGTTGGGCTGTAATTTTTTGTATCATAAACCTAATTTAAAGCATGAGATTTTATTTACAGGCAATGTAGTAGCGTTCATATTGACTATTGTAAAGTTCTGGTACTGCATACTATCATCATTTCTAGTTCTACAGTATTCTAGTATCTTTCTGTAATAATCTTTTGTGAAGAGTTTGCTCATCTTGTAATAAAAGAAAGTTCTTGATTTTTATGGTGTAATTGAGTAATGCCATCTCTCGATTTCATACCGGTGCAGTTACCATATAAACGACTTGTTTCTTGTGATATGCATATTTTCCCTTCTCCGTGTGATGCCACTGTGAAAGAAGACTTGTCTTAAAGTGTGTGTGTATATATATATGAAGCTGAAAAAAAACATGATGTTAATATATATGCCTTATTATTTAATCCTCTTAAGTTTTGATGAATAACATCTATTTGTTATGAAAGATAAATGTAGAAAGATCATAGTAAGTGATTTTGCATGAAGAAATTTGTATATCATTAATGCATTTCTTGATGATATGAATGTAATATAGATGATTTCAATATTCTTAATAATGATACATTAAAAATAGGATTATTTATAGTTGTATTAGTTTCATTTATGATTTCAATCTTTTATGATGATAAATTTATAAGGATAATAAGATTTATTTATATTGTTTAATCTTAGTTTTTCTTGGTGGTTATAGATTTTGTCTATAATAATTGGTGAAAATTGACAATTTATTTTGATTTAATAAATTAGAATAAGAGCATAAATGGTGATTTTTTATCAAGATTTTGACATATTTTTAAAGCTGATTTTAATAATTGTTTCAATTCATTTTCAATAATCAAATTTGATGTGTAAAATTGAAGATCGTTTGATTTTGTGACATGAATTAACTTCAATTTCGTTTTGTGGTGTAAAATCAACTTTTATTTTATAAAATTAAAAATTCATATTGGGTTTGTTCTCCTTACAACTAGTGCATACCAACATTTTACATTGTTATTTATAGAATAAATGTTTTAAATTATATTCTAGCGTGTTGTATGAAAGGACATATCCAAATTCATTTTTAATTCATCTATTATTTATTTTTCATTAACAATTTGTTTTAATGAGGGCATGTTAACAATCATAGTCACATCATCATCTTGCAATCATAGTGACATAAATACATATTGTATGGTTGTTTATCGTCTTTAATTTTTGTCACAAGCTATTAAATCTATTTGTTTAAGGGTTTTATTAAGAAGAATATGATCTTTTTTAATAAGTTCTTAAAAGGTGTTTGTAAATAGTTCTAGTCTTGTTGGCATAATGTTGTCATTGATGTCAAAAGACAATGGTTGAGTCTATTATGTCATTAAAATTTAGAGGATAATTCTGGTGAAGAATGATGGAGAGAAGAGCAAGTTTTGCAAATGTTGCAAAGTTGCTCAATATATTGTTTTGGTCATTTCCAGATGGTTGTGGAAAAAACAGAAAGTGGATTTGATGTGGATTTTTGAGAGCATTCCATTGGTATGGTCCACTTGATCAAAAGACAAGAAATATGCTTAGAAATGATATATTTTTGTTCTTTGGCTTAACTAGGGTTTTGCAGATAAACCCTAAGGGTTCACAACCATGGCACCTTCACATATTTTATGATTGAACATTGATTGCATATCATCAATTGCCAGTTACTTAAGTTATAACTTAAGCCTTCAAAGTCATTTATTAACCAACCTCTCGAATTAATGTACCAACTAGGCAGAGCTTTAATATTTCCTAAGTCTAAAGCTTAAATATTTCCTAAGTTCGGTTAGTGGAGTATGATGTAAGAGGACATATGGCATATCCCCACCAACCCACAAGACTTGTGTTGGACCCGAATCTTTAGTCCGTAGGACTGTGGTGTCTTGCGACATGTCCCTAGTGGGACCAAGCATAAGGCATGCAACCTAGAAGATATCTATGATCGAGCGGCTCTTGCATGCTTGCACCACTCAAGAGGTGACATAATCAATTTCCTATGGGAATGCAAGAAGATGACACATGGTCGTGAGAAGTGATATGTGATGGTAAGTGGTGTGTGACATCGCAAATATAGGTGGTGATATCTTATTGCATTGCACAAGTGCTTCACATCTTTGTTGTGAAGCAAGAATACTTATTCATATTTGTGATATGCAAAAAGTTGACATGTGTGCATGGTGACAAAAACTCAGACACATGTGGCAACTCCTTATTGCGACGCACGATTTCTTTGTATCATGTTTTCAATCCCTCATGCACATAGAAAATTTGCGATGTGTGATAGGAAGTGGAGTGTGACGTCAAGTGAACAGGTGGCGAGTTTTTATTGCATCACTCACGATCAATACATCATAGAAATGATTCCTTAAGCGCAAACAAAGTTGTGACAAGATTAAGGTATGCGATAGACGATCAACATATATTCAAAGTGGAGTTGATCAAACAAATATGTTTTAAAGTTGAAGAATTTCAATATAAATCATTAGATGATGACGCAAAGATAGAGATCAATGAACCACATTCAAATTTATAACGCCACAATGGTTAGGAAGTGGTTTGAATGATCAGGCGATAGAACTTGACACAGAGGAATCAATTTGATATGCCACAGCAACAAATGATTGAAATTCTATTGGACAAGCATCATCATAGAATTTCAAGCAGTTGGAAGATCAGATACAATTTCAATTGTGCATAACAAGCATTTACTATGCTTTAGACCTATGAATCAAAGCTAAGGTTAGGTTTTTGATACAGAGCATACAAGCAGTGGAACACGACATATAAAATGATGTCCTGAAATTCAAATAATAGCTTCTTGGTAATATAGAGAGTTACACACACTCTAAGACATACAAAGTAACAGAGTATGAAGTTTGTATGCAACTCAAATGAATGATATAAATGTTTAAAAAAGCTGAAGTAGAGTAAGAGAAGAGAGAGGGATGTGTTGCTAATATTGTAGCAATAACAAAGACAAAAGAAGTGTTCCTGTAGTAGTAGAGAACGAAGGTTCTTCTGAAGAGCAGAATAAAGCAAAGAAGAAGTAATGTATGGTTGCAGACCATACCTATAACATGAAATTGGATTCAATTGAATCACTTATGTAATTTGGAGTTGTAGCTCCCTTTTGTCTGATTGGTTGGTGCCATTAGATTGTTGAGTTGGTACTCAATTAGGGGATTGGTGTCTTCTTAGAGTTGGTGCT
This sequence comes from Sequoiadendron giganteum, assembly GCA_007115665.2. Taxonomy (NCBI): domain Eukaryota; kingdom Viridiplantae; phylum Streptophyta; class Pinopsida; order Cupressales; family Cupressaceae; genus Sequoiadendron; species Sequoiadendron giganteum. The sequence continues at coordinate 483,623,544 of CM021103.1, read as the reverse complement.
CTTAAATTAGGGGATTGGTGTCTCCTTAGGGTCAGTGCCCTTAAACTTTGTAACTACTGAGGTTTTTTTCGCTGGATTTGAGCAATAGACTCAAGCAACTTTTCTCACCGTGGTTTTTCCCATACTGGGTTTTCCATGTACATTTGGTGTTATGTGTATTTGTGTGTGATTGGTCTCTCTACATATTCTCCTAATTTGGTTTAAAGTTTTTAAAGGACTTTTTTTATTTTAACTCTACTGATTCACCCCCCTTCTTAGTAGATAATTGTGTTCCAACAAATCTATTTGTTAGAGATACATTTATTAAAAGGAAAAATGAACCAATTTTTAGATTACACGTACTATTCATTGTGTAATCAAGCCAAGTTAAATTTGCATTATGAATTTCCCTAGATTGAAGTAGTGTTTAGTTTGTTATCTATTAGAGATTCATAAAACTTTAAAATTTGACATCAAAGCATCATTTTACAAAACAATTTAGCTTGTAGTCTAACACCATCAAGCTGCACATATAGCTAAGTAATCCTATTCTACCTTTAATTGTTTTGAAAAGTGTGCTTTTCTATTTTAAATATATCATCTTCATTCATAAATTCTAGGGTTAGATGTGATTATTATTTGATTTAGTATTTATCTTATGATTATTTGAAAATGGTTCTTTTCTTTTTTTCATTTTGGTGAACTTGATCAACCCTACAACATTAAAGGTTTTGTGTCTTACGGTTTATTTTTTATTTGTCATGTATTATATGGACTTGGGATTGTTTAGTTTCTAGATTTATAACCACCCTTTCCTTGTGTTATCTTTTATCATCCTTTTATGGTTTGTGTATTATTTTTGTGTGAAAGTCTCACTAATGTCATCATTTTCCTTTGAAAATAAGTGCTCATCTATATCCTAGTATGACTTCTCATATAGTTGAACATGATATTTCCATTGGTTCTATGGATGATGATCAACATGAGGGGAATGATTTCTATCAGGAGGCACATGTTTACCAAGGAAGATTTTTTATCATTGTATATATTTTTTTTCAATAGCTTACTACTACTACATATCCTGTATAATTATATGATCCCCTTCATAACTTTTTGCTTAATGCACCTTTAAGTTTGAATATGTTACAAATCAATAAGGATGCGATTACCTTTTCTAGTTCTTTGCATAGTGCATGTTCCCCTCTTCCTACTAAATTTTATCCTACCATTGTCACCCGTGCCACTTCTAAGGTGAACTTCCTATACATTTTTCATGACACCTACCTCTCATGGAACTTCCCCAATTATTTTCGTACTAATGTTCCATTTCCCTCTAGTGCCATCCTTTTCTCCACCCACTTCATACCCAACTAGTAATATAGTGTCACTAGTGCTATTTCTTCATTTGTTACTATTAATGACACATCTTCATTATTGCCTCATATTATTTCTTCTTCTTCTCATGTTATTTATTTGTCTCTTATCCCCCATCCTCTTTATAATCCATCTATTATTTCTCATGCTCTAGCCACCTCCACTATCCCCACCTCCATCCTTCTCATGTTGCCTATTTGCCTCTCCTCCACCATCTTATTTATACTCCATCTATAATTTCCAATTATCTTGCCACCACCACTATCTCTACCCCAACCCTCGATGAGCATAGGTTTGATTCTACACCTAGTGGAGAGACTGCCATGTCCTTTTTTCAAAATTTTCTAAAAATAGTAAGTCGATAGGTTCAAAATAGCAAATCAAGAGCACTCGATAGTTTTGAAAATAAAATTATATTTGGTGAATTGGTCATGAATAGAGTATTATTTTATAACCAAATATATTTTATATTAATATTTATCACTACTTTGGTGTGAGATCTTCTTTTTTCTTGTTTTTAGCATTTAGTGGCTTATGACAAGCCAGGACAAGTGGCAACTTGCATTGGAATGGAAGAAATCAATGGACACGTGGCACCAAAGGTTACATGCACTACATGCAAGAGGGAATCTCTCCTTGGTCATGATTTTTGGGTCCCTAACTTAGAAATTGAATATTTTGCAATAAAACATGAATTTGGGCTTCATTTTGGAGAATTCTTGTTGTAGATTTTGGCTGGGCATTTGCTCTACCTACAAAGGCTGGTAAACCATTGTGGGAGTAATCTTTGAGGCTGGAAAACCAAGGAGATTTAGACTCAAGGATAGTGGCTCTAAGGGTCTACAAACACAATTTCACTTAGGATTTTCATTGGTGCTGAAGGTTGTTTCATTGTGGTATTTTCATCAAGCAGTTGGCAGAGATAATGGTTTGGAGTGCTTAGTTTTTGGTTTGGATTTACTTTGTTGTTGTTATCAGTTTGGTAGATGTTTTATCAAGTTTTATTCATGTATTTATGCTACCCAAACTCTATTTAGAATTTTGGTTATTTTGTAATTGAAAATACAATGTTTTGGTTGTAATTTGTGAGTTTGTTTGCCCATCTTCATTATGCAAATTGCAGTAGGGTTTTGGTTATTGTTTGCTATTGTCATGAACATAAAATTCATGTTTTAGAACTTGTAATTTACTAGAAACAAGTTGTGATTTTTCCATTGGCACAATGATTTATGATGAATTTTAAGATTATAGCTGAAGTTTTTGTAAGGTAGGGGGACCAACCACACCAAGGCTCTAGGTCATGGAGAGCCGAGAGCAGAGGGAAACCCTATCTTACCTCAAGCTAAGCGGGTGTTTAGGTCAATGATAGAGAATGAAGAGCACTCTCAAGTGTTTCTATCACTTTATGGATTCAAAAAATTGAATGGAACTAGATGAGTTAGTTTATGGAATCCTAACTACACCTCAGGAAACTCTCTACCTGAGGACGACAGTGCAGGTCAAGGACGATAGCGCAATACATTGGCATCTCTTTGGTGCGTTGGTGTGCGTACAACCAAAAAGTGTGAAATATAGTGAGAAAAAACCAAAAAACCTACTATCAGTCTAGTTAATCAAATTTAACTAAGGGTAAGTGCACCAATCTGTAACACAATTTTGGCTCTTAAGATGCCACTTTTTTTTTTTTCTGAAATCAGGAAAATCTGATTTGCACGAGAAAAATGAAGATAGTTACACTCAAAATTTCAAGATGCGGCAAGAACAAAAGTTGAATTGCTTTGAGTCTAGTTTCTAAGCTACTATTGTTTTTTGAAATTAATGAATATTAAGGGTCTCATAAAGGGGGGGGCCCAAAACAGTAACCGTTTTAAAAAAAAAAATTAGCATAGCGCCTGAGGGCTCCCCCCTTTTTGGTTAACTTTTTTTTTAGAATTTCAAAAATCCCAATGGTGAGAAATTAGCTAACACCATGTAGTTTATCCTCCTTCTTTCAGATATTTTTTTTAATGAATATATAAGATTTTATGAATTTTCAAAGTGGACACATCCTAAAAAGCTGAAATTTGAGCGTGCTCCCCCCCAAATGTTATGCAAACTAATCAAAAATTGATTTTTTTTTTCATCATGTGTAGAATGGAGTCTAGTTTCAAAAAAACGTAGTTTTTTTCACATTCCAATGAACATGTAAAAATCTATCCTAAACCTAGCACATGTTGGTTTTTGACCAAAAATGAAGGCATTTACAATAGAAGCCATGGATCAAAGCCTTAACTAAATCAAAATGAAAAAAGAATTATATATTTAGATAGCTGAGATAGAGGCTAACGCTATCACAGTTTTTTTATAAACTTGCATTGAAAGACATGAAAATGAGACGGGGAGCACAGACGGAAATACGAGAAAATTTAGCAAATCTTGTTAATTAACACGTCTAAAGCAGGCCTTTTGGTGAGCGCCAAATGGCCTGCTTTGCACAAAACTAGATTTTCACTTTCTCTGTCAGGGAAACTATATACATGAAATAAACATTTAAGTATAAGTTGACATTTACATATGGACATTTACTTTCTTATACTTTAAGTTATATTTTATGTATATATAGGTAGGATGTTTGAGAGTGGTTTCAGATATCTAAGAGTTCTAATGCAAATTCTAGTTTTTGGAAGATCTTAAAATTTTAGACTTAGTCAAATTTCAGTAATCAAGAGGTCAAATTTTAGTACTCAGGAGGTCAAATTTCATCTTTCTCTCTCTATCTCACTCATTTTCATCTCTTATTCTCTAGACCTCTCTCTCTCACTATCTCCATCCCTTTATCTAACAATATCTTCCTTGAGCTCAAGAACTATGTCTCTACATGTCCATCTCTCTCCTTTCCTCTCCAATATCTATCTCCCTCCCTCCTTCCCTCTCTACATTTTTCTATCTCTCATCCCTCTCCTTTTATCTCTATATATCTCTCTCTAATCTCTATACCTACCTATCCCTCCCTCCCTCCCTCCCTCTCTCCCTCTCCTCTCTTTCTCTCTCTCTCTTTGCTTCCCTTTCTCTCTCCTCCCCTCTCTACTCTCTATCTTGTAATTCTCTCTCCTCCCATCTCTAGGTCTCTCTATATCACTTCTCTCTCCTTACCTCCCTCCCTCTCTAATTTTCTCTATCTCCCTCTCTCTCTCTCCATGCCTTTCTACTTATCTTTATCTTAGCTCTCTTTCTCCCCCTCTCTCTCTCTCTCCCTCTGTCTTCCTTTCACCCACCTTTGCTCTCTACTTCTCTCTATCTAACCTATCCCTCTATACATCTCTCTATCTAACCTATCCCTCTATACATCTCTCTCTCCCCCCTCCTTCCATCTCAATCTCTCCACCTTCCTCCTTATCTCTCTACTTTTAAGCTCCATCACACATCTCTATCACCTATCTCACTTCTCTCTTTCCCCTTCCCTCTCTACTCTCTTTCTCTCTATCTCACCCCTCTCTCCCTACATATTCCTCCCTCCTCTCTCTTATCTCTCTCACCTCTCTCTCTCCATCCCTACCTCTTCCTCCCTCTCTCCTTCCCTCTATTTTTCTCTTTATCTCCTCCTCCCTCTATCTACCTAGACCTCTCTCTATTTTTTGTCTCACCTCTCTCTCCATCCCTACCTCTCCCTATATCTCTCCTTTCATATCTACTTCTCTCTACCTAGTTTTCCCTCTATACCTATTTCTCTCTCCCTCCTTGCCTCCTCTCTCTCAATATCTCCACCTTCTTTCCCTCTCTAATTCTCTCTCTATCACCTCTCTCTATCTCTCTCCTCCCTCTCTACTCTCTCTATCTCTCCCTCCCTCACCCCTCTTTCTATCTCTCCTCTCTCCCTCCCCCTCTTTCTATATCTCTTTGCCCTCTCTCT
>CM021103.1:483359547-483618202 GCA_007115665.2 Sequoiadendron giganteum | reverse complement strand
CTCTCACTCACTCACTCAATCCCTCTATCTCTCTCCCCTCTACCCTTAACCCTAAATCCTAAACCCTAAAACCTTATCCCTTAAACCTGAAACCCTTAAACCCTCTATAATATACCCTTAACCCTCTACCCTCTATTTGTCTCCCACTCCCTCCCTACCTCCCTCTCTCTCTATCAACTCTCTCCCTCTGCTAGGTATCTCTCTCTCTCACTCACTCCTTTTATCTCTCTCCCTTCTACCCCTAAACCCTTAAACCCTCTACCCTCTACCCTTAACCATCCACCCTTAACCCTCTACCCTCTATCTCTCTCCCACTCCCTCCCTCTCTCTCTCAAGACTCTCCCTCCCACCATCTCTCTCTTAGGTTTATCCCTCACACCCCCTCTCCCTCCCTTTGTCTCACTCTCTCTCTCTGTCTCTATGGATTAGGGTTTAAGGGTTAAGGGTTGAGGGTTGAGGGATTAAGAGGGTATAAGGGTTGAGGGATTAAGAGGGTATAAGGGTTGAGGGAGTGGGAGAGAGATAGAGGGATGCATGGTTAAGGGTAGAGGGTAGAGGGTAAACGGGTTTAATGGTTTAGGTTTTAAGGGTTAAGGATAAAGGATTAAGGCTTAAGGGTAGAGGGGAGAAAGATAGAAGGAGTGAGTGAGTGAGTGAGAGATACCTAAGAGAGGGAGAGGTGGTAGGAGAGAGACTTGGGAGAGAGAAAGAGGGTGGGATGGTTAAGGGTAGAGGGTAGAGGGTTCAATGTTTAAGGGTTAAGGGTTTAGGGTTTAGGGTTAAGGGTAGAGGGGATAGAGATAGAGGGAGTGACTGAGAGAGAGAGAACTGATAGAGGGAGAGGGGGTAGGAGGGAGAGACTTGAGAGAGAGAGGGAGGGGAGATATATAGACTCTCCCTCATCCCCCTCTCTCTCCCTTAGGTCTCTCACTCACTTACTCCCTCCCTCTCTCTCTCCCTCTATCTCTCCACTATAACATTAACCCTAAACCCTCTACCCTTTACCCTCTATCTATCTCCAATTCCCTCCCTCCCTCTCTCTCTCTCTCAAGTCTCTCCCTCCTACTTCCTCTCCCTCTTTTAGGTCTCTCTCTCACTCATTCACTCCTTCTATCTCTCTCCCCTCTACCCTCTACCCTCTACCCTCTACTCTTAACCCTCTACTCTCTATCGCTATTGCACTCCCTCCCTCTCTCTCACTAACTCCTTAATCTCTCTCTCCTTTACCCTTAACTCTAAACCCTAAACCCTTAGCCCTTAAACCCTTAAGCACTCTACCCTCTACTTCTCTTTATCTCCTCCCACCTCTATCTACCTAGACCTCTCTTTGTTTTTTTCTCACCTCTCTCTCCATCCCTACCTCTCCCTCTATCTCTTCTTTCATATCTACTTCTCTCTACCTATTTGTCCCTCTATACCTATTTCTCTCTCCCTCCTTGCCTCCTCTCTCAATATCTCTACCTTCTTTCCCTCTCTCTCTCTCTCTCTCTCTCTCTCTCTCTCTCTCTCTCTCTCTCTCTCTCATCTCTACCCTTAACCCTAAACCCTTAAACCCTCTACCCTATTAGAACCCAAAAAAAAATTCATTAAAGAAACCTGAATGATTTTCCCTTTTGAACCTAAATTTTCCATCAATACCCTAAAGGATTTTATTCATTTATATCCATTACTTTCCTATCTTTTCATAATATTTCATTTACCGCCTTACCCCCATTTAATTTCTTATTATTTATTTTCCTATCTTTTCCTTTAAAATTCATTTCTCCCCTTTCCAAAAATGCTCATACATTTTATACCTCTACCACTCCCTTAGTGATCACTTCATATCTTATTCACTACCCAACCGTGGCTTCCCATAAACTAGCCCGCGGTATAGCGGTAAAGAGCAGTCAAGGAAACCCTTATCGTTGCACTACGGAGGGTAATCTCAAGGGCCGCGGTAGAGCGGTAGCAGTTAGAAGGCGGCGGTAATGGTCAGCAAAAACAATCGGCTGCTAAATGATTAGGCAAAAAATGTTTACCGTGCCACCGCGCGCGGTCTAAACATAGACTGCGGTATCACGGTGGTCGGTAAGTCATCGGCGCGGCAGCAGTGCAGACAGTCACCGTGGTACCACACACGGTGAGAATGGTGACCGCGATGACTGCGGTAAACTGTCAATGGAAGGTCAAGGCAGGCAACAAGATGGCTACCGCGGTACTGCAGATAGTCTACAGGGAGACCACGATAGCGCAGTAACAATCAGGAGAAGACCTTGACGGTTAAGACCGCCATACTGCCGAGTAGAAAGATAACGATCGTGGTATAGCGGTAAACACAATAAAGGCTGCATACAAAGTTTACCGCATTACCGCGGGTATAGATTTTATTGCGTGCGGTATAGTGGTGGTTGTTTGATGACCGCCAGGCTGACCCTCTACCGTACAACCGTGAACTGTTTGAAGGCTATCTACGGTAAAGCGGTAGGGAGAAAAATTTAAAGGGTTTAGGGAAGCGGTATAGGATATAAGTCATTTTTTAGCCTTTTTGAACGAGAGTAAAGGAAAGTATAGGGTATAAATGAATAAAAATTTAATATTTTGATGGAAAATATTAAATTTAAATGGGAAAACCTTAGGGTTTTTTAATGAATTTTTTGAACTAGAGAGAGAGGGAGCAAGTAGGAGAGAGATATAGGGTAGAGCAAAGATATATAGGAGTGAGTGAGTGAGAGAGAGATACTTGAGATAGGGAGAGTGGGTAGGAGGGAGAGACATGAGATAGAGAGAGAAAGAGAGAGAGGGAGTGGGAGAGAGATAGAGGGTAGAGGGTTTTAAGGGTTAAGGGTAGAGGGGAGAGAGCTAGAGAGACTTGAGAGAGGGAGAAAGGGTAGGAGAGAGAGAGAGAGATGAGGGAGGGAGGGATATTTAAGGAGAGAGAGGTGAGATAGAGAGAAAGAAAGTAAAGAGGGAAGGGGGAGAGAGAGAGGTGATAGAGAGAAGTAGAGGCGTAATGAGGAAGGTAGATAGATTGAGAGAGGGAAAGAGAGAGGGAGAGAAAAAGAGGTATATAGGGGTAGGCTAGATAGAGAGATGTAGAGTGAATTTTTGTGGAAGAGAGAGAGGAGGGAGGGATAGGTAAAGATGGATAGTTGAGATAGATAGAAGGAGAGAGATATAGGTAGAGAGAAGGCAAAGAGAGATAGAAAGAGGTGGAGGGAGAGAGGAGAGATAAAAAGAGAGGGAGGGAGGGAGAGATAGAGAGAGTAGATAGGGAGGAGAGAGATAGAGAGAGGTGATAGAGAGAGAATTAGAGAGGGAAAGAAGGTGGAGATATTGAGAGAGAGGAGTCAAGGAGGGAGAGAGAAATAGGTATAGAGGGACAACTAGGTAGAGAGAAGTAGATATGAAAGGAGATATATAGGGAGAGGTAGGGATGGAGAGAGAGGTGAGACAAAAATAGAGAGAGGTCTAGGTGGAGAGATGTGTGATGGAGCTGAAAAGTAGAGAGATAAGGAGGAATGTGGAGAGATTGAGAGGGAAGGAGGGGGGAGAGAGAAAGATGTATAGAGAGATAGGTTAGATAGCGAGAAGTAGAGAGAAAAGGTGGGTGAAAGGAAGAGAAAGGGAGAGAGAGAGGGGGGGAGAAAGAGAGGTGAGATAGAGAGAAGTATAAAGGGAAGGATAGAGAGGGGGATATAGAGAAAATTAGAGAGGGAGGGAGGGAAGGAGAGAGAAGTGAGATAGAGAGAACTAGAGAGGGAATCTTAGGTCTCTCACTCACTCACTCACTCACTCCCTCTCTCTCTCTCCCTCTCTCTCTCTCCACTATACCCATAATCTAAACCCTTAACCCTTAACCCTTAAACCCTAAACCCTTAAAAAATCTACCCTCTACCCTCTATCTCTCTCCAACTCCCTTCCCATCTCTCTCTCAAGTCTCTCCCTCCTACCCCCTCTCCCTCTCTCAAGTCTCTCTCTCTCACTCACTCTCTCTATCTATCTCCCCTCCATCCTTAACCCTTAACCATTAAACCCTCTACCCTCTACCCTTTACCCTCTATCTATCTCCAATTCCCTCCCTCCCTCTCTCTCTCTCTCAAGCCTCTCCCTCTTTTAGGTCTCTCTCTCCCCTCTACCCTTAACCCTTAACCCTTAACCCTCTACCCTCTACCCTCTACTCTTTACCATTAACTCTTAACCCTCTACCCTCTATCGCTTTTCCACTCCCTCCCTCTCTCTCTCTCTCACTAACTCCCTATATCTCTCTCTCCTTTACCCTTACCTCTAAACCCTAAACCCTTAGCCCTTAAACCCTTAAGCACTCTACCCTCTACCCTTAACTCTACCCTCTACTTCTCTTTATCTCCTCCCACCTCTATCTACCTAGACCTCTCTTTGTTTTTTTCTCATCTCTCTCCATCCCTACCTCTCCCTCTATCTCTGATTTCATATCTACTTCTCTCTACCTATTTGTCCCTCTATACCTATTTCTCTCTCCCTCCTTGCCTCCTCTCTCTCAATATCTCTACCTTATTTCCCTCTCTCTCTCTCTACCCTAAACCCTAAACACTCTACCCTCTACCCTTAACCATCTACCCTTAACCCTCTACCCTCTATCTCTCTCCCACTCCCTCCCTCTCTCTCTCAAGACTCTCCCTCCTACCCCCTCTCCCCCTCTCCCTCTCTCAGGTCTCTCTTTCTCACACACTCACTCACTCCCTCTATCTCTCTCCCCTCTAACCTAAACTCTAAACCCTTAACCCTTAAACCCTAAACCATTAAACCCTCTACCCTCTACCCTTAACCCTCCCTCCCTCTATCTCTCTCCCACTCCCTCCCTCTCTCTCTCTTTCAAGTATCTCCATCCTACCCCCTCTCCCTCTCTCAGGTCTCTCTCTCACTCACTCAATCCATCTATCTCTCTCCCATCTCCCTTAAACCCTATACCCTCAAACCAATACCCTAAACCATCAACCCTATACCTTCAATTCTCAACCATCTACTCTATACATTGGATCCTCAACCCTCATCTATGTTTGTCCCTCCCTCCATCTCTCCCTCCATACATCCACCTTCTCTTCCCTAATACCTCAACCCTTAAAACCTTAAACACTCAACCCTATACCCTAAACTGTAAACCCTCAACCCTTAAATCCTAAACCCTTAAACCCTCTACCCTCTACCCTCAACCCAATAACCTCAACCCTAATCCCTCAACACTTAAACCCTTAAACCCAATTAAACTCTCTACCCTAATCCCTCTATTAGGTATGTCACTCACTCACTCCCTCTATCTCTCTCCCATTCCCTCTCCCACTCCCTCTCTCTCACTCTCTCCCACTATGTCTTTCTCCCTCTCTCTCTCCCTCTCTTAGATATCTCCCTCCCACTCTCTCTCCCTCTATCTCATGTATCTCCCCCCACCCTCTCCATCTCTCTCGAATCCCTCTATCTTGAGTAATCCCTCTCCCCCGAGTACTCCCTCTCCCTCCCACCCCCTCTCTATCTCTCAAGTCTCTCTCTCTCTCACTCCTTGTATCTCTCCCATCCCTCTATCTCTCACTCCCTCTCTCTCCTACTCTCTTAGGTATCTCCTTCCCACCACATCTCTCCCACTTTGTCTCCCTCTCCCTCCCTCTTTCACACTCTCTCTTTGTCTCTATGGATTAGGGTTTAAGGGTTAAGGGTTGAGGGTTGAGGGATTAAGCCTCACTTATCTCACAATCCCTCTCTGTCAGGCCTCACTTACCTCCCACCCTACTTTCTTAGGTCTCTCCTTCCCACCCCCTCTCTCCCACTTTGACTCCCTCTCCTTCTCTCAGGTGTCTCCCTCCTAGCCTCTCTCTCTTAGGTTTCTCCCTCCCACACTCTCTCCCTCCCCTTCTCTCTCTCTCTCACTCCCTCTATCTCTCTCCCACTTTGTGTCTCTCCCTCTCTCTGAAGTCTCTCGTTTTCAGAGGAACATATTTGGTGAGGGCCAAATGGTTTTTACCTTGAAACGGTAAAAATAAGGGTTGACCCTGTCATGCAAGCCGACATTCTCCTGTGTTTGTTTGGTTCAACGCTTTATCCGAGTCAGAAACGCCTTTTTTTTTTTTTTTCTACAGATGACTTCATATTGTACCAATCTATGCTTGATCCATCACCTTTTTACCACCAATCTGCATGGTAGACAACGTAGAAGAAGATATTTTGAAGTTTCTACATCATTTTATATTATCTGGGGTAATATATTCATTTTGGTAAATTGAAATGTTTGTATTTAGTATATTTTTTTATTTTTGACAATATAAACTAAATTTCCTTAATGATTTTATTAATCATAACAATTGGACTTAGAATTCAACATTGAATTAGATGGGATTTGCATAAAAAAGTTCAATTTTTATGAGTTTGAAGAACAAAACAAATAAAAACATGACATTTATTTAACATAAATTTACTTATGAATTCTATTTGCATTGCTTATAGTAGTCCATTTCCAGCATGGCTAGTGGAATTCACTCTATTTCATTCTTTTTTCAACTAATTTGGAAAACCTCATTGCCAAACAAGTAGTGAATAATGATAAAATATAGCATCGCAAACCATTTTGTGAATCCAAATTCTTCATGAATTTGTTGACAATCAAAAATTTGGTTTTGAGAAAAATAAACACAAGAGTCTCTAGTTTTCATTTAGGTGGCAACAATTTATACCCTAGGTTTGTGATTCTCATTGATTTTCTGTATTGAATGGTTTCCACCCCTCTCTGCATCAATTTTTTTGTAAAATTCATTACTTAATTTTGTTCTATGTGTGTTTGTGCACACGTAGCATTCAAGGTCATGCCGAGGAAATGACCGAAGCCTCTAACACTAGAAGAACATGCAGTTAAAAATGAAAGGAGAAGAGAATAAAAAAATGTGGCTTGTGAAGCAAAGGAATTGCAGGCCATACAACCACAAATTCCCGTGCAGTCTAAGAGAGATGTCAAATTGGAAAACCAAAGGGCACGAATGAGGAAAGTTCATGGAAGGACATGAATGGATACAGAAGTTGGGGGCACATCATCAACCATAGGTGAAGCTCAATGCACATCTCCAGTTGAAGACACATTGACAACAACATGTGGTTTTCTAGGTACATCGAAAATCACATCTCCAATTGAAGACACACCATCAAAAACATTGCATTTTGAAAGTACATCAGCAAACACATCTCTATTTTAAGGAACTCCACAAACGACATCTCAAGTTGGAGGTAAAACATCATTTACATGTCAATCTCAAGGTATGTCATCAATTGCACCTCCAATTGAAGGTACATGATCTATCCCCGATGTTGTTGATCTTCCCAATATTGACACAAATTTACATTTGAGAACTCCTCCTAGAGTTTTGCATATAAAACCTACATTTTTGATTGATATTGATTTCAATGTTTTGAAATGGATGCCTAATAAGATTCCAAAATGTACATGTCAAAGATATGCAGAAAGGATATGGAGTTTTTTTTTTGTGAAGCTAAATGAGGGTGGAAGATGCCAACTATTTGTTGAAATGATGAGGCAACTCAAATTTAGGCCCACCATGAAGGATCTTGGGCTAAGAGTTTTGAATGAATCAAGTGAAAATTCTATTGTAAAGAAATTTATGAGTGCATACGAGAGTGTGGGTTCCACCTCACGCACGAAGGATAGCTGTGCCACACGACATGTGATGACAACAACACTATTAAGCAGTCAAACAAGGAACAAGGTGAACCTTAAAAAGGAAATTAAGTCTTTAAAAATAAGTAGATCATCTCTAATGAGAGCCAAAGGAAGGCGTGAAAGAGTGGAGGATCCAAATAGCAACGAGTTATGGGCATTTTCGGGTAGAGTGCCACGGAAAGACACAAGAATTGCTCAAGGCTTGAGATCTTTAATTGTGAATTATTGGAAGGATAACAAAAGGACCTCTCCTAATCAACATATCATTTAGTCAACATATCATATGGTCAGATAATTGAACATCACAATTCAAGAATGCCAAAATTTTTTACTGGTTGAGTAGGATGCATAGGATTAGTGGTGTTTAGCATATTTGGAACTTCTCAGAGGCCAGGCATGGAAAGGGGGAGCATGATGGAGCAGGTGCATGTATCAAAAGAGCCCTAGCACGAGAAGAGTTAAAGTACACAAACAGTGTAAAGTTGACAGATGCAAGATCAATTGTCCAATGGTGCAATGGTTCAATGGGTCCAGGTAGTGAAGGTAATTCTTTAGTTCGTAGAATTTTTTATTTAGTAGATGATACTAACATTGCAAAATATGAGGATTGTTGTACACTAATAGGATCGAGCAAGCTACACTCTTTTAGAAGCTCCAATGTAGGTACATGGACTATCCATACAAGGAAGATGACATGATTTTGTTATGCATGTACACTTCAATCATGGAATGTTTGTGAGTCAATGGAGTGGGTTGATGAATTGTCTGTAAGAAGTCTAACCCCACTTGACACTTATTAGCTCTTGACGGCTCTACAAATCACAGAGATGCAATTATCCATTGACTTTGATCATGTATTGGACCTACTAGAACTAGGTAATATATCTTACTTATAAGTTTTATTATGTTGCTCAGTAAACAAATCTAACAAGATGAACATATCAATGCAGGGCACATTTATGTGGTGATTGCAGATGAAGACAATGAAGAGGGTACAAATTATTACCTATGCCATTGTATCGAGGCCAAAAAGAAATTGGAGTCCCTAGTTATAGACGGAGAAAACATAGAATATCCTATAGGTTCATTGGTTGTTACTGGAACATGGCTTCGAAGGTATCCAATTAAGAATGTTGCAGTTTGGTTGTTTGAGGACTTTGACATGCATTGGAAAATTCTTCACTATTCGAACCTTGTCGTCACCACCAACATTCATTTGATCAAATATAAGGGTAGACCTGTGAACAAGTACTTGTGGAAAGTGCATGAGTCTAACCACGAGGCAATACTCGACACAATAAAGACTAGAGAAGACCCAGATGGTTCCCTGGATTGATTTGTAAGTATGCACATTGAATTTGTAAAGCCATGTTATTGATCACTCTTTTGGACCAACACCTTGCAATAAGGCTTTTTCACGATTACTGTTTGATGTCATATGCATTTACGACTGTCATTGATCCTTTTTTGATTGTAACTATAGGTAATACTGAAGTTTGTCAAAGTATATAGGAAAAGAAAAACATCGGTTGTTGGTGCAAGTGTTTAGTGGTATGAGAAACATCGGTTACTGGTGCATTTTCTGGTTGTCAATCTTCTCTTTCTTTTCCATCTCCTAGATTTATCTGATTCTTATATGCTACATGTTTTATGTTAAGCCTCTTAGTGATATATTTGAAATTTATACGTAGGGTCATCAAGAGATGATAAAGTAGCGAAGGGGCACATCACCATTGTAGGACCTTCAATTGACCTCCTTATCTAGCATGCATGAAGGTGATAGTAGGTCTCGTCAGCTGTATGACTGACATTATTTAGTTATTGCTCTTTTAATGATTTTTATGTGAGTCTATGTCTAAGATTGAGAGGCTTTTGCAGGGTTTTTGTGGACCAAATTCCTATGATACTACACAACCATAGAGAGGCTACTACCCATGTGTTTCATAGGGAGCAGGGGATGTACATGTTTTGAACCATTTTGGAATACAAATAGTTGGGCCAACTGAGGTGGAATGGAAAAACGAAACTGGGCAACAACTCCTTTTGTCCTTTTCTCAAATACAATATATTTCATGATTTGTGTTGGAAATGGGAGGATTATTTCCTTGCATGTATTGCTACAAGTATTGACAAATGGGAAGATTTTCAAGATGTTCTTCCATCACTATTGTAATATTTGTCATTGACTTACTATATTTTTTGATATATTAAAATCATGAGAAATTAATACATGAAAATATGTATATTCCTTAATATATGCCTCAATTAAATGTGTATATTACATTTAAAATTAGTTGTAATGCTTCATGGTTTACATTTAAAGAGTTAATTAAAGACTCCACATTCATAAGGACCTATTGCAACAAACACAACCATAGCTCTTGGATTCTTGAGAGACTGATTGACATAGACTTGAAAATCATAGGACATTGACTATGGTGAGTGAATTTTATTGTCAAGCACTTTATAATCATACACTCACTGTACTTAACAACTAATCACTACTCATTTCTAATATGTCCTTTTCATTTGCACATTGCCATGTACAATGACCCTTCACAGTTCCCTTGTGTTCATACATTCATGATGCTTGTCTTAATGAATAAAATTCATTTAAATATATTATCCTTTGATTAAATGATGACTGTCTTCATACCTAAACATGCAGAATCGCTCTGAGCTACGTTCAGCCAGATCGATCCCTTAAGGGTCCAAAGTGCAAAATGGCTACGAAATTCAGCATGCTATTACTCAGACACCGTGATGCTTAGAAAATTCTTGTTTGATTCTACAAGATCATGTTGGGCCCATCTACAATAACCTCTCTCGGTTTTTTCTATCTTGAAGGCATTTTCCTATGCTGGCAAATTTTCAATTGGGGAAAAAGTTGTCAAATGCAAGTAGTTGAAAGTTGCAAAGTGGTGCAACTTTCATTCTGTAGCTCATGTGACAAAATAGACTGTTCCAATGCATCTAGGTGGGTATGTTTACGCTAGGCACGGTCCTCTTTCGCACCCAAACACGCAAAATTGCTCTGAGCTACGTTCAACCGGATCGATCCCTTAAGGGTCCAAAGTGCAAAATGGTTGCGAAATTCAGCATGCTATTACTCGGATACCATGATGCTTGGAAAATTCTCATATGATCCTACAAGATCATGTTGGGCCCATCTACAATAACCTCTCTCGGTTTTCGCTATCTCAGAGGCATTTTCCTATGCTGGCGAATTTTCATTCAGGGAAGAAGTTGTCAAATGCAAGTAGTTGAAAGTTGCAAATTGGTGCAACTTTTGTTCTACAGCTCGTGTGACCAAACTGACTGATCCAACACATCTAGGTGAGTAAATTTACGCTAGGCATGGTCCTCTTTCACACCCAAACATGCAGAATCGCTCTGAGCTACGTTCAACCGAATCGATCCCTTAAGGGTCCAAAGTGCAAAATTACTACGAACTTTAGCATGCTATTACTCAAACACCATGACATTTAGAAACTTCTCGTGTGATCCTATGGGATCATATTGGGCCCCTCTACAATAACCTTTCTCAGTTTTTTCTATCTCGGAGGATTTTTCCTATGGTGGCGAATTTTCACTCGAGGAAAAAGTTGTCAAATGCAAGTAGTTGAAAGTTACAAAGTGCTGCAACTTTCATTCTTCATCTCGTGTGACCAAACAAACTATTCCAATGCATCCGGCTGGGTAATTTTACACTAGGCATGGTCCTCTTTTGCACCTAAACATGTGGAATTGCTCTAAGCTACGTTCAACTGGATCGATCCCTTAAGGGTCCAAAGTGCAAAATGGCTGCGAAATTCAGCATGCTATTACTCGGACACCATAATTCTTAGAAAATTCTTGTCTGATCCTAGAGGATCATGTTGAGCCCATCTACAATAACCTCTCTTGGTTTTCACTATCTCAAAGGCATTTTCCTATGCTGGTGTATTTTCACTCAGGGAATTTTTTATCAAATGCAAGTAGTTGAAAGTTGTAAAGTGGTGCAACTTTCGTTCTACAACTCGTGTGACCAAACGAACTGTTCCAATGCATTCGGATGGGTACATTTATGCTAGGCATGGTCCTCTTTTGCACCCAAACACGCAGAATCACTTCGAGCTATGTTCAACTGGATCGATCCCTCAAGGGTCCAAAGTGCAAAATGGCTGCGAACTTTAGCATGCTATTACTCGGACATTGTGATGCTTAGAAACTTCTCGTCTGATCCTATAGGATCATGTTGGGTCCCTCTACAATAACCTTACTCAGATTTTTCTATCTCGGAGGATTTTTCCTATGGTGGCGAATTTTCACTCGAGGAAAAAGTTGTCAAATGCAAGTAGTTGAAAGTTGCAAAGTGGTGCAACTTTCATTCTGCAGCTCGTGTGACCAAAAAAACTATTCCAATGTGTTTAGGTGGGTATGTTTACGCTAGGCATGGTCCTCTTTATCACCTAAACACACAGAATCACTCTAAGCTACATTCAACCGGATCGATCCCGTAAGGGTCCAAAGTGCAAAATGGCTGCAAAATTCAGCATGCTATTACTCGGACACCGTGATGTTTAGAAAATTATCATCTAATCCTACAAGATCACATTTGGCCCATCTACAATAACCTCTCTCATTTTTTGCTATCTCAAAGGAATTTTCCTGTGCTGGCAAATTTTCACTCGGGGAAAAGGTTGTCAAATGCAAGTAGTTGAAAGTTGCAAAGTGGTGCAAATTTTGTTTTGTAGCTCGTGTGACCAAACAAACTATTCCAACACATCTAAATAGGTATGTTTATGCTAGGCATGGTCCTCTTTTGCACCTAAACACGCAGAATCGCTCCAAGCTATTTTCAACCAGATCGATCCCTTAAGGGTCCAAAGTGCAAAATGGCTGCAAACTTTAGCATGCTATTACTTGGACATCATGATGCTTAGAAACTTATCGTCTGATCCTATGGTATCATGTTGGGCCCCTCTACAATAACCTTTCTCAGTTTTTGCTATCTCAGAGGCTTTTTCCTATGGTGGCGAATTTTCACTTGAGGAAAAAGTTGTCAAATGCAAGTAGTTGAGGTATATTATCAAACAATTCACTGCCTTGTCTATGGCTTGTCATGGCATTCCATCACCATGAGACCACTTTTCTTTGAGGCATTTTTTCAAAAATTTCAATGGCTTTTCTATGCTATTGCTTACTATTATGCTTTCATAATTTTTTTCCAAGCATCCATAGCTTGTTCGAAAGAATCTGTTTTAGGTTTTTATCCATAGCAAGAAGGCAATGAACTATTTGATAAAATGCTTTGGTAGACATATATGAAAAATTTCGTAGCATAGACAAGGGAATGAACTATTTGAAAAAATGCCTCAAATAAATGTGGTCTCATGGAATTCCATGACAAGCTAAAGCAATTGGTAGCTGCTCCTAGTTATTAGTTATGCAATGTGAAGTAATTGCATAAGTGCTTAGGTTGACTTTGTAAAAAGCTATATTGTAATTGAAATTTTTTCATCTATCAACATGTAGTTATTTGTTATGCAATGTGAAGTGATGCTTTGAGTTTGAAAGATGTGCAATGCATGAATAAAAACTACAAAAATCTATTTTCTACATTTCATTAGTTAAACTCTTTATTTTATTTGCTCTCTATATCTCTATGCTATGGAAATGCCTTTCGATTTCAAAAAAGATAGTTTTTTATCTCTTGTTATACAATTTTTTACGTTTTTTTAATCTCTTGTTATAAAAAGGAGCAGATATACAATGTTAAAGAAGAGTGAAAGCACAACTAAATTTATCATTTCAAAGCAATTTTTTTGATGCATTTTTTCAAGCAGTTCACTACCTTCTCTATGCTATTGCTTACTATTATGCTTTTGATATATTTTTTGAAGCATCCATAGCTTGTTCAAAATCACTTGTTTAAGTATTTTAGCCATAGCAACAAGACAGTGAACTGTTTGAGAAGATGCTTTGGTAGACATGTATGAAAAATGTGGTAACATAGACAAGGTAGGGAACTATTTGAAAAAATATCTCAAAAGAAATTTGGTCTCATAGAATGCCATGATAAGAAAATGCAATTGACAGATGCTCCTAGTTATTAGTTATGCAATGTGAATAAATTGCATAACTGCTTAGGTTGACTTTGTTCAAACTATATTGTAATTAAATTTTCGGCATCTATCAGCATCTACTTATTAGTTATGCAAAGTGAAGTAATGCTTTGACTTTGAAAGATGTGCAATGCAATGTAATCAATGACATGAATATAAACTACAAAAATCCATTTTTTACAATTCATGAGTTAAAATATTTATTGTATTTGCTCTCTATATTTCTATATGCTATGTAAATACCTTGCAATTGTATTTAAAAGGCTTAATAGGTCAATTAGGTGGTATTTGCAAAATCAAGTTGTGAATGAATGGTAATTAAGAGAAAAATTGGAAAATTGCCATCTTAGAAGTCTAACAAAGGGTGGTTATGGTGGTTGATCGGCTCGAGGGGTAGTTGGAAGGTGGTATCAAGATATATTGTTGTAATACCCCGAGTTGAGGGTTGATTTTGTTCAATTTCTAATAAGAAAATATACTTGAAAACACTGATAATTGGTTTTCTTTGTTTTCCTAAATTTTCTTTGCCTTGCACAGGCCCATACAAGTCTATCATGACTTGAGGCTTTGGATACTTGATTGCATATGTGTTTACTCTCTTTTCATCTATTTTGAAGGTTTAAATCCACCGTTGGTGTGTGTGGGATCAGCAAACTTGGTTACTGCTCTGTTTTCTGTGTTAGGGGTTTTGAGGGCAACACCATGACACATTAGCCAATCGACCTACTGTTCTGAGCCTGTTGCTCAATGGATTGGCCTGTACCATGATTAGTTTGGTTTATGAATACTTGTTGAGAAATTGTGTCTCAACTTCCAGCTTGAAGTCCTAGTTTTCATACCTTGGTGATATTTTGTGTTGTTTGCAAGTTCTGCCGGAGGCGGAATCGAGATGGAACTTGGCATTGAACCTTTTGCCTAGTTCTGGGTTTAAATTCCCGTTCCGTCTCCAGCTCCGCTTCCTACTGTGTGGACTCTTCACTTTCTCTTTCACAGTTTCTGGCAGAGGTGGAACCAGATTTGGAATTAGGCAATGTTCGTTTGCCATATTCCTGTTTTAGTTTCTGTTCCGACTTCGGATCCGATTTCTACTTTTGTGATTTGGTCTTCCTTGCTATTTGGTTTTTCCTCAGGATGTTTTCCTTCTCTTCGTTCTGGTTTGGGTTTGTTGTTCCTTATAGTTGTCGAAGGCAGAACCAAAATGTTTCTTGAACCTGGAATTTTCGTAAAGTCCTGTTTCCATTTTCAATTCCGATCCGACTCCGACTCCGGTCATGTCTTATGGTTTGACTTCATGTTGACTTCCTCTAGGCTGAACTATCTCGGGCTTACTCTTCCTTGTAGTTGGCGGAGGCGGAACTGAAATGGTTCTTGAACCTGTAATTTCGGTGAAGTTTAGTTTTGTCTCCCATTCCGACTTTGGCTCTGACAGAGTTGTAAAGACTTGGATGTCTTGGATGAGCTCGGTGTTTGTTTGACTGAGTTGGACTCAGTGTTAGTTGCGATAGGCAATGGAATGGTGACATGTGGCAGTCTAATTGAATACTGATTGGATGGTTACCTAAATAGTTATTGCTGCAGGTGCATGGCCAATGTAAGTTGGCGGAGCCGAACCCATTTTTGGCATCGCATTGAATGCCTGGGTGGCTCGATGTAGGACTTGGCATGTGCTCTTCTGATTGTGTGTTCAGTTGGAATTTATTGGTCGGCCATTGGCTGATGGCATTGATTGCAGAGTTTGACTTTCACTGTCTGGCAGGCGTTTGGATATATATGCCTTTTGTGTAAGTTGCAGCTAAACAAGTTGAGGTCAAAGGTTGAAGAGCAAAAGAAGAAGAATGTGAGTTCTTGAAAGAGAGTTTGAACTGTATGTTGAGAAAACATTGTAATAGTGGATCCGAATCTCTCTAGGCGATTGTGAGCAGAACAGAGAAGTCTAGAAATTGTATGTAATTGATTCATTATTGTAATACAATAGACTTGACTTTGTGTGGTGGGGTTTTTTACTTGAAAATGTTTTCCCACATAAAATACTGTGTCATCTGTGTTTTCTCATTCTTTGTTATCTCATTTCAATGGTTGTATGCATCTCAAGTAGTTTTAGAAGCTATTAGAATCAGTTTATGATTCACTCCTCGGTTGTATTGGTATTAAGGGAAAGTATTCCACACTGTTGGGTCATTAGATCCAACCCTTCTTTCCCTTCAATACTTTGGAGGCCAAGAGAATGAATAAAATCAGTGGGGTGTGAAGTTCTAATGTTGTTCAGGGGTGTTTCCACCATGAAAGTAAGGAACTTAAGTATTGAATTTGAGAAATACTAAAAGGAATGGGATTGTGAGTGTCTTTTAAGTTAGGGTACAGGTATTGTGGGGTGTTTGGACCTTTGGAAGGATTGGGGGAGGTCTGGAGTTATGAGTTTCTTTAAAACCCTTGTTTTTGTGAAGGTTTAGGACGGGTTATGAGTAGAGGAATAGAACAAGTTCTTGGGGCTCTTAAAATGGGAGAATCCTGAGTTTGGTGAGCATCCCTAAGACCATTTCAATTTTACTTGGTTTGGAGGTGAGTTTGTGAGGGGGTTCCTTTGGAAATTAGGCCTAATTGTGAAGCCTAGAGCAAGGGAGGTGTATTGAAAGTTCATGTTGGTCCAAAAGAGTTACTATTGGTTTTGGCATATGTTGTGTAACCCTGAAAAGGGTATCTTAATCCAGCTTTAAATGGTCAGGTGTTTTGGAAAGGTTGGGAGAAATTAGGCTTGGACCAGGTTTTGAGTTTGGTGTAGGAGCACCTACACCACATCATCAATTTTTTTTTATTTGAATACATCAATAGGGAAATGTTAGTGTATTTAGGTTTATTTTGTCTAATAAGCTTTGAGAGATAAAGCATAATGCAAATAAAGGGTGTTTTGTGTCTTAGAAGTCAATTAGAAATCATATAAGTTGTAAAATGTTGACAAAGCAACTTTAACACAAACAAATGTAATTAAGGGACCAACTAATCCCAAGGTTGGTTATGGGAGTTGGGGAGATATGGTTGTTGAAAAATTCTTTAAAAATCTTTACCAAGGCTCGAATGAGAGAGTGGAAGAAGTTTTGTAACAATTTCACACAATAAACACCATAGTTTTGAGCAATTTTCTAGAAAAATACTATTTTCTTGATCTTTTTGAGTGTTGTACGGGCACATATAGGTTCTTCATGGTCTAATAATTTTAGAGGATTTTTCTATATGTTTTCTAATTTATTTATTTTTTATTTGGTGTCTTAACTCTTTGTTTGAAGAGAGAACCAACACAAACAATGACTGTCCCAGTGTTGTTGAATCAAGGGTTTGAGGGGAAATTTGTGATGTAACAATCAATCCACCTATTGTTTGCTACTGTATCTCAGTGGATTGATTGAAAACATGTTATAATAAGTGTGTCAACTCATTTTGGAATAAGGAGTCATAATTATGTGGTGCTTTTGTGACTGTTCTAAGACTGGACAAGTGTTTTCCAACATGGAAGTGAGGAACCAAAGAGAGGTTTTTAAGAATTAATGCTTATAAGGGTTATGTGAGGGTTTGATGAGTCTGTGCAAAAGTATTTTGAGGTGTTTGGGGATTTTTAAGTGTTGAGAGAGGTCTGGAGTTGTATGTTTCTTTAAAACCCTTTATTTTGTGAAGGTTTAGGAGGGTTTCTTGGGTTTTGTGAGTTAGAGGCTCTGTAGACACAAACTAATGAAAAAATTTGAGGTTTGGCACCATGACCTAAGACTATCCAAGGTTTTTGGATAGATACCTAAAGTTGGAAGGGTGGTCCCTTTGGAAGAAAAGGGCTAATTGTGAAGCAAAAATTGAAGTAGGTGTGCTGAAAGTCTATGTCGGTCCAAAAGAGAGACCACTAATTCTTTGGTATGTTGGGTAGCTCTGAAAAGGGTATCTCAATCCATCTTTTAATTGTCTAGTGTTTTGGAAAGGTTGAGAGAAATCTAGCTAGAACTGAGTTTTGAGAACTACAAGAATAACCAGTCACAAATGTGAGTTTTG
Source organism: Sequoiadendron giganteum (assembly GCA_007115665.2). Taxonomy (NCBI): domain Eukaryota; kingdom Viridiplantae; phylum Streptophyta; class Pinopsida; order Cupressales; family Cupressaceae; genus Sequoiadendron; species Sequoiadendron giganteum. Next base: position 483,600,391 of record CM021103.1, on the reverse strand, counting down.
GAAACCTTGATGAATCTGACTTAGGGATTGTTGTCAATTGATTCAATTGTCATTGTATGAATGTTGATGGTCTTTGTAGGGACTTGGTGGAGTCTTGTTGTTCATTTGCAAGGTTGAGGAGTTGAGACCCTTGAGGGTGGGTTGATGCCTATTAGGCTGAATCATTATGAAGAAGAGTTCTTGATTGAGAATTGACATTTCCATTGTTGTGAGTCTTCTCCACCTTGGCTCTGCATCAGAGTGCTACAAGGGTGGATTGTTGGGTAAGGTGTTGAATGAAGAGTTTGGTTTGATGGGGATTTGAGGTTGCGTAGATTGCTCAAAATAGGTTTTATTAATCTTGTTAGAGCCCCTTGAAGGCCGATTTTCGGACTGATTGGGTTTGATCCTCCTTGCCTCTACATTGGTGAGGCAAAAGTAATTGAAGCATTCCAAAGGATACAAACCACCATGAATGGAGCTTATTTATACAATACGCTTTAGATGGGGCTTATTGAGCATTCGACAGTAATTAATTAAACATTAGATGTAAACAAAATCCATTCCTGCAACATTCAAGCATACAACTTACACGGTACACATGAAAACGTCATTCAAGAATGGTAGTAGAAAAATAAGAGTTTCTTTAATCAAAAATACGAAAGGCTATACAATGATATATATTGATAAAAGTATATAAATATATCCAAAAAAACCATATAGGCTTAGTACAAAGGAGCCATTTGGACATAAAATATCACGTATATATATCAATAGTACAAAACATATGTTCCAAAACGCCACATAGGCATACAACAAACAACACTAATACATAGTCATTTCCCTCTAGGGGAAGGAAATAGATCTCGTGCTGCCTTTGAAATTCGGCTGGATGGAGTGACTGTTGCTTGTCTTGTCTTTTGAACACACCCGCTACTCCTCCTCTCTTCACTTTGGACCTTCAACTGATACAATTAAAAGTAAATATGTTAAAACATAGAAATTGAACTATGGAATGACATATAACAAAATATAATCACTTACCATATACATATAGTCATCATGCACATTTAAAGCATCACCATGTCCATGATCTAGAGTGACAACCACCTGTAGCAACCATGAAGATAGAAATTAAACTACATAAAATTATCATGAAAATTTTCTATAATAAACCATAAAAGAGCAAATATAATGTCAAATCGACTAATCTATTCCATACCTCTCTCAATGTATCAAAACTAGCTATTGCTGCAACAACTCCATGGTCCATCATGCCACCAATATCACTAGGGCTATCTCTTGTCAACATTTGCAAATGAAACAATATCTCAGGTATCATGTTGATATAGGAGAACATGATGTGACACGATCAAGGAATACTTGAATGCAATGTTTGTATTTCTCATTAATTTTTTAGATTTGTATATATGCAAAATTACGAAAACTAGCTAACATAGATTTACAACCCTATTAATGAATAAAGGCTACCTGAGTGTACATTGTTTGATGATATGAATCATGAGGTGTGGAGGAAGAAGGTGCACTAGGAAACTATTTGAAATCCGAAGCATGTTATGAGGCAAACATTCAAATATAACATTCAACTGTTCAAATGCAATAATAATATCTTTAATACTAGTTGCATACCTATGGACTCATCGTCGAGAATGTATAAGGGTCTGTAGGAATAGAGCATCCCTCATGAATAGTGCGACCTTGGAATTTCATCATATCAAAATTCTACTAATTTAGTTATTCTTAAATTTCAAAATATATTTTAATAAACAACATTAAAATAACTTGCTAAATTTTACCTGAGTGTTAATGCCGAATGTATCATTCAGAATATCATCTGTGAAAGCCATTGCCTCTACAACTGACATAGGTTGTGTAGCTACATCACGAGCACCTTGATAATTGTACGTGCAAAGAACACCACAAGCGCAACAATGGTGGGGTGGAGCTCAGGGCCTACACGTCTCCTCCACACCAGGCTCTACTAAAGGACTCACACACTGTAAAATGTTCTGGGTGAGTGAGCCAATCAACTTCATCATGTCCACCTCTACACTGTCCTTAACAATGGAAGGAACAATGACATGCTCCACCATGGGTCTACCCAAGGACCTCGGTGCCAACTATGGATTACATCGTGCAACAGGTCTATCGTGTGTGGAGCCCCCACCTCTACCCTGAAAGTCTAAGATGTCAAAATAGTTTGGAATTTTATTGAGGACAAACTTGCAATAGAGTTTCCTCAAAAAGTATTGCGGCATCTCATGTTTATTTCATGGAGGTTGGTCAAATACCATCCACCACTACTCCCAAAATTTTTTTCTAATTAAATCATGGTGGCACCAATGGATGGGGAACCTCTTGCATGCATGGGACAAAGGTTCATTGGTTTTTGGGTCTTTAAATAGGGCACACAACTCAACTTTGCTAATTTTTAGTTTTTTAACATCTGCATATGACAAATCATTAGCATAAAATTGCCTCATCTCATCTCTCTTAGTTGACCAAAAATTCATTTTCTCACTCATTTCTCCTACATGAGTTAAAATTGACTTCAATGATTGAGCAATCCCTCTCCTATAAGGGTGGGTTTCGACATGCTTGGTAAATCTTGCAATTAATTGTTGAATGTCTCTTTTATTGTTTTCAATTTGATTTTGAATATTTTCTTGTGTTCCTTGAGAATGCCTATGAATTGATGGAGGGGTTTCGGGTTGTTCTTGTATAGGAGGCTATTGATGAGGGGTTGATTGTGAATTCTCAATGTTTTGAGGTGGAGATTCATTCCCTGAGAATTAGAACAAAGTTTTATTATAAAAATCTATTTAAAGTTGCATTCCAAATCAAATTCGAAATAAATAGAATAAAAATACACACCTCTTTTCAATCTTCGACCTCTTTGACGTGTTGGTGGCATTATCGTGGAAAATGGAAAGCTAAGGATGCAAAGAATGGAGGAGATTTGGCGAGCACGAGTTGCAGACCTGAAATATTCCTTCTCAAGCCACAGGTTGAAGACATAATGAGGGTTCCAAACCCAAATTTTGCATTTTATGTCTAGAAAGACATTTGGTGTTCGCCAAATGTCTTTCTGGACATTTGGCGTGTGCCAAATGGCTTTCTAGTCATTTGGTGTGCGCCAAAGGCCTTATTTCAAGGTTTTTTTGATTGTTTTTTTAATTTGGCACCTAAATTGTGTCACAGATTGGTGCACTTACCCTTAGGCTATATTGTATCATTTATTGCCACCATTGCAAAATAGTTAATATCATGTGTTTTGTGTGGGTTTTTTCATCTGGCTTGCTGTTGAAACCAATATTGTTTCATTTATGGTTCACATTTTATGCTGAAGGTTTTGAATCGATTTGTTACTGTGAGCTAAAGTTTATAAGTAGACAACACACATATATAGTCATATGTGGACTTGTGAAAATAGAAATCAAAATGGGAGAAAAGGAAATAAACATCACTTGGAGCAGGATGAGAGATTAACATCACTTAGCACTAGCTGGCATGGCAATAACACTTGTTTGCATTTGATTTCAAATACCTACACAACTGCACATAGGGATGAATGTTGTATGTGGCTAAATTCATAAATATACATATCTGCACATAGGGAAAGTAAAATGGAACAAAAAAAAATAAGGCCTACTATCCACCCTACGATACTGGGTCATGGAGCCTAATAGGCTCTCACCAAACCCCTGAGAAAGAACATACACTACCCACCACTGTGATGAATGGTGATATCAATGTTTCTTATTACGCCTAATATAAACCCTATTATTGTAAGAATTCCCTTTTGAGGAGGAAACAAATAACAACTATCTTCTAAAAATAATAAACATAAGGAGCAATATATGTTGTCTACATCTAATTTGACATACATACATATCTGCACACAGGAAAAGGAAAATGAAACACAACAAAAGAAGCGCATACTTTTTTGTGGCAATATATTTCAAAGAAACAAATTCATATATATGCATCGAACACATCCAATAGATAAAGATGCGGGTGGAAGACTCGAGCCTCGTTAATATTTATGTAATGGGAATTTAAAGACGAAAAGTTAGTTTAAAATTTGTTAGAATTTTTCAATGGTAATCTAAAACCATCTTAAATATAGGATTTAGTTAGAGGTTTTTTTTATAAATATATTTAATCTCCAGAAGTAAAAGAGACACGTAGAATAGTATTGTTATGCTATCGACATGATTTTTGAGTATATATGAATAAAGAAATTATTGCATATCAATCTCTGAGTTGTTGAAATTATGGATGGAGATTATCATTAATGGGGAATATTTTGATTACATTGTGCATGTGACCTAAGAACGTAGGAACCCATGAGCTGGCCACTCAAAGGGGTGATAGATTAAATAGATGAATACTTCCCTTTAAATAATTTTTTAATTTATATTGCATGGATAATAATTAAGTTTGTCATCATAAGAGTCTGAAGCTTTGGAGCACCTATTGTCTTTCGATTCCGTAGTTAATTTTTGTTAATGATTAAAAATGTTTTACTGATATTACTTAGATGTTTCATAGATTATTTACGAGTTTTATTACTTATGTAATCAACATGCTTCTTATTTTAGTTATTTCTATGTTATCTAGTTTAGTTATCATGTTTTCTAGATTAATTGTCTTATGCTTCCTAGTTTAAATGCTTTCCAGCTTTTTAGATAAATTACTTTTCGGTTAACTAGTTAAATGGCCTTAGGTTAAAATTAAGTTCAGTTGCTCTAAAAATAATATAGAATATCTAAAAGGGATAGTCGAGCCACCTTCTATTGCAAATAGCCTTGGACATTGCCCAGTCGATATATTGAATTTTATCTTCTAAATTAATGGGACCTAATGATAGCCTATCACTTTTTGGCGCCGTTGTCGGGGACCTTCTTTCTTGAGTGTTAATAGGAGATACCTTGAACACCCCTTCTAGGCCCAAAAGACCCCTTTGGATTCCTTTTCTGCATGGTTAGGAAAAGAGGCCCTTACATAATATTTATACCAAAGACCCCCCCAAAATACATTCCAATCATACATAGGGAGGACCAAGGCTCAGGAGAACACTCTATTGAAGAATTACTTGAGCCTAATCCACCAAAGACTTTCCACTATTTTCCTGAAGATCATCCAGAAGAATGAACCATCATCGAGGAAATTATCCAGGAGGAACAAATTCCTCTAGACATCATGGGTGATCGTAGGGCTGAAGCTAACCAAAATAATGCTAATTGTAACAAAAATGATCATCCAGTACCAAAAACGTTCACTTATCCTATTACTCTGGATGCAGATGATGATACTACGATGAAGAACATCTCTCCAAATTTCCTGCCAACCTTTTGAGGTTTGTCCTCGGAAGACCCAAACCAATTTCTTTTCAAATTTAAGGTCCTCTATCAAACTTATGACTATAAAAATGATAACCAAAAAATAAATTTATTTCCTTATACTTTGAAGGATACAGCCATGTATTGGTTTATGGGATTAGTTTCTAGGTCTATTACATCTTGGGATGACATGAATAATGCTTTCCTAAAAAAATACCAGAGCTATTGTAGGGTGAGTGATTGTAAGGAGTTGTTTAAACTTAGGCAAAATGAGGATGAGAGTCTAGAGGAATACGTAGATAGGTTTCTTTTCTTGTCTAAATGATGTGGAGAAGAGACTATTAGCGTTGAGATTATCAAGACTATATTTCTTAAGGGACTCGATGAGGATGCAAGAAGAAGCCTTGCTCTAATGGGAAAAGGAGATGTGTCTTAGTTGGGACTTGATGAAATATGCAAGTTATGTCAAAATTTCTCACATACTTATAGAGGAATTTGCAAAACTAATCTTTTTAAAGGTTCCAATGCAATAGGCAAGCTCCGAGAAGAAATAACGAACCTTAAAATGGACATATTGGTTCAACTGGACACTACACTGGATGGTATACAAGCTAAGACCCGCAATCCTAAGACTTTGTCCATCTACTGCCCTCGATGTCAAAATAAAAATCTTCTGAGAGAATGTCTACTAGACAAGGCTCTTGTTTGTCAACTTTGTGAGAAAAATTATCCTACAAACTAGTGTGAGCTTCTTGTAGACCTCAAGAATTCCAAGAAAAGTATCACATAGGTTGAAGAAGAAATTAATGTGGTAAATCAATGCCAAGGAGGGAATTTTTCTTATGGACAAAATTCCAATCCTGCTTGGAGACCCCAAAAGAACTGGCCTAATAATAAATGGATTCCATCTTGGCCTCAAGCACCATCTCAACAGCCAAACTATGAAGCTCCCTATTGGGGACCCCCTAAATGGGAAAACCAATCATGGGGAACTTAGTAGTGGAAAAAAAAAACTCAACAACAGTGGTATCCACAACATACTGCTCCTCAATGGAACCAGGGATAAAATCAATTCTATATTGGACCTCGGAGAAATCAACAACATAATTTTCTACCACCACCCCAAAATCCTCCACAGTGGAAACAACTAAATCAACCTCAGCTTCCGACGCAACACTTTCCAATCCTAAGAACAATTATAAAAATACTTTGATATACTCCACTGAACATGATAATATTACCAGACTAAATGCCATACATTGTGGAAATGTTCAGTTGCACTCTGGTAGAACAATTCAATCACCAACCATTGAAGAAATTGTGGATGAACCTACTCCCAAAAATCTTGAAAATCAAACTCCACCTCTAGACACCACCCAAACTATTAATACAAACACTACTCTACCACCATTGTCAGTGGGAGCTTTTGAATTACCTCACGAGGAGGGAGGTCAGTATCCAACCGATCTTAGGAAGGATATCACTCCAAAAGAGAAAACTCAAGCACCGTTTCTAGAATTTCAAAACCGACCATTCTGAAAGATACTCTGGAAGTGCCTTTGACTTCTAAAACTACGTTAATACATGAAATTAAACAACTACAAATAGAGGTTCCCTTGCTGCAAGCAATAAAGGAGATTCCAGAAAGACCACTGCTCCAAAATATGATGATCTCAGTAGTCCACTGATAACTATCACGATTAATGAGGTAGCAATACCTAATGCACTAGTGGATTTAGGAGAAACTGTTAATGTAATGATTGTGGATGTGATGGAAAAATTAGGACTCACTAATTTATGTCCCACAACTATAGTCTTGCAAATGGAAAACCAGTCCACAACCATTCCTAAGGGTGTTATTGAAAATGTTATTGTCAAAATTGATGGATGGGGATATCCATTAGACTTCCAGGTAATTCAATCGCTTACACCCAAAGATAGCTATCCAATAATTCTTGGAAGACCATGGTTGGCTACTATCGTAGCTAAAATCGACTGCATAGAGGGAGGAAGCACCATTTCACATGGTCCAGATAGTAAACATTCATTCTTGTACCCTCCTGCTAAACCCATCGAATGTAACAAAGTATGGGTTGATGAACCATAAGAGTCTAATGGTCAAGAAAGTTTGGCCTCATTAGCCATGGTAGTGAGTAAACATGATGGAGAAGAATTATAGGATGAGTTAGTAAATGATATAGCACACCTTGATATAAACCCAAGTGATGAGGAAATGGTGGATGCACCATAAATTCTAGGATAACAAATCGATGTACGTGGGATTGAACAAGAATATACTATTATGGGAATGCCTTGTCCTTTGGCCAATATGATTCCTAGAACTAACCATTTTTTTGAGGACATTGCTATATTTCACCGAATTATACCTAATAGTTGTCCTCTCAATACCTTATTATGACCAATACATATGATCACTTCAATCCACCTGGGAACAAAAACAATTATGTTACTGCTAGGAAAAACCCTAAACATCAATAGTTGGCTGACTGAATCAGAAGAGGAAAGGTTATTTAATTTTTTGGTAAAAAGGTCTAAAGCTTTTTCTTGGGACTATACAAACATGAGGGGAATTCACCCAAGTTTTTGTATGCATCACATTTATACTGATCCTAATATAAGGCTAGTACATCATCCATAGAGGAGACTCAATCCTGCATTAAAAGATATTGTTAAAATTGAAATTGAGAAACTCCTTTGAGTGGGATTTATTTATCCCATTTCTGACAGTAAGTGGGTTTCACCTATGGTTGTAGTGCCAAAGAAAAATGGGAAGTGGAGAATATGCGTAGATTACAAAGAACTTAACAAGCCACTCATTGAGATTATTTTCCCCTACCATTTGTTGACCAAGTTCTGGACAATTTGGCTGGGAGGAAATATTTCTCCTTTTTTCGATGGATTTAGGGGTTACAACCAGATTTAGGTAGCACCCAAAGACCAGGATAAGACAACGTTTACTTGTCCATGGGGAACATTTTCATATCGTGTTCTTCCCTTTGGACTTTGTAACACCCCTGCAACTTTCCAAAGAGCCATTTTGGCTATATTTTCCGTACTTGTTAATGACTATGTCAAAGTCTACATGGACGCCTTCACTATCTATGGGTCAACCTATGATGAAGCCCTTCAAAACTTGGATAGGGTTTTAGAGACATGTGAGGATCACCAACTATCCCTTAGCCATGAAAAGTGTTTGATAATGGTGGAACAAGGAATAGTCTTAGGTCATCATATCTCTTTTGAAGGAATTAAGGTTGATCCCAAGAAAATTGAAGTTATTGAACAACTAACTATTCCTTAGATGAAAACTAATGTTAGAAGTTTTCTTGGTCATGCTGGATACTATCGAAGGTTTATTGAAAGCTTCAGTAAGATAGTGACCCCTATGTTTTCCCTTCTCGAGAAAGATGTGGAGTTCAACTGGACATCTGAGTGTCAACTATCATTTGAAACAATAAAGGAGAAACTTATCTCTACTCCCATACTATGTGGGCCAAATTGGAATTTCCCATTCCACATATATTTCAATGCTTTGGATAATGCAATTGGTGTAGTATTGGGACAAGAAGATGAGAATGGGGGTAAATACACCATATATTTCATTAGCAAAAACTTGACATCTACTGAGAGAAACTACACAACAACAAAAAAATAATTATTGGTTGTGGTACATGCCATTATATTATAGGGTATAAGATTACTGTTTATACAGACCATTCGGCTATTAGATATCTGATGAATAAACCTGTAGTAAATGGATGAATAATAGGTGGTTACTACTCTTTCAGGAGTTCAATATAAAAATAGTTGACAAGCCAGGGAAATTTAATGTAGTAGCAGACTTTTTGTTTCAAATTAAACAAGAATATGGGGATTGTGCACCTGTACAAGATGAATTCCTAGATGAAAATATGTTTTCTATTTCTACTAAGACCCCTTGGTTCACTGACATTGCCAACTATTTAGCTACTTCAGAAGTACCACCAAGTTTTACGTCAAAACAAAGGAAGCAAATTTTTAGAGAAAGTGCCCCATTTAAATGGATTAAAGGGATACTATTTCAGTGTGGCCCTGACATGGTCTTGAGACGATGTGTCAGGGCAGATAAAGTGTACATTATCCTTAGATCTTGTCATGCTGATCCTTCTGGGGGTCATTATTCGACAAAGAGAACTTCTCATAAAATCTTGGGAACATGGTATTATTGGCCTTCAATGCATAAAGATGTCAAAAAGTATGTTCATAGTTGTGATGAATATCAAAGGATTGGAAGACAAACAGCTTCTGCTGAAATGCCTTTGCAACCACAGGTAGTCCTTGAACCATTCGAGAAATGGGGACTAGATTTTATCGGTCCCATAGATCCTTCCTCTCAAGGGAAATAATACATATTGGGTTGCACTGATTATTTGACTAAATGGGATTAAGTTTAGGCCCTACAGGTTGCTAGAGAGGAACAAGTCACTAACTTCCTATATAATGAATTCTTTCTTAGATTTGGAGCTCCCAGAACCATTGTTACAAACCAAGGACCCCAATTCATTTCTAAAGTTCTCTTGGCATTGACAAACCATTTTCAAGTGAGTCATAAAAATTCATCTCCTTATCACCCTCAAGAAAATGGTCAAGTAGAGGTGACTAATAGGGAGCTAGAGAACATATTGATGAAAATAGTCTCTTCAATGAGAAAAGATTGGGCTAGGAAATTGCCTGAAGTCTTTTGGGCGTACAATACATGGAAATCCACAACTGGGTTTAACCCCTATGAGCTTGTTTTTAGGAAAAAAACTCTCTTGCCCATTGAGTTTGAACTCCAAAATATGAGAACAACTATGGAGTTGGGCCTAAATCTAAAGCGAGCTCAAATTGAGTGAGTTTTACAACAAAGAAAATTGGATGAGCTTCATTTGGATTTTGTCCATCAAACTGAATTGGTTCAACAACAATGGAAGGTGTAGCATGAAAATAAAATTAAAGAAAGAGAGTTCCATAATGGTGACTGAGTCTTGCTATTCGATTCCAGATATAAAGATCACCAAGGAAAACTAAGAACTCATTGGCTGGGTCCATATGAAATTTTTGAAGTGTTTTCGAATGGCACATTTCAGTTGAAACCTATTGATGGTGATACACAAGCTGTCTTGGTAAATGGTAATCGCCTACGTATCTACCAAAAACCTATCAATAAGGAGGAATTTACAAAATTAGTAGAAATGCAGGGTGAGATCCAATGCATTGACTCTGCCCTGGCAAAGTCAATATAAACCTTGCATATAAAAAAAATGCATAAATATATGAAAAATTGTAATAAAAAGGCATGTGTACAAATTTGTTTCAAAGCATTCTTCATAAGTTTCTATTTTCATTGGACTTGGCTAAATTTTGTTTTCATTTTGTAGGACTTTATTATAAATCAAAAAAAACTTTCAGATCACCTTGCTACAATACTCTAAAACTTGTTAGTTTGGGAACCTCATTACTTTGGAACTTACCTTTGGTTGTGGCGGTGCTCCTAAACATATGAGATTGATTGTGGTGGTGCTCTAGAACTTGTGAGCTTTGATATCCAGATGCTCTGGAACTTGTATTTCAACTCATCACATCATGCATTTTGTTCTTGTAGAATGGTGATTGGTCGAAAAATGCTCTAGAAGTTCAAGTTCATTCATACATTCATTTTCTTCTTTTTGGCTGCATCTTTCGACGATGCTCCATAACCTTGTCTTCAATTGCTGATCCGATTGCATCTTTCGATGATGCTCTGGAACCTTGTCTTCGGTTGCTGCATCGACTACATCTTTCGATGATGCTCTGGAACTTGTTAATTTTAGGTGCTTCTATGCTCTCAGACTTATATACCTTCTTCATTTTGAGAATGTGCTCATAAGCATGCTCCAAAACTTACTCACTCATTTCAAGCGCATGCTCATAAGCGTGCTCCAGAACTTATCCATTTCCATTCCGCCGCCTCTTCCCATAAAATTTAAATTTTTCAAACTTGTGTACAGATGCCTCTTTTCTTTTTAAATTGTCATTTCAATACCCATTCTTAGTATATAGTTATTCCAAATTTCTGCCATTTTTCCATCATAAATAAAAGCCATTATGACACCCTATCCTCAATTATGACTTCATCATTCAAAAGATGCCTCACTCATGTCATAATAAATATGTCATTTCCTCAATCAATACCATTCCGTCCGCCTGTTAAATCAACAAAGGTACGTAATCTTTAGGCGATCACAAAATGTAAGTGCAAATTTTTTCTTAAATAAGTAGTTATTTTTTAATAAGGTGTAATTAATTGGCATGAGTTTCTCCCCTCCTAATTTAGTAACTTGAGCCACTAAGTGATTGACTGGTAGTACGACACTCTTTTCACACTCCTCCATGCAAATTGTCATCATTGCACAATAAGGTTTCAAACAAAGATTAATAAATAACTGTTCCTTGATTATATCTTCAAAACAATTGTGCACAAGCTTCTTGCACTATAATATTGTCAACAAAATTGGAAGAGTGGAGATAGAAAATGGGAGGTGCGAAAAAGAAATTAGATCTGGCCTCAACAAATACAATGCTGGGATTACGCCATATTTTTAGTTTATTTTAGGAAGTGGGATGGTTGGATTTTATCAAAAAGTTTGAAGGATATGCTAAGTAGTTGGTGAATGCATTTGCAAAAAATTATTCCAATGGCTAGGTGATACTACATGGGAAGCATTTTAAGGCGAGTCCAAAAATAATTTCTTGCCTCTTTCGTTTAGATAATTTTGGTATTAAGTTGTCTGAAACTTCCCAAATTACATATCAAAAGTTATCAGAATTATTTCTTAGAGAGGGAGACCCTCAAACCATGATAGTTATTAGTACTAGAGGAAAAAACAAAGGGTTTCAAAGAACCTCCATATTAGAACCCTGGGGAACAACTATTGCAAGGATCATAAAATATTTTACTTGTGAGGGCCAACTTACTAATGTGGTAGGACCCACATTTCACATGCTTATACACTTGCGTCATGGAAAATGAGCCCCTACTCTTAGGGTTAAATTGCCTGAATTTTTGAGTGAATCTGTCATTTCCTCCATAGAAAGATATAAATTTGGTTCAGGTCCATTGAAACACCAGGGGTTAATTCAATTAATATGTAAATATCATTTTAGAAAGAAACCTGAAAGTAAGTGGGAAAAATTTCTTTGGAAATTTGAAAAATTTGCGCCCAAAAGAAAATTAGGAGAAGGGGAACCCTCAAAAAAATTTGTTTCACCTTCTGGGGGAGCTTCTCCCAAGGACTCAAAATTCTTGAAGCTCAAATGCCCACAACCCCTGGTGAAGAAGCGCCGGAACCTCTGGCCAATGAATTGAAAACCCCAGACTAGCCAAGAGATGTTGAAATTATTCATGTAGATGTAGAAAGAGTTCCCTCTAGGAAAAGGAAGAAAATATCAACTGTTACTTTTGAGAGAATTCCTCCCTTAAGAAGAAGCAAGAGATTATCCTCTGATTCTACAAGAACCCCAATTCAAGATGTAGGGAGTACTTCAAAGGAAAATAAGCCAAGAAAATAGGAAAATTCAATAGAAATTGAGGACCCTATTGATAATATAGAAATAATGGGAACATGGGAGAAATATTGTCAGTCTTCAGGGATAGAAGGAGAAGAAATACCTTCCCACATAGGACAAGAGGAAAACGCCCTTGATGAAGAAATACCTTCCCATATAGGACAAGAGGAAAAGGCCCCTGATGAAGAAATACAAAAAGAAGAGAGGGAGAAATCTCCACCTTTTATGGAGGTTGAGAATAATGTTTTAGAAAATTTATCTCCCATTGTAAATAAGGTTACTAAAACAACAAAAAAATGACAGTGTTAATGCAGAGCTAGAAAAATTGAAATTGGAAATTGATGAGTTAAGAAATCAATTGCAAAAAAATGAACATGCTGTACAACAATAGGAGGAAATAGCAGTACACATTGTTGTAATAAGAAAAAGAGATCAGGAGACTCAAAATCTAACATTGCAGATAGAAGAGAAGAATACATCTATTAATGAATTGCAGAAACAAATTCAGAGATTGAATCAAGAGAATAATGCATATAATGGTAATCTGTCTGATAAGGACAAACAAATTGAAAGTTTGAAAAATAATTTCATACAGTTTTTTCAAGATTTTGAAGAGGAAAAGAACAAACAAAATGAAGAATTAAATGTTTCTCTTAGTAATATTGTGGAACTAGAACATGATTTGCAAGAAAGCATCAATAAACCAATAATGGAATCAAAGGGAACTCAAAATGAACCAACTGTAACGGAATGGTTCCAAGCTTGAATTCCCTCATTATTAATGAAGTGGATGGAATGGTGCTATTTCTTGAAGAATGCTAAGATTGAGAATATTAGGTTGAAAAATGAGTTGGTACTCTTGAAAGAGTCATTTGATAGGGTCTATAGGGAAAAACAAGATGCATGCCAAATAGGAGAATTTCTTCTAGCATGTAGGAGACCATCAAGGCTATATTCTATTGTTTTTAAATGAACAATTGTTAAGATGGAAATCGCTAAGAATTTATCATGACTAGCCACATGACCTCGATGATCATGAATTTGTTAAAGTATTTTTAGAGTCAACTCTTGAGCAGAAATATATGTTATGTGAATTATTTGTTCACAATTTACTGATGGAAACACATACTAATTTCTTTATTAACCTTTTTGTTGGAGAAGTACAATTGAGATCTTTGTTATCTACCATGTGTAATCAAGTTCATTGGCAAGAACATACCAAAGAATACTCTAAAGAATACTCTGAAGAAGAGAAGAATATGGGTCTTCAGATGAGATCCCCCAATAGGAAACCTGCAGCTTTCAAAGAACACTTTTTGGCTATTAAAACAAAAGCAAATATGAATAAGAAATATAATGATAACCTCCGACTTTGTTACAATCATTTCATAAAATAAGGGAAAAAACTGATTGGTAAGGCTTAGCATGCCTATGAAGAGAGATACACTCCACTACAAGTATACTTAAAGAAAAGAGAAGTGATCTCCCCTCTTAACATCAAATGGTCCTTCGGAAGAGTAGATACCTTGGCCAAAATATTGAAAGACCTGAGAGCAAATTGGATAGGGATGAGGTACATACCTCCCTTGTTGCTCTTTCCACCACCTGCTTTTCATATTAATACAAATCAGGATAATGAAGTCTTCAACATGTGGAGAAGATAGGTTACTTATCATCAAGGCTTCCTACACGCACCTACACTTTTTGATAAGGTAGTAGATGATCTGTATGATATCAGTGCTAAATATGAAGAATTGAACAAAGAAGAAGGGAAGGGGTCACAATAGAGGGCAGGAGAACCTGCCAAAAATTAGGAAGGGGAGGAAGTGATGAGGTTAAAATAACCTTATCATGATAACATAATGAAACCATTCCTCATATATGCAAAATACTTATTCTCTGCCAATTAATTAAACTTTAGGAATAATAATTACTTATCTTTTGAGAAAAATTGTATAAAATTTATTTCTTGTGATTTATTGAAGTATCTTGCCAATGCAGATTTAATGAGTATTTTAAAGTGTTTTGTAGGATAATAATCAGTCATTAATACAACAGTCAAAAGTGTTCAATTGGCACGAGATCTAGAACAAGTTAAAGACATGCGCTGGGAACATACTCTTCAACTTGAGGATGATGGACTGAAATCATAGTTTCTTCTAAGTTGAATTTATGTTATGCTTTAAAGTTTAAAAGACTTGATGGCTCAACTCAAGCCTCGTTAATATTTATGTAATGGGAATTCAAAGACATAAAGTTAGTTTAAAATCTGTTACAGACTTTTTCAATGGTAATCTAAAACCATCTAAAATATAGGATTTAGTTAGAGATTTTTTTTTTAAATATATGTATTCTCCAGAAGTAAAAGAGACACATAGAATAGTATTGTTATGTTGTCGAAATGATTTTTGAGTATATATGAATAAATAAATTATTTCATAGCAATCTCTGAGTTGTTGAAATTATGGATGAAGATTATCATTAATGGAGAAGCTTTCAATTACATTGTGCATGTGACCTAAGAATGTAGGAACCCATGAGCAAGCCACTCAAAGGGGTGATAGATTAAATAGATGAGTACTTCCCTTTAAAGAATTATGTGCATTTTATTGCATGGATAATAATTATGTTTTCCATCATAAGAGTCTGAAGCTCTAGAGCAACTATTGTCTTTCGATTCCGTAGTTAATTTTTGTTAATGATTAAAACTGTTACTAATATTACTTAGATGTTTCATAGATTATTTATGAGTTTTACTAATTTTTTAATTTACATGCTTCTTAGTTTAGTTATTTCTATGTTTTCTAGTTTAGTTATCATGTTTTCTAGATTAATTGTCTTATGCTTCCTAGTTTAAATACTTTCCAACTTTTTAGATAAATTACTTTCCGATTAACTAGTTAAATGGCCATAGGTTAAAGATAAGTTCAGTTGCTCTAAAAAAAATATTGAAAATCTAAAAGGGATAGTCGAGCGACCTTCTATTGAAAATAGCCTTGGACACTTCCCAATTGATATATTGAAGTTTATCTTCTAAAGTAGTGGGACCTAACGACAACCTATCACTTGGTGCAGCTTGTCATGACAACATTGTTTAATATATGGGTTACATATATTGGCATTGGTTGTAATAATATCTTGCATTTAAAACTTACCAAATTAATTGAGAATTTTATGTTATTTTCAATAAGGCATTGTTCAGTGTTGGTCTATAGATTGAGTTTCACAACATACACAACAAACATTATAGCCAAGAACCATATGATATCCATATACAACATGACATTATGACTAGACATGGGAAATTAGTAGGGAGAACATTTAAGAAGAATTAGATGCATATGCAAACATACACACTCACACATACAAATACATCACAGATACATATATCTACATATAACTCTATCAAGATATTGTATGCACTGAGAACATTCAAAATAAGATCAGAATTATAGAATCAAATGATAGAGTTTCCATTACATCTTGTATTTTAATCTTGTGCAATGACATATTTTAATAAGCTTAACTGAAGCAAAATCAAAAAAGCATTGTACAGGCCATAGAGAATAGTCATCATTAAACATCACATAGAAAATATTATAACAAAAACAAAGTTTTATGCAACTCCAAGAAAATGGAAGATAACCATATGTAATGTGCTTTTATGAATGCAAATGCAGGACAACATTTAATAGCCATGCATTCAAGGGAGCCAACATTATAGCTAAGAACGATTGTGGAGAGATAAGACTATATGGCAATTGAAATAGACAAGAAGCAAAAAACTATATTGATATTAAAAAAAAGTCATAGATACCTATAAATGTTGAAGTCTACTTGCATATACACATATAGATCCATTATAGGGACATATATCTACACACATATGTATCAAAATGTTCTATGCACTCAGAAATTTGAATTACATGCATACATATTTATGTATATGCATACGTAAATATATACAAGTACACAACCATGTCCACAAGTTTATATAAGAACAACTATAAATACTAATACATGTGTTAGATAGGATGACATAACTATATAACCAAACAACATAAAATAAAATTAGGAACATACACTTAAACTAGAAAAAAACTATAAGCAACATAAACAATACAAAAGAGAACAAATGTATCTTTTTTTGATAAACATTATAAGTTAAACTTCATTGTTTTAATATATAACCAGTTAAACGGGCAACAAATAAAAGACATGAGAAAGGAAAGGTCTGCTGATGGGACAAGCACTGTAAAGAAAGAAAAGGAAACAGATGTCCAACCAACATAAACTATAACAAATATTCAAAGTCACAATTAGGCATGGTTTTTTGGAATTCGAGGCAGTACAACAACTATCTCTAGAGACTCTTTAAAAATAGGGGAAATTGCAGAAAAATCTAACAACTTGCACTCAGCTTCAAATTTAATTCTTGCAACTTTGAATATTGTTGTTTTAAGCCTTGTTTCTGAACTATAGGTCTAAGTTATAAGAACAGTGAAAACGAATGAGGTGTAGGTGACACGATTGATAACAAACTCAACAGTCATTGTAGTAGAAGAATCATATTGCAACATGTAGAGCTCTTTGCTGACATATGCAATAAGCTTGTTGCAGCCTCATCAAAAGAAGTAGCCCAAATATTGTTTGTGTGGTCTTCCATCTTTAGCTGCAATAAATATTGAAATTCACAATCAACTATTGTTGTCTGGAATTTAGAGCAAAAACATGTACTTTGGGAAGAATCTTCACACTTTTTCTTGCATCGTCCACCATTCGCCTACAAGGGACATGCAACATAACAAAATGCATTAGTTTTTATATATTTTACTGTTGCCTTGAGAGTAGCCTGCAAAGTTTCTAGCAAGCCAAGGCAATGATCCAAGATATATCAAATAACAACTCTCCCATTTACCAAAGTAACCTTTCAAGGGACTGTTCGAGAGGGCTCAATGATAGGTGGCTCAATATGTCCTCATTGGGTCAAGGGTTGTGCTTCTGGGATATCAGGATTTATATATAGAAGAGTCCCTGTGGTTGTGCAAATGGGGGAAATAAAATGATAGGCAATGATAGTCCTTTCAATGCTAGCAAATTGAAAGGAAAAGCAAAGATAAAGATTTTGAATATAAATTAGTTTCACAGTTCGCTTAATGCACATGGAAAAGTATAAATTTATTTGTTAGTAGGAAGGACAAAACAAGGAATAGACTTACAAGACTAGTGCTTGAGGATTTTTCGTCAACTTGGGTAGAGGCAGAGTCCACTGAAATTTTTGGGGCTGCTATTTTAAAATATGAGAGTTGCAACGCCGATGGCTGACTACAAGCTCTATGACTTCAAAACACAACACGATCTCTCATTTTTTTGCACAGACATCAAGAATATGATAGCAAAGGATTAATAAAAAAAGGGTTTAATGATTCATATAACACTTAATATACAATTTATTATTCCATGTTTTTTGTTCCATTTTTTAATCTTTGAATATTTTTATACAGACATCAACAATACGAGGAAAAATAATTAATTAGGAAAAAGGTTTCAATGTTTCATATAATAGTTAATATACAGTATATCATTCAAAGAATGCCCTGTCAAGGTTCAAACAAATAACTATTTTCAAAAAGTAAGAAACATTGGGAAGAGTGTGTATGTACATTGTTTATATCTAATTTGACATATATACATATCTACACACAAGAAAATTTAATATTTTTTCATATATGGTTTCCATTATGCGCTAATGGTTGCAACACAATAAAATAGTCTGTGTTGTTTTCCATAACATATTGTTAATTATTGTTCTCTATCTTTGGCTATATCATTTCATTTTTGATACATAATAAAATAGTAAATGTTATAGAGTTTATGTTGTTATCCAAAAGGAATTCTTGACTATCATTGCCACTCATTTTATTTCCCCCATTTGCACAAATCTACATATGTGATATTAGATGTAAAAAAAATTATTATAAAACATTTAAATACACCTTATGATTCCAAGGATGTGCCAACAAAATAAAGATAGGGATCACTATGTATCAATGTCTTTTGCCTCCACTATGACATACACACATTCCTGCACATAGGGGAGATACATTGTCTATCTGTATGATCAAATGTTTGCAATTTTTTTGAAAAGGCATTGTTGGTTGTCATTCTGTGGCTTTACCAAATATCACAACTATGAGCAAGGAGAGGAAGCTTCTATGAATGTGCAAGTTTGATCATGCATTTTCAAACTACTGTCTAGCTGGGAGGAGGTTTTTTTTTGTGCTTTCCAGCATGGGGTATTAGTTGGAAAAGCAATACAAAAGTGTCGAATGTGATAATTTATTGCCCATTTTTCATAGATGCTAACGGAAGAAAGTGGGAAGAGGTACACTTGAACCAAGCAGGAAGAGGTGAAATTTGAAAAAACCCTTTGTATTTCTAGTTGTTCTCATATATAGTTGTGGGCATGGTTGTATGCATGTATACATCTACAAAAACATGTATGCATGCAATTCAATGTTCTCAATGCATACAACATCTTGATATGGTTGTGTGTAGGAAAATGTGTCTATAATGCATTTGTATGTGTGTACATGTATTTTCTACATGTATCTTTCAAGATATGCATCTATGTATATATAGATATGTCCAGTTTTTAGTATCAATATAGTAATCTTCTTCTTGTCTATCTAAATTGCCACATACTCATATATCTCCACAATTGCTATTCACTATTTTGAATGTCTATGTGTATATGTGGCTGTGTATGTGCTTATATGTATTTTCCACATGTATTGCTAAAGCCACAACTCAATAATCCCCAATTACCTATGGAAAATAGTGCAGGTTGTCACTGTAGGCCACACAAAGACAACCAAAAATGTCATATTGAGAAGAAGATGAGCTATTTTATTAATTTGCAAGCATTTCTAGTAGACACAAACCATACAACAAACACTAAAGTATCTATTTCTTTTGTTGTGTTTCATTGTTCTTTTCCTGTGTGTAGATATGTATGTATTCAAAATAAGATGTAGACAACATTCATATAAACTCATCCCCCAGAACATTGCTTTCCACATACAATGTGCTGAAAAACTTTTTGAAGTTAGGAAAATAGCATAAACTATTTTATTAATTCAACTCTAGCTATATTGTTTCATATTTGATTCACAATGCAATAGTGAAAATCAAACAATATAGCCTATTCAATAGCCTCTTATAAAAAATGAAACAGTACAACCTAACCTAGAGAACAACAATCACTAGTCTCCTATGAAATCAATGTTGTTTGCATCTGCTATAACATACATACATATCTATGCATAAGGCCCATACATTTTCCATCACTCTAATTGATAGTGCCATTACCAAGACTATTGTATTGGTTTTGGAAAGCGAGAAGAGGTGTATTTGAAGTAAGCGAGTAGAGGTGCGGGTGGAGGTGCATATTGGAAAAACCCTTTCTAGAGTATTTGAAAAAAAAATCATGTTATTTACCATAGGCCATTGTTCATTGTTGTTCTCTAGCTTAGGGTATATTGTTTCATTTATGCTCTTTGTGCAACCATGATGGTTGGAAGGCAATATTGTTTGTTTTTGTGTTGGATTTCTGCTATATATTGTGTTGTTTTGTGGGTTTTTCCATCTGGGTCATTGTTGAAAGAAACATAGTTTCAAAAATAGTTTATGTTATTTTTCATAGGCCATTGTTCATTGTAGTTCTCTAGCTTAGGGTACAATGTTTCATTTATTGAATCAGTGTAGCCGTGATGGTTGAAAGGAAATATTGTTTGCTTTTTTTGTTGGATTGTTACTGTGAATTGCTGTGTTTTGTGAATTGTTGTGTTTATGCAATTTTTTTCATTTGGGTCATTGTTCAAACCAATACACTTCCATTTATGGTTCACATTTTGTGACGAAGGTTTTGAATGGGTTTGTCACTATCATATTTTGATTTTTGTATGGTTTTGGTGTAGTGGCAATGGTTGTAAGTAACACCTACCATTTAAATCCTCAAAAAATATAGCGAATGTCTGTGAAATTTTCAACAAGGCATTGATGGGTGTGGTTCTATGGCTTTACCTTCTATTAGAGAGGTGAGTGAGGAGGGAAATATTTTGTGAACATGCAAGTGCAATTATTTGTTCTAGAATTTATGTGAAGATGGTTGGAGTCTATTTTTTGTTTTTTGCATGGCGTAATTGTTGTATGCTTTCTGTGTACTGGTGATGGTTGTAATAACACTTGTTGTTTAAAACTTTGGGAAACACAACGGATGTCTATGAAATTTTCAATAAGGCATTGTTGGGTCTCGTTCTCTTGCTATACCTGCTATCAGAGTTATGAGCGAGGAGGGTAAGCTTCTGTGAGGATGCAAGTTGGATCAAGCGTGTCCAACTTTTGTGAAGGTGAGAAGAGGTTATTCTATGAGGGTTCCCATTTTTTTTAGGAAAGCTAGTGGGAAGAGGTGTGTTTCAAGCAAGTGGGAAGAGGTGGAAAAACAAATATTGTTGCATTTATGGTTCGCGGTTTGTGGATATGGTTTTGCATGGGTATGGTACTGTGAACCTTTGTGTTTTGTGGGTTTCTCCATCTGGATCGCTATTGAAATCAATATTGTTTGATTTATGGCTTTCATTTTGTGGTTATGGTTGCAAAAAGTAAAATAGTTAATGTTATACAGTTAATGTTTTATTTTATATTACCTATCTATTCATTGGTTGTATTGTTCCTCTCTAAATTGGAGTTTGCAAGCACTTTTTCGTCTTTGTTGTGATGTATGTATATTTATTGTTTTCCATAGGGAATTGTTGAGTCTTTCTATCTACCTTTGGTTGTTTTTCTCCATATTCAATTAGATTGAACTCTTTACTTATGCCATTTCCCTTTAAGTTGGTGTTTTATGGCTATATTGTTTCCTTTCTAATAAGGTCCTATTGAAAAAAATTCCCTAGGATGCTGTTGAAACCATTATTGTTTCATTTAAGGTGTCAGTGTGTATGTCTATATATTCATTACGTACATGTATCTTTGAGGTGATGTGTTTATCTAAATATGGATATGTCCAGTTTTTAATATCAATACAACTTTTTGCTTCTTGTCTGGTTTGATTGTCACGTACTATGATATTTTTTGTTGCTTTTCAAGTCATTGGCCCATGCAAAAAACATGAAATATCCTCCAACCACCTTCACAGAAACTCCACAACAGATGAATAAAGTTTATGTTAATTTCCATAGGGTATTGCTAGTTTGCGTGTGGTGCCAATGATCGCAAGGGAAACACTGATTAGCAATTCCATATGCAGATTTGGATGTATGTCATAGTAGTTGCAAACAACATAGATACATACTGATGGAACCCCTAAATTTTTGGTTCCATCACCAAAATCTTGATGAGTTTAGGGAGCTATGGGTTTTGTCTCTTGCTAATGTATAAGCGGGTTTTAGGTTTACTTTGCTCTCATTAAAAAAAAACCTTTAAAGTCTATATCTTCAGCTTTGTTTTATTTCTTGGTTGAATCCTTGTGTCGGTCATCTATCCTTTAAGTCATGAATCTCGACATCGAAACCTGTTGAGTGACCACCCCTCTGGTCTTGTTTACTGATTGATCCTGTGGGATTATTATTTTTGAATTTTTCCAAAGTCGGGATGAATATTTCCCACTAAAAAAATTTTAAGCCCTTTATGTCATAGTTATGGCTTCTTCAACCTAATTGGGTCCCTTTTAAGGTTAATTTTTTTTGACATATGTAGATACAAGAACCCTTGAATGTTGTTCGATCAATACAGAAGATCTAAGTCGTTGCCCGCTTGCCCGTTCCATTTTGTCTCTCATTCTTTTATTCATTCAGGCTCACGAGCGAAGGACATGTGTCCTTGATGATTGGTGGGATAGAAATTGTTGATAAAGCATACAACTAGCCATCAAAGAGGATCAACAGTGGGAGATGAATGAGGTGGTTGCATCTGGATCATTCCCCGCATGCCTATTTGCTTTTGTTGGTTATTAAAATAACACACAGGCTAGCGAGCGATTGCCACCTGTCTTCATTGATGATGGGCCTAAGGGTTAGTATTGTTGAATTTCAACTAGTTGATAGTCGATTGTGGGTGACATGGATTAATATAGATCACTCCTCACCATCCCGTGTGGGCCCCATATTTCCTGCCAATTTACCAACGGGGAAGTGGGCGTCTGTCGTGTGGAATAATCCTGAGGACCTTAAGGCATGGATATGTGGGTGAATATTTAATTGAAATCTAAACACAGGACATGGGAAGTAACATATGTATTACTAATATGCATATATTACATTTTATTAAAAGATCTTTTAATCTAAGTCGTAGATATTGTATGAAGGATAAAGTTGTTGTTAGCTAAGGAGTTTGTATGACAAGACTACGAGATCTGATTTCAGTCGCTTCCCATCTTCCTTTTGATGAATGTTGTACACGAGTTATGGCTCACGAGAGTAAGGGAAAAGGGACATGTGGATCATGGCTATAAAGACAAAGAGGTGGTGGGCCTTCATATTACAAACAAGTGTTTCCAAGTAGCCTCTTATCATTTGGTAAGTGTTGCGCCTGTGCACAATTTCAGATCTTTCATAATAACCTGATCAAATCTAGATCATGGATCAATCAATTATCCAAAAGAATCAATGGTTGGTATTCAAAACTTAGTTGAAGGAAAGCAAGCCATTCTGGTTCGCATGAGTGAGCCTTAATAACTGAAAGGACATTGAGCTACCGAAGTAAGAAATTGCTTTATTATTAATGTTTATCTTAAAGGAATAATTCAACATTACAAGTATACTCAATACACTCGAGGAGCTCCTGATGTGGTTTCTCAACATTTTCTTGTGTCAGAACTAGGGTTATTAACCTACAAAAAAATAGTAAGTCAATTATTACTTTTCTTCTAGCATTATTGATAAGTTGAGATTTCTCAAGCTTAAGTTTGTTAGGGTTTTTCTTGGTTCGGACTTTTAAGGTTTGATGGTCAAGAAGAAGGGACTTTATTAATTTTTCATTTGTATAATTCATGCAAAAACCCCACAAAATTCATACGCCTTGTTTAGTTAAACTAAAAAACCCCGCCTTCTTGTACTTCTTGCATTATGGCTCCTAAGGTAAAAGTATCTTCATCTAAAGGGGAGGCTTCCATTCCCAAAAGATCTCTGAATAAAGACCTTATGGATCAATTACCACCCTTCACTAGTGACAAACCTAAAGGCCAATTGATTCCCAGAGGTCATCAAATAGCAAAGGGTCTGTTTGATAGAAGAGGTTCTATCATGGATGCTAAATTACCTTATATTGGATGGGAATTATTTTATGGTTGGTTCAAGAACAAAAATATGGGTGTCCCAGTAGGAAACTCTTGGAATTGTGATCTGGGAAAGTTAATTGTGCCAAATGTCTATATGGATGCCGACTTGCTGAAGGAAATAGCTACTAATTATGACCCAGTCATGAGAACCATAAAAACATATGATGGGAGATAAATGGTTAAGCTTACTAACGAAGAATTGGGTCTCATTTTCAAGCTTACTAAATGGAATGATGAAATGCATAAGCTAAATGAAGATTCTCTTAGGTAGGAATATGAAAAGACCAAGATTTCTAACAAAAATTTCAGGATGGAAGATTGTGATAGGATCACATGATAAAGAGCCTTTCGTTGTTAACTATTTTGTTACTTATTTCAAAAGAACCTTCTACTCCATTTGCAAAATAACTGGTTATGATCCTCTCGCTAGAATGCCAATGGCATGGATGTATATGGCTACCCATATCCAACATCCCCAATATTGTGTAGTATATGATTATGTAGGATTTATTTTTGAAAGAATGCATGAAAGAATAGTAAGATTAAAGAAAGGTGAATTTGGGGTAAGATGCAACTAGTACTCAATGCTAATTCATATGTTTTTATACAAAGGTGCAATTTAATTTGGATAAAATATTGACTTGGAAAGAAAACTGGGTGACTTGGATCTTCCCATGCAATGTTGGACCACAGTCTTGGACAAAGATGATAGGACATATGATTATGTCACATTCCAGAATTTGTTTACTTCTGAACAAAAGAAAGCTTTGATTGTGAAGTTACCCAGAATTCCCATTGTTGTACATGATTTTTTTAGACCAAAGGAAAGAAGGCTTGAGATAGGAGTTGATTGTAATTGGGGAGATGTTATCTCACTCCTTGACTACACTATCTTAAGAGTATATGGTTCCAAATTAGCACCTCACTTGTTGCCAAGGTTAGTGCTAGAAATAATTGGTTTCTTTAGGTTATGTGGCAACTAGGAAATGTTGAGAATGAGCATTTATTGAATCAAGGAAAGTGAACTTTCTTTCCTTCATACACATGTTTCTCTAATTTTTTAAACGATCAAAGGAAGTTGCAATAACATCCTTGAAGTACTCAAAACATACCACATGCAGAGGACAGTTGAGAGGGTCGGATATGATCCTGGAGGTTTCATGGTTTGGTTGAATGAGAGGAACAAGAGTTACAAATATGTCCACATTTTATAGTATCCAGAAGATGTAATAAGAAATATATCAGACACTTTAGAATAGGAAAAGAGGTTATAAAGGTGGATTACATTCAATAAAATACAAAGGAAAATAAAGCAAGAAGATCCTGGTTTCAGAGTCCTCCCAGAGGTTGATGATATAATACAAAAGGTGAAGCATGTAACAAGAAATTTTGATTCAATAGTAGGCCATCTTGAAACTAAAGGGGTAGTTAGTATTGATAAAGGGAAGGCTCCAATTTCAAAAGAACAGAATAGAGGAGGCATCCTTGCTATAGGAAAACTGTTTATATCACAAGCTCCTAAGGAACCAAAAATAAAGTTTTTTATAAGAAGGAGTAAGGAAAAGAAATATGATGAAGCCTGGGATCCCACTCAGCAAGGGGAATACAAACCTCCTTCTCTTGTGTCACAAGTACCACCCCCATCTCCATCAAGGTAGGTAGATCTTGAAATTGTGGATGTTGATTCTCCACCACCTAGTGAAATACCACCCAGTGAGCCACCATTGAAAAGACAAAAGATTGAGGCCACTAGTTTATTGGATTATGATGATGAAGGTTCTGATGATGATATTTGGGTGTCAAAACAAGAAATATAGGAAGGAGTGCCTACTACATCTATAGTGAGAGCAACAAGTCAATTAGGAAAAATATTGAGTAATGTTGATCTTAGAGGAATCAATAGAAGTGATGATATGCGGGTTGAGGCATGCACTAAATGTTTGGATGATGACTCATTTTTAAAGACTCAAGATTTTATTGCAGTTTGCATACATGGCTAAAAGAGATGAGTATGTAAAAAGTATGGCTATAAAGAGAAGCCCTCATCCAAAACTGCCTGATGCTATCATTAAAAAAAAAGGTGTTAAATGAGATGAGAGCCAAATTCCAAAACATGGCTGCAAAGGAGGGTCAGAAATTGGTGAGAAATAGTTGTATCTTGTTGTTGCTAGAATGGGATCTAGCTTCAACTATAGCTTTCGACACAATCAAGAAATGTGACAGACCCCTTTCTGATACGAAAGAGGAAGCTACACTTGCACTATAGGGGTCTACTTTCAGTGAGGAATGGGAATCCTTGGATATATGGTCATTATCCCCAAGCACCAGAAAGACATACATTGTTGAGCCTGCACCTAATTATAGTGGAGGCCTAATAATAAAAAGAGTATCAAAAACATTGGCCTTAGAGGCTGCAAATATGCTAGTTCATGTTGTGTAGTTCACAAGGGAAAATGTGGAGTCTGTGACTACTAAAAAGGATAAAATCAGAATATAATTGAATAATTTGTTGGTTAAGTATGGAGACCTTGAGATGGATAATATGCAATTAAATACAAAGATAGCATTATTGGAAGATGTGCTGCAAAATTTACAACTTGGAAAGCCCAAGCAAGATGATGTTGACTCTCCCACTACTACACAAGAGAGTGTATCCCCTAATTTTACTACTAATGTAAGTTCTTCATGGGCAATAGTGCCAATTAATATGGGAAGTGCACCCATTTCAATAGTAGAACCTAGTATATCAGAAGGGCCACATGCAGAAGGGGAGATCAATAGGGAAGAATTGCTTAGGAAATTAAATGAACACAAGGAAAAGTGTAAAAATCATGATGAAGAGGATTTTAAGAGCAATATGAGGATTGCCACTTTAGTAATAGAACATCTAACAGAAGAGTGAATAACAAATTGAATAGTACTCACTACATTTATTCATCCATGGTTGATGCCATTAAAATGTTTGATATTGACAGAGAAAGAGCCATTCCACTCATGGAGGTCTGGATCCCTAGGAAGCAAGAGTTGATATTGATAGGAATTGGGGTTAAGGAGGATCCCAATCCACCTAAAAGGTTTAAGCCTACTATGGTTCTTGTGAATAAGATTGAGGGACACAGAGGAAATGTTGAAACATTGGAGAAAAGGATAAAGGAATTGGTAAAATCCTTCCATGAATCTCATCATGGCCTTCTCCCATCCATTATAAGGGATGATGGTGGCATTAAGACTTTACAGGAATGGACAAATGATGTAAATAATGTTATTTCAGATCAAGCTATGAAAATTTATCAGATGTTTGATATGGAAACATTAACAGTAAATATGGACATGTTAGTCCATGTTGAGACTCTCCTGCTAGAATTTGATAAGGAAGCTAACCATATTGTCACCAAGTATGCACCTTATAGATATTGGGTTGATGAATTAATGAATTTTGACTAGCCTACTAAAAAAGAATTCCTAGCATGGAAAGGCAAGTACTTGGAAGGAGTGGGAGGTCTGGCACTAAGGGTGGCGGACCAGTGATTTGAAATTTTGAAGTCTAGAACCATGATGAATAATAGATAGATGGGAATGCTACATAGCCTGGATTTAGTACACATTAGGATTTTGTTAAAGTATGGGAAAATATAGTGCATCTTATTCAAAGTTGAATTGATGAGAAGGTTCCAGATGTGGTTTTTCATTTTGTCTTTTCTTTTTTCTTCATGTTTTTTCTTCTTTTCACTTTGTGTGTGTGGGCACAAGTTTTGAGGTAACTATTTGGTTGTACCCATTTTGAAGATAGGAACTAATCTCCAACAAAAAAGGAAGACTACATTCATTTCTTCACATGTCTCCCACCTCTTGGGAGTGCATTGTAACTGAATGGGAGAATCTTTGATATAGCGGTCCAATAGGGTTTTGACATGTGTAATTTCTGGCCTGAGGCTTGTTTTTCTCCTTTGTTTCTATAAGAAAAAATTCAGGGCCAGAAAGTTGGGGTTCATTGTTTTATACGATTGATACTATGAATTGTAAGAAGAATACTATGCATTTTTTAGGGTTTTTGATCTTAAGTTTTAGAGTTTATTGTTATGTATGTAATTTGGATAACAATATAGCAAGGTATATATAGATACATATCAATTGCATGGCTATTGTCTCTCCTTGTGCTCGTTTTATGAGTTATGAATGAAAGTAATCTAGAATGTTTTTTATTTGTCTCCATTTTCTCACTGGTGGATGTTTGATTTCATTATTTCTTATTGATTCAATGAATTGATGTAAATTCTTGGATGAGATTACTAACTCACTAAAATCAGGTGCTAGGATATTGATAAGTAGTATTAGTTATGAATGTAATAAGGGAATGATGTAATGCAATATATCTTGAGACTGTATGTTGATATTATTGAATTGTTACTTGGTTATATAGGTTGATTGTGACTCCATGCTTAGGATAAAGACACTAGTTCATGAAAAGTACTCATGGTTCAATTTATGTGTTGATTCGTATGCTAATCATTTTTAATTTATGAACTTTTATGGATACCATTGTAGTTGTTTCATGTTGATGTCCCATCTTATCATGCACTAGATATAAAACATTGATGAATAAGCTACCAACTTATTTAATGTATTAGGATCTTGAGAAAATTTATGAGAAGTATCTATTATTAACTATTTATTTGATTATAATTGTGTAAGGTTCATGAGCATACATTGTGGGATAACCCTCTCGGGTTTTACAAAGCCCAAATTGTAGGAGTAGAAGTTTTGCAGCTTTGACTCATTCATTGGCCAATACTTTTGGAGTACTGATTATTGGAAATGGTAAAATCCATAGGCATTTTTGGAGATAATTTTGGTTCTTAAAAACTAACCAACAAATTGGCGACTCTGCTGGGGACAGCTACATCCAAAGTCTCTAGTTTAGATTAGGTATAGTTAGAGTGAAGTGTTTGTTGTGATATTCTTCATTGTGTGAAAAATAATTGGTTTAAATTTTGTTGAATCTATCACATCACCCTCAGTATTATGTATGAATTCTTGTCTCATTTTGTCACCTTGTGTCAGGTTATGTTTAAAATTCTCTCAGAAGTTACAAGTACACAGTCAAGATCCAATCACTTTATATTTCCTAGCATCCTGGGTGGTGACTCTGAATTCTCTAACACTAGTGTAAAGTTAAGTTTTCAAAAGGAGCGTAAGAAAAGGGATTCTAACATATTTGAAATCATGAAGAAGACAAGAAGTTATGCAAAGAAACATCATGAACAGAAGGCAAAATCTGAACCTGCTAAAGAGAAACAACTTGCTTGGGTAAAGAGGGGCTCTGAATCACGTAAGTCTGTTGAATCTCCTGTTGAGGCTTCTCCTACAATCAATGTTGAAATGAGTAGTTCTAGCACCCATGAGAAGGCACACAAAGTTGAAGGGTCAAACATATACAAAGGAAGTTTCCTAATTGAGCAAGTGTTTGATAGTGAACTAAATATTTCAAGAGAGGAGGATAGGTGGGAGTTTTGGGGAAAGAATAAGGAGTTTTCAGAGCCTTTGACCCCTGGAGTTGGTTCTATTTTTAATAAGAAGAATATTAAGCTAAGAGGTGAATCTCTTGGTATACAAGTGTACCTTTCTCTTGAGGAAGATCCTATTGACCAACCCTACTATACTCCTACCCAAAGTGAGCATGGAGATGTCCTAGAAAATGAGAAAGACATAGATATAGACATGAAAGTTATGGAAGAAGAAGAGATAAGGCTCCAAGAAGAAGAATAGAATAGATTGAGAGAGTTAAAGGAGAGGTAAGATAGGATTAGAGCTAAGCAACTTGAGAGAGATGCTAGAAATAAAAAAAATGGAGAAAATGAGAGAAGATGCGGCTAAACGTAAAACCTTTGAGGAAAATATTCATAAGTTTACCTCTAAAATGACCAATGACATTCCTAAAGTAACAATCCCAATGGGAAATTATGCTACTAATACCTATACCACATCTATCTCAACTACTAAAGCCTTTGATCCTCCTATTATTGCTAAAAAGATGTCATTTGTAGATCACAGGAAAATACCCATTGATCAACCTAAGAAAATCACCTTCAATACCAATGCTAGTACCAATACCTCATCTACTGAAATCCCTACAAAGAAGGCCAAAATCAATCCAACTCCATCTACTGCACCTCCAAATCTTGAGATATTGAGGTTACGATTGGAGAATGAAAATCTACAAGAAGATTTGAAAAAAGTTGAGATGGAAGCTTCAAATGTTGAAATGGCTAGGAAGATTATTTTCCTTAAAATTTCCACATCCACTCTAGAGTCTTCAAGATCTAGACATAACAATTAGTAATTCTTATTATGAGGATGATGAAAGAAGTAAGAGAAGCATTGGTGATGGTGAAAATTGGAAGGGTAAAGATAGCAACCACTTTGATAATAAGAAAGATGGTGAACAAAGAGATATTCATAGGGATGAACATACTAGGAGGCCACTCCAAGTAGATAGATACCAGTAGATGTGTTTCATAGGAATACCTGGCTACCCTAACCCATTCCCTACAAATTCTAGACTTCCTTTAGTCAAATTCTCTAGTAATAATGCCTTGAGCGGTGAAGACCATCTCAAAGAATTTTCTAATGTTATGAATGATTTTGAGGTAGAGGTAGAAGATGTCATGATGAATTTGTTCAGGTAGTCTCTCATTGAAGATGATCGAGAGTGGTATAGAAGATTTCCTACCAAGAGCATTGGCTCTTGGGAGGAATTCAAGATAATTTTTAGAGAGCAATATGGTGACAAGATTGATTCAAGTTTTTAATTGAATCAATTTAATACTATTGCTAAAGGTTCTAACAAATTTCTTGCTGAGTTCAATACAAGGTTCCAAAAGGCTAGGAAAATATTGCCTCCTCGTTTGCAATTGAATGATCATGTATGTATGGTAAATTAATGGAATTCTTTTGATGCAAAAATGAGTTACCGCTTGCTAGTTAAGAACCCTCAAACATTGAGGGAAGCCTTCAAGATGGCAGAGCATATTGAGAATATTAGTAGAGCAACTGGTAAAGTTGGTAGAAGAGATGAACCGAAACTCTTTAGAGGGTCAAAAAAGGAAGATAAAAGTTTAGGTACTAAAGGAGGAACTATTGAGGACAAGCTTGATAATTTTATGAAAACCATAAATGATAAGATTGTGAAACAAGAAAAGGTGCAACCAAAAATTTATCAAAGAAATGAAAGACTTCCTCAGTTACAGGACCACACGTATAATACCAATTGGTATAATGAAAATATTGTTCCTAGTAATCAAATAAATACCCAGAATAAAGTCCCTTTGGACCCTCTATAGAAGAATTCAAGAAATTTTGTTGAAGATACCCCTTGGTGCATGACTTGTCAAATGCCACATTCTTCTCAGCAATGTGTAGTTGCACAGATGGTTGAAGTAGATGAAGACATGCCAGGAGATTCTGATCAGAAAAGTGAGGAGGATATTAATGTACTCATGGCTATGGGTGACTCTGATGTTGCCAACAATGAATGCTCTTCTGATGAAGACTTTTTTGAAGTAGATGTGGACAATCAAAGGAAAATTGCTAATACATATCATCAACAAGTCTTTTCTGATGAGGATGCTAACAATGAAGTTGAGGTTTACAACTTGGAAGCAATCGAAGAAGGTGTTTCATTAAGAAAACCCTCAAAGGAGGAGATTGCAAGATATACTATAGCCTTGGCCACCCAGGCTAGAAGTTCCTATCATTTGAGGAACATTTCAGTCAGTGGTGAGCAAGGTAATCCTGTTGGTCTTTTCATCAGGAGCATAATTTCAAGAGCAAAGAACACAAGCCTGATGGAAAAGTGGATGAAACCAAAGCTAAATAAGGTAAGGGAGATAAAACTTGGGCTAAGAGAGAAGAAAGTCCAAAGCTTACTTAGGAATTCAAATATCCAGTTGCAAAGATAAAGACACAAAAGTAAACTCCTGATGTCATAAGGAAGGATGCTAAGCATAGGACTAAGGCAATAGGAAATCAATATAAGGAGAGAAACAATGAACAAGGTATGCTCCCAATTGAATTACCCAAGTATAATCCCATTGATATGTTTTAATTACTTAGCCAAGTAAAAGTATCTATGCCTTTTATTGAAATGATGAGAATAGACGAACATAAGCAAAAGGCAATGGCCCTTATCAATGGTGTTGCTACAGCCTGTCATGAATTGGTGGAGCCCACTCCACTCCACCCAAACTGAGTGAAAAAGAAAAGAAATACAAGGAGGTTGAGGGAGTTATTATTGAGATTCCCTATATTTTTCTAGGAAATTTTGTAACTACTTGTCTTGAAAATATAGATATGTTCTTCCTCACCTTAGTGGTTAGGGGAAATTTTATAAAAAAATATATTATTGACTTTGGAGCATCCAACAATATCATGCCAGCTAAAATCATGGATGCACTAGGATTGAAAGTTGATAGAACACATGTCAAGTGTTATGTTATGGATGCAAGAGAAGTCCCTATCATTGGTGTGATAAATGAACTTCCCTACAAACTAGAAGCTTACCTTGACAAAGAATTCAAAATGAGTGTGGTAGTGCTCGATATCCCACCTAATTATGGAATGCTTCTATCTTGAAAATGCAGTGCATCTATGGGAGGCAATATACAATATGATATGTCTTATGCCACATTTACCATTGATGATAAGGATGTTCAAGTGATGAGAGAACCGAGGGTGCCATATATGCTCTTGAGGATGACACAATTCTTTTCATAGACACTAATACTAGTGATTTCAAAATAGAAGAAGCACCAAGAGAGGTTGATAGGTGTCCTACACCAATAGAAAATAAAATTTCAAGGTTGTATGAAAAAGATGGACTTTTGAAAATTTATTTTGATGGTGCAAGTTCCAAAGAAGGGTCGAGTGCAGGGATATTGTTGGTAGCACCTAGTGGCATTACTTACAAGTTTTCCTTCACATTATCTTTTGTCTGTATGAATTATGTGATAGAATATGAAGCTTTGTTATTGGGATTGAGACTAGCTGAGAAGCACAAAATAAAAAAGTTAATGGTAATTGGTGATTTCCCAAGTAAGAGCCAAATATGCCTGTAAAAATAATAGATTGAAGCAATAAAAAAATGTTGTCTCAGATTCCATTGAGAAATTTGATGCCTTTGGAATTGACTGGATGGAAAGAGGAAATAATAGATTAGCTGACTTAATTGCTAATATTGCATTAAGATCTGATGACATAACTTTCATAGGAATTTCTAAGGTGGAGGTACAAACAAGGCCTTCTATTCCTGACAATGTGTACAACTAGCAGATATTCAATGATGATGAAGATATTCTCATATTTTTGAATTGTGCTGATAAGTATGAAGGTTAGGAGATTGACTTTGGTGGATTTTTTGAAAATATTGATGGGAAGGATATGGTATTTGGTAAATAAATCATCCAGTTAAAAAAAAAAAAATCCCCAAAGGCCTTGTAGTTCTTGAGATGGTCTTTGACAGTTAGGATAAAAATAAGGTCAAAACAACTGTTGCTCACCCAGAGGACTTGGAGGAAATAAATTTTGGGACTAAAAATGCTCCGAAGAAAGTTTATGTAGGAAATGAGATGAAGCCAAAGGTAAAAGCAATGCTAATTTATTTTCTTAGAAAGTACAAACACGTCTTTGCTTGGTCATATGATGACCTAAAAGCTTATAGGGAAGAATTATTTCAGTAGGAGATTCCTCTGAAAGAAAATTTTAAACTTTGTAGGAAAAAGCAAAGACCAATTAATCCTACTGTAGCTCCCAAGATGCAAGAGGAATTGGTAAAGTTAAGATATGATGGAATTATAAAACCCATTAGATACTCTTCATGGGTGTCCAATCTAGTGCTAGTGAGGAAAAAGAATGGTGACATAAGATTGTGTTAGGAACCTAAATATATCTTCATTAAAGGACAATTATCCATTTTCGAATATGGAAGTCATGTTACAAAAGGTAATTGGCTGTGAAATATTGTCAATGATGGATGGTCTTTCAAGCTATAATCAAGTAAAGGTAAAGGAGTCTGAGTAGTATAAGACTGCTTTCACTACTCCTTGGGGGACCTATGTTTATTTCACAATGCCTTTTGGTTTAACAAATGCAGGTGCCACTTTTCAAAAAGCTATGGATGTAGATTTCTTGGATTTTATTGATTTGTTTATGGTTGTGTATCAAGATGACTTGAATTCTTACTCAAAAAAGGAAGAAGATCATTGTATGCAATTAGAAAAAATATTTCTCAGGTCACTTGAGTATGGAATATCTTTGAATCCAAAGAAATGTGCTTTTGGGGTAACTGAGGGAAAATTGCTAGGACATATTTTTTCTAAAGATGGAGTAAGGATAGATCCTGAAAGAGTAGCAGCCATAGATAAAATCCCTTAGCCTAAAAATGTCAAAAGAATTTTGTCATTTTTTGGGAAAATAATTTTTTTAAGAAGGTTTGTGACTAATTTTGCGAAAATCACAAGACCTATTTCCAAGATGATGAAGAAGGGAGAAAAGGTTCTTTGGGGTGAGAAGCCTAGTCAAGCATTTAAAAGGATTAAACAAGTTATCAAAGAGGATCCATTTTTAAAGTCCCCAGACTTCTCTAAAACAATGCACATTTTCTCTTTTGCTTCCTTTCATACTATTCTTGTTGTATTGTTACAGAAAAATAAAGAGGGCTTTGAACAATCTATTGCTTTTTTTAGTAAGTCTTTACAAGCTGCAGAGCTGAAGTATGACATGAATGAGAAACAAGCATATGATATGGTTAAGGCTGTAAAGAACTTCAAGACTTACCTACAAGGAGCCACTATCATAGAATTTGTACCAAGGGCTGCTGTGAAAGATATTTTCACTCAGCAAGAAACTACAAGAATAAGGTGTAGATGGATCAACAAGATCCAAGAATTTAATATTGATGTTTAAATCACCAAATTAGTAAGAGGTTGAGGCCTCACTAAATTGATGGAAAAAGCTAATTTGGAGGCAAATCAGATCAATGGAACAAAAGTGATTGATGTTGCACCTATCTGTGATATGCAAACATGCAGGTGGTACAAACGAATTGTCCAATACTTACAGACTCTGCAATGTCCTACAGTCATGAATGACAATGACAAGAGGACAATGAAATTGCATGTCATTAAGTATTTGATTATTGAAAATGAGCTATGGTGGAGGAACTTGGATGGTGTAATTCTTAAATGTTTGGATGGGAAGCAGTCATTGGAAATATTGCAAGAAATGCACAATGGGGTGTGTGGTGGTCATTACATGGAAAGACCATTGCACACAAGGTCTTAAGAGTAGGATTTTGGTGGCCTACTATCTTTAAGGATTCTCACAAGTTTGTTAAAGCCTATGATGCTTGTCAAAGGTTTTCTGGAAAGTTGAAGTTTCTAGGAAATTTACCACTTAGGCTTGTGATAGTTCAAGCCCCTTTCAAAAAATGGGGGATCGATTTCATTGGAGAAATACCAAAAAAATCCAATGGAGGTCACTCATGGATCCTAGTTGCCACTAATTATTTCACAAAATGGGTAGAGGCAATACCCACAAAGAAATCAACAAGCAAGGTGGTGGTGGATTTCCTACTAAATAATATTCTCACCAGGTTTGGAGTTCCTGAGAAAATTATCTCAGATAATGCTATCTGTTTCAGGTCTGGTGAATTCAAATAATTTTGTGACAAACATGGAATACAAGTTTCTTATTCTTCGCCTTACCATACTCAAGGAAATGGTCAAGCTAAATCTAGAAATAAGAGATTAATGAAAAATATCAAGAGAGTGATGGAGAAGAACAAAAAATCTTGGGACTCCAAACTAAAATTGGCACTTTGGGAAAATAGAGTGACTATGAAAAGGTCTATGGGTTATTCACCATTTAGCTTAGTATATGGCCTAGATGATAGGTTGCCATATAATAACTTGCTCAAGATGTATAAGTTCATACAGGAATATGATGAAGAGATATGCAATGATATGAAGCACACAGTAAAAAATTTGGTGCAATTGGATGAAATAAGGAGAGAAGCTCAGGGTAAAAATATGAAGATGCAGTTGCAAGTTAAACATCTACATGACAAGAGAGATTCTCCCAAAAAGTTTGAGGTGAATAGTATGGTGTTAGCCTAGAATGCGAGGGCTCAGGACAAGGGTAAACATGGAAAGTTTGAAGCATTATGGATGGGCCCTTATATGATAGCTAATGCACATGGGGGGATTCCTATTTCCTCCAGATCTTGAAAAGTGAAGTTTTCAAACTGACAGTACATAGACAGTTCTTAAAACCATACTTCAAAGTATGTTGTTATTCCATGTACACTATAAATTTTGTACATTTTGTGTATAGGTGTGTTTTTTTTGTTGTGTCTGGTTCGGTCATACTACCTAGTTTGAGTAGTTCCTTGGTTTGCTGGTTCCTTGTGTTTTGACTGGTCTCCTTCAACCATAGATTCTAGGAACTTGTCATGCCTACAAGAGACATACATCCCTAGTTGGAGCCATTGATGGAACCCCCTAATTTTTTTGTTTCATCTCCAAAATCTTGATGAGTTTAGGGAGCTGTGGGTTTTGTCTCCTGCTAATGTATAAGGGGGTTTTAGGTTTACTTTGGTCTCATTGGAAAAAAAACTTTGGAGTCTATATCTTCACCTTTGTTTTATTTCCCGGTTGAATCCTTGTGTTGGTCATCTATCCTTTATGTCATGACTCTCGACATCGAAACCCGTTGAGTGACAAACCCTTTGGTCTTGTTTACTAGTTGATCCTATGGGATTATTATTTTTGAAGTTTTCCTAAGTCAAGCTGAATATTTCCCACTGAAAAAATCTTAAGGCCTTTATGTCGTAGATATGGCTTCATCGACCTAGTTGGGTCTCTTTTAAGGTTAACAATTTTTGACATATGCATATTAAAGAGCCCTTGAATGTTGTTTGATCAATGCAGAAATTTGAGTCGTTGCCCACTTGCTCGTTCCATTTTGTCTCTCATTATTTTATTCATTCAGGCTCATGAGCAAAGGACATGTGTCCCTGATGATTGGTGGGCCAAAAATTGTTGATAAAGCATGCAACTAGTCATCAAAGAGGATCAACAGTGGGAGATGAATGAGGTGGCTACATCTGGATCATTCCCCGCATGCCCGTTTTATTTTGTTGGTTATTAAAAAAATCAAATGGGCTAGTGGGCGATTTCCACCTATCTTTGTTGATGATGGGCCTGAGGGTTAGTATTTCTAAATTTCAACTAGTTGATAGTTGATTGCGGGTGACATGGATTAATCTAGATCTCTCCTCACCATCCCATGTGGGCCCCATCTTTCTTGCCAGTTTCCCAATGGGGAAGCAACTATCGGCCACATGGAATAATCCTGAGGACCTAAAGGCATGGATATGTGGGTGAATATTTAATTGAAATCTCAACACAAGACATGGGAAGTAACATATGCATTACTAATATGCATATATTACATGTGCTTAAAAGATATTTCAATGTAAGTCATAGGTGTTGTATGAAGGATAAAGTTGTTGCTAGCTAAGGAGTGTGTATAACAAGGCTACAAGATCTGATCTTAGCCGCTTCTTGTCTTCCCATTGATGAAATTTGCACATGAGTTATGGCTCACGGGGTAAGGGAAAAGGGACATGTAGATCATCGATGTAAAGACAAAGAGGTGGTGGAGCCTGCATATTACAAACAAGTGTTTCCATGTGGCCTCCTGTCATTTGGTAAGTGTTGTGGTTGTACACAGTCAAATCTTTCATAATAACCTGATCAAATATGGATTATGGATCAATCAACTCTCCAAAAGAATCAATGGTTGGTATTCAAAACTTAGTTGAAGGCAAGCAAGTCATTCTTGTTTGCATGAGTAGGCCTTAATAACTAAAAGGACATTGAGCTACTGAAGTAAGGAATTACATTATTATTAATGCTTATCTTAAAGGCATAATTCACCATTACAAGTATAATCAATACACTCAAGGAGCTCATGTTGTGGTTTCTCAAAATTTTCTCATGTTGGAACCAGGGTTGTCAACTTGCAAAAAAGTAGTAAATCAATTATTGCTTTTCTTCTAACATTATTGATAAGCTGAGATTTCTCAAGCTTAAGTCTGTTAGGGTTTTTCTTGGTTCAGATTTTTAAGGTTTGATGTTCATGAAGAAGGTAATTTATAAATCATTCATTTGTATAATTTGTGCCAAACCCCCACAAAAGTTGTAGGCCTTGTTCAACTAAATTGAAAAAACCCTACCTTGTACTTCTTGCATTATGGCTCCTAAGGTAAAAGTATCATCTAAAGGGGAGGCTTTCATTCCCAAAAGACCTTTGAATAAAGACCTTATGGATCAATTACCACCCTCCACTAGTGACAAACCTAAAGGCCAATTGATTCCCAGAGGTCCTCAAATAGTAGAGGGTTTGTTTGATAGAGGAGGTTCTATCAGGGATGCTAAATTACCTTATACTGGATGGGAATTGTTTTATGGTTGGTTCAAGAACAAAAATATGGGTGTCCTAGTAGGAAACCATTGGAATTATGATTTGGGAAAGTTAATTGTGCCAAATGTCTATATCGATGCCGACTTGCTGAAGGCAATAGTTGCTAATTATGACCCAGTCATGAGAACCATCAGAACATATGATAGGAAAGAAATGGTTAAGATTATCTAAAGAAGAATTGGGTCTTTTTTTCAAGC
Organism: Sequoiadendron giganteum; assembly: GCA_007115665.2. Classification (NCBI taxonomy): domain Eukaryota; kingdom Viridiplantae; phylum Streptophyta; class Pinopsida; order Cupressales; family Cupressaceae; genus Sequoiadendron; species Sequoiadendron giganteum. The sequence goes on along the minus strand of CM021103.1, from coordinate 483,561,383 downwards.
TTACTAAATGGAATGATGAAATGCATAAGCTAAATGAAGATGCTCTTAGGCAAGAATATGGAAATACCAATATTTCATTCAGAGTCCACATCTTACCAAGATTTCTAGCAAAAATTGGAGGACGAAATATTGTGATAGGATCACATGATAAAGAGCCTTTCCATGTTAACTATTTTGTTCCTTATTTCAAAAGAACCTTCTATTCCATTTTCCAAATAACTGGTTATGATCTTGTTGTTGGAATGCCAATGGTATGGATGTATATGGCTGCCCATATCCAACATCCCCAATATTGTGCACTATATGATTATGCAAGATTTCTTTATGAAAGAATTCATGATGGACTAGTTATATTAAAGAAAGGTGAATCTGGGGTAAGATGCAACTGGTACTCATTGCTAATGCATATGTTTTTATACAAAGGCACAATTTACTTTAGAAAAAATATCGGCTTGGAAATAAAAATGGGTTACTCAGATCTGCCCATGCAATGTTGGACCACAGTCCTGGACAAAGATGATAGGACATATGATTATGCCACATTCCAAAATTCATTTTCTCTTGAACTAAAGAAAGCTTTGATTACGAAGTTACCCAGAATTCCCATTGTTGTACATGAGTTTTTTAGACCAAAGGAAAGAAGGCCTGAGATAGGAGTTGATCCTAATTGGGGAGATGTTATATCATTCCTTGATTACACTATCTTAAGAGTATGCGGTTCCAAAGTAGCACCTCACTTGTTGCCGAGGTTTATGCTAGAAATAATTGGTTTCCTTGAGATTATGTAGCGACTAGGAAATGTTGAGAATGAGCATTTGTTGAATAAGGGAAAGGGAACTTTCTTTCCTTCATACAAATGTTTCTCTGATTTTTTAATGACCAAAGGAGGTTGGAATAACATCCTTGAAGTAATCAAAACATACCGCATGTAGAGGACAGTTGAGAGGGTCAGATATGATCTTGAAGGTTTCATAGCTTGGTTGAATGAGAGGAACAAGAGTTACAAATATTTCCACATTTTCCAGTATCTAGAAGATGTAATAAGAAATATATCAGACACTTTGGAATAGGAAAATAGGTTAGAAAGGTGGATTGCATTCAATAAAATACAAAGGAAAATAAAGCAGGAAGAGCCTAGTTTCAGGGTCCTCCCAGAGGTTGAGGATATAATACAAAAGGTGGAGCATGTAACAAGGAATTTTGATTCAATAGTAGGCCATCTTGAAACTAAAGGGGTAGTTAGTAGAGATAAAAGGAATGCTCCAATTGCAGAAGAATAGAGTGGAGGAGGTATCCCTGCTATAGGAAAAGAGTCTATATCACAATCCCCTAAGTAACCAAGAATAAAGTTTTATATAAGAAGAAAGAGTAAGACAAAGAAATTTGATGAAGCCTGTGATCCCACTCAACCAGGGGAATACAAAATGCCTTCTCTTGTGTCACAAGTACCACAACCATCTCCACCAAGGTAGGCAGAGCTTGAAATTGTAGATGTTGACTGTCCACCACCTAGTAAAATACCACCCAGTGAGCCACCTTTGAAAATAAAAAAGATCAAGGCCACTAGCTTAGTGGATTATGATGATGAAGGCTCTGATGATGATATTTGGGTGTCAGAACAACAAAAAAGGAAGGAGTGCCTACTACATCTATAGTGAGAGAAACAAGTCAATTAGCAAAAATATTGACTAATCTTGATCTTAGAGGAATCAATGGAAGTGATGATATGCTGGTTGATGCATGTACTAAATTTTTGGATGATGACTCATTTTTAAAGACTCAAGCTTTTATGTAGTTTGCATATAGGGCTAAAAGAGATGAGTATGTAAAAATTACGGCTATAGAGAGGAGCCTTGATGCAAAACTACCTGATGCTATCATTCAGAAAAAAGGTGTTAAATGAGATGAGAGCCAAATTCCAAAACATGACTGCAAAGGAGGGTCAGGAATTGGTGAGAACTAGTGGTATCTTGTTGCTACCAGAATGGGATCTAGCTTCAGGTATAGCTTTCGACACAATCAAGAAATGTGAGAAACCACGATATGATACAAAAGAGGAAGTTGCACTTGCACTACAGGGGTATGATTTTAGTGAGGAATGAGAAGCCTTGGATATATGGTCATTAGCAACAAGCACAAGAAATCTAGAAATTACTGATCTTGCACCTAATTACAGTGGATGCCTAATAATAAAAAGAGTATCAGAAATATTGGCCTTAGAGGGTGAAAATATGCTACTTCTTGTTGTGCAGTTCACAAGGGCAACTATGGAGTCTGTGACTGTTGAAAAGGATAAACTCAGATCATAATTGAATAATTTTTTGGTTAAGTGTGGAGACCTTGAGAGGGATAATATGCAATTACATACAAAGGTAGAATTATTGGAAGATGTGTTACAAAAGTTACAACCTGGAAAGCTCAAGCAGGATGATGTTGACTCTCCCACTACTGCACAAGAGAGTGTATCCCTCGAGTTTACTACTGATGTAGGTTCTTCATGGGAAATGGTGCCAATTAATATGGGAAGTGCACCCATTTCAATAGTAGAACCTAGTATATTAGAAGGGCCACAAGCGGAAGGGGATATCAATAGGGAAGAATTTCTTAGGCAATTAAGTGAATACAAGGAAAAATGTAAAAGTCATGATGAAGAGGATTTTAAGAGAAATATGAGGATTGTCACTTCAGTACTAGAACATCTGAACAAAAGAGTGAATTAAAAATTGAATAGTATTCACTATAGTTATTAATCCATGGTTGATGCCATCGGAATGTTTGATATTGACAGAGAAAGAGCCATTCCACTCATGGAAGTTTGGATCCCTAGGAGCATGAGTTGATATTGATAGTATCCCAATCCACCTAGAAGGTTTAAGCCTACTATGGTTCTTGTGAATAAGATTGAGGGATACAGAGGAAATGTTGAAACATTGGAGAACAAGATAAAGGAATTGGTAAAATCCTTCCATGAATCTCATCATGGCCTTCTCCCTTCCATTTTAAGGGATGGTGGTGGTATTGAGACTTTACAGGAATGGAGAAATGAAGTAAATAATTTTATTGCATATCAAGCTATGAAAATTTGTCAAAAGTTTGATATGGAAACATTAACAGTAAATATGGATATGTTAGTCCATGCTGAGAATGTCCTGCTATAATTTGATAAGGATGTTAACTAGATTGTTACCAAGTATGCACCTTATAGATAGAGGGTTGATGAAGTAATGAATTTTCACTGGCCTACTGAAGAAGAATTCCTAGCATGGAAAGACATGTACTTAGAAGGAGTGGGAGGTCTGGCACTAAGGGTGGCAGGCAAGTGATTTGAAATTTTGAAGTCTACAACCATGATGAATAATAGATAGATGGTAATGCACTACATAGCCTAGATTTAGTATAGATTAGGCTTTTGTTAAAGTATGGGAAAATATAGTGCATCTTATTCAAAGTTGAATTGATGACAAGGCTGCAGATGTGGTTTTGCCTTTTGTCTTTTCTGTTTTCTTCATGCCTTTTCTTGTTTTCACTATGTGCATGGACACAAGTTTTGAGGTAACTGTTCAGTTGTACCCATTTTGAAAATAGTTTCTAATCTCCAACAACAAAGGAAGACTACATTCATTTCTTCACATGTCTCCCACCTCTTGGGAGTGCATTGTAACTGAATGGGAGAATCTTTGATATAGTGGTCCAATAAGGTTTTGACATGTGTAATTTCTGGCCTAAGGCTTGTTTTGCTCCTTCATTTCTATAAGAAGGCATTCGGAGCTAGAATGTGGGGGTTCATTGTTTTATGCAATTGATACCGTGAATTGTAAGAATAATACTAAACATGTTTTAGGGTTTTTGATCTTAATTTTTATATTTCATTGCTATGTATGTAATTTGGATAACAATATAGCAAGGTATTTATAGATAAACATCAATTTCATGGCTATTGTCTCTCCTTGTGCTTGTTTTATGAGTTATGAATGAAAGTAATCCAAGATGTCTTTTATTTGTCTCCATTGTTCACCATTGGATGTTTGATTTCATTCCTGCTTATTGATTCAATGAATTAATGTAAATGCTTGGATGAGATTACTAACTCATAAAAATTAGGTGCTAGGGTATTGATAAGTAGTATTAGTTATGTTCATGTAATAGGGGAATGTTGTAATGTAGTATCTCTTGAGACTGTATGTTGCTATTATTGAATTGTTACTTGGTTATATAGGTCAATTGTGACTTCGTGCTTAGGATAAAGACATTGGTTCATACAAATTACTCATGGTTCAATTTCTATGTTGATTCGTTAGTTAGTCACTTTTAATTTACAAAATTTTATGGATACCATTGTAGTTGTTTTGTGTTGATGTCCCATCTTCTCATGCACTAGCTATAAAACATTGATGAATAAGCTACCAACTTATTTAATGTATTAGGATCTTGAGAAAATTTATGAGAAGTATCTATTATTGACAATGCATTTGATTATAATTGTGTAAGGTTCATGAGCATACACTATGGGATAACCCTCCCAGGTTTTACAGAACCCAAAGTGTAGGAGTAGAATTTTTGCAGCTTCCACTCATTTGTTGGCCAATCATTTTGGAGTACTAATTATTGGAAATGGTAAAATCCATAGGTATTTCTGGAGATAATTTTGGTTCTTAAAAAAATAACCTTGACACATATTCAATGTTGAAATAATAAACCGTATTTTAAGTGTTGTATCAAAAATTGATGCCACCATCTATGTAAGAACTTCTTCCTTAAATAACTTCTAAGAACTTTTCAACACATTGTATGTGGAAAAATGTTTCTTATTATGCATACTATAAAGCCAAGTATATATGAATGTTGTCTACATCTAATTTTATATAGATACATATGTGCACACAAGAAAAGAAAAATGAAACACTGCATCAGATAGAAAAACATGCAGAGCACAAAAATTCACAGTAACAAACCCATCCAAAACCATCACCACAAAAGGTGAAGCATAAATCAAACAATATATTCTTTTGTAGAGTACAATCAACAATGCGTATATATGTGCATCTAACTTGATATATATATATATATATCGGTCCAGCTTTTGTTTTTCAGCTACATATATATGTATTGCATGCATTAAATAGGTGATCCCACAATACTGGTTTACAATTTTTGGCCTAATTGGACATTGAAATATTTTTTTCTAACTAAATCTTCACTTTCGAGCACCTATAGCGGCTAAATCGTGAGGAATTTGAAGATGATGCAAACTAGTGATTTATGAAATTTTATATGTAGATTATAAATATATTTTTTTCAAAATTTTTGGAATCAGATTTCACTTCTTTTCCCATCTCCTTCGAAAACTAGTTTTTTCAGAAAACAACATTTTTAAGGAGTGACACTGACCGTATACAACATAAATTTTTTTCCATGAAGGATAAAATTCTAATTCTTTTGAATTTAGATTTTTAACTACGATATCTAGTGCTTCCAATTGGTTTCATAGTTTTTTATAAAATATTTTTTCGTTAATCAAGTTTCAAAGTCAAACCAATTACAATTCAGACATAGGCAGATCATATACAACATAAATTTTTTTGTATGTATTGAAATTCATTTTTGTTGTTTTTGTTGGATCAAGGATTTCAATATCTGGTGCACTCATATTTTTATTTTTTATTTTTTTGATAATCTACTATTTTTCCACATGTGCAGAACAAAGAGCTTGATTTTTGGTGAAAAACCTATGTTTAATAAAATTAAAAAAGAAAATACATAATAAAACCAAAACATATTAAAATTATATTCGTTGGATAGATCGTTTTGAGGACTACCATCATCTAGTTGGGTTTTTTAAGTCTCCTCCATTTTCATCCTCAACCCGAGCTTTGAAGTGCAAAATTATGGACTTTTTTGGTGCCCAAGGGGGAGAAGGGGGGAAAAGAGGGGTTCAAGCGAACCCCCTTTCCTTTTGCATTTTATTTGGTGTTTTTGAACGAGAAATGTGGGCCAGCATTTAATGGGTTCACTCGAACCTAGGTTCTAACAAACCCTATTTTGGTTCGCTCGAACTAAATAGTTTGTTTGAACCCCTAAAAGCAATTTTTTTTGCATGGGGTCATTTTTTTCAACTTTTCCTTCCTCACTCAAATTGTAAACCATTTTTGTGGGTTTACCCAAATACACCTTTTTAGTTATTATTTCTTGCAACCTCAAAAAAGGAGTTGTTAGAATCATAGATTGTATAGTAAGTGCAATAAGAAACATTGATTTCACCATTGATCAGAGTGGTGGACGATGTATGTTCTTGCTCGGGAGTTTGGTGAGAGCCCCATGATCCAAATGATATGGTCGAGAGTAGGCCTCATTTTGTTTTGTTTGATTTTATATTTCCTATCTGCAGATCTGCATGTTTCTGATATTAGATGCAAATAACATTCATTTGTTTGAAGATCACGGTCTATGGATATATTTGTGTAACAACCTATGAGGGTCCATGGCCCAATATGGTAGAGTGGAGAGCAGGGTTTCTTTTGCTGTGTTTCATTTTATTTTCCCTATGTGTAGATATGTATCTGTGTCAAATTAGATGAACATAAAACATTCATATGCACAACAACCTCTATATTAATTGTAATAAAAAACATTGATATCACCATTGATTACGATGGTGGACAATGTATTTTTGGTTTGCCACTATAACCAATAGCGAGACTAATGTTTCATCTCACACTTAATATATAGCCTGCCATTCTAACAAATCCTTATTAAGGCATAGACAAATAAGAACTATCCTTAAAGACACACAAAAATAGCTAAGAATGCCTTATCAAGAAGAACATAAATTGATTTATTACTTTGCAACCATTGCCACCACACATAAAGAATAAATCAAATAATTTATTCAAGGCCACAAAAGAACAATCAACAATGCCCTCTGCACAATTTTTGATATGGAATTATTGGGTGTTGTTCTTTGGGTTTACCTTATTGTTCAAGATAGTTGTGAGTGAGGAGGGCAAGCTTCTGTGAAGTTGAAAGTATGATCATTAGTTGAGTAATTTTTGGGAAGGTTCTTGGAGCTTATTTTATGTTTTTTGCAGGGGCGATGGTTGAAAAAGAAGTACAAAAGTTTCGGTTGTGGTAATTCTTTGCCCATTTTTTGTAGGCGATGGAGAAAGAAGGGAGAGGAGAGAAAGCAGGCGGGAAGAGGTGCATATTGAAAAGATCATTTCTTAAGTATTTCAAAAATAATTTATGTTATTTTCCAAAGGGCGTTGTTGATTGTTGAACTTTTATTACAACCATCACCAGCACATGCAAACCATACAACAATTAATGTTGATGCCAAAAAATGTTTAAGAGAGAAAATATACATACTAAATTTTCCCTCAATTGACTGGTTGAGAAGCCAGTAAATTCAAACCTTTTGTTGACTATAATAAGGCCTTGCTTCTAACCATGCAATATATTATTGGCAACAAAAGATTTAAATTCATAGCCTTCTTGGTGAGTCAATTGAGAGAAAATTCAGTCTGGATGTTTTCTCTCCTCATAAATTTGAAGGGAAGGAGTTATGTAGTGAGGGAAAAATATGGTATACACATCTATTCAGATATAGCAGTCTATATATATAAATAGATATATACATGTGTACATATAGATATATATATCTGGTTATATGTGTGTGTTCTTGATTGAACCTTAAGGTCGTCTTTATTTTGTATATAGATATGTCAAGTTTTTTATATCAATATGGTTGTTTGATTCTTGTCTAGTTGGATTGCCACCTAGTGTTATATCTACACAATTGGTGTTCGCTATTTGAATGTTTATATGTATGTGTGGGCGTGTATGTGTGTATATGGTCATTTCCGATAAGGTTTTGTTCAATAAATATTTTTCTATGTTTCTATTGAAACCATTATTGTTTCATTTAAAGCTTATATTTTTTGGTTATGGTTGCAATGCTATACAGTTTATGTTGTTCTCCATAATTCATTGTTGACCATTTTTCTCTAGCTTTGGTTACATATTACATGCAACAAAAGATTTGAATTCATAGCGCTCTTGGTGAGTCAATTGAGGGAAAATTTAGTTTGGATGTTTACTCTTTTCATAAATTTGAAGGGGAGGAGTTATGTAGTGAGGGATAAACATGGTATTCACATCTATTTAGATATAATAGTCTATATATAAATAGATATATACATGTGTACATATAGATATATATATCTAGTTATATGTGTGTGTTCTTGATTGAACCTTAAGGTCTTTATTCTAAAATTTGATGACTAAATATTTGAATTTCAACACCTTGTTATGCTAATTAAGTATCATATGAACCATGAGTGGAATTCATTTTAATAAAAAATATATATTAAACAAAACATTATTTAGAAAAGAAAAGAAAATATTCATATTTATTGTTTTAAAAAGATATTTTTTAATTTGGGAAGAAAGTTGTTATTTGTTTCATCCTCAAAAAGGAATTCTCACAATAATAGACTTTATATTAAACATAATAAGAAACACTGGTTAACACATACAATGTTCTCAAAACCTTTTTGAAGCTATTGAAGGAAGAATTCAAGTACTTTTCCCAAGACTACGTTATAAAAAATAACAATATAGCCAAAGCTAGAGAAAGACACTTGACAATGCCCTATAGAAAACAACATAAACTACACAACATTAACTATCTAGTTATGTTGCAATCATGACCACTAAATGCAAGCCACAAATGAATAAACATCAGGTGTTATTACAACCATCACCAACACATGCAAGCCATACAACAAATAATATTGATGCAAACCAACATTTAATTTTGTTGGCCTTCTCTATCCACATGACATAAAGTCTTCCAACCTATTCCCAACGCACGCTAAGCACCTCCACAACCTTTTTCCACGGCTATCATCAAGGCCTAAAAATTGGGAAGGATGATGGATAGCAGAGTTGGCTGATGGGAATTCTGACCAAAGTTCAAGAACATCCGCCACCTTTTTCACAACCGCTAGAAGGCTCAAAAACTAGGAAGGCTAATGGGAATTCTAACCAAATCTCATGCAAATAGCCTATCGGCTAACAAGCTAGAGAACAACAATTAACATACACTGTATAACATCAACTATTTTATTGTGTTGCAACCATAATGACAAAATGAAAACCATAAATCAAATGATATTGGTTTCAAAAGTGACCTAGATGGTAAAACCAACTAAACACAAAAAAATGCACTATAAACAACTCATGCAAAACTATAGTCTTTTCTTAACAACACCTTATTTAAAACACAAAAATCTATCCTTTTCAACAGAACCTTATAAAAAATGAAATAATTCAACCTAAGCTAGAGAACAACAATCAACAATACCCTATGTAAATCAACACAAAATGTGTAACATTAACTATTTTATTCAGTTGCAAGCACACCCACAAAATGCAGGGCATAAATCAAACAATATTTGTTTCAACATCGACCCAGATGTAGAAACCCACAAAACACAAAAAATCACGCTAACAAACCCATACAAAACCATAGCCACAAAACACGAACCATAAACAAAATAGTATTGCTTTTAAAAAACAATATAGCCTTCTTTGAACAAATCCCTATTGAAAATGAGATGATATATCCTTTTCAACAACACCTTATCGAAAATGAGATAATATAGCCTAAGCTAGACAACAACAATCAACAATGCCTTATGGAAATCAACATAAACTGCATAACGTTACCTATTTTAAAGCCATACAACAACAATTAGAAATGCCCTATCAAAATCAACATAAGCTGTATAATGTTAACTATTTTGTTGTGTTCCAACCATATCCACAAAAATGTAATTTGGCTTAAACACCGACCTAGATGCAAAAACTCACAAAACACAAAAAATCACAGTTACAAAGCCATGCAAGATAATACTTTTCTCAACACCACCTTATGGAAACCTGGAACAATATAGCCTTTTCAATAGAACCTTATGAAAATGAAACAATGTAGCCTAAGCCAGACAACAACAGTTAGCAATGCCTTATCAAAATCAATATAAACTGTAGAATGTTAACTATATTAAAGCTAGACAACAACAATCATCAATGCCTTATGGAAATCAACATAAACTGTATAAGGCTAACTATTTTACTGTCTTGCAACCATAGGGACAAAACACAGGGCATAAATCAAACAATATTCATTTCAACAACGACCCATATGGAGGAACCCACAAAACACAAAAATGTACAATAACAAACCAATGCAAAAATATAGTCTTCTCTCAATAGTACCCTATCAAAAATGGAACAATATACCCTTCTAACGAGCACTTTATCAAAAATGAAACAATACAGTGCAAGCTAGAGAACAATAATCAACAATACACAAAACCCATGCAAAATGATACCACAAAACACCAAATTTTTTATTTCGTTGCAAACATAGCCAAAAAATGGAATCCATAAAAAGAAAGCCACAAAGATTCACAGTAACAAACCCATGCAAAAAAATACTCTTTTCTCAACAGAACCTTATCAAAAATTGAAACAATATAGCCTTTTCAACAACACCTTATCAAAAATTGAAATAGTACAACCTTTTCAACAACACCTTATCGAAAATGAAACAATATAGCCTAGAAGCTGGAGAACAATAATCAATAATTCCTAATTGAATCAAACATAAATTGTATAATATTAACTATTTTATTCCGTTGCGACTATAACCACCAAACATAAGCCATAAATCAAACAATATTGCTTTCAACAATGACCTAGATGGAGAAACCCACAAAACCATAGCCACAAAACCCATGCAAAATGATAGCCACAAAACACCAACCATAATCGAAACAATATTGCTTTTAACAAACAATATAGTCCTTTCTCAATAATGCCTTATCAAAAATTGAAACAATATAGCCTTTTCAACAACACCCTATCGAAAATGAGACAATATAGCCCAAGCTAGAGAACAACAATTGACAAAAACTACATAACATTAACAATTTGATTTCATTCCAAAAACACCCACAAAAATGGAAGCCATAAAGAGAAACCCACTAAAGTTCATAGTAACAAACCCATGCAAAAATATACTCTTTTCTCAACAGAACCTTACCAAAAATTGAAACAATATAGCCTTTTCAAGAAAACCTTATCAAAAATTCATAGTAACAAACCCATGCAAAAATATACTCTTTTTGGGTATGTGCAGGATCATCATGGAAATAATAGACCCTTAAGTGGCAATGAAAATTCAGAAAATCAAAGTTAGGAAAATTGACGTAAAAATTGAATAAGTTATCTATATTATTTCAAAAATATGTAAGAATAGAATATGTAGAAAATTGAATTTAGTTTCTAAACTACTAGGTTTATTTAAAAAAAACAAAAATCTATTTGGTGAAAATTTGATATTTCAATATAGTAGTACTTAAATTTCAGGGAAAAAATAATAAGGTGTCTATCTGACCACCCTAACCACAATAGAATGATAATATTTTTTATAATATTTTAGATATAGGTAGAGGACTCATGCCTCGATGTGATGCATATTTTTTTGTAATTTTTTTCCAAGTAAATAATTAATTATGCATTTTTTTATAACATATTTTAAAAAATATAAAAACTTGGATGTCTAACCACCTTAACTTGGTCAAAATTTCATGAAATTCATTTTTTTTTTAATCCTATAGTATGCAAAGCATAGAATGTGACACATGTTTCAAATTCAAAAAATGTGATACCATTTGAAAGCTATAGATGTTTTTCAATCAACCTATCTGTAACACCCCTCCGTTTTGCTTTTTGGACTGGACAGTGTGTCCTTGTTTTTCTTTGATTTGTGTTTCTAGATATTTTGATATTATCTTGTGTGTGTTATTTGATCACTAATTATAGAGCAGTAGACTATGTGATGTGATGTGGTTTATCTGATGTTTAATTTTACATTCTTTAATTAGAGTAATGATGTTAGTGGATATAACATGTGATTGCATATGAGATTATTTGAAGTATTGTGAAAGAGTCAGTTATAATGATTGTATTGGTGAAGGGGACGGGTTCACATCACTTGCTTGCGAGCGCCCTGTGATTCTATTATTTCCTCTTCACAGTGTGTATTTTATGCTGCTTATATATATGATGTTGGTTACTTTGTTTTTCAGGTTTGCAGGTACATGACATCGACTCCACCTGGTTTCATAGGTTTGAGTGTGTCGATCCAACTGTTAAGTTGAATGGGAGATAGTAGCTAGATAACTTGTGTCAAGTTTATGCCCTAGCCTTAGTGTGTCGCTAGTCATTTTTGTTGAGTCGTGGTTTACCTTGTTTGAATGATATTTGATTTTGAGAGGTGCTTGTTCATTAAATTAATTTTTAGAATAATTGCATTGTTTAAAAGTTATTATTTATTTAAATTAAAATTAAAATTGTGGATAGAAATTATATTTAAATTTATTAATAAAATTTAATAAAATGAAATAAAATAAAATAAAATAAAATTTATTTAATTAATTAAATTTAATCTCAAAAGGGTTGAATTTATTTATTAAATAAGTAAAATTAATTAATTAAGTTTTATGTTGAGTAAATTAAAAGAAAGCATATAATGTAATGTATTTTGAATTAATTTTTATTTTGGAGAAATTAGTTTAAAATTTTGGAGTTAATTTATTATTTAGAATTTTTAAATTAAATACAAAATTAGATTTGGTTGTTGAGGATATTTTCAATTATATCAACATGTGTAAGTTTAATTAATTAGAAGGGTTTGTTGCAAATTCATTCACAGAGAGAATTTTGGAGAGGAAAAGCTTCTTCAAGTGTGAGAGGATATTTTTGGGAAAAATTACAGACAGGATTGTTTGAAGAAATTTTTGGCTGTAGATTTACATTGGAGAATTCTAGTGAATTTTGTTGTGGTTGTGGACTGTTTTCTTGATTGGAATCACTATACTTTGAAGAGAAGCTGTGGAAGCTTTGGAGGAGGCTCTGCATCAAATTCTCATTTCTTGAAGCTTCGTCACCAGGTTTTCTTCTGTGTTTTTATTTGTTCTTGGTTTGCTTATTTAAAAATGGTAGTGATTAAATAATTGCTTGTTAAAACTATTTAGAAAAAGAGTTTGATATTTGAATAAAGAAATTAATTAATTAAATTTTGAAGCTTTTGTTATTCCCGTGAAATTTCTTCGAGGAAATTGTGAAAACTTCTGTAGAATTTAATTTATTTGAGGAAATTGTTAGTTTTGTTATTAAATCAAACTTATGGGTAAAACAACAAATTTAGATTTGTTTTAGAAGATTTAATTCATTGTAGAAATGAATTTATTTTTAAAACCTCTGTAGAAATTGTGATGGAAAAACCTAGAGGATTTGAAACTTTATGGATGTAATCTAGATTCCTCTTAGTTTTCTTGTTATTTTATTGTCTATGAATTTGAGAAAAATTGATTAAAAGATTTAGTTTTGAACCTCTGTGAATTTTGGATTGTTCTTTGGAAAATTGCATAATTTCACCTGTAGGTGAATGTTTTCACAAAATTTCCCCAATTTGTTTATTATGTTAAATTCATTTATATATATATATATATATATATATACATATGAGTTTATATATATATAGATAATATATATATATATAATTTTTATTTTAATAAAATACCGGTTTAAATTTTATTTTCACCGCCGTACGGTAGACATATTTTTGGTAAAAGTGAATGAAAATTCGTATTAAAAAGAGGAGAAGCGAATTCTACATTCGCAATTTGTTCTATGTTTTGTTTGGTGTTTGGGTGGGGGCGCAATGCACACCCCACCGCCCTCTCCAATGGAGGTGCGACTGCCTCAAAGGCAGCGCAGCCCCAAAGTGAGGCATGCATATGGAAGAAGGGTGGGGGGTTCGGCTACAACGAACCCCTCCCCAATTGAACAGTGTCCTTTTTTTTATAAAAAAACTTCGTGCAATTTCATGGCGTTTGCCAATGGTATTAAAGGGGGTTGGATATTGTTAATTTATAATATATAAATATGATATATATATTGTATATATGTTATATATATATGGTATATATATGTCATATTTTAAATATATTTAATTGAGATTAAAATAATTTGTTTAGTTTGAAATAAACAATAGTATATATTTAATATATATATATATATATATATTTATTTAAAGAGATATATATAATTAAATATATAAAAAATATATGTGATGTTGCATTGTTGGAATAATTATATTTGAATGGTAATTTAATTAATGAGAATAATTGGGTGCATTTGTTAAAGTTGGAAAGAGTTAAGTATAAGATGAAATGGTCCTTGTGTATAGTTGGAAAACTGGAAGAAATATAGGATTGGGTTAGAAAATTGAAAAGATTTACTTGCATGGATTTAAGTTGTATTAAAAGTAAACTAAGGAATTGATTATATGGAATAGGCAATTATTTATTTTCTATTAGAGAAAATAAATTATTGTGAGTGGAATATGAAAGGGATATGGATTTAGAATATCCAAAAATAGAAATTTCTTCGTGATTGCCTTATGTTTTATTTTCAATGTTTTTCGTAAAGGAATGTGAGTTTAAATTGTTTAAGACTTCTTATAATGAAAATGGAAATATGGGTATATGATCATTTGAGTTAACCCAGTTATTGTGTCTTTGAATTTGTCAATGTTACCTTTTGATTGGGGATGGATTTAGGAAATCCTAATAGTAGATTTGAATTATGACTAGAATTCTTTTTGTAACTTTTTCATCAAGTGGCATTTTGGGAAATGGGATTAAGTGTTAGTCCAAAATTATAAGTCTTCCAGAGGATCTTAGAGGATGAGGGTTGTCGATTCTTTATGTCAACTAGTTGTTTTTCCCTTGGGTAGTGCATGGTGTCTTTTCAGTAATTTACCCGGTTTCCACGAACGAGGATGTTTTGTGCCTCCTTTGGAAGGAGTGCGTTATGTGTTTTGTTTCCTCCAGTGTTTAGAGTGAGTTTTAGTTTATGTTTCCTCCTAATTTTGGAGTGGTTATGTTATCTAGTTTGTGTGCACTTGAGATTCCCTTGGTGATTGGTTTGTATGTGTGTTGTCAATTAGAAGAGTGGCTTCTGTTAGGCATCGAAGCCCAAAGAGGTAAAATAGGTAACCTTCAGAGGTGATTTAATCAAGTGATAACTAAATTAATGTACTTAGATGATTAAGATGCATTTCACACTAATCAAGATAATTTAGCCTCACTCATAGACACAAGGGCTCATTTAGACTTGGGATGAGTGAGAAAGCCTGAAATGGCATAGTCATCTGTCTTGTCCATATGAGAGGTATTTGATTCTACATGAGTGAGCATGGGGGCCGGGGTTTGGTTGAGGTCACCAGGATTACCAGAGCCTATGAAGAATGCCCAGAGGAGATCTCATGACTAACTATGTGATGACACTCTGTCTAGGACAATAGTTGGTATTTGTTTTGTGTGTATGTTTCTCTTAACATACTTGATCTATTTTATGTCTGGAAGCAATGTGACCTTATATCAGTAATGTGAGAGTTGTACTTGTTTAGCTCATTTGATTGGCTATGTTAGTATGAGTTTTCCTATGGTTTGTGGTTATATATTTTTTTCCATGTTACATTGTTACTATCTCCTAGCATGGGGGGTGGGACTTCGAGTACCACTTGGTTGAGTGGAACATGCACCATACACCATTGGGTCCCCATTTATCTTTAGTACTTGGTGGCGAGACATCTAGTTGGACGGCTCGTGGTTCTTGTTTTAAATTCAAGCATTGTAATATTTCAATTTTTATAAGTTATTTTATCCCTCTTATGTTATGAGGTGGAATTCTATAATTGTAACACATATATACTATTGCCTCATTCTGGGAATGAGAGATGTAACTATTGATTATGAAAACTGTATCTTGGATGGTTATCTCATTATGTTATGTTATACATTTATGTTGATTTAATACTTATTGATTAAAGTAAATAAATGTTATGGTTATATGTAAGATGTTTGTGTGGGTTTAAGTAATCCCAACCTTGTAGCCTTAGAGGTTGTTGTTAATTAGTAAGTGAATGTGTACGTTAATTACTCTTTTTTTTTAAAAATGGTTCGCTTAAGTCATTAATTACAACTTCCTTTAGGGTTACTTGGTAGGGCATTACACTATCAACTAGGACTTTAGTCGTAATTCAAATAGAAAATGAATAATAGTTATTTATTAAATTCAAAGTAAAGCATAATAATTTATATTGGTGGAAAGTTGAGAATCTCCTTTAAAAACCCTTTTCATTTCATCAATTTTGGGTAAAAAAAGAAGTCATCAGCCACATGGGCCATCATATCACTTACATATCACCACTTTTTGGCCCATCATGATCCTGCACATACCCTTCCTCAACAAAACCTTATCAAAAATTGAAAGAATATAGTCTTTTCAACAACACCTTATCGAAAATGAAATAATATAGCCTAAGCTAGAGAACAATAATCAACAATGCCTAATGGAATCAAATATAAACTATATAACATTAACTATTTTATTCTATTCCAACCATAACCACAAAATGGAAGCCATAAATCAAACAATATTTCTTTCAACAACGACCCAGATGGAGAAACCCACAAAACCATAGCCACAAAACACCGACCATAAACGAAAAAATATTGCTTTTAACAAACAATATATTATTTTCTCAACAGTGCCTTATCAAAAATTGAAATAATATAGCCTTTTTACCAACACCTTATCGAAAATGAGACAATATCTAGCCCAAGCTAGACAACAACAATTGACAAAAACTACATAACATCAACAATTTTATTTCGTTGCAAACACAACCACAAAATGGAAGCCATAAAGAGAAACCCACAAAAAAATCCATAGTAAGAAATCCATGCAAAAATATACTCTTTGCTCAACAAAACCTTATCGAAAATTGAAATAATATAGCCTTTTCAACAACACCTTTTCGAAAATGAAATAATATAGCCTAAGCTAGAGAACAATAATCAACAATGCCCAATGGAACCAAACATAAACTGTATAACATTAACTATTTTATTTCGTTGCAACCATAACCACAAAATGGAAGCCATAAATCAAACAATATTAGTTTGAACACTGACTTAGATGGAGAAATGGGCACAAAACACAAAAATTCACAGTTACAAACCCATGCAAAACCATAACCATAAAATGTGAACCATAAAGCAAACAATATTCATTTTTACAAACAATACATTTTTACAAACAATATAGTCTTTTCTCAACAACACCTTATCAAAATTTGAAACAATCAACAGTACCTTATCGGAAACCAAATAGTATAGCCTACCACAAACTGTGAACCACAAATGAAACAATATTGCAAAGGGTTTTTTCAATATGCACCTCTTCCTACTTGCTTCAAATGTACCTCTTCCCACTACCTTCAAACACACCTCTTCCTACTAGCTTTCTCTATGCTACCTTATTTCTCGAACCCTGCAAAAAAATGCATAATGTTAACAAATTTATTCTATTGCAAAAATAGCCAAAAAATGGAAGCCATAAAGAGAAACCCACAAAAATTCACAATAACAAACCCATGCAAAACCATAGACACAAAACGCGAACCATAAATGAGTTTTTTCTCAATAGTAGCTTATCAAAATTTAAAACAATCAATAGTACCTTATCGAAAATCAAACAATATAACCTCCCACAAATCACAAACCATAAATGAAACAATATCGCAAAGGGTTTTTTTTTTTATCCACCTCTTCCCACTTGCTTCAAACACACCTCTTCCCACTAGCTTTCCTGCACATAATGGGCATCCTCACAGAATAACCTCCACCCACCTTCACAAAATTTGGACAATGCTTGATCGAACTTGCACCCTCACAAAAGCTTACCCTCCTCACTCATGGCTCTGATAGTAGGTATAGCAACAAAACGAGACCCAACAATGCCTTATCAAAATTTTTGTAGACATTCACTATGTTTCTCGAGGTTGTAAACGATAGTTGTTATTACAACCATCGCTAATACATGAAAAGCATACAACAATTAACGTTGATGTGAACCAGTGTTTAATTTCAATAGCCTTGTCTATCCACACGGCGGGAAATCCGCCAACCTACTCCCAACGCGCGCCAATCGCCTCTGCCACCTTTTTCACGACCGCCAAAAGGCTTAAAAATTTGGAGGCTAACAATATTTTTGACCAAAGTTCAAAAACATCCGCCACATTTTTCACGGCCATCAAAAGGCTCAAAAACTAGGGAGGCTGATGAAAATTTTGACCAAAGTTCACACAAATAGCCTAACAGCTAACAAGCCTATATTTATTTAATAAAGGGTGTGTTAACTTAATGTAGGACCACATAATAAAATACCTTCAAGTGAGTAGATAACTAGGGTATGCAAAGGTCATGTACCACCTCTACACCCCCTACCTTGAAAGAAAAGGTCATGTACCACCTCTACAACCCTTATCTTGAAAGGACAATGCCTAATCGAGGAATAGTTGTTATCTCAACACAAGAAGGTACATGTTGAGTATCTTCAGGAATGATATTTCACCTTACACTACAATAAGCAATGACCAAAAGGTCTTAAAATAGGCTATAAAAGTCTTATCTAAGGATATCCTCAAAATACCTCAAGGGTACAATATGAGGCCTAATTTGTGAATTTGAAAGTGAAAAAATATCAAACAATCGAGAGAAGAGGGTAAGCCACCCTTCTCCTTCACTTCGCCAAGGTATAAATTTCTTGGGGACTTAGTTTGATTGAAAAAATTATAACTTCCAAGAGGCTTATCTTTTGACTCACCCCTACTATTTATACTCCATCAGAATACTAGAGTTGAGTTTGTCCCTTGGGGTGATGAAATCCCCAAGCAACCCCTCTAAAAATAAAACAATACAACACCTATTTCTGATCCTCGAGATCACCCTAGGGTGCAAGAGGAGAGCATATGTAAGTGTTCTTGAGGTGTAAAAGATAGTTGTGAATTATTATCCCAAATCGAAATGTGAATCCAATTTTAAACCCAGTTTCAAATGTGAAAACAAACAAAATAGACAAAGAACACAAAAAATAAAATGTCTATAATTGATGTCTTTAATAAAATATCTTTCAAAACCAATGAATTTAGTAGTTTTCAAGATTGAAGGCTTTGAAAGATAAAAATACCTACACACAAAAGTCAATAAAAAATAGCAAAAAAGTTAATCTTACTGAAAAACAAATAGAAAAAATAGATTCTTTGAATTTTTCTGATAAGTTTTAAGAAGCCACTAAAAGGAATAAAATATGAAAAATTTACATGAATAATTGAAGTTGAAAAATAAAAACATTATTTTGAATGAATTTACTTGAATTATGGAGCAATTTTTGACAAAATACCCTCACCACTAGATCAACATTTGAATCAGCTTTCCAATGCCTTCAAAATTTCAAAAATCTGATAATTTTTTTTCAAATATTGCATTTTGAGTGACAAGTTCTTTTTATGGAATTGAAATGGTGAGTGAGAGGACATATAAGCCCTATGCTCATTGGCTTCTAGTCACCCAAGTGACCAACTACCAAGCACCAAGGGTTGAGGCTAGGGGCCTAAGTCCCAGTAAGCTCCCAAACGCTGATATGATCAAGAGCTAATTTAAAAAAAAAAAATTAACACGTGCCACTTAGTTGCATTATATAAAAGAAGGGGAAAATGTAGACATATAAAATATTCCCTAGGTCTATTCATCATCACTAAAATTATCACCTAATCCCTAATTGACCAATTTTATCACCTAGACCTACATCCCATCACCTATTCCTAATTAACCTAGGACATATCCCTTTCACCTAAATTCCATAACTTAATTAAATAATCATATTATTTAATTAACCACCATTTTCCATCTCATCACAATAAATAAATAATTAATTATATATTCCACCTATTATCCATCTCACCCATGTGGATAAAATAATTAAATATTATTTAATTAAGCCATTATTCTCTCAAAACTTTCCAATAATAATGGGGACTTAAGAACACTTTTCCTTGTGCTCCCATTATTATTTCAACACATTTCAAGAATATTGGGCACCTCAAAACACTTTTCCTTATAGTCTCCTTATTCTCTCAACACATCCCAAAGTTACACCCCTATTAGGTGCACATGTCCCTATTTTCCCTCATCATCACAACTACTATTGGTAAGTTAATCCTAGCCATTCACATTCTAACTACCTTCATCTCCACCCTTCATTCTCTCCCATATCCTAGGGAATTCCCCTCAACCATTCTCTACCCTTGATCTCGCAAATTTTAGATCTTTTCCATCCATTCCTTGTTCCCAAAATCTATAAATTCAAGCATCCTCTCATCGAAATCAATCAATTATCATTCATGCTAAGTATATATGTTGTCAAAATTGGTATCATTCAAGCAAGGAGCATCCACATACCAATCATTCAACAATGGAGGTTTATGTTAACTTTTGATTTTATTTCTTGTGTTGTTAAATCTTGTTCTACTTTCATTGTTGAGCTCTATCTAGAGATTTTTCTTAGTTTGGAATATAAATTTATATTGTTTGTTTGTTTTTGTTTGAGTTTCAAATTTAGGCATTACACAACCCATTAAAATAATGTTTTATGAATGCTAATAAAATTGATTTCATAATAAAAAGATGATTCCTTGTGAAGGTTTTATGAGTTAATTATTGCCATGGAATGATGTTGACAATTTGCATGATTTGGCTATAAGTAAGTTGATTTCTAGAAATAATTTTTTTCTTCACTTTCAAGCTCAATTTTTAGATATTTGATCTCAAGTTTATATTTTCTTTAAAATTAACTATTTGTGACTACATAACTTCTAGAGATATTCAAGAGGAGTTTTCTCTTTCATCCAAGGCTTTATTTACTCCAATAGTAGATGTTTTAATAATTGTCCTTAATTCATAACTTGAAAGTTTGCAACACATCAATTTGGAATGTCATCTTCTCAAGTTTCAACATGAAATCTTTTTGAGTCATGTGTTCATATTCAACCACCAAGGGAACTCATGGATTCATTAAGAAGAAAATTTCCTTGGATGGTCCTTATGATGGATATCCTTCACTTGTCATTAAATAAATACATCCCAAGTTATTCAATATGTGTGTCATATCCTTCTAGAAGGGATGAGCTGGGAGTGTTTGAGATTGATTATATCTATTGAGACTTTACAAAATTGTGTGCCAATCAATATTATGATCCTCATTGTTGTCCATTTCTCCACCTTTGAGATTTCCATTGCTTTCCTTGGACAACACAAAGGATTCAAATCTTCTATACCTCATTATCTTTATCAATGTCTAATATTCATAAAAACCAATTTTATTAATTAAATCTCATTGTATTAGTTGACTCAAAATTCTATTGGCTCCAATTATATTTTCCATTAATTTTATCTTTGTAGAGAAATATAAAATATCTAGATCTAAGACAATGTGTCTTCACAAATTCAGTTGTATCTTCTATTGCATACATTATGCTCTTGTTGTTTGGAGTTTGAACAATACCTATATTTGAAGTTCAATTTTCTATATAGTTGCATACCTTAACACATAATTGGATTCCTTTTCTTCCAATTAGAGTTGGAATATTTTCCTTTGCATCTTTCTTAAGAAGTATCATTCAAAAGAAAATTAACATCACTATTTTGTAGCTCTTTTGTAAAAGAAACTTCAAATCTTTGTATTTGTAGACTCCTACTTGAGATCTAGATCATTAGTAACAAAAGGATCAAGATATTTATGCATCTTGGGAGAATTTTTTTTAAGAATTCTATTAGCAATAGATACATTCTTTATGTAGACTATATCATTATTATTTGATTATATAGTCCATATATGTGTTGTATATGATTCAATGTTCCATGTACATATATTTTTTTTATTAGACTGCAAGAATTGGGTAGCACGACCCCCTATAAACTGTAGTGTGCCTGGTAAACTTTTTAACGTGACCGACGGCGCTGGCGCGACATGCCCTCCGGTACCACGGGGGTGGGGGAGACTAGACCTTGTGACCAACCTCTTGCAACAGGAAAGATTTAGCCAACTGATCTAGGGCCCCAACCCCTTCCATGTACATATTTACCAGGATGGTTGTAACTATAATATTTGGTAGAATTTCCCTATCCATTATGCTTTAACATCTATCCAAACCCTATTCAAAAGCTCTCATTTTGCATGGGTAGGGAAGAAGATAAAAAAGGTTGTGACATTTGGTTTGACACATGTTAAGTGTATTTACATTGATTTACAAATAAATAAATCAATGAATCTTGTCATGTGTGTCCTATGATCATGGTATTCCATAAGATGAGCTTTCTTTGAGGTGTTCTATTGAATAGTTTATGCACTTACCTATTATTGCATATTTTGTAGACATGTCTATCAAACATTTTAGACATAATATCTCTGTTTAATATTTTATCTTTTGATGATCATCCAAACCCTATATCAAAACTCTCATTTTAGCATGAGCATGGAGGAAGATATCAAAGTTTATGGAATTGGATTTTGCACCTGGTCAAATTTCTATATTTTCTATACAAATTCATAGGGCATTCCCAACTATAACATATAACAAAATGCATTCCATTGTTTTGTTTAGGAACTCCACTTTAGCATAGGTCATGAGAATAGTGGCAAGGACTATGAAATTTTGTATTATACACCTATAGATTACTTTTCCTTAGAAATGTATAACACCTTATGAACATGCACAATTTATGAACATTTTTCCACCATGATGTTCCCTAATACCATATGCATTTAAAGGAATTTTGGCATGCTATTCACATCCCTTGTCGATATTTTAACTTTTATAGAGATGTCTACTAGGGTGTTGTAAAAAATATAATTGGCATGTAAAAGTTGTGGGGAGCTCTTGGAACCAAGGTAACTCTTGAACAATTCCACATGATTCAAAACTCCTTTACAAGTTCCACTCAACTTTAAAACACCCGTCAAAGAGAAGTGTTGGGAGTTTGGGGATGTATTAAATACTATTGATAATTTTAACTAACCTAGTTTTAAGTCTTTTTGTAACCATAAAGCTCTCAATAATAATGAATTTCATTCTTTTAAATTTTTAATAAACCATAAAAATACTCACAAAGAGAGAATTTTGTCCATTTTATGAATCCTTAAATAAAAAAAGTGTTATCAAAGTGTAATGCTAGGGTTGCATTAGCATTAAGTGAATTTTGGTAGGCCCAAATATGTTCCAAAGTATTGACATAATGGTCATCAAGTGTTTTTATTTCTTGGAGAAGAAATCCATGATAAGTATTATCATGGAAAAGCTTATGGAGTTTAACATGAAGAGAAGGAATATCAAGCTCCAAAGGTACAATTTATTTAACATTGTACATGAGAGAATAGAATGTAGTACCTATTGGGGCAATAGATGCTCAAATTATAAGATCATAAATCATAAGAGAATAAGGAATTCCAATATTTTCTATTTTTTCTCAATATTTCATACATGATTTATGTTTGACCATTAGATTATAGATATGTCGCATAGAAAAATAATGTTGAATGTGGAATTTATCAAGGAATTTATTCATATATTTATTCTTAAATGAAGAGATATTAGCCTCATTTTGACACCACAATTTATTAAAATATTTTACATCAACTCAATAAGTTTTTCCATGTATTAAACACTTCTATTGAGTTAGTTTTGATAAAAATGACCCAATCACGGACTCAAGAAATCAAGTCACTCTTAGTCACAAATTGATAGTGTCACATTTTTTTGTTCTATTCATCATAATTTTCCATGTTTGAAATGTCATAGTTGATTTGGTTCATGTGGATTTATTGAATCAAATTTAGGATGGGTTTTCCATTTTGAATGAGAATCATCTATCATTTTAGTTATAACCCTCAAAGGAATCACATAGTATAACGAGTTACATAAATGATTAAATCCAAAAATACATAAGAGTTTGAATTAAGTATTTTTATAGCCTAATTATTTAATCAAATATGGATAGTTTCTTGTTCATCAATTAATTAATTTTCTTTTATTATTCACATCATACATTTTTATGCATAATTTACAATAATTACATATATAAAGACATTCATTTACATCAAACAATTAATCACATTAAACATATTCATATATCAGCATTAAAGCAATCTATAATAAACATCATTGATAAAGAACTAATCTCATAACACATGCCTTAATCTTCTAGAAAGGAAAATAGTTTTTTTAATGTTTATTTGCACAACCCACTTAGGAAAAAAAGTGAGACATACATTCATCCTATCACCCTCACATGATATCACAAATATTGTACATGTAGAAGCTAATATTACATACTATGACATATCTTCATCTTACATGATGGCACTTAGCACACCATTTCCTATCATTAATTATCCTCAAAGTGGGGGGAAAATGGAAGAACTAATTTATCTCCCATTACATAATATTTCATGATCACATCATTTGAATTAGGTTAGAGGTAGAACATTGATATATATGTTATTTTGTACCTTTTTCACCTCTACTTAGATCAAATCCATAATGATATTGTATATAATCCATTTTATAGGGGAAAATATTATCTCGATCTCATTCATAGTTTTACATGGCTTCATGCTTCTATATGTCATGGAAAAACTTAGTCACATCCTCATAATTTCCTTATACATCATGAATCCATTCTCTAATTTACATAGTATTATAGTTGTATGCTTCATAGGGGTTAACCCAGTCCCAACTCCATGATTCCATTCAAACTTAATTTTTACATGGGTTAATTCTTGTATCTATCATGGTGACCAACATAGTTACATTTTCATGATTGCCTCAAACATCACAACTCCATTTGTACCACCCTTGCTATATTTTGTTTTTTACACATTTGTGACATATTGAAGATGATTGTTTTATGTGAAATAATTATGTTTTGTAGATACAAATAATGACCTTATGGGTATAGGTATGGATGATGTTTCTTTTTAAGTACACAAAGAATTATGAGGCATCAACCATAATATATCTCGGATTTGTTTGTTGGTTCATTTTCTACATTATACCTCATTGCATAAATGTCATAATTGCATGTTCATAGTCTTTATTTGACTCATTTTCCACTCTAATATGTAGCCATAAACTCATTAGCAAACCACCACTCTAGCTTCCAACGATTTGGAATGATCACCACTTACAACATTCCCACATCTAAGACTATATCATAGGTGTTTCCCTATCCCTTGATATAGTTCGTGCTACAACTTAGTCCACTCTTTTTGAAATTAAAAAAAAATTCTCTCTTGAGCTAACTTTTCTATAAAATAAATATTACCTCATTAGATTACATGCCAAAATATCAAATTGAGTGACTAAGGATGTGTATTTATAGGCACCTCCTAGATCATTATCAATATACGAGAAAGGCACATTAGTTACACCATCATTTGATATTAGAGTATCAAAGGATACAAATCTACACAAATAGCATTTTATCACTACATAAGTCATAGACATATCTCATCTTCTCATATGCATGGTTTGTTTTTGAATTTGTACATTAGCATAGGTGATTTACTCTAATCAACGAAGTTGGCAATCTCCCTTTTCTTTTATGGAAGGCCCCATCACACTTTTCAACACAACTTATTTAGAAGCAAGTGTTGAAAATATGGGTGAAACATAAAATGCCTCACCAATGGAGGATAAATCCACAACAAATGGACTCAGATCACACAACTGAAAAAGAATACCCAAACCAAATTATGAGCATAGACTAGTCCTATATTAGTGTGATCTTTGATCAAAATTTATTATAGAATTTAAAGTGAACGTCTCATTTTAAACTTAAAATAAAAGAATCTTGACACATCCCTACATTAAAATTGACAAAGAACTAATCTCTTTTTTTATCACTAATTTTTTATCTCAAAATTCAAATTTTGGATTATTTTTATTACTTACTTTTAAATGAATGCTAAATCAATCATATGTATATACATATACATATAATCTCCTTATAATAAATTATTTTATATTTTATTTCTTAAACTATATAACTAGAAGTTAATAATTCTTATGAAGTATGGTTTAATGTATTTGTGAAGAAATATTTAACTCTAAACTAAATCTTTGAATGTTAGATAGACAATAGTAACAGTAACTGTATTTAAATAATATGAAAACATTAATTTTCTTTTTTAATAAAGAGAGATAGAAAATATATGAAAAAAATGAGTAACAGATTACAATTTTATACTTTTCTCGGATTTTCAAATGACAATAATCATTTAAATAAAAAGGAAAATAACAAAAATTATCCCTATCATAAATCCCATAGAAACCGGAAGAACATACATCATTGATCATGGAAAAACAAAAAAACCCTAATAAAATATATCATGGTGAAAATGGAAAAACTAAAAACCCTTATTCCTATATGAACTGATCATTATACTGAAAAAACTTAGAAGATTTATCAGAAAGTAACGACATTAACTCAGAAATATTTCAACGATGATACATTAAAGGCTCAATTACAAAGCGCCGTAGCCTTATACTGCTAAGAAATAGAAAACAGTAATCGATTTCTATGAACACTAATGGTGAGAGAAAGAAGGAAAGAGAAAACAGTAATCGATTCCTATGCAGATGAACATTTGAGCGCATTGATATGATCCTTGCCAAGCAATCCTTCAATGAGAAACTGCTCCAGATACTCTTCGTAGGACGATGCCGAATACAGTGGAGGATTCTCATCGCTTATTAATTCTTTGAGAAGTGAGATATTACATCACGAGACGCTGGAGTACAGAACATGGGCCATGACATCCTTACGCGATCTTTATGAACAAAACTCCTTTCCTCAACGCTCTTGTATCTTCCATTGCTGAGTATCTGCCTTACAATCCGGATCCATGACAAAAAAAAAACAAAACGTTAAACTAATGAAAGAAATGGACGTAAAATTCTGAAGCATTAAGATAGCCTGTGGAAATATCCATGGCCAGAGGTAAAGATGAGTGCGTTGACCTCGATTTGATCACCAATATTAACAACAAGGGCGCCCGGGATGCAGGGAACATCAATCCATCCATCGCCCTTCCGAATTTGCAGGCCTGGGGTTTGGTCGTGAAGGAGAATTGTGATGGCGTCCACATCAGAGTGAGGTGAAAAGCCCAACGCCTGTTCTGGCTGAGGACAGGGCGCGTAGTAGTTTATGTTGAGATGGATCTCCTTCCTCTCTCCACCCAACGCCTCCTCAAAAGCATTTTCATTAGCCAACCCGAGGCCGCCACAGAGCGCCTGCATCAGAACTTCACACAATTTGCAAATATCTCTGCCATACTCATCCAACACTTCCCTGCAAAACAATACGGAAGGCGGATCAGAACAGTCATGTACACAGGCATACATATGAACAACGATTCAAGTGACAACACACAGTACTCTACGTGAAATCAGAAGGCTGTTTGAGCCACTTGCTCATGACTCTCTGCGAAACAGGCCACACGATATTATAATAGTAATCTTTCCAGTCTAATTTTGCATCCGCGGAAGGCCCTACGCTGGTGCCATAGCCAAAATGATTTGTTCCTCCTTCACTTTTGTACACTTCCTTTTGTTCCATAGGATGCTCAAAGAAGGCCTTGCCCACAGCTTTTACGCGAGCAATAAGAGACTCCGGAATTCCATGATTAACAATCTGGAAAAAACCCCACTTCTCTGCAGCGCTTGAAATTTCTGTTACCGTAGCTTTGTTAAGAGGTTGGACGGTCAAGCCATGCAAGTCAATGACTGGAATCTGGGCATCCTGTGTAGGAGGAGAATTGTTGAAGAGCTCCAGGCTTGGCTTAACATATTGTAAGGGAACTGTTTGGATTCCCCTCTCTACTAAGCTCTGGACTCTGTTATGGCAGGCTGCTGCTCCATGGCTACAACAAATAGACCTCGGATTTTGGGAGGTTATCAACGTTTGTACAACACACCCTAGTCCCTACTTCAACAAGATTATCATTCGCATCAAATAATATATCTTTGTTGGAATCTGCCGGCGTGGACGGCAGACAACTATTATTTAAAAAAATTACTTTTTTTGAGGTTTAACTGTTGGTCAGATCACATGTAAATCGCTGGAAACCAGAACTACTTCACTAGCTTATGATGGCAATCGCTTTCATGCAATTCTTTAAAAATTTTGGGGGTCAAGGCAGGAGAGTCCCTCTTTTAAGCACACTCAAAACAAGTTCATTTGCATATAGTAGTTGTACCATGTGGGGTGTAACATCCAATGTAAATTAATACTAGCAATCACACCTAGGTGTGCAATGGGTATGTCGAAGAGGTTTGGAAGGTCAATTAGAAAAAATTTTGGTCGATTTTTTTGCTTACATTTGTGTAATACATGAGGTTAATTGTTAGGACATTTATCAAATGATGTTGTATGTGTAACAAAAGTCTTAATGGAGAAGTGATAGCTTCAAATCAACTATGCATCCACTTGCAGGGATCCAAACATGACTGAATTATTAGCAAGCTCCATTACCATTAGACTCATGTTATGTTTGCAATAGGGAGAGAGTGAGAGAAAGGGAGACATGGGGATAGAAAGAGAGAGAGATAGAGGGGGAAAGAGAGATCGAGAGAAGGAGGGAGAGGGCGGGCTGGGGAGGGGGGGCGTAAGATGATAGAGATAGAGAGGAAGATAGAGATAGAAAAATAGAGGGATATGGAGAGAGAGAGAGAGAGAGAGAGAGAGAGAGAGAGAGAGAGAGAGAGAGAGAGAGAGAGAGATGGAAGAGATAAACATAAATAAGGGAGAGATATAAATATAAAGATATAGATAATAATTGATATTTAGAGAGGTAGAGAGAGGGAGAGATATAGGGGTAGAGAGATGGAGAGATAATGAGACAAAGATAAAGGGAGAGATGAAATGAAAGAAGAAATATGGAGCGATGGAGATAGAGAGTGCAAAGAGATATAAATATAGAGGTATAGGAAAGGAGAGAGAGAGAGAGAGAGAGAGAGAGAGAGAGAGAGAGAGAGAGAGAGAGAGGTAGAGATGAAGATAGAGTGAGAGAGGAAGAGGGAGACATATAGATAGAGAGATAGATGTAGAGGGAGAGATATAGAAATATAGAGGAAGAGGGAGAGGAAGATATAAATATATATATAGATATATATATGGTGAGATAGAGTGATAGAGAGATAGACATATAAGGAGACATAGAGAAGGGGAGAAGGAGAGAGATATAGAGATAGAGAGGTAGATAGGGGGATAGGGAGGGAGTGAGGGAGGTAGAGATGTGGGAGATAGAGAGAGGGAGGGGGAAAGGGAGAGAGATGGAGAAGAGGGGGGAGAAAGGGAGAGAGATAGGTAGAGGAGGGAGAGAGAGAGGAGGGAGAGTGAACATATATAGAGGGTGATATAGAGATAGAGAGGGATAGGGAAAGAGATACAAAAGATAGGGAGAGAGATAGAGAGAAAGATATGGATAGAAAGAGATAGAGAGAGGAGTGCTCGAGAGGAGGACAAAGAGAGAAATAGAATTTGAGATATATAGAGTAGGACAAATGGATTAAATAAGAGAGACATAGAGAGGGAGAGAGAGAGAGGAGATGGGTGAGAGAGGGAGAGATAGCTCAATAGATAGAGAGGAGAGCGAGTTTTTTTCTCCCTCTCTATTTGTATGTTTCTCATTATCTCTCAATATCTCTATTCCTCTTTATCTCTTTCTCCCTTTTAGTCTCTCTTTCCCTCTCCATATCTCTCACCCTTACTCTTTTTTTGTCACTATTTCTCTCCCTCTTTCTCCCATTCCATCTTTATCCCCCCCTCTCTCTCTCTCTATAGATATATTTCCCTCCCTCTATTTCTCTTTATCTCTCCATCTCCCTCCCTTTATGTGATTTTATCTCTATATATGTCTCTCCTCTTAATTCCTTTCTCTATTTTTCTCTATCTCCCTCACTCTCTCCACCTCTTTCTCTCTCCCTCCTAACTCATCTATATCTCTGCCTATCTCTCTATATCTCTTTGTATCCCTCTTCATATCTCTATTTATATTTATCTCTCTATCTCTCTAGATTTGTTTCTCTCTCCTATCTATTTTTTTTAATCTCCATAGCCCTCTCTATCCATTTATTTCTAATTTTGTTCCTATCTATCTTCATCTCTTTCTCCTCCCTTGTCTCACTTTGCTCCTTCTCTCTTTCTTTCTTTCTCTTTTCTCTCTCTCTGCCTCTCTATATGTTATCTTTATCTCCCTCCCCCTTTTATCTTCCTCTCTTTTGTCTCTTTTGTCTCTTTTGTCTCTATATTTTTTCCTCATTAACTATGCAATGAGTACACTAAAAAGTCTTAAAGGTGAATTATCACATCCTTAATAAAATGAAATGCTATGTCGAGCATAACTCCCCAAGGAAACATCATGCTCTATCTCTCTTTCCCTTTGTATATCTTAAATTTCTCTCTCTCATTCTCTATCTCTCTCTGTCTATTCCTCTCTATTTCAATATCTATCTCCACATATATCTCTCACTTTCTATATATATATATATATATATATCCCTCTTTATCTCTCTACCTATATATTTATCTATATATCTCTATTTCTCTCCCCCTCTTTATCTCTTTGTCTCTGTCTCTATCTTTGTCTCTCTATCTCTCTCTTTTTGTTTCCTCTTCTCTCTTTCTCATGGGAAGAGAAAGGGGCAGAGATAGAGATAGAGATAGAGAGGTAGGGAGGGAGGATAGGGATTGATAGAGGGGGAGAGATAGAGAGAAGGTGGAGACAGTGAGAGGGAGTGAGAGAATGAGAGATATATAGATAGAGGAGGGAGAGAGAGAAAGAAGAGGGGGAGAGAGGGATAGAGATAAGTAGAGGAGGAAGAGATACAAGAGGGAGGAGAGAAAATGAGATAGGTAGAGAGGGAGAGAGAGAGGAGGGGGGAGAGGGAGAGGGAGAGATGTAGATAGAGGGTGATATAAAGAGATATAGAGGGATGGGGATATAAATATAGAGATAGTGAGAGATGAGGAGATAGAGGTAGAGAAGATATGGATAGAAAGAGATAAATAGGAGTTCAAGATTGAAATAGAGAGAGATATAGATTATGATAGATGGATTCAATGAGAGAGAGTGGGGGAGAGGGATAGATAACAATATATAGAGAGGGATTGATATAGATAGAGGGAAACATATAAAGATATAGAGGTATAGGGAG
This sequence comes from Sequoiadendron giganteum, assembly GCA_007115665.2. NCBI lineage: Eukaryota > Viridiplantae > Streptophyta > Pinopsida > Cupressales > Cupressaceae > Sequoiadendron > Sequoiadendron giganteum. The sequence goes on along the minus strand of CM021103.1, from coordinate 483,530,131 downwards.
AGAGATAAAGAGTGTAGGGAGATAGAGGTAGAGAGAGGAGTGAGAGGGAGATAGAGAGATAAATGGAGCTCAATGGAATGAATAAGAGAGAGAGGTAGAGATAATGAGATATAGATAGACAGGGGGTGTGTTATAGACAAGTACTAGATATAGGTATACAAAGATGGAGAGAGAGATAGAGATGGGGAAAGATGAATAGATCTAGAGAAAGAGATAGAGAGGGAGAAATAGGGAGTGTGTTTACATGAGTGAGAGAGAGAGAGATAGAGAGGGAGATAAATTTATAAATAGATAGAGAGGGAGGGATAGGCAGGGAGAGGGAGATAAATATATAAATAGATAGAGAGGCATGGATAGGGAGGGAGAGGGAGGAGAAAAATATAGAGGGGAGAGAAGTAGAGAGATAGAGAAAGAGGGATTGATATGTAGAGGGGGATAGAAAAAGGGATGTATAAAGATATAAATGATATATATAACTTATGAATGATAGAGTGGCAAGTGATTTAAGATATATATATATATATATATATATATATATATAGAGAGAGAGAGAGAGAGAGAGAGAGAGGAAAAAATAGAGATAAAAAGATAAATATATAGCAAGTGATATATAGATGTAGAGAGAGGGAGAGAGCGGAAGATATTGATTGAATAAGAGAGATAATGATAATGAGATATAGATAGAGAGGGAAAGGGAGAGATGGTAAGATAGAGATAGAGGGGACAAGAGTGAGAGATAAAGGAGGTGATATAGACAAGTAATAGAGTGGGGGAGAGGTAGAGATAGGGAGGGGGAAACTAGGTGTGTGTGTGTGTATGAGTGAGAGAGAGATATGGAGAGAGAGATAGATATATAAATATATAAAGAGGGAGGGAGAGGGAAGGGGGGAAATAGAGAGAGGATAGAGGAAAACTAGAGATATATAAAAAGAGGGATCAATAGGGAGAAAGGGAGAAAGGGGGATAGATAAGGATAGAAAGAGGGAGAGATAGATATAGTGGAAAAGATAGAGGGATAAGAGAGAGAGAGATGCAAGGAGAGGTAACTAGATAGAGATATAAATGGAGAGGGAGAGGGAGAGATGCGTTTTTGGTTATATAGTTTGAGAGTGTGGTTGGTTATTTGTGGTGGTAAAATTAGGTGCATATCATTGGAGGGAATGATAGAGAGGTAGAGAGAGAGGGATAGAAAGAGGGAGACACTCAGAGAGTGGGAGTTGAAGAGATAAATATAAAGATATAGGAAGTGATATATATATAGAGAGATGATTAATATATGGAGAAATATCCATTTAGTATACATTTCTTATTACCTATAGTATAATAAAATTTAATATAATGTATCTCTCTATATACCTAGGTATATACTATATTAGTATTACTATCTCTAATACAACGAGGGAGATACATAGTGAGATAATTACTATATATATTATTAATATTATATTATTATTAATTAATATATAAATACCTAGAAAGATATATAATATATATCTTTGAATAGTATAACAATATTATAAGAATATGGTACATTTTTCCTAATAAGTATATTATAGTAATTATATTATATTATTATTATAAGAATAAAGAATATCAATATTGATTTATTTTTTTAATTATTTTTAATTATACTATATACTAATGTAATTATAGTATACTCACCTCTTATATTATAATACAAATAATATACATAATTATATACCATTATATATATATATGCGTACCCATTATATATTAATATATCTCTGCGTGGAACTAGATTTAAGATGCATTAACAAAAGGATTTTACGATCGTGTTTAGACCAAAATTCATATGTAAAATTTAATTTGAGTATAAACAACCACAATAAAATTCAGGACCATTAAAAACGAATGCTCGAAACATCACTTGCCTGCACATGGAACCATACATGACCTCTAGTTTTGTCATTTTTATAGGAATACAACTCAGATTTTCGCTCAAATGTAATTAAAAAAAGAAGCAACCGTACATATTATCTACCTTTATCTAGTCTTCACCGTCATTTGATTTTAATTTTTAAAAACAATGGATGGTAAAGAAAACCCTGAATATAAATAGATCGATGCATGATACCTATAAAGTAGATTGGCAATGAGGAACAATTAGTATCATTGAGATCATCTTGCATTCTTTGGCTCGCACTGTACACCGTTAATGGAAAAAGTAAGATTGATCAACTTCATATAAGAACCCTTCGACATAATTATGATTAGAAAAATATTATTATAAAGTAGTTGTATCATGTAGGATGTAACATCTAATGTAAAATTATTGCATAAAATTATAAAATAGTGAGAAAGAGAAATTGTCTTTCTTTAATTGATTTTGTAATAGGATTGACTTATTTCTTTAAGAAGAGTCAAAATAATAAAGTTTTATATCTTTTGTATAATATTAAACTAAATCAGTAGTTATATTATGTGGGGTGTAATTTGAAATGTATTAATATTATGAGGAGGAAAGTTACTACATCATGAAATAGTGTGAAAGGGAAATTCTTTTATTTTAATTAATTTTTAAATACAATCAAGGTATAACTATAGTAGGTGCATTTATTTACTTAGTTAGGGTTGGTTTTTTTAATTACACAAATTCATTTAAAATTATCATAAAGTAAAATGCATGGAGCTACCATTTATCCAATTGATCAAGAATTAGGGTTGTCATCAATACAGATGTTGGTCAAACAATTAATGTAGTCTTTTAGTGCTACAAAATTTGAGGCATTATTTTCTACATATGTGGTAATATTTATAGATAGTAATTATAAAGATTTGGATCCATGAGGTGATTTTTCAAGCATCTAGTTATTCTTGTGAAAATATTATTTTCAAGCATGAGGGTGGGATGAGGGATTCATTTACCTCAGATCCATTCCTTCAACACATCTAATCACTCTCACAACACCAAGGGAAACTACATACAAGAGGTTGGATGCTATTAGATACCATACTTTAACTATTTGGAGGGAGTAACAGACTCCTATACATTGAGTAGGATGAGGGTGACAACTACCTTCATTTCATTCCATGAAAAACCAAAATTTTAAGGGGGACACATTCGTAAGAGGTTACTATCCTAGGAGGTACAAACCCTCAACCAATAAATTTCATGCAAAAGAATTATTCCCAATATAAAAATGGGAATATATCTCAATTAAGGACACATAACAAGCAATTGTAGACATGGAAAAACTTAAAATATCAAAGCCTGAAATTTTTTTTTTTATATAATTTTTCCTTAGAGAAAGACTAGAAATGCTCATATTGTCTAACAAAAAAAGGATGATAGCATGTGGAAAAGACATCGGCATGTGGGAGGGACACTAATATGGAAATGGGACACAAAAACATCACATTATGCTTGAAAAAATATGTTTCATACTATCCTAGCATAGTAGTCTTATTTTAACGCTAGTGTACAAAGACAAAGGCCAAACGAAAGGTTTTCATAAGACCATACCTCATCTTAGAAACTCTAATAGGTTTATATAAGATAGGAAATTCCTAAGAAAACACCTATAGACAATTAGAAATCCAAGATGGAAGACTAGGATAATGCACTCAATCTCATGGTATATACATAATCTCTCAAACATGTGCAAATGGAAGATAAATTTACTAATGTGTGGGGAGATCTACAAGGGACTCTAAAATGAATCTAGGTACAATAAAGATAATGAATATTATCACAAAACACCACACTCACTCTCCATTCATAAAGAGAAATCAAAATAACTAGATGTCACCATCATAGGATGATTCACATGCACAAACATAAGGATATGTAAATTAATCTATCCAACATTGAAAAGATACCATAATTAAATATTTGCCCAAATATTAAGTTTACTTTTTCCCCAAATTAAAGATGATTTAAATTTATTTTACTTATAAACAATAATAAATAAATAAATAATGACATGTATGTTTGACACAAACATTGAGATGCTATTGGTAAAGCTAGCTAATCCTTAAGATGTAGTGGATAGCACATGAAATCAATCAAATATATGATATTAGTGATTGTTTTCTATTCACATTTTTATAAAGCTTGGTTCCAAAATGTGGGATCATCTTATAGTCAAGTACACATAATTTAATTATCACAATAATTCATAAATACTAGTCAAGTTGACCTAGTTATATGCCATCTAAAGTGATTCTTAAACCTATACACATGGTCATATAAGCCTTGGGCTCAAATTACTGATACACAAGCGAAAAATTGAATCTAAATTGTTTTGACTTTATTCAAACATATATACATAAGAAAATACCAACTTATAAATTAATCAACTACATTCACTTCCTTCAATTTTTATTCAAAAAAATATTATTTATTAAACAAAAATTAACTCACAATAGTAATATTAAATAATGTCCTACTTCTAAGTAAATAGTTTTTTTGTATATTACCAATCATAAGGCTTGTCATACATTTATCCACCAAATAGATATAAAAGAAAAATACCTAATCATATTCAATAAAACCTATTTTTGATTACCGTAGTTCAAAAAAGTGGTCATAAAACACTCGGTCCTAAACTCAACACAAAAAAGTACATATTTCAAATAATTAGACTATCCATACTTAATAAGAATTATTCACATCATAAAATCATACTGGTTGAAGTCAACATTATCTTTAAACATACTTTAATAGATTTCTATAACTCATTCATAGCCATATCATGGTTGAGTTTAGCATGCCCTTAGTTCTTGGAAGGATATAACTCACTAGCTTTTGAGGCTAACCTATACCCTCCTATAAATTTTAGTGAGCTGAGACACAAAGTTGTGATGTTCAACCCATAAGCTCTAATTATTTTAGCTTCACCAACTCCAAAGGCATTCTCCTATATTTACATCAAGAGAAACCATGATGAAAGCAACTCTTAAAGTTTATCCAAGATTGGAGTAAACAACAAATGTTAGAGTAGATAAGCTTGATGAAGATTGATTATCTTTCATTTGGTCAAACTGATAAGTGGGGACATATTAATTGGAAGGATGATTTAATGACAATCTAGTGAAGATTCTACCCTTAAGCTAAAGTATACTAAAGAGAGTGAGATAATAAAATTTAGAAAAATTCCCAAACCCTCTAGAGTTATCTCTTAAACCCTCCCCTATGGAATTGAGTCATAGGGGTATCCTTTTCCCAAGGATTGCTTACATACCCACTTCCAAATGGGGTCAAATCCCCATATAGTTTTCCTCACAATAATATTTTATTGGTTCTCATACCCAAGGTTTCATAACCAACACAAGTAACATTACTCATAAGAGTGAAATAGAAAGAATACTATATAAGTAAACCCGTAGAAATGATTAAGATGGGAAACACTATAGAAAACCACTATTTACCAATACGTGCATTCCAAAATAGGTTCATAGCTCATATAGTTTCATTTATTAGTATTGTATAACCCAACAAGGTTTCATCTAATTTGATTCCCATAAGTTAAAAATTATTTATGGTATGCAAGGAAACTCGACCAACTTTCCAATTTATCAAACCTATCCTAAGGCACTTCCTTCCAAGAGAATTGAAATTTGAAATCAAACCTCAACCATATATTAAATTCATAATTCTACATGAACATCTCATGATGCATTATAGGATAAAAGCATTATTATATTTCCTTGCCTTTAATTACTTATCAACAAAAAAATTACTTTCTACATTGAAATATTGTGACCAAATTGTTATATATAACTCATAGTATTTACAAAATTGAATTAATCACCATATCAAGTATTTAAATTCAAACTATATCTCTATACCCCTTCATATTTTCCACCACCTATATGAAATGTTTATATAATTAATGCCAACATATATGATAGTTATCTTAACATCCCATTTTGATGTGTAATATTTGGCTAGGAAGATATCCACCCAAGATCTAGAGGCCTATGAAAATCACTTGAGATAATTAAAAGATAAATTACATTCCTATTAAAGAATAAAAACATAACGGATATACAATCTGAGAGAGACCCTTGGCTAAATAGCCAAGGTGAGACATACAATTAAACAAGATCATGAAAAGTGTCTTTATCTTATGATATGAGACAACTCGTATTTTATAACCTACGACACATGAATTAAATGAAAACATATAACATAAGATATAATTCTAACTAAGACTTATTGAAAGAATCTTAGGACCTAAGTAAAGTTAACATGTGAATTGGAACCTACTAGGTGTTCATTAGTTAGGTAAAATATCTTATTCACACCAACACCCCCCTTAAATGCAACTCAAGGAGAAGTAGAAAATGAAAATGAAGCAAATATGATGATGGGTTATGGTTACTAGGCCATGTTAGGTACTCATGTACAAATCCAATCTCTCAAAAATGGAGAAAAGGGGAAAACCCAATGGGACAAAAATCGTCTCCAAAAGAGAGAAAAACAAGAAAAATAATCTCTAGAAGATGTGAAGGACAAGACCCATTTGAGGAAAATTCCCCCCATAAGACATAGGGGAGAAGGTTAGGAAACCTTCCCTAAATATACAATCTCTTGCACTAATGGTGGATTCTCGACATGGAATTTTGAATATGGTCCAAGATTGTCAAACAACATTCTCCCTTGGAATGAAATATAGCCTAGGATGCATGCAAGATAAATTCCAATTCCTTAAAGTAATACGAGGGAAGAAGGATGTAATCCGGGTATGTGCAAGATCATCATGGAAAAAACAAGCCCTTAAGTGATAATAAAATTTAGAAAATTAGAGTTAGGCAACTTGACGTAAAAATTTGAATAATTTATCTATATTATTTCAAAAATATGTAAAAATATAATCTTTAGAAAATTGAATGTAGTTTCTAAACTATTAGGTTTTTTTTTTTTTTAAATCTATTTGGTGAAAATTTGAAATTTCAATGCAGTAGTACTTAAATTTCAGGGAAAAAACAAGAAGTAGGTGTCTGTCTGACCACCCTAACCACAATAAAATGATAATATTTTTTTATAATATTTTAGATATAAGTAGGGGACTCATGTCTCGATGTGATGCATATTTTTTTATAATTTTTTTCCAAGTAAATAATTAAATATGATTTTTTTATTACAAATTTTAAAAAATATAAAACTCGTATGTTTAACCACCTTAGCTTGGTCAAAACTTCATGAGATTCAATTTTGTTTTTTTAATCCTATAGTATGTGAAGCATAAAATGTGACACATGTTTCAGATTCAAAAAATGTGATACCATTTGAAAGTTATAGATGTTTTTCAATCAACCTATCAATCAGGACTTTTGTCGTAATTCAAATAGAAAATGAATAATAATTATTTATTAAATTAAAAGTAAAGTATAATTTATATTGGTGGAAAGCTGAGAATCTCATTTAAAAACCCTTTTCGTTTCATCAACTTTGGGTAAAAAAAAGTCGTCAGCCACATGGGTCATCATATCACTTAGATATCGCCACTTTTTGGCCCATCATGATCATGCACATACCCATCCTTTAGAATATGCTCAAATGTCACAATGTCAGGAGTCCCAATATTAACTAAAGAAGGTGAAAATGTGAAAAAAAAGAGAGAGAATGAACCAAGGATGACGATGATTCTTCCTAATGCTACTCCAAAAAATGTCAAATTATAATAAACATTGATATAAAGAATTAGGCATCAAAAGATGTAGGCATGAATGGTGTCTAAGATGTAATTATCAACTCATGAGTAAATGTAGAATCAGCCACCATAGAAGCATATGACCATGGGAAAAGAACATGAGGATATAACTATACCCTCAAAACATCTAAATAATGTGATGCACCTTCTTGTGAGATGTCATCAAAGAGGATACGAATGTCCTTAATACTATCATCAACATCTTGTATGTGGTATTCAATAAATAAATAATGTATGTCCTCTCATAAGTAATCCCAAAGATCGATAAGAGATGAAGAATCTCATGATGTAGTGTCCACACAACAAGTCTAATCATGAAAACCTATAGAATCAACATGTGTTGAAAGTAAATAGCCCTCAACCTCTTGATGTTGACTCAAAGATGTAGCAGTAGAAGCCTCTATAGGAGTCACATAAGTTGAAGAATCAATTGTTGTCTTTAGAGCAGGTGGTGAATATTTGATGGCCCATTTTTCAATGCTTTTCTAATAGTTTAGAACTTCTAAGGTATCTTCATCATATAGAATATTATCACAATCATCTAGTAAAACCGACATATCAAAAAGAGGCTTGGAGCATTTGGGAATGGAGTATCATCTACATATCCATACATCTCTCATATTTTAATCCAACAAGGAATAGGGGAATAAAAATTTGATAGGATCATTTGTGTGTAGATGTCAACATTAACACACATAGTTCCAATATATGTCGTGTCTTGAAATATCACTCTATGTTCTCCCAATATTTTGATGGTTGAGGAACAACCTCATAGAATTAAGGCACTTGAGAGGTTAATAAATTTGAAATTCTTCATCATTCCATCACAACAAGCCTTATAGTTCCCTCTATTTAAATCATTAGTTGATGGATGATGTTATATACTCATTGTAGACACTTGAAATTGTCCTGATACATATAACGCATTTGAACTCGATTACTAACACCATTTTCATCCTAATTCAACCTCTTTCAACTATTTAATTAAATAAGCTTAATTATTTAATTAAATTCATGATATTTTCCTATTAATTGAATAATCAACATTATTGGGTTAACTCACTTCTTTCATACTAATTTTCATTCTATTTGATTAAATAATGTGAGTTATTTAATTAAATTCTCTAAGTCCTTCATTTGATTAAATAACCTAAATTATTTAATTGTCATTAATTCCACCCTTTTTAATTAGATGAGCTAATTGTTTAATTACATCCCCAAATTCCCCCATCTTACACAAATAAATGATATTATAATTATTTAATTGGCTAATATATTTAATCCCTCCAAATTCTCCCACTTGCAAAGGAATATTCCTCCTATTCAAATTCAAACCATTTCCCTCCAGCATGGAAATATCTTGCACATTCCTCCTAAAATTAAGGATTTGAGTTTGTTTGAATCAATTTCAACCCTTGATTAATTTCATCCATTTGTGTGATCTTTCAATCTCCTCCATGGATTGGAATCCTTGATCCATGCCAATTCGTCTCATCCATTTCTATCCTTGATTAACCAAATTGATCCTAGCCATTGATTCATCTAAAATTCCTATAAACAACCTCCATTTCATGAGCAATTCATCCAAAAGAATTGAGAGTAATTGCACTATAGCCATTTTTAGAGAAATATTTGAGAGCATTTAGTTATTTTACATCAATTTTATCCATTCCTCCATTAGAGCGTCACTTTAAAATTCGTTTCATCAATCAAGATTATTTAATTAAATAATCGAAAAGGGTTAAATAAGGACGATATGATAGTATATACTTGGGGACTAGTGATTGTTGTCTCTTTGTACCATGAAATGTACCAAGTGGTTTATATGTAGGGACACAGTTTATCGGCCAAAGTTACTTTGTTGCATATTTGGGCGTGGGAGCACATTTCCATGCTCAAACTTGTTTTTGCCTTGGTAGCCATAGATGTGGACAAGCCAGTGGTTTAAAAATACATAGCTATAATCACTCTCCATCACATTGGAATTACTAGGATTGCATACTAGCATTGAGTTAAATTGATGACATGACATCATTCAAGTGGAGAGCTTGGCTTCTGACCCATCCATGGGATGATGGCCAACAAGAATTGTTTTATGCTAGATAGATCGGGTGGATTATGGGATGTCACCAACACATCAAAGAGAGATATCTACCTGATAGGTTTGCCAAGAAGTTTGGCGAGCCATATGATGTGTTACCTCCCACATACAAGGCCATATATGCACACACTATGAGGGAGACAGATTAGGGAGCCACCATGGATCCTTAGGAAACTATCCAAGATTTTGTACACATTCATCCATTGGCATGGGCTTATGCAGGAGGACTTGATGATCTAGTTACCACTTTGATTTATGATGATTGGTTTGCACAACATTCCCCTATCTGACTAACAGATCCTACAGAGGACATGGTAGAGGACGAGGAATGATGAGGGGTCAAGTTTGAGGGTAGACACAATAACTGCCACATGATAGACAAATTCCAGTGGATGAGAAACATGAGGGAAATCATGATGGACATGCTCTTGGGGATTGATATAATGATGGACAAAAACCTCCATTGATTTAGCTGCTATGACAAGTAGGACCACCTCCTCCACCATCACCATGATAATAGTAGCAGGGTTTAGATTCTAGGGATGCATAGAAATAGGCCCTCATGGCCAAGAGGGACTAGGCCGTTCAGGATTGAGATCGATATCGATAGGAGAATGACTATGAGCGCTAGTGGTTTTAGCAATTGATACTCTAGTTGGAATATGAGACAACAACTAGAGCCATCACTTAGTTACAGGCACAGGCATAAGGATAGGGTTTGGTTTTTGCACCACTTTATAGAGATGTCGTAGTTGAGGCTTCATACTACATGACTTTGTAAGATAGAGATGTTCCACCACATTGACAATAGCCAAAGTATTCTCATAGGAGTAGGGTTGCACCGAGTGGCTCAACAAGACCCTCAGTACATCAACCTTCAGGTGGAGGACATCAACAACCCTCCCACCAAGATGATTGATAGAGCAAGGGATAGTGCCATACATGTAGACACATTTTTGATGTATAGCCTGATTGTACTGATGTATATTCACTCATCAGCTAATTTTGGATAGCCTCCTATATATTTTGATTATATATCACAAATTATCTTTGATTTGTATCATGATAGTCATTATTTTGATATATATGTGAGATAACCTTTGATGTGATTATGATATGATGATTTTCCTTTTATTCCATGTTTATGCTTACGTATGTATGGATGAAAGTGTTTATGATGATTTTTTGTTATGCATATGATGTGATACATGTATGATTTATGATTCTACTCCTAATGCGTATGTATGGTTTATGATTTGAATGCATACAAATGCAACGTATAATTTATCTTTTCAGTTTGTTTTCTCATCTGATATGAAATGACGATGCAAGATGTATATGCCATGAGATGTATTTCCTTTTGTGTGATTTTTATGTTTCATGCTATGATTATGCAGGATGTATATTGATGGTTTGTGGATGTAGGATGGATGCAATTATTATTTTTTTTGATGGTCATGATACTTGGTTGGAAATGTTAGCGTGAAAAGAAGATAGGAAAATAAGATGAAAGGATTAACCATTTCTTTTGAGATTGATTTAGAAGTCCAACAAGCCTATGATTATTTGAGAATTTCTTAGATATGTAATGAGAGATGATTTGATTTCTTCTAGGATTAGGATAAATTCATCATATCATTCCTTATTTTTGATATGGAAAATAGACATGATGCATCAAGGTATTGAAAACCGGGATGTCATTGTATCTAATGCGATGGACCCTAACTCTGCAAACAAATAGGAATGATCCTATTCATACTTGACATATAGAAACCGTGTTTGAACATGTAAAAGAATAAACCATTGAAGTAATGAGACTAACACACAAAAGGTACGAAGAACCTGATATGTCCTAGCCATCGTTTTACTTGAGACCACCCTGCACATGCAAGGAAAGTATTTGTCGAGGTTATATTACAACAACATCCAAAAAGAACAACAAATGAAACATAATGATCAATGCCCCATTCCTTTCTCTCTAAATCCATTTGATAGACATCATCGAGATGTCATTGAAATGGCCCAATAAGATAAATAATAATAAAAGATTTAAATGAGAAAACAATCAATATTATTCATATATCTTGCCAAAGTAATGTAACAGGGTGATTTCCGATGGTGATGTCCATCGTAGGAAAGATGTATCCATAGGCCATATTATCAAAAAATTTAGCTAAAACTAACTAGTTTATATGACATTGATACAAATGTTAACCAACTTGTTTACTCATGGTCAAGACTCAATATTTCTATGCTTTCAAGTTTATACTTTATTGTTTTCCACACTTGTTTACAGTTGCATTATCAAAGGTTGAAAATGATGATCAATTTATTATTGATGAAATTTTATTGTGGGTGAAAGCGAAATGGGAAATGGGTGATTTTGGAATTTCTGGAATATTTCAATGTTTTTGATGTTTTACAATGTTTTGGGGCTATTTTTGATCTTTTGAGATTATATGAATGTTTAAATTTCAAATTTATTTGAGGTTGTTCAGAGTTTTGAATGTTTTGAGATATTTTGGGTTTTCAAGCTTTTCCAAATATTTTTGTGTTTTCCAAGATTAGACTAAGACCTAAGGGGAAACTAACATAATGCCTCAAGGGATCGTTAATGATGGCATTCCCTATGTAAGTGTAGAGATGACATAGTTTGACTGATTATGAATAGTAATTTTGTATTGATGGACATACGAACATTGATGAGATGTCAATTTATTATGGCAGAATCCTAAGGGCTGACCTAATGCCTCGAGGGATCATCAATGATGGCCTTGCCTATGCTCATGCTCAAAGATAACTTATTTCGACATGTGATTTTTAATTTTTGACATTTTAGACCTATTTAGGGGTTTTTATGTGATTTAGATGTTTTTGTGATTTTGGAGATGTTTTGGATGTTTTGGATTTTGGACTTTATAATTTTTTAAATGTTTTGGATTTTGACTTTACAAGTTTTTGGATTTTGACTTTAACAATTTTTTAGATTTTTTGGATTTTGGCAATGATTTGGATGTTTTTGAGACTTTTTACTTAAAATGGATGTTTTTGGATTTTAAGATTTTTTGACTGTTTTTGGATTTTGATATTTTACGGTTGATTTTGGATTTTAGGGATTTTAGGCATAACCTCAAGGGGATATACAAGAACCCGATCCGATACAACTATAGGCATATGCACCCTATCTAATATGATAGATTACCTCGATATAGGCAAGACAAACTAACCTTAGGAATGTGCCAAGTAGTACTAAAGGGACACATGATACTTACTCAATATCCAACTACGATACAGATGTGGATGGGTGAAGGAATAAATATGGTAAATAGGGTGAAGGATGAATTCAAATGGATAGATGCAAAATAAGTCGTGAAGCCCATGGTGGATGGAAGATGGTGCTTATTTACGCAAGGTTCCTTTTTGCTAGGTTTTCACCAAGGTACTTGCCCAAAGCACCATCGAAGTGGTTTTCTCTAGAGGGCAATTTTTTTCTTTACTCTTTTAAAGCCTTTTTCTACTTTTTTTGGATTTTATTATTTTTTGTATTTTTGTATTTTTTGGATTTATAACCTTGAAGACCTAGGCATAAATCTTCTTGAGATGTATGTTATTGATAGGCTCCTACAAGGTTTCTTCTTCAAGTTTTGATAGTTGATAAGCTCCAAAACCATAACTAGTTGTGACAACAAATGGTCCTAACCAATTAAGTTCAAACTTCCCTTTGCTATTTGGATCTGGCATATTCTTCTAATTCTCTTTCAAGACAAGGTCTCCCACTTAAAAGGACCAAATTTAGATCTTCTTATTGTAGCTCCTTTTACGTCGGTTTTGATAAGACTATAAATGATTCAAAGCCTCAAGGCAACGTTCATCCAACAACTCTAGCTCCTTTAATCTAGATACTTTATATTCTTCATCAATAATGAGATATTGCAATGACACTCTTAGTGATGGGAGCTAGACCTCAACAGGTAGGATAACATTAGTTCCATTAACTAGGGAATAGGGTGTGGTACATGTAGGCATCCATATATTGGTTTGATAGGCCCATAAGGTGGGGTTCAACTAGAGATGCCAATCATGACTAGCTTCATTGACTATCTTTTAAAGTATCTTTAGGATAGTTTTGTTTGAAGCCTTGGCTTGACCATTTCATTGGGGATAATATGGAGTGGAAAAGTGATGTTGGATGTTAAATTTTTGGCATAGCTCATAGACATCCTAGTTCTTAAAGGGTGTTCCATTATCTGTGATAAGGGCTTGGGGAACACCATAACAAAAAATGAAATAGTTCAAGATGAATTTAGATATTTGATTTCCTATGATATAGGTCATATGTATCACTTCAATGCACTTCGTGAAGTAATCTACGACTATAATGATAAACTTGTGACTGTTGGATGAGGTGGGGGTGATTTTTCCTATGAGGTCGAGTCTCCACTATGAGAAAGGCCAAGGTGTAGTGATCGATTTGAGCTCTTGAGCCAGTGCATGGATGAGGTCCCCATGTTGTTGACATTGCATTCATTTTTTGACAAATTTATTAGCTTCCTATTCTATGGTAGGCCAATAATATCATGTCCTCAATAGTTTCTTAGACAAATTCATACCACTCAAATGCAACCCACAGATGCCTTCATGTACTTCTTTCAATGCAGTCAAAGGTTCCTCTTGGTTAAGACATCACAATAATGTTCCTTCAAGACTTCAGCAATAAAGGGTATCACCTAAGAGAACAAACTGGGATGCTCTCTTGACAAATTTTTTTCTAAGGTTTGAAGTTAGTTCATATGGGAGGACACCTCTATGTAGGTAAGTAAAGATATCATGATACCATAGGGAAATGAGACCAATGATCTCACACATGAATTTGGATTTGAGTACCTTGAAAAATGGTACGAGAAGCTGCTTGACAAGGAGTTCAAAGTTTAAAATATTGTGTTACATATATAGAAAGGACCCAATAGTATCCATAACATCGGTTGCTCAGTTGTTAACCTAGGGTATTTTCTCGAATGTTATGTCAATGAAGAAATATTTGAGATTTTCCACCATCTTTTTATAAGGCATGAGCTTGTCATCCTTGGATAGGTAGTCATCAGTAACTTGGTTCACAATTAGCTGAGAGTCTCCATAGACCTTCAACTCTTAGATTTGCCACTATATTACACTCCTTAATTGTGATAAGAGTCTCATACTCAGTGATGTTATTAGTACATGGAAAAGATAACTGATATGACTTAGGGATGCAACAACCTTGTGGAGTGATGAAGAGGATGCCAACTCCAAATCCATGATGTGTATGCGATCTATAATAACCTGCCCCTTGATAGTCTTTTGGTCAGTTCTTTGAACCCATGTAACAGGTACCTCACTTCAAAGAGGGGAAAAATGTACACTTAAAATTGTCCTAATCAATATCACACATTTGAACTCAATTACTAACACCATTTTCATCCTAATTCGACCCCTTTCAACTATTTAATTAAATAAGCTTAATTATTTAATTAAATTCATGAATTTTTCCTATTAATCGAATAATCAACATTATTGGGTTAATTCACCTCTTTCATACTAGTTTTCATTCTATTTCATTAAATAATGTGAGTTATTTGATTAAATTCCCTAAGTCCTCTCATTTAATTAAATAGCTTGAATTATTTAATTAAGTGTCATTAATCCCACCCTTCTTAATTAAATGCGCTAATTATTTATTTACACCCTTGAATTCCCACATCTTGCACAATTAAATAATATTCTAATTATTTAATTGGCTAATATATTTAATCCCTCCAATTTCTCCCACTTGCAAAGGAATATACTCAAGAATATTCCTCCAATTCAAACTCAAACCATTTCCCTCCAACATGGAAATATCTTGCACTAAACTAGCTAATGGGATCTGACCCCTCAGAATCAGTAGGAGGCCCGTTCATACCATAATATGGTCCTAAATCAAATATCCAATTGATCACCGCATCGGTACTGTAAATATGCAGTTACAAATAATCCAGCCAAAGTTATAGGAATTAAACCTAACACAATTCCAGATAACAAAACTTCAATCATATTTTTATTTATTAAAAAAGAATAGGTAAGGATTCATAGCTAATCTACATAGTACCTCAAATTGAATCGGAATCTCAATTCCTATTTAGGGTTTTATTTTATTTCAACTAAGTCGTATACTGCTTAACCCGATGAATAGGACTGAGGTGAAAATTAGCAAAGCTAATAAAAAACCTAATATGGTCCTAAATCAAATATCATAATAGTCTCTTTTTTTATGGTTATATCTAAATAATTATCTAGATATATATTAGTCTATATAGATGATATATGCATATACATATATGACACAATACAAACTATGTATATGTATCCCTTCGAGGTCAAAAAATTCATTGTTCCACACCGGGATACATAGTTTACTAAACTAGTTCCCATGAGTAAACCTATTCATTTTATTATGTAGATATGAATTGTTCTATTTATCAATTTTATTGACGGGATTAGTGATCCTAAATATTTTGACTAAAATCTTATTAAATTCGAAATGGATATGAATTGAAAAGTTAGAATAATTTCAACCCTTGATTAATTTCATCAATCCATGTGATCCTTTAATCTCCTCGATGGATTGGAATGCTTGATCCATGCCAATTCTTCTCATCCATTTCTATCCCTTGATTAACCAAATTGATCCTAGCCATTGATTCATCTAAAATTCCTATAAATAGCCTCCATTTCATGAGCAATTCATCCACAAGAATTGAGAGTGATTGCACTATAGCCATTTTTAGAGAAATCTTTGAGAGCATTTAGTCATTTTACATTAATTTTATCCATTCCTCCATTAGTGCATCACTTTAAAGCTTGTTTCATCAATAGGGATTGGGAAAGGTCTAATTTCTTGATTTAATTGTGTATTTCAATCATGTTTAGCTTTCTCATAATTCATGCTCACACTCATGATATTATCCTCAAACTATATTATTATAGTAAATTTAAATTCATAACTATGAACACCCCCCAAATTATCACTCAAACTATAACCTCCAAAGAAAAATTATTTGGCACTTTATACTTGTTGTCACATGAAATTGCACCCTGTTGAATATGAAGCTCAACAATCCAATGAAACAATGGAAATGGCCTCAAGGTATGGGACCATTGTGTGAATGAGATCGAGTCTCCAGAGAAGGTTGAATTCTTCTTTCTATCCAAGTGCAATGCATTGGTCCAACCCAACACATGAAAACCTACCACTAACCTACTCTAACAGTTGATAAGGAAAAGGGGTAGAAGGAAAGCATGAAGAGGAAAATGGAGGTGATACACCAAGATGGAAATTTGTTTCTTCCTAACCTAGAATGATCAGTATGTTGTTGAAGAGGGATTGGGGGACTCACACAACTCTGTGTTTGATCGACCCTCAGAGGCATACACAAAGATTAGGATTTGACAAGGCATTGGAAGGAAAGTAAAGTTTCTCAAACCAACAACTATAAAAAATTCAACTCAAACATGCATGCTTAAAAAAATACAAACCAAACACTCAAATATTATGGTAATGAACTTACTCAAGCATACAAAATTTGAGAAGAGGAAAGCTTAGTTTATTTTATTAACATAGAGGAAAAAAGCCAATATTTAAAATGGCAGAGTGTAAAATATAGTGTCTACAAAAGAAAAACCCTAGAGGAGCCAGAGGAAGAACCCTTAGAAAATATATAAGTGTTGCTTTTATAGATCATGAATGACTCAAATGAATACAAATTAAACCCTAACCTAGCTAGGGTTATCAGTCAAAGAGATCTGATCAATGAAATATCCGTTGTAAAATCCGCACCAAGAAAATCCTAGAGAGAACAAAGTTTCCATGCCATCCTCCATGCCATAAATATTTTCTTGAAATTCATCCAAATCCCCCCCCAAAATCAAGGATGTGGGTATAGAGCTTTTCAAAATGAATAAAGCAATAGTAATGAATAAGTAAGGCCACCACAAATCTACTTGCAAGAGTCAAAGAAAGCATTTAATGTTGTCCTTGAAGCCCTAAAAATCAAATCCGGGTGCTCAAAAATTGATTCAAGCATTACTGGCATCATCTAGAAAACACCCCAAATCCATGGGAAGGTTGAGGCATCGAGCTTGCCTCATACCACATGCTTAGAAGAAGGGATGAGGAAAAGACAGAATCCAAAAATTGGAGGTAAGAGAGAAGGCTTACCTCCAAAAATTGGAGGTAAAGGTGAAGCCTTACCACCGAAATCAAAATTAAGGGTGAAACCTTTCCCCCAAAATCTAAAAAATTGACATTTAGTAAATTTTTTGAAAAAATATTTCAGGGAAAGGGTGGTTGGAAGAAAGGTTTTCCTCCTACAAAGGAAAGGAAAAAGGAAGAGTGAAATCCCAGAAGAAACAAACTTTCAAAAATTGGGAAGAAGCCTTACCTCTTACTTAAAGAAGGTCGGAGGTAAGAGAGAAGCCCTAACCTCAAACCCCAAACTCGGAGGTAAGGGTCAAGGCTTACCCCTAAAATTCAAAAAATTCACACTCAATTTTTTGGGAAAATCTTTCGAGGAAAAGGAAGGAAGGTGAGAGGCTTAAGAGGAGAAGGGGCGGGAGGAATGAAGAAGGGTAATAGAGTGATGGAGAAGGCATGTAGAAAAGCAAGTAAGCGACAACCCAAAAGATCAAAACCTCAAGAATTAACAAATTTTAGGACCCTTCAAGGATAATTCATGCAAGATGGCCCATGTAGGATCTCTCAGATCAGTTATAAATGATGGGTCATCAAAGGGTGACATGAAATGTCAACATTTATGGTGACTTATACTAGATGATTGCTTGATAATCATAAAATATAGATGCCTTATTGGTCCATTGGGTATGGAGTCATAAAGGGGATTTATAAAACTAGGCCTCCTCAAAGAGAAACAAAACATGTGCTAGTTGCACTAGGAGAAAAGAAAGAAACTAAAAACATACATTCCCTTTAGGAGAATACAAGGTGTGCAAGAGGTACTTCATGGAAATCAAGGTATATATAATATATACATTAAACTAACAGAAAGAAAAGAATGGAAGTTTTCCTCTATCAAAGATGAATGAACCTTTTGAAGGAGTCGATCTCCCTCATACCATAGTTTCAAACCTCACCTAGCTGTAACCACTCGAAACCATTACCAAAATGCATGTAACTACATAAAATGCTTGCAACATGAAGGATCACTTCATTGTAATTTTTTCCATTGTAGGGGAACCATATGATGAAAGTGTCAAATTCATCTGACACTAGTGCCTCAAGTGAACATACAACAACACGTGGGAATTTTTTTGAAGATAGGTCAGTATCCAAGAAAAAACCTTTTGTAGAGGGAAGAGAAATCACCTCACAAAAGGATAAACCAATGCCATCACTGCTAACCTCCTCAATGCATGAACTGAAATAAAAAGAGAAAATTTATAGCTCACATGGTGATGCAAAATATACCAAACCTATTTTTTGATCTGCACAAGGAGTCTCTTCTTCATGCACCTCAAGTGAAAAGCTTTGAAACTCAGGCATACTAATAAATTGAGCAGTGGGATCATCACTCTCCCAAAAAATGTGTGGCTGCTCAATAAGTATTGAGCTACTTGTATTGATGCACACTTCATCAACAAAAACTTAAGATTTTTTAGACATTTCAAGTGAACAAGTGAATTCTTCAAATTTCCTCTATGTTTTAATTCTTTCTTGGCAATTGGCTAAAACAAAATTAGGCACTTAGCATTAAATGGTTGCCATGTCCTCTTTTTTTTCCTCATTCTTATGTTTTTTCCCACAAAGATCCTCTTCTAGGAGTGAAGGATTGACATCCAAGATTGAAAAATAAGCTTCTAAATCATCTCGAAAGAGGTCCTCCACCTCAGAACTACATACCTCATTAGATAGGGTAGTTTCCTCCACTATAATAGAGGCTAAACACATCTGTTGTTGTTGCTCCAAATTCATGAAGTTAAATTCATCCACCAAGCCAAGACCAAGCTGCTTAAAGGATTCTACTAATGTAGTTATATGTGGTGTATCCTCCTCATCTTCAACAAAACAAGGAATGAAATCAAAAGAGAGGATTGGTTCCTCTACTCTATCAATTTTTTCTACCTTTTTAATGTCTTGTTGCTGCAACACTATTTCATCTTCAATATTTTCTTGTAGAAAATCAAGACACACATTGTTAAGATCACATGATAGCTCCCCAGGAACAACCTCTTCACTCCCAACTTGGAACAAATCCTTCCTCTCTTCTTCTGACCAATTAAGATTCCATACCATAGGTCCACATTTAAAGAGTGAAATAGGAAAAGAGGGAGAAAAATGGTCAAAAGGGCATTGAAACTCTTGTTGAAGTTATAGAAGGGGTTGCTCAATAGGAGAAAAAGGTTGAGCCTCCTTAAGGAAGGGTTCTTGTGAGGAATTGAGGCTCTCAAAACTTGGTATATCCAACATAGAAGATCTACTTAATGGATCGAGAGGTTGAAAATGAGTTTCAAGAGGTTGATTAAGATTATTTAAACTAAAAATTTTGTGCTTGCATACCTCCTACACAATAGTTTGTTTTGGAACAAAAGGAGGGCTAATGGAAGTTTCAAGAGTTTTGTTAGGGTTCTTGAAACTTAGAAATTTATGCTTTTGTACCTCCTCCTTAACAGGCCATCCTTGGACAAATGGAGGTTTTTGTTTGAAACTAGGAACACAAGGGGTTGCCTGATTCTTGGGCATTTGTGCTAGAGCAAGGGCAAGTCTAAGTTTCTTTTTCTTAGCAAAAACATCCTTTTCTATATACTCTTCTTATTACTGCCTTCTTTCTGCCTCCAACTTTTACTCATACCTCTACTGAGCTTCTACATTTTGTTGTTGTGGATAGTGAGCTTGATGGACAAGCTCATCCTACTATGGTAAATAGTCTTGTTTCCCTTAGTAGGATTTATTTTACCACTCCTATTGTAGATCAAACTCTTTTTGTCTCTGAATCTCATCAAGTTGTCTATTGAAATGAAGAAAAATACTTGTAATTTCAATTGCACTTAAATTATCAAAACTTTGGGGCTGACATGGAGAGAAACAAGGATGATTTCAAAAATGATGAGTCTCTTGGGGTTGTTGATAGGGATATGTAGGTGTCCAAGAAGACTGTGCAAGGGAGGGTGCATGGTAAGAATTTTGAGAGGGTTGGGATCCCCCATTAACAAGGTTATGTGAAATGAATGGGGAGGCATAACCAACCTAATATGGATGATTAGGAGGTGCAAAGTCAATATTATCATGAAAGGGGGGAGTGTACATATGGTTTTCATTAAAATATGACATTTTTATGCATATGAAACACTTTGAAATTTTGAAAGAAAGGCACAAGACTAACCAGCCATATATTTTGGGTACATACTAGCAAAGTCACCCAAATTGAGTTGCAGAGTCACCAGGTGCTTTAAGAATGCCTCCAAAGGTTGAAATGTTGAAGAGCACCACTCCCTCAATAGAATGAAGTAAAACTATGCTGCTTGAACCAACAAATTTATCTTAGAGTCACCATGGTGTTTGAAGATATGCCTCAAAAGGAAAAATGCATGGAAGAAAATACCAAATTCTTCAATGGAGATAATTTTTTCCCATTGGGCGTGCCAACAACTGTTATCACATGAAATTGGACCCTACTAAACATGAAGTTTATTATTCCAATGACATAATGGAAATGACCTCAAGGTGTGAGACCTTTACACAAATGAGGTCGAGTCTCTAGAGAAGGCCAACTTCCTCTTTCTATCCAAGTGCATTGCATTGGTCCAACCCAACACATGAAAACCTACCAATAACCTACTCTAACAACTGACAAGGAAAAGGGGTAGAAAGGAAAGAATGAAGGGGAAAATGGAGGTGCTGCCGGTATTGGCATGGTGTGATGGTTTATAGATGGAATTTTTGTTCTTTCCACCAAGGTTCAAACCCCATTGGGGTAGTATTTTTGAATGGTTGTATTCCAGTTCATAGGTCCAATCAAAAGCGTTTACCCCTTGAATAAAAAAAAGGGGGGGGAAATGGAGGTGATACACCAAGATGGAAAGTTTTTTCATCCTGACTTAGAATTCTTAGTACGTTGTTGAAGAGGGACCAAGGGACTCACACAACTCTCTATTTGATCGACCCTCAAAGGCATACAAGAAGGTTAGGGTTTGACAAGGCATTGGAAGGAAAGCAAAGTTTCTCAAACCAACAACTATAAATAATTTAAATCAAACATGCATGCTTGGAAAACATATATAAACCAAACACTTAGATATGAAGGTAATGAACTTAATCAAACATATAAAAGCTGAGAAGAGGAAATCTTAGTCAATTTCATTAACATAGAGGCAAAAATCCAATCTTTACAATCGAAAGCCTGAAACCTCAAGACTTAGCCAATTTTAGGACCCTTCAAGGATAATTCATGCAAGATGGTCCATGTAGGATCTCTCAGATTGGTTATCAATGATGGCTCATCAAAGGGTGGCATGAAATGTCAATAATACTTAGTGTAGTTAAAAATTCCACTTACAATTGTGGCAAAAAAAATTGTACTCCCTACCTTTAAGGAATGAAGCACAAGGGTAAGATTCCTATTTCACACTTGCTACACTCAAGGACATCTTAGAGATCTCAATCTAACAAAGAACGAAGGAATAGATTTGACAATAAGGTATCCTAGGGTATGCTTGGAGATTAATGAGGGGTTCACCACCAAGCTAGGGCTTGGAAAAATGTAGGAAATGCAATATCTAATGATTGAATTCAATGATACAAGAAACTTCACTAAATCAACTATAAATGAAAATAAATTAGAACAAAAAATTGGAAAAGTATAGAGGAGCACCTGGAAACCTGAGGGAGACTGAATGAAGCTTGGAAATGCTGAAAACATTGAAATTTTGGCACATTGGGACTCATACACCAGTCTGGGTGTATCAATCCCAGATCAGGGTTTTTGGTTTGAAACAAGTTTCTATAAAAAGGGTATTCGAAACTGCAAAATCTAAAAAATGACCTAAAATAGGACTCATATGCCAAAACTGTAGTATGAGTTCAATTAGGATTTTTTGGAGCTTCAAATTTTGAATCTAGTCTTCAGGGTAAGTGCAACAAGATGGTTCCCAAAAAGGGGACTTAAGTGGACAACTTTTTTCTGAAATCAGGAAATACTGACCTTGGACATGAGATTGAGGATACTTAGACTCAAATTTTTGAGAAGGAACAAAAAGAAGGATTCAAGTGCTCTGAGTCTACTTTCTAAAATAATAATTTATTTTGAAAATGATTTAGATAAAGGGGTTCAAACGAGGGACATACACAAATTGGTGTTGTTTTTGTCAGAAAAACATAACATAGCAACTCTTGTACGACCCTCGTATGGTGAACTTTTTTTTAGTATTTTTAAAATCGCAATGGTCAGAAGTTAGCTAATAGTATGTAGTTGATGCATGATTTTTCTGATAATTTTTTAATGAATATTTGATTTTTTACTAATTTGCGAAGTGGACATATCCTAAAAATAGAATTTTGGCCGTGCTCCCCTTTACAAATTTTGGAAACTAATTGATTTTTTTTTTTTAATTTTTAATTTTGTAGAATGGATTCTAGTTTCTAAAAATGTAATTTATTTGAAAAATTGATGAACAGTCAATTTATAACGAAAAAAATACCAAACACTACTTTTTGGCAGAAAAAAGACATTCAGATAAAATTAATTATGGATGAAAGACTTAACATTTTCAGAAAGTGAAAAAAATTACATCGTTGGATAGTTAAGAGATAACCCAACATTACCCATGTGTTTGATTTTTTTGATATTGAACCATGTGCAATCCTGATGGTGAGCATGAACTCGATTATGAGAAATATAGTGGATTTTTTAAAAACATGTCTTTGGTCATTGGGAATGCCCTCCAAGCCTTTGGGTTGGTATGCCAAGGCAAGTACCAAGCTTAAAGTTCAGTAATTCCAAAAGCAAGATATAACACGAGCGCGTTATAACGCGCGCGTGTTATATCTCACTTTTGACATGGTTTTTACTTATGCGGGGAACATGTCTACTGGAACATAATGCGAGCACGTTATAACGCGCTCGTGTTATGTATTACATTATATTAAATGCTAATATATTAATGTATGCTAATATATTTTTATGTACATGTATGTATGTATTCTTGTATGGATGTAAGATTATATGTACATATGTATTATGCTTGTATGTATGCATTTATGTATGTCTTTAGACGAAGGGAGAATTTAGAGAGAGTCTAGAGAGATGGAGAGGGGGTCGAAGTGATATTTTAAGAGAGAGGGAGTGGGAGAGAAGGGGTTGGATTGAGGGGGACTTAGCTAGGTAGGTTGGGAGGGATAGAGGGAGGGAGAGAGAGAGAAGGGGGTGAGAGAGAGAGAATTGAGGGAGAGTGAGAGAGAGAGACAAAGAGAAAGAGAGGGTTATGTAGGTAGGGTGCGAAAGGGAGAGACTTGAGAGTGAGAGGGAGAGACTTGAGAGATAGGTAGTGAGAGGGAGTGTGAGAGAGAGGGAGTGTGAGAGAGAGGGAGTGTGAGAGAGATGGAATGTGAGAGAGAGGGAGTGGGAGAGAGAGGAAGTGTGAGTGAGAGACCTAAGATAGGGAGAGGGTGTGAGAGGGAGTGACCTGATACAAGCAGAGAAAGAGAGGGGTGGAGTGATAGTGACTTATCTAGGTAGGGTTGGAGGGATAGATAAAGAGAGGGGAGAGAGACAAAAAGAGAGTTACCTAGGTAGGTTGCCAGAGGGAGAGACCTTAGAGAGAGAGGGGGTGGGAGGAAGAGACATGAGAGAGAGGGAGAGAGAGGTAGTGAGAGAGAGTGGGATGGAGTGGGGGGGACATAAAGAGATATGGATAGAGGGAGTGAGAGAGGGTGGTAGGGATTGATTGAATGAGAGGTATGCAAAAAGAGGGAGATAGTAGATAGAGACAATTAGAGAGGGTGGGAGGGAGGGAAGGAGGGGGAGGTGAGATGTATAGATAGAGAGAAAGTGATAGGGGTTGAGGGTATAGGGTTGAGGGATTAGGGTGGAGGACCTATAGGGTTGATGGTTTCTTGGGTATTAGGGTTTAAGGTTTGAGGGTTGATGGAATAGGTTTGATGGTAGAAGGTATTTGGTTGAGGGTATAGGGTAGAAGGTTTAAGGTTTAAGCGTTTAGGGTTGAAGGGTTTGGGGTTAAGGGTTTACTTGGTTGAGGGTAGAGGGTTTAGGGTATAGTTTTGAGGGTATATGGTTGAAGGATTAGGTTCAGGGTCCAATGTAAGGGGTAGAGGGTTTAGGGTTTAAGGATTGAGGGTTGAGGGATTAAGGGTTGAGGGTTGAGAATTGAGGGTTGAGTGTTTAATGTATAGGGTAAAGGGTAGAGGGTTTAAGGGTTGAGGGTTGAAGATTGAGGTTTTAAGGTATAGGGTCGAGGGATTAGGGTTGAGGGTCCAATATATAGGGTAGAGGTTATAGGGATTGAGAGATTAAGGGTTGAGGGATTAGGGTTTAGGGTAGATAGTATTGGGTTGATGGTAGAGGTTAGAGGGTAGAGGGTAGAGGGTAAAGGGTTTAACAATTTAGGGTTTAAGGGGTTAGGGTTGAGGGTCAAGGGTTTAGGGTTGAGTGTTTAAGGGTTTAAGGGGTGAGGGTTTAAGGGTCAAGAGGGTTGATGGATTAGGGTAGAGAGTTTACTAAGTTGGTTTAAGGGTTGGGGATTAGGGTTGAGGGTAGAGGGTAGACGATTGGCAGTAGAGGGTAGAGGGTTTATGGGTTAGGGTTTAAGGGTTTAGGGTTTAGGGATGAGGGATTAATAGGTTATAGGGTAGAGGCTATAGGAGTTGAGGGATTAGGGTTTAAGGGTTGAGGGTTGAGGGATTAAGAGGGTATAGGGGTTGAGGGATTAGGTTTTAAGGGTTGAGGGTTGAGGGTTGAGGGTCGAGGGATTAAGAGGGTATAGGGTTTGAGGGATTAGGGTTTAAGGGTTGAGGGTTGAGGGTATAGGGGTTGAGGGATTAGGGTTTAAGGGTTGAGGGTTGAGGGATTAAGAGGGCATAGGGGCTGAGGGATTAGGGTTTAAGGGTTGAGGGTTGAGGGATTAAGAGGGTATAGGGTTTGAGGGATTAGGGTTTAAGGGTTGAGGGATTAAGAGGGTATAGGGGTTGAGGGATTAGGTTTAAGGGTTGAGGGTTTAGGGTTGAGGGATTAAGAGGGTATAGGGGTTGAGAGATTAGGGTTTAAGGGTTGAGGGTTGAGGCCGAGGCTGAGATTAAGAGCCGAGCAGGGGTCAGGATCAGGTTTAAGGGTTTGGCAAGCTGAGGGCTGAGGGATTGCAGTGGCATAGGGCTGAGGGATTAGGTTTAAGGGTCGAGGGATTAAGAGGGCATAGGGGCTGAGGGATTAAGAGGGTATAGGGATTGAGGGATTAGGGTTTAAGGGTTGAGGATTAAGGGTTGAGGATTGAGGGTTGAGGGATTGAGAGGGTATAGGGGTTGAGGGATTAGGGTTTAAGGGTTGACAATTGAGGGATTAAGAGGGTATAGGGATTGAGGGATTAGGGTTTAAGGGTTGAGGGATTAAGAGGGTATAAGGGTTGAGGGATTAGGGTTTAAGGGTTGAGGAATTAAGAGGGTATAGGGGTTGAGGGATTAGGGTTTTAGGGGTTGAGGGATCTATCTCCCACTCTCCCCCTCTTTCCCTCCCACTCTATCTTTCTCCCACTCTCACCCTCTCTCCCTCCCTCTCTATCTCCCACTCTCTCGGTCTCCCACTCTTCACTTCTCCCCTTCTCCCACTCTCTATCTCCTACTCTCCCCCTCTCTCCCTCCCACTCTCTTTGAAACTCCTATACTCTAAAAAATACACTAATAAAACCAAATTTCACATAACGTGCTCGCGTTATAACACATGTGCGTTATAACGTGGGCACGTTTTTTACTCCACTAAAACAATAAAAATTTATGTATAGCCATGATTTGAAGGCCCACAGTTTGCATATTCCCCTGGTTTTGTGCGTTCTCTGACAAAAAATAACTTTTTGATGATGTTGTGAAGTGTGCAAGCATATTTTTCACATTCCATCACCTTTTCCATGATATTTTTACCACCTTTGCATGAAATAGAAGAGTTTCCACATTGAAAGAAATATAATATGAATTGAAGTTTGAATTCCATTGAAAACTGATATACAATTGAAGTATGGAAGGGAACAAGCTTTTGACCAAGTCAAATTGTTGTGGAGTTTGAAGAAAGAAGAAGCTAAGGCTACATAGTTGGGTTGAACTCCTCCATTTGAAAGTTTGGTTTTTAAGGTATGTGAAGTCTTTACAAATTTTATTTCATTCTATTATGGCTTGCTTTCATTTTTTTTTGTCATTATAACCTTAGGTTGTTAATGCCATTTTAAATTACCAAATTATATACACAATTACATACACTTGCCAATTATAGAAATTCAGAACCATTCACCAAAATTCTTCCTTTAAGACAACTCCAAGCCTCTCCCATTCCTCTGAAGGGTCCAAACATCTTCAAAATACCCTGCACAAGGTCAAAAGTTCATTACATAGACCACTCCTTCAACACTTTTTTAGGAACTAATATTCATCTCATTACCATGGTACAGATAAAATTATCCGCCATGCCGAAGAAAAAGACAAAGAGGAAACTAACAGACGAAGAGAACGAAACCCTGAAAGAAAAGGAGAGAGTTCGGGTGGCAGCATATCGTGAAAAGAAGAAATTGGAAATGATTGATGAAAACAAACCGATTGTAGAGGAACCTCAACTATCAAAAAGAGAATGGGAATTGGCAGCACAACAAGCATGAATGCGAAAGCATCATCATAAGATAGATTCAAATACCGTAGTTGGAGACACACCCTCTACGATAAGTGAATATGAAGGGGCACCATTAAGCACAAGTGAATATGGAGAGACACCATCTAGCACAAGTGAATATGGATGGACACCATCTACTGCAAGTGAATATGGAGGGACACCATTTACCGCAAGTGAATATTGTTGGACACCATCCAACACATCTCAAGTTGAGAGTACATCATCACTCGAAATTGACGAAGAAGGTATGCCATCATTCCCATGTGAACCTCAAGGTATATCTTCTTCTCTACCCTCGATCAAAGGTATGCAATCCAGCCCACCTCAATTAAATACCCTAATGTTGAGATGTATGTACCTAGGAGAACACCACCAATAATTTTGCGTAGAAAGCCAAAGTATTTGATTAATATTGATGATGATATTTTGCAGCACATGGAAGGTAAGATTTCAACATGCATTTGTAAAAGATATGCTGATAAGATTTGGGAACGATTCTTTGAAAGGCTAAATGAGACTGCCAAATGTCAACTATTTGTTGAAATGATGCAGGGTGTAAAGTATAGGAACATCATGAAGACTCTTGGGTTGAGAACATCGAATGCATCGAGTGAAGACACTATTGTGAAGAATCTAATGGATGCTTATGAGAGTGTGGGTAAGACTTCACGCTCAAAGGATAGTAATGTCACCCGATGTGTCATTACATCGAATTTGGTAAGTTGTCAAACAAAGAGATCTCACCTAATTAAAATGACTAGTGAAAAAATGGGAATTAGTAGAATTTTTTTATCAAGAGCCATTAAAAGGTGGCAAAGGATTGAGGGAAATGATACAAATGAATTATGGGCATTCTCGGGGAGACTGTCACGAAAAGATAAAGAACTTGTTGAAGCCTTGAGAACACTAATTGAAGAGTATTAGAAGAATAACAGAAGGCCATCTCCGAATCAAAGGGATGTGGTAAGAAGGAGAATTGGTAGTTGGAATTGTGAGCCACATCCAAAGCATTTTTTGGATATGACTCAAACCCAATTTTTTCATAAATTTGAAAATGATTATCCTCAAATTAGTATTTCTCAAAGATTTTTTGAACTACTTAAACCTTTTTATGTCAAGATAAATCACACATGCACTACTTGTTGTTGTAGACTACATATTGAATTTTCTAACCATTACAATGTTTATTGTTCTATATGTTTAGATTTGCATACTAACGATGTTTTGTAGGATTGTGGCATAGAAGCCCCACCAAAATATTCAAGAGATTTCTTATCAAAAAAATTATGTGAAATAGAGGATGGCCAAATATTCTATAGGAAAACATGCTTGGATGGTTCATGTGAGCGTTGCGGTGGCTTCTAGTGTATGCCAGTATGTCAACATATGGAAAGCATAGATGAGGTGGGACAAAAACTAGTAGAGTTTGGGAAGTATAAAAAAGTGGCATATGCTACAAAAGATGGGTCTCAAGCAAAAAGGTGTGATTTGGTTATTGAGAAGATTCCAGTGTACAAATTTATGACCACATTTTGTGATAGTATACTGTCTGAGTATGGAATGCATACCCATAGAGCCCGATGGTTGGACACGCAGTTCAAGCTATGCAAGGACACCTTTCTAGTTGGAAGCATAGTATCCATGGTTGAATTTGTAGAGAACTACACTCTACAACCACAACTTGAGGTGTAGTCACAGTATTACAACTCCACACAAGTTTCAATATTTGTGCACATAGCATTCATTCATGCATTTGATAGTACATATGAGCAAAGGAAGGTATTGAGGGAGTACCACTTTTACATTAGTGATGATCACACACATTCTCCAGAGTTCGTGCAAGGTTGCTTCTAGATGTTCTATAGTGGTTTGGCTCAGAGGGGCATAAAATACAATCAACATATAATATGGTCTGATAACTGTGCATCACAGTTCAAGAACTCGTACATGTTCTATTGGCTGTGCAGGATGCATGTCATTATAGGTGTTCAACATATGTGGAACTTTTGTGAGGCTGGACATGGAAAGGGGGAGCATGATGGTGCAGGAGCATGGGTGAAAAGAGCATTATCATGAGAAGAGTTAAAGTATAAAGACAATGCAAAGTTGACAGATGCAAAATCAATCGTCGAGTGGTGTAATGCTTTGGTGGGTCCAGGTAATGAAGGTATGTCTTTAGTTCGTAATTTTTTTTGGTTGATGGATGATACTAACATTGCACCATATGAAGACTATTGTACACTAATAAGATCGAGTGAGGTACACTCTTTCCTTAGCTCAAATATAGGTTCATGGAGTATCGATACAAGAAAGATGGCATGCTTTTGTTCTTCATGTACAATGCAAGACTGGAATGATTGTGAGTTAGGGGAGTGGGTTGACAAATGGTTCACAAGTTATCTTAGCCCACTTCACACGTATCGCCCTCCGACGACATTGGAACTGACATAGATAGAATCATCAATCGACTTTGACCACATATCAGATCTAGTTCAACGAGGTGATATATCTACTTTCTTAGTTGTTGAAATTCCATATCATTAGATCTTACTTTGTACTATATTCATAATGTTGACAAATTTCAAGAGATTTTTTGCACATATCAATGCAGGGCATGTTTATGCAGTTATTGCAGATGAAGACAATGAAGAGGGAATAGACTATTACTTGTGTCATTGTGTTGAGACCAAAAATAAATTTGAGGCCCCAATTATAGATGGAGAAAATATTGAATACCCTATAGGCTCAGTTGTGGTTACTAGAACATGACTTAGAAGGTACCCACATTCAAGTGTTAAACATTGGCTATTTTAGGACTTTGACATGCATCGTAAGATTCTTCATTAATCGAACCTTGTCGTGGCATCCAATGTTCATTTGACCAAATATGGGGGTAGACCTTTGAACAAGATGTTATGGAAGGTCCGTGAGTCTGACCATGAGGCAATACTTGACACAATAAAGAGTAGAGCAGACTCAAATGGTTCGTTGGATTAATTTTTCAGTATATGCACATTGGTTCTTATTAATTTATACGTGTATGCACATTAATTTGTTTGATGCCAATGCTATTGTCTTCTTTTATAGTGATTGGTGTCCCCTTGCAAAAAATGCAGATATATGAGCCATCCAAGAGAATGTCAACCAGAAAAGCAATGCAACATCTGTAAGTGTCTTCCATCTATTTTTATTTCTTTTCCATTTTGGATGCTCTTTATTTTTCTCTTTTACTTTGCGTATTTGTAAGTAAACTACTAAGGGTTGATTGATCTTTTGTTGCAGAAAATGCTGATTTAAGAGCCATCAAAGAGAATCTCAGCCAAAAAAGCAATGCAACATACTTATTTTGATGATTTTAACAAATCTAAATTTTGATTTCAAGCCATTATAAGAGAGCATGTGAAGCTTAGCGAGGGAATCTCAAGTTACTCATTTGAAGTTAACCTCATAATGAGCACCTATGATGTAGACATTTAAAGAGAATCTTGAATGTATGAGTGACATTGTAAAAGATCTGAGAGAACGAAGTGCCAGAGGCATTGTAATAAGATTTAATTACATAATGAGATATACTCAAATATTTTAAGGTTAGAGTTCATGTTTGGTGTAGTAGCACCTTGTTCTATAAATGCCTTGAGTAGGAAAATTTGCAAACTTTGAATTTTGAAATGTAAACAATGTGAAAAAGGTCATATAAAGATCATGTAAACAATTTGTACACATTTTTCTGCAACTTGTGTGACCAAGCGGACTATTTCAACACGTTGGAATAGGTATGTTTATGCTAGGCATGGTCCTCTTTTGCACTGAAACACGTAGAATCGCTATGAGCTATGTTCCATCGGATCGATCCCTTAAGGGTCCAAACTGCAAAATGGCTGCAAACTTCAACATGCTATTACTCAGATATAGTGACACTTAGAAGCTTCTCGTCTAATCCTACAGAAAGACATTGGGCATCTCTAGAAAAACCTCTCTCGGTTTTGGCTATCTTGGAGTGGTTTTCTCATAGTGGCGGATTTTCACTTGATGGAAAAAGTGTCAAATTCAAGCAGTGCAAAGTTGCAAACTAGTGCAACTTTCGATCTGCAACTCATGTGACCAAAATAACTGCTCCAACGCATCCAAATAGGTATTTTTATGCTAGGAAAGGTCTTTTTTTGCATTGAAATACGTGGAATCGCTCTGAGCTACGTTCCACCAGATCGATCCCTTAAGGGTCCAAAGTGCAAAATGGCTGCAAACTTCAGCATGCTATTACTCGGATACCATGACACTTAGAAACTTCTCGTATTATCCTATATAAAGGCATTAGGCCCCTCTAGAAAAACCTCTCTCAATTTTGGCTATCTTGGAGTGGTTTTCTCGTGGCGGCGGATTTTCACTTGTTGGAAAAGGTGTCAAATTCAAGCTATGCAAAGTTGCAAAGTGGTGCAACTTTCGCTCTGCAACTCGTGTGACCAAGAAAATTGTTCCAACACGTCTGAATATGTATGTTTACACTAGGCATGGTCTTCTTTTGCACCAAAACATGTGGAATCGCTCTGAGCTATGTTCCATCGGATCGATCCCTTAAGGGTCCAAAGTGCAAAATGGCTGCAAACTTCAGCATGCTATTACTCAGATACCGTGATGCTTAGAAAATTATCATCTAATCCTATAGGATCACGTTGAGCCCATCTACAAAAACCTCTCTTGATTTTGGCTATCTCGGAGTGGTTTTCCAGTGGTGGCGGATTTTCACTTGATGGAAAAAGCATCAAATGCAAGCACTGCAAAGTTGTAGAGTGGTGCAAATTTCGTTCTACAACTTGTGTGACCAAGTGGACTGTTCCAACATGTCCAAATAGGTATGTTTATACTATTCATGGTCCTCTTTTTCACCGAAACACGTGGAATCGCTCCGACCTATGTTCCACCAGATCAATCCCTTAAGGGTCGAAAGTGAAAAATAGCTGCAAACTTCAACATGCTATTACTTGGATACCATGACACTTAGAAACTTCTTGTTTGATCCTACAAAAAGGTGTTGGAACCCTCTAGAAAATATCTCTTAGTTTTTGCTATCTTGGAGTGGTTTTCTCGTGGCGGCGGATTTCACATGATGGAAAAGGTGTCAAATTCAAGTTGTGCAAAGTTGCAAAGTGGTGCAACTTTCACTCTGCGACTTGTGTGACCAAGTGCACTATTCCAACATGTCTGAATAGGTATTTTTACACTATTTATGGTCCTCTTTTGCACCGAAACACGTGGAATTGCTCCGAGCTATGTTCCACTGAATCGATCCCTTAAGGGTCCAAAGTGCAAAATAGCTGCAAACGTCAGCATGCTATTACTTGGATATCATGAAACTTAGAAACTTCTCGTCTAATCCTATAGAAAGGTGTTGGACCCCTCTAGAAAAACCTCTCTCGGTTTTGGCTATCTTGGAGTAGTTTTCTCGTGGTGGTGGATTTTCACATGATGGAAAAGGTGTCATATTCAAGTTGTGAAAAGTTGTAAAGTGGTGCAGCTTTCGCTCTGCAACTCGTGTGAACAAGTGGACTATTCCAACACATACAAATAGATATTTTTATGCTAGGCATGGTCCTCTTTCACACTGAAACACGTGGAATCGCTCTAAGCTATGTTCCACCAGCTCGATCCCTTAAGGGTCCAAAGTGCAAAATAGCTACAAACTTCAACATGCTATTACTTAGATACCGTGACGCTTAGAAACTTCTCATATGATCCTACATAAAGGAATTGGACCCCTCTATAAAATCCTCTCTCAATTATGGCTATCATGGAGTGGTTTTCTCGTGGCGGCGAATTTTCACTTCATGGAAAAGGTGTCAAATTCAAGTTGTGCAAAGTTGCAAAGTGGTGCAACTTTCACTCTGCAACTCGTGTGACCAAGAGGACTATTCAAACATGTCTGAATAGGTATTTTTATGCTAAGCATGGTCCTTTTTCACACCGAAACACGTGGAATCGCTCTGAGCTATGTTCCACTGGATCGATCCCTTAAGGGTCCAAAGTGCAAAATGGCTGCAAACTTCAGCATGCTATTACTCAGATAACATGATGCTTAAAAACTTATCATTTGATCCTATAGGATCATGTTGAGCCTATATACAAAAACCTCTCTCGGTTTTGGCTATCTCGGAGTGGTTTTCCAATGGTGGCGGATTTTCACTTGATGGAAAAAGCATCAAATGCAAGCAATGCAAAGTTGTAGAGTGGTGCAACTTTCGTTTTGCAACTTGTGTGACCAAGCAGACTGTTCCAACATGTCCAAATAGGTATTTTTACACTAGGCATGGTCCTCTTTTGCACTGAAACACATGGAATCGCTCTGAGCTATGTTCCACCGGATTGATCCCTTAAGGGTCGAAAGTGCAAAATAGCTACAAACTTCAGCATGCTATTACTTGGATACCGTGACACTTAGAAACTTCTTGTCTAATCCTAAGGAAAGGTGTTAGACCCCTCTAGAAAAATCTCTCTCAGTTTTGGCTATCTTGAAGTGGTTTTATCGTGGCGGTGGATTTTCACATGATGGAAAAGGTGTCAAATTCAAGCTATGCAAAGTTGCAAAGTGGTGCAAATTTCGCTCTGCAACTCATGTGACCAAGCAGATTGTTCCAACACGTCTGAATAGGTATTTTTATGCTAGACATGGTCCTCTTTTGCACCGAAACACATGGAACTGCTCCGAGCTATGTTCCACCAGATCGATCCCTTAAGGGTCCAAAGTGCAAAATGGCTGCAAACTTCAACATGCTATTACTCAGATACCGTGATACTTAGAAACTTCTCGTTTGATCCTATAGGATCATGTTGAGCCTGTCTACAAAACCCTCTCTCGGTTTTGGCTATCTCAAAGTGGTTCTCCAATGGTGGAAAATTTTCACTTGATGGAAAAAGCATCAAATGCAAGCAGTGCAAAGTTGCAGAGTGGTACAACATTTGTTCTACAGCTTGTGTGACCAAGCGGATTGTTCCAATACATCCAAATAGGTATTTTTATGCTAGGAATGGTCCTCTTTTGCACCGAAACACATGGAATCGCTTCGAGCTATGTTCCACCGGATCGATCCCTTAGGTTGGAGGAGTCTTAAGTTGCAAATTTGTAAGTTGGTTAAAGCAACAAATTTGAAATGATATTGAATGGCCCACTTAGCACTCATTGCATCTAAGTGATGCTCACAGAGGTGAGGCACTAGGCCTTCCCGGGAGGTCACCCATTCCAGTATACTCCAGCTCAAGTGCTTAACCACAAAGTTTTTTCCCCAAGGTTAAGCCCACTTAGCTTGCAACGCCATTTGCAAAACCTTCAGCAAGTGTTGTGCCTTATGAAACATTCATTATAGAGCCCCTTTAGCTCATCAATTGATAAGTAGGAGGTATTTTCTACAATGTGTCAAATTGTGATATTGCTATCAGGATTCCATTGAGCAGTCATTTGTAGTATTAGATATAGCTCTAGCTTCTACAGTATTGCACATGATTACAGATAGTTTCAAAGATCTAGATAACATCAATAGTTCACATTACTCAAGAAGGATGAACATCTTAAAGACATTTGTGGAACCTTCTTGTGGACTTAGGGTTGCAATATTTGATCTATAACATGTTCCACTATTTCTTCAGTAGGATCAAGAATACACATAATGAAGGTGTGTTTGCAGCCATGAAATATTATGGTTCGAACTATCCAGGAGAGTGATGTTCTATCTTGACCAACCATATCTATACCACGGTTTGTTTGGAAACAAGGATGGGTTCTCTCTTCATCAGCATATACATTATTTCCTGATGTGTTCACACTAATGTTACAAGACTAGGACTTGCCTCAGACTTGACAAGCCATTTTTTGACTTGGACTCGGGCTCAGAGCCCAAACTCGACAAATAGAAAAACCTAAGAAATTCAAATATTTGTAAGGATTTAAAACTTTTTTCATGTACCCTTTAATAAATAAACCTTAAAGACACAATAGCATCATCAAATAGAAATTACTATGATCCCATACACAAACATACATCAATCACAAAAGTATAAACACAAATTTTAGCTGAAGGAAATAACACATTTAGATCTATAAATATTGTGATATTGCTATTAGGATTCAATCGTGTAGTTTTACAAGTAAAACTCATTGACCCATGATTCATCAGTAGTGGTTCACAAGAACCCATCTCTCATGATAATGAATGGTTCATACTTGGAGGAAGATAAATCTTCATACATTTCTTCTATCACAAATGAGATAAGTGCTTGGTTTCATGAAGGTCATGAGACAACCATTAATGGGGAGTGGATACATGAATAACTAATGGAGAATGATAATGGCTTCAGACCTGCTATAAAGGAAAAAAAAAGTCATTTCAATGATGCAAGAGGTTTTTGGTTTCACTACCAAAATGAGCGTACGAAGAATGCATGTGAAACTCCTTTTGACCTTGAGGGTGTACTTACTCCATCTCAAGGATCATGCATTGAGGATGACATAGATCAATGTTAGGGCTAACCAATTAATAATTATACACGTGAATAAGTCAAACATGTACATGTCAATAAGGGAAGTACAAGTACTCAAAAACACGTAAGCCTGAAAAGTATACACACAAATACATAGTATACACAAATTAAAACAAAGTATATGCATGAAAACATGTAAGCCACAAAGTATACACTCAAATGCACGTAATTCACAAAGTATACACGTAAGTTGTAAAGTATACACTTGAATATACATAACTCATATCTATTGAACCATCAATTTAGAATGCAAATATGGATAGGCATCGATAAAAGATATTTGTATTAACCAAATAGCCATGTAGGCATACATAAATATATGTCGATATAAGTATGAAATATATGTACAAAATAGCCATATAGGCTTACGAGAATTCCATCTAGGCATACAATGTCAAATATGTCCAATAAAAAATATGTACAAAACTACCATGCAGGCATACAATAAAGGACTCTAGAATCAATATTCATTGCTCTCCATGCACAGGAAATAAAATATTTCCCTTTCGTTTTCACTCGGATGGTGATAGGTATGTCACTCATTTTTGCTGTGCTCATGGAGTGCTCCTGCTACTCCTCCTAGGGTTTAGTTCATGGTGAAGTTTTAACTGTTACAATAAGAAGTAAAGACATGAATATATAGAAATTACATTATTAAAAATGATATATTTGACAAAATAATCACTTACAGCCATCTTAAGATCTCTCTCCATGCGGGAAATATCCTCACGCCCATGCTCAAGTGTGCTCAAGCCCTATATAAACCATAAAAATAGACAAAAACTACGTGAATCAATAATGGTTTGATTTCTCACTAACTAACATCTATAACAACAAATGTAAATTAAAATTTACTAATTTGCCTCATACCTCTTCTGTCAGAGCCATCGAGGATTGTATAGTAGATGTCACACCAATATCCATTGCCCTCATCACATTCGGTAGTGTATCGTCTCGCAACAACAAAAAATAAAACAAAAAATTATTCAATGTAATCAACGATGTGCATGTATAAACTACAAAAATCTATTAATTAGTTGATTCATTAGTTAAACTCTTTATTCTATTACCTGCGTGAAGGTTTGAGTAAATCCACTACCACTGGGAAGTGTTCCATCAAAACCTCCTATATTAGTCTATTCAACATCCAAAATTGCATACTAAATTACCATTCATAAAACAATGTCATTAATATGCAATAAACTTATAATTGTTTACTAGTTACATACCCTAGTGATAGGTGTACTGCAAAAATAGGTTGGTGGGGGCCCAGTGTATCCAGTCTCAATACTATGACCCTGCAATTTTATTAAAATCAAAAAAAAAAATTAGTTAATCTTGCATTTCAAAATCGAAATTTAATAAATTAAATTTAATGAACACATGCACTAACTTTTACCTGAGTATCAATGCCATATGCCTCATGCAAAATGTCAGCTACCCTCTCCATGTCCATAGTTGTAGATGGATCTTGTGTACCAGTATCTTGAGGGTCGGTGGGGTCATGTGAACAAGTAGCCCCACAAGATTGACACACATTTGTTCGAAGGCCACCACTCGAAGACTCCCTTGGATGGCGTTGTAGAGTAGGGATAGTATGATGGATGACACTCTAGGTCAAAGTGTTGATTGCTTGCAATGTCTCTATGTCAGCACTTTCCTTCATGACGGAAGGCATAACAATGTGCTCATGAGGTGGCCTAGTGAGAGCTCATCTACCTTTCCGCGTAGGATTTGACTGTGCACCAGGTCTATCCTAAGCTGACCCCCCACCTCTCCCCTGGAAAT
The DNA here is from genome assembly GCA_007115665.2 of Sequoiadendron giganteum. Lineage (NCBI taxonomy): Eukaryota > Viridiplantae > Streptophyta > Pinopsida > Cupressales > Cupressaceae > Sequoiadendron > Sequoiadendron giganteum. The sequence continues at coordinate 483,492,131 of CM021103.1, read as the reverse complement.
CCCTCATATCAAAATAATTTGGAATTTTGTTCAATATGAACTCATTGTATAGTTTCCTATAGAAATATTGCGGGACCTCGCAATTGTTGCATAGTTGGTAATTGAAGACCATGTACCACCTATCATAAAACCACTCCTTCATTTGTTGGTGGTGGCACCAATGGATAAGAAACCTCTTCGCATTGAGGGTGAGATTTTGATTTGTGCGTGGGTCGGTGAATAATGAGCACAAATCACCTTTTGTTATTTTTATATCTTTCACATCCTTGTATGATAGTTTATTTGCATAATAGTCTCTAGCCACCTACCTCCTATCTTCCCATCCAGTTATTTGTTTGCTAATTGAATCTATGTTTGTTAACATATCTTACAATGAATTTGCTAGGGTCATTCTTTCTGTGGTTGAACCATTTGGATCACTCAACCTATTGATCAAATCCTCAATTTGTTTTTTGTTGTTTTCAATTTCACTCATTAAATTTGTTGAGTGTCAGGAGAGGGTTGAGTGATTGGTGGAGGAGGTTGATGTTGTGGTTGATTTTGATCTTGAGGATTTGGTTGGTCCTCCTATTGAGGATTTTGAGGGTTTGCAGGTTGATTTGCATCTCCTAAAAATTCAAACAAATAGATATCAAATTCAACCTAAAACTAACAAAAACAATAGAATCCTTACCTCTTATAGCTCCTTGTCATTGTGGCGCCATCGTTGTGAAGAAATACAGATTCTTAGCAAAGAAATTCTTCTCCTAGAACGCGAGTGTGATATTTTGGGGTTTTTGGCCATGGGTACAACAAAAAAACCAATCAAAATGCAAATGAGAGATTTACATTTGTTTTTTTGCTTTTAACAGTTGATAACTCGAGCATGTTATAATGTGCTCTCATTATGTCTTTGTAGTTGTAGCAGCCAAGACCTTGCCTAGGTTTAACGAAAGACATAACATGCGTTCACGTTATGGTTTTCAAATTTTTTTTTGAGGGTGTCCATGGAATTGCTACCCATTTCCATGCACCCGCCCTTCAATGTCTACTCTTTCTATTCCACTTTATTTTCGGATCCAAAACCTTGATTTCAGATTTGTAGATGTCCTTTAGTGAAGATTACAACCTTGCAAATGAGGAGACAATTCCAACAACTTTCTCCAAGGTTGTAACCTAACCTTCAATGATCTTTCATGTTCCAAGATACCTAGATCTACAATCACACATGTAAAGAGGAGATAAATTGTTGATTGTTAGTGAATAAGGGTTTTCCTTGGTTAAACCCCGTTTAGGTAATTAAACCAAATGATGAAAGAATGAAACAAGGACATGAAACATGAAACATGAGACATAAAAATGAACAATGATATCGAGAATGATGCCTTGTAAATGATACTTTTTAAATATGCAATCTAACATGAAATGGCCATGAAGAATGTAGATCTTGATTTTGACAATAGGCGTAGAACATTGCTTGATCTTGGATCTTCAATGCTACATCACAACACTAGATAAATAGTATGTTTTATTCTTGATGACCTTGAAATGATGATGGATCTTGGATTTCTGCAATAATTGATGGATAATTCTTCCCTTGAATGCTTTAAAATTGACCTTGAATTCTCTCTTGAAGATCTTGTGAGGTCTTGGAATGCTTAACTCTTGAGTGCTTGACTTAGTATCATGAATGATTATTCTTTCTTAGGTAAAATAAGGATTTGAAAGCTTTTTTATATAGGAAATCCATCTAATATCTCATTAATTAGATCCCATAGGTAAACATACATGAAATTTGAACATAAAACCCAATTTTTCTCGCTCAAAACCTTAAAAATAGGCCAAATGGGACTCATATGCCATATGTGGTGTATGGGTCCCACCTGGATGGGACTCATATTTCCAAGGTGTCTTATGGGTCCCACAAGGCCTATTTGAAGAGATAGAATGTCGAGGAGTGAAGAAATTAAGTTTATATGTTGATCTTGTCATGATTTTGATTGAAATATGCCTTGGGATGCACAATATAGGGTCTTAGGGGCTTATTAATGATGATATTAAGGTCATAAATGAAAGATGGACCAAAATTTAATGTGAAAGTGTAAATAAATACACTTTACAATATTAAATTAAAGGCATAATTGGGTCTATTTACAAAATTTCCCCAAGTAGGGTATTCTTGTTGTTAGTTTATAATTTTATAATTTTACTCTATTGAGACATTATTTTAAGTTTGTTAGCACTAGTCTATTTATGTCATATGACCCTAGTTTATTTTTTGTTTTAATTTCTCTTCCCTTGGGACCCTTTTTGTTTGGGTATAGCACCCTGTAAATGCTTCTTACTTTATCAAAAACATTAATCTACAAAGTGACAAATATAATATCCTAGTATATGGAATATCACTATAGGATAATACTTGAGCCATTATAAAACATGAATTATGGAGTGAAAAAATATGGAGCACCATGGATTCTGAGTGGCTAATAGTGGTAATTTTTTTAATTTCATATCTACAAAAGCACACCGGTTTGGTAGGGGCTTCAAAGGACATATACAACAGATAAACAACAACAGTAGAAACTACTTCCAATGTGGAAATCCTCAAAGGAATAGACATAATTAGTATTGAAATGTGGGAAAGGAACCTATCAAAATATTAGCAGGTACAAAAAGAGGCCCAACTACATTCCCTAATAATATTCCTCTATCAAAATTTGTTCTTCATAAACCCACTAAGCAAAGCATGAATATGTTTAAGGAAAAAAACTCTGTGAATAAATCTAGGGTGAAAAAAATTGCTTCATGAAGATTACAAAGGATCACTACTCATAAGAAAGAATGGGTCTCAATAAAAAACAAACAACAATATAAAATAGAAGGATTTAATTTTGGCTCCATTGAGCATTAAAGGAGAATCTAGTGAGGTTTTCGTTAAGGTTACTTTTTCTGAAGACACCCTCAACCCCTAGATCCAAGATCTTTGGTGGAGGGATCTGATCTGTAAGTTTTGGAACTTTATCCTTAATCATCATCTTTTGATAGAATGTGTTCATGATCAATGGGAAGGAGTAAATGATTTTTTTTATATAGATTAGGGTAAAGGTTTTTTTGTTGTTATTTTCTCCAATAAGGATTACATAGAGGAGGTCTATAAAATCAAATCTTGGATTCTAGAGGGTTAAATTTTATATATTTATCCATGGAATCCAAATTTCAACCCCTTTATATCAGTAATAAAATTTATCCCCTTTTGGGTTCAATTACACTCATCACCCCTAGAATACAGGGAACTAGAAATCCTAGAGATTTTGGGCAACCAAATGGGGGTTTTTCTAAATTATGATAAAAAATTATTTGAAAATCTTGCATTCCCAATTAGGTTACGTGTCCTTTAGGATGCAACAAAGGAGCTCCCAACATCCTTTCAAATACACTCTAAAAATGTAATTCGGACTCAACCCATTTTTGTAGAAGGCCTTGAATTTGTATGTGCAACATGCCATTTATTAGGTGATTTTAGCAAAGAATTCCCAAATGCCAAGGATACTATTCAAAAAAATAATGAAGACATGATTTCATCTGAAAAGGATGAAGCCATAATCCCCTTTATTACAAAGTTGTTATTTCCAAATATTACAGACTCCCAAGATTATCTCCTCTTTCTTAAGATAAGCATCTCTATGGAAATCCATAAAGAAAACTCTTCAAGGGTTTGTGAGGGTCCGAAAGTTGACAGTTTCTTAGAAATCTAAGGCTCCCAAAAGTAAAGATTGTGAACATTCTTTGCTAAAATAAATATGTTCAAAACTCTCAAAACAAAAAGATCTAAATCATTACAAAGAGCCCCTAATTATTCCATGCAAATCAACTAATAATAGCTAGAAAATAGAGTTCCAAGCTATGGAAGAAAGTGAACCCCTTCAAATGAAATATCTTGGCAAGCGTCAATCATATACAAAATCTCTCCAACTTGTAGAACCAAATGTCATACAATCAAATATTGAAGAAGTGGGGGTAAAGGAAAAAAAATCACATCCCCTATATTAGTCCCCTCACAAAAGAATGTTCACATTCATAAATGAGAGATTTAGATCAGCTTGTTTCAAAATAGGGCTTAGAGGAAATTGAAATAATGGTGGAAGACATTCTTAACAAAGTAGGGGTGATTTGAAAGAGGAAATAGCACAAGAAGTAGCCAATGAAGAGGAATCGTATTCAACTTCTCTCAATATTTGGCCATCTCATAGTCTGAATATTTGGAAAAAAACAGAAGGCTTTTCTACTCCTATAAAAAGGGGAAGAAAATCAAAAGCCAAAAAATTATAGGAAGAGATTGAGGTGGGTATCCATGCCACTCTAGATAAATCCTTAAGCTTAAGGAGAGCATGCCACTCTCCTTGACTAAAATAAATATTATCTCATGAATGTTAGGCCCATACTAATGCCCCTAAAAAAATTTATTTAATAAAGCACCAAATAGATATCAACAATGCAAATATTATTATATTATAAGAAACAAAATTTATCATAGTCGTAGAATAAAGTGATCTTCTCTAAATGGAAAAATGGTGTAGTGTATTCTATTTCGTTGTGGGGGTGTCATGAGGTTTAGCAATTCTTTGGAATAGTTCTTCAGTCAAATTGGAAATGGTGGTGTCTAATCAAAATTGGATCTTAGTAAAGGTTACACATTTTTATTCTTCTTTTGGCTATTCAATATATATGGTCCAACTTCAACAATGGGGAAAAACTCTCTTTGGGACTCTTTATTTAGCCTCATTTATATGTTAAAAGAAGAGAAAGTAATTTTGGAAGGATATTTTAATGCAATCATAAATAATCAAGAAAAGAAAGAGGGAATAATCCCCCCTCTAAATGTGATGAAAGATTTCAATTTTTTTATCAATAAAAAAATCTTTTGGATTGCCCAATAATAAATGACATATATACATGGTTGAATAGAAGGAAATATTTTTGCATGATAGCAGAAAGGCTAGATAGATTCTTGGTTTCATCATTATGGCTTCCATCCCCCCAAATTTTCAAAGAATCAATTCTACCATTTATAGGTTTAGATCACTTCCCCATCTTGCTTGAATTTTTGAAATACACAGGTGGTCAAAAATCATCATTTAAGTTTGAGGAAATGTGGTTTAGGGATAAAAATTACGACAACAATGGTGGAATACTATGCCTTATGTGGAGGGTTCAAGAATTTTTTAACATTTTCAAAATATTACCATTATGAAAAATCAAATAAAGGATTGGAATGCAAATAATTTTGAGAATATCTTCAAACAAAAGGAATAAATCCAGGATATTTTTTTTGAATTTGAATAATGATATCATAAACAAATAAATAGAAAACACTACCTTTAAAACTCAAAAAATATGCAATCAGAACTGGAGGAGGTTCTAGCTCATGAAGAGGCATAATGGAGGCAAAAATCTAGAGAATTATGGCTAAAATATGGTGATAGAAACAAAAAAATCATGTATCCACAAAGATTAGGTGCCAAGCTAACTCTATCTTTGCAATAAACTTAGTGTCATCAGGGAAACTAAAGGAAGAAGAAGCTATTCAGAAAGAATTAGTATCTTTTTTCTCAAATATCCTCTCATCCAACCAAAACATAAATCAAATGCAATATCAAGAGCTACTAAACCAAATCTTGGATAATCCCTAGTTTAGTAGTTCTATGGAGGATAAAAATGAATTGATGAAGCCTTTTTCATTAGAAGAAGTGAAGAATGTAGTCTTTCCACTTCCCCCTGAAAAAATATCCTAGTCCAACTGGCTTCACAACATCCTTTTTTCAAAAATTATATTCTTTCACGGGGGAAGACATTTGGTTAGCCATAGAAGAATCAAGGAAAAGTTCCAATATACTTGAAACATAAAAAATGATGATCCTAATTCTAAACTCAAAGAACCTAGGATCAATTTTTCTTTTTCTAGGGAATCATTTAGGATACAAATCGACAAGGTGATTAGATTGAATTTCAACCTTGTAGGTGAGTCAATCAGACCTAGATCTACATCTTTTTTGTGGTGTGTGTTGGGAATTCATTGAAATTGATTTTCCTTGATTAACCTAATTAAACTATGTTACCTAATATAAAAATGCAAGGTTCTAACAACTGAGAAATTGTAACAGAAATTCACAAGAAGATCTGAGAAAGGTAGAGTTTTATGTACATATCCTATAAATTTGGAGATAGTTTGAATAGGAGGATAGAACTGCCCAAGGGCATCTATTTCCTTGTAGGGATATTCTAGATCATTTTTTGCAATCCTTTGATATCGTATCTAAGCTTCTTGATTCTGCCTACAATTTTATCAGATCACTATCAGATAATTTTGTAAGTGAGTTTTTATGGCTTGTCGAGGTGTAGGGTTTTGAATACAATAGTGGAAAATGGATCTTCAAGCTTTCTTCAATCTCCTTCAAACCTAAAATATACACATTCAAAGAGAGAGGAAGGGTTGTTCCATTTAGGGGCTTTCCCTAGTCAAACCCCATGTTAGTGTTTCCACTTCCACAATGGTAATGTCAATGATAAAAGATGAATGATAGGAAAGAATTATGAATCAAATTTTTTTTGGAACTCACCACCCTTCAATGGCTTCCTTAAAGCACATAATTCATGCACATCACCTCAAGTTCTTGGATCTTGCTTGCTTGATCCACTTGAATTGCTTGGAGACCTACAAAGGGATTAGCCTTCACAAACAATGAACATGAACAAACTCACATAGGATTTGACATGATGTTTGGATCTTTATTGCTACAATAAAGATCTAAAATGTTACTCTTGAATTCTCTTGACTTTCTCTTGACAAATAATTCTTGCTCTATTTTTTTTTTATTTCTAGATTCTTTTACTTAGTTTTTAAATGATGCAATAACTAGGTATTTATATTCAATTATTCTAATCTCCACAAATTAAATCCCCATATTCAACATTGGCAACTTGAATTGCAAATGATAAATATTTGAATTTGGGGCCAAGGAAAATAGGGGGAGTTGCCACCATAGGGTGTCCTTGTCCCAACCCTATTTTTTGAAAATTAAGGTGTCAAGGGAAAATTTTTAGATAAATGTATTTTTTTTTTTCTTCCAATTTATTGATAATTGTTAGACATAGGCCATAGAATGCATAATTTATGAAATTGGGAGTTCAATTAGGTCAAATAATTAAGGAGGAGAAAAACATAGTGTGAAATTGTCAAGGGTGAAAATTTATGACGCTACAATTGTTAGACACATAGGACAACTGAGAGGTGGGGTGAATAAATTATGCATTAAAAACTTCAAACCCTTATTAAGCATTAGCATGAAAACAAATAAAACATCAACACATCAACACATCAACAACTATACAAAACAGAACACTAGATTTATGTGGAAAACCCTAATTAGGGAAAAACCATGGTAAGGATTAACCCACATATATATGAATATCAACATTGATTACAAAAGGCTCACTACTAGAATGGCTCGCTACTAAAATGGCTCACTAGCAAAAGGACTCACCGTCCAAAAGAAAGAAGGGATTACTACCAAGGGCTCACTACTTAGATATAAAGAGAATATATAGAAACTTTTACAAGGAGGCTCACTACCTTTGAGAAACAAGATAATCCACCACAACCATTTGCATCCTTTAGTTCATTGCCTCTAACAACTTCAAGCACGTTGAAATGTAGACACCTTCTCACTGCTTCTAGTAGTCATAAGTGTTCATGCTTGCACTTAGATATTAACAATTGATCACATACACATCATTTTGAATTACACATTACATCACACACTTCTCCAATAACTAAACTTGCATATATATCATTCACAGTCACAAATAACCTTCTCCAATTTGGCTTCAATGAAACATATGCACCTCAAATGTGCAACCACCAAATAGGTCAGAACCAAACACTTCCACAGTGGAAAGAATTGAATGTAGACCACACCAAAGGTTAACCAGGACCTAAATCTATGCTAACATGCTACACCAAGCTTCCACAATCCATGAAGCACATCTACAAATAGCAGTAACATTCTAGGTTGGCCAAAATGACATTAACACTACTAAGCAACCACATACACACTTCACCAAGTCTGGAAACAACTTGTGGACCACTTAGCAACATCAAAACATCTTGGAATATCCCAAAACCAATAGAATATTCAAGCACAATGGTGCAAACACATGCAACTAGGAATACTACCATCTTGCGCAACCAATAAAACTACCATTGAGATACAACTCATGAACCAAGATTGCAGAACAACTAAATACCAAAACATCCAAAGGAAGATAGATTAAGGCAATACTAGCACGCTCCAAAAATATTTTGCATTCGCCAAATAATTTCAAACAAATCTTCTAATGTCGCATGATCCAAAACCTAAAACCTTGGATATAATTCCTTCAAAGGCTTCTAATAATCACATCCAAACCACATAAGAACATCTTCAAGCATGAAGAGATGAAAAGCACAATATAAAACACATCCTTGTCACCATGTACACTCTATATTAATTTTCTCAAAAGCACTTGGAAACCAAGTGATGCTACATTTGCAATACCTCCTCAACACCACAAAATCCTTATCATCATGACCACACTAGAGGTTGACATCAATGAAAACATAGTGCAATAGTATCCCCATTTTTCAATAACATAGTGCAAAAATCTCCCCCTTTGACATCAATGACAACATAGTGCAACAATCTCCCCTTTGTCATTGATGGAAACACCTGTTGAAAAACCAATAACAACAAAAGAAAATTTGATCTTCAACACTCAAGTAGCTCTCCCCCTTACTTGGACATTTATTAAATTTCAAACTTATATCTCTCTCTCTCCCTCCCTTTCTTATGTTTTTAAGACTTTACTCTCCCCCTTTGACATCAATGGCAAAGGACAAATTCTGCACACTTAAATTCTCTCTCCCATATTTAGGCACAATATATGCTCCCCCTTATTGCACCAACCAAAGACACTACTACCTAATCCCCCTCAGAGGTATCTTTCATCAATCCAGAACAAAGAATTCATCTTGAATTGTACCCTTGGACATATGCACCATCTTATGCATCTAGTTGAAAGAAGTAGGGGAGATAAGGTTCCCTATCTTGTTTTTGAGATACTCATATGCATCTTTTAGAAGAGAATTTATGAAAATTTCTACTAGTTGATCCTTTGTAGGAACATACTCCAACTTTACTTCATTCTCAGCAACTTTATCTCTTAGAAAATGATACCGACTAGAGATATGCTTTGTTCTTGAATACATTATCAATATTTTTGAAATTTTGATCTTGTATTATCACACAAGATAGAGATAGGTTCAACATATGATACTTTGATATATTTTAATGTCTACTTCATCCACAAAACTTGTTTTTATCAAGATAATGCAGCAATATATTATGCCTTTGTAGTAGATAATGACATTGAATCCTGGTTCTTACTTAACCAAGAAACTAGTTTGTTTCCAAGAAAGAAAGCATCTCCACTTGTACTTCTTATGTCATACACACAAACTACCCAATTTTCATCTATATAAGCACTCAAAGAGAAATCAGTATCCTTAAAATACCATAGACCATAGTCCGAAGTGTTGTTCAAGTATCTGAATATCCTTTTGACTACTGCCACATGTAATTCTCTAGGATCTTCTTGAAATATTACCACAAGCCATACTATATGCATTATATCTGATCTAGTTGTAGTTAGATATAGTGATCCACCAATCATGGATCTATACTTGGTCTGATCTATCTTAGGAGATTTATCATTTTTTCTCAATTTACAACCAACAACCATGGGAGTACATACTAGTTTAGAGTCCATTCCAAAATTCTTTAACATTTCTTTACCATATTTTGATTGTGTAATGAATATACCTCTTTCTGATTGACTGATTTGTAGCCCAAGGAAGAAATTCATCTCCCTAAACATTGGCATTTCAAACTAATTTTTGCATCTCCTCTACAAAAAATTTACACATTTCCTCATTTACTCCAAAGATTATGTCATCAACATACACAACTACAATCAAGATTTAATCTCCCACAACTTTGAAGTAAATATCACTATCTACATTACCCTTTTTGAATCCCTATTACAATAAGTACCTATCTAATATTGCATACCAAGCTCTAGGAGCCTATTTGAGTTCATACAATTCTTTCCTCAACTTGTAGACCATATTAGAATCTTCTGATAACTGAAACCTTCTAGTTGTTCAATGTATACCTCTTCTTCTAACTCACCATTCAAAAATGCATACTTTACATCCATCTAATATACCTTGAAGTCTTTATATGTTGTAAAAGCCAAAAAAATCCTAATAGCCTCCTTTCTTGCTACTGGAGCAAAAGTCTCTTCAAAATATATTCCTTCCACTTGCGAGTAGCCTTTATACACAAGCCTATCCTTGTTTCTGATAAATTCTCCATTCTCATTCAACTTGTTCCTAAAACCCATTTAGTTCCTAACTCTGATTTTATTGTTGATGGTTTTTTAGTAGGTGTCGCCATCAATGACAAAGGAGGAGATTGTTGCACTATGTTGTCATTGATGTCAACCTCTAGTGTGGTCATGATGAGAAGGTTTTTGTGGCGGTGAGCAGGTGTTACAGATGTAGCATGGTTACCATGCTACATCTGTAACACTTGATCAGCACCACAAACACCTTCTCATGTGACCATGCTACATATGTAACACCTTCTCATCATGACCACACTAGAGGTTGACATCAATGACAATAGTAATGAAAACATAGTGCAACAACAATACTAAAGGATTTTAATACAACCATTATTGCCCTAATTCCAAAAAATAAAGACCCACTCACTTTTGCAGATTTCAGACCAATATCACTATGTAATACAATATATAAAATCTTCACAAAATCTATGTATTTATGTCTAGCCAGATTAATTCCTAAACTAATCCCAAAAGAATAAGGGGGATTTGTACTTGGAAGGGAAACTATAGAAGGGGAAATTATAGCACAAAAAGATTTACATTTTATTCACCTAAACAAGCTCCTATTCATGATAATAAAATTAGATATGATGAAATCATATAACAAAGTGTGATGGGAATTCTTAATAAAAGTTCTAGCCAAATTTGGTTTCTCTAGAAAATGGTGCAAATGGATATACTCGGATCTAAAAGGGGAAAATTTTTCAATTATTATAAATGAGAATCCAATGGGTTTTTTTAATGCATCTCAAGGTGTAAGACAAGGGGATCCTTTTTCACCATTCTTATTCATTCCAATGGAAGAAGCTTTAAGAAGATACATGGAAGAAAAAAATTTGGAGCAACAATGGAAAGGGATCATGATTCTAAGAACAACGATAACAATGACACTCTCTTTTTATAGATGATACTTTGATTTTTGGTAAACCCTCCATCACAAAGGCTAAATGTATCAAGGAGGTCCTAGAACATTACTCAGTAGTATTAGGCCAAGTGATCAATCCATCCAAATCAAAAATCTTCTTTTTGAACCCCCCACCAAGCTTGTCAACAAGAATTTTTCTAATATTAGGTTTTAAAATGGCTACCTTGTCATGCAAATATTTGGGAATTCCTTTCTTTGAAAATGCTCATAAAACATCATTTTGGTTATTGGTGTTGTCAACAATTAAAAGAAAAAATCATAGCATGGAGGGGAAAGTGGTTGTCTTTAGTAGCTAGGATGGTTATGATCAGATCAGTTCTTTCTACAGTTCCAAGTTACATTATGTCAATATTGAAACTTTTCAAAATGGTTCAAAATTGTATAGAAAAACATGTCAAATAATTTATTTGGCAATCTAACAAGTTAGGAGACAAGAAAACAAAAATCCATCTTATGTCATGGGAAAATTTGTGTAAAGAAAAATCCATGATGAAGTAGGTTTACAAAATTTAACAGTAAGAAATAGGGCTTTAGGAGCAAAGATGGCATGGAAATTATTTACTAAACCTAAGGCTAAATGGTGTCATTTAATTTAGGCCAAATATCTAGATTCAAATGACCCAAAAATAATCTTCATAGTTCGAAACTCAAGGTTTGGCTCTATGATGTGGAACTTCTTGATTGAATGTTGAGATGTCATTACTTCACATTTAACTTGGATCATCAACAATGGTGAGAGGGCTCTTCTTTTGGGAGGATTCCTAGAATGGTCATCCTCCCCTTGAAAAACTTGAGGGAATTCAAGAGGCAAAGAATTTTATCAAGAAAAATTGGGGTGAACTTGTTAAAGATTATATAGTATCTGACCTAGATACACATGGAGCAAACATTAAATGGAGATATTTTTCTTCTTGTGCATTTCTCAGGGATCAAAAAGATCTACTCAATAACCACATGAATAGAATATTAATATTTATATCAGAGAAACCAGATAAACTGGTATGGGCCCCTACAAAATCAAATTCATACAATGTAAAGCAAGGATATAGATCTCAATCAGCTCTTCAAGTCCCAAAAATTACTATATGGCCATATAAGATGTGTTGGAATGATGTTATACTCCAAAACTAGGGGCATTTGCATGGCTGACACTAAATCATAGAATTTTGATAAGTGAGTGCCTATAGAAGCTAGGTATTACAAATACCTTCAACTGTGTTTTATGTGGAAAGTGTGAAGAATCACTCGACCACCTCCTTATCCAATGTGACTTTGCACAATCATGTTGGAAATGGATTCACAACCAACTTGATTGGAAAGCTCCATTAGGTAACTCTTTGGATCAACTATTTAATAGTTGGTCCTCCCTTTACAAATCATCCCTTCTATCAGCTCTTTGTTTAGTATCACCCTCAATGGCTATTTGGAAGATTTGGTAGGAAAGAAATAAAAGAATATTTAGAAAGGAAATAAACCCAATCACAAAGGTTCTACAAAAACTAGAATTGGAAATCTTAAAAACAATTATGGCAACTTGGGTGTTGAAACTTCAATCTTCAAGGAATAGAATCCCATTTACTTTGTGGGATTTTCAATTGTTGTCGAAATGGATAAATATAGTGCTTCTAACGCTAGGATCCATTCCCATCTCAAGAATCAATCCACTAAATAGATCACAAATACATTGGATGTGTAATTAGAGATTGGGAGGGATTCGTACTCATAGCTCTAGCATTGAAACTCCTGCAGAAGCACAAGTTTTGCTAGCAAGTTTGATGTTAGCAAAGAAAGTAAATATAAGAAAAATATGAATTAAGGGTGATTCTCTCAATATAATAAATGCATGTAAAAAAAAAGTCTCCTTAATCAGATCCTCAAACACCTCTAGTCTTTTGAATACTTCCATCTATCTCATTACTATAGGGAAGGCAATCAAATATGGCATGTGATTCAAGAATCAAGATATCAGTATTAAGGAAAGGATATATATGCAAGTATCCATCTCTCCACACAATAGCCTCCAAAGAAGCTAAACCCCAACAAATGGGGTAATTCTAACTATTATTGTTTTGATGTGTTGATAGGTGGGATCGGCAAGCCTCATTGTCACCGTGCAATGCTCCAGTCATATGAATTATATTTTTGTAAGGTCTTAAAAGCCTCAAGATATAATGATTCATACTCTCCCTTCATCCTATTGAGAAATTATGTCTCAACTTCCAGCTTGAAGTCCTCGTTTTCATGCCTTGGTGATTTTGTGTTGTTTACAAAGTTCTGGCGAAGGCGGAGCTAGGATGGAACTTGGCATTGTTTTGTTTGCCTAAGTTTTGAGTCTCTGGCAGAGGTGGAATCGGGATGGAATTTGGCATTGTTCTGTTTGCCTAAGTTTCGAGTTTCGGTTCTCGTTCTTGCTTCGACTCCGCTTCCCAGTGTCTATTCCTTCTCGCTTCGCTTCGCAGGTTTTGGTGGAGGTGGAACTAGTTTTGGAAGTTGGCAATGTCTGTTTTCCAGGTTCCTGTTTCAATTTATGTTCCAACTCCGGGTCCGATTCCTACTTTTGAGATCCGGTTCTTCTGGATGTTTGGATTCTCCTCGGGGTGTTTTCCTCCGCCTTGTCCTGGTTCTGGATTGTTGTTTCTTGTAGTTGGCAGAGGCGGAACCGGAACCGGATTGGTTCCTGATCTTGGACTTTTGGTAAAGTCCTGTTTCTGTTCCTATTCCGTCCCCGACTCCGACTCCGGTCTTTTGTGTTCCCGTCTTGGTTTGACCCCGGGTTGAATTTACCCGGTTAGAACTATTTTCAATGAGTTCCCCTTTGGTATGGGCGTACGCGGAACCGAATTGGTTCCTGAACCTGTAATTTCGGTGGAGTCATGTTTCGACTCCAGTTCTGTCTCCGACTCCGACTCTGACTTCGGTAGTGTGTATTTTCGGTGGAGTCCTATTTCGACCCCTGTTCCGACTCCGACTCTAGCAGTGCTATTTATGACTTGAAGTCTTGGTCACGCCCGATGTCTATTTGACCATTTTGGTTGCTCTGTCAGCTACAATTGCTAATGGGTCTTGGACGCATGGCACCTGGTTGAATAGTGATTGGACGAATACCAAGATAGTTATTATGGTAGTTGCATTTGTCAACGAAGGGTGGCGAGCTCAACCATTTTGGTAATGGCTTTGAATGCAATGATGACTTGTTGCAGGAGATCTGTCAGATCTGACTAGATGCGTGATTTGAGGATGGACTTCATTGCTCTTCTGGGTCGGTTACATTTGGATGAGATGTGTTGTTTTCTCATAAGTTAGACAAGTTGAGTTGAGTCGAAAGTTGCAGAGCAAGTTGAAGTCGTAGGCTGAAGAACAAGAAGGACGTGAGTTCTTGAAGAGGGTTTTGAACTGTATGTTGTGAAAACATTGTAACAGTGGATCTGAATCTCTCTGGGTGATTGTGAGCTGAGCAAAGAAGTCTGGATATTGTATGTAATCGATTCATTACTATAATACAATTTATTTGACTTTGTGTGGTGGGTTTTTTTCCTGAAAGGGTTTTCCCACGTAAATACTGTGTCATCTTTGTTTGCTTATCTTTCTGGTTTCTCATTGCCATGGTTGTATGCATCTCTATATGTTTTAGAAACTGTTAGTTTTTCATTTTTGCTTCTCTCCCCTATAGTAAAGGTGTTAAGGGAATGTATTCCACACTGTTGGGTCATTAGATCCACATTCTTTTCCCTTCAAAGTGGTACTAGAGCTTGGCCAGTTCGTGTTATCCTTGTTAGGGAAAATTAGTTTTTTGCACTAATACTGTTTCAGTGGGAGACTTGCATTGTTAAACTTGTTTTTGTTGTGAGATGGCAGGTACATCTGGTAGAATGATATTGAGAAGTTTAATGGCAACAACTTTGAGTTATGGAAACTCAAGATAGAAGACTTGCTTGTGGATAGAGACCTCTGGATTGTAGTGTCTGGAACTAAGCCACAAACTACGACCCAAGAAGCTTGGGATCTTAATGATAGAAAAGCAAGAGGATTGATAAGACTGAGTCTAGCCGATTCTGTGCTCTTGAATGTTCATGAGGAGACGTCTGCAGTTGCTTTGTGGAAGAAGCTTGGTGATATTTACCAAGGAAAATCTCTGGTAAACAAGTTATTCCTAAGGAAGAAGTTGCACTCCTTGAAGATGGACGAAGGTGCATCTGTTGCAGACCACCTGAACTCATTTAATATGAGTGTTACTCAGTTGGCATCTGTAGGTGTAAAGATTGAGGAGGAGGATCATTGCATGCTCCTATTGTGTTCGTTACCTGATAGTTGGGATCATCTTGTGATGGCTATTGGAAGCACAACCACTGCTTTCAAGATTGATGATGTGGTTGCTTCGCTTATGTCTAAAGAAATGAGAAAGAAATATTCTGTGATGGCCAAAGATGCTCTTTCTGTTCGAGGTAGAACAAAGGAGAAATGCAAGAAGAAAGACAACAAGTCAAAATCCAAGTCTAAAGGGAGATCAAAGTCTCCTGGTAAAATTCCAAGGTAAAGTGTTGGAACTGTGGGAAACCTGGTCATATCAGGAAGGACTGCAAGGAGGAGAAGAAGAAGAATGCTTCTGACAATGAATCTTCTCAAAGTGATGCAGATGCCTTCATTGCAGCAGCCTTGACAACTCGGGCATCAGATGATGTTTGGTTAGTTGATTCAGGTGCCTCTTTTCACATGACATCCGATAGAGATTGGTTCTCAAAGTATGAGAAGTATGATGGTGGAAAGGTATACTTGGCAAGTGATTCAACGCTAGAGATTGTTGGCAGAGGAAGGGTCAAAATTTAGTTTCTTGACGGGAGAGTCAAAGGAATTGGTGGTGTTCTTCACATCCCAGGTTTGGCTCGAAATCTTCTTTCTGTTAGTAAGTTAAATGATACTGGTGTAGAAGTTTCTTTTTCTAGTAAGGGATGTAAAATGGCTAGAGGTGCAATGGATTTAGCTAAGGGTGTTCATACTGGCACTCTGTACAAGCTAGATACACGACCTATTCTTTGTAACAGTGCTTCTGTAAAGTCATGTAATTCTTAACCTATAGAGAAAGATGAAGACTCTTCACTATCTGCAAATGCTTTGGAGGTAAAACTCCCAGCAGAGAAGACTATGTTATGGCATCATAGACTTGGTCACATTGGTGAGAAAGGTTTAAAAACCTTGAAGAACAAAAACCTTATAGAAGGGCTTGATGATTGTAACCTTGAGTTCAATTTCTGTGAACATTGTATCTATGGAAAGCAACATCGTGTTTCTTTCTCGTCTAGTCCTCACAAATCTTCTGGTATACTGGATTATATTCATTCTGATGTGTTTGGTCCAGTTGATGTTCCTTCATTATCGAAGTTTAGATATTATGTTTCTTTTATTGATGATTGTTCGAGAAGAGAATTTGTATACTTTCTTAAGAGTAAATCAGAAGTGTTCAGTCGGTTTAAAGAGTTTAAATCTTTGGTTGAAAATTAGACTGGAAGGAAAATAAAGTGTTTAAGGACGGACAATGGAGGTGAGTTTTGTTCTGCAGATTTTGAAAGGTACTTCACTGATCATGGAATTAAAAGGCATAAGACAACCCCCTACACTCCACAGCAAAATGGAGTTGTTGAAAGGTTGAACAGGACACTGATGGAAAAGGAAAGGAGTATGCTGAGTGGTGCTAGTCTAGAGCAAAGGTTCTGGGCTGAGGCTGTTACTACAACATGTTATTTGATAAATAGATCTCCTTGTTCAACTCTTGTTGACATGACACCTTTGGAAGCATGGTCAAGTAAGAAACCCTCATTAAGGCATTTTCGGGTCTTTGGCTGTGAGGCATATGTTCATGTGCCAAATGAAAAGAGATCAAAGTTGGATAACAAGGCTGTGAAATGTATTCTCATCGGCTATGGAGTTGGTGTGAAAGGATACAAGCTTTGGAACCCTGTTACTGAGAAGGTTTTGTATAACAGAAGCATGATATTTCATGAGCTGAAACCTCTAGTAAGTGATCAACAACCTAAGACAAATCAAAGTGATAAGGAGAAGGATGCAGTTGAGATTCCCCAAACTCCAGAAAGGGAAGACCTGCATGGTGTACTTGAGATTGAGGAGAGCTCAAGCAGCTCTGGAAGTTCTGATGATGAAGAACAACCTCAGCCTCTAAGGAGATCTACATGAGAAAGAAGGCAACCAGAAAGGTATGGTTTCTCTATGTTAGATTCAAATTGTGCTTATGCCTTAATTACCAACACTGATGAGCCTAGGACTATGAAAGAAGCAATCAACATGGTTGATTCAAAGTCTTGGCTGGAAGCCATGAATGAGGAGATGGATTCCTTGAAAGAGAATGATACCTGGAAGTTGGTACCACTGCCTAAAGGGCGAAAGCCTATTGGTTGCAAGTGGATATTCAAAAGGAACACAGGCCTTGATAGCAGTGTGGAGAAGTATAAGGCACGAATGGTTGCAAAGGGATTTTCCCAAGTTGAGGGAATTGATTATGGAGAGATCTTTTCTCTTGTAGCAAAGCTGACATCCATCAGATTTTTGTCGTCATTGGTAGCTGTGTATGACTATAAAATTGAGCAGATGGATGTGAAGATAGTGTTTCTCCATGGTGAGCTAGAAGAAGAAATCTACATGTCCCAGCCTGAGCATTTTGTTGATAGAGGCAAACAAAATATGGTTTGCAAGTTAAATAAATCTCTCTATGGTTTAAAGGAATCTCCTAGAATGTGGTACCAAAAATTTGACACATTTATGTTGCCAATTGGGTTTGTTAGATCAAAATCTGATCATTGCATCTATTATAAATGTGAGAAGGATCGTGTGCTTGTTATTACTCTGTATGTGGATGACATGTTAATCATTGGTAATGGCAAGGCAATGATTTCTGATCTTAAAACTCAGTTGTCTGCTAAGTTCGAAATGAAAGATCTTGGAGCACCAAGGTACATTCTTGGGATGGAGATAACTAGGGATAGAACAAGTAGAAAGCTTTGGCTCAGTTAGAGTAAGTATGTGAAAACTGTTCTATAGAGGTTTAGCATGACTGATTGTAAGCAGCTAGTTGTTCCAATCATGCAAGGATTGAAACTATCTGCTGAAGATTGTCCAAAGTCTGCTACTGAGATGGAGGACATGACTAGTGTGCCTTATGCAAGTGCAGTAGGCAGTTTGATGTATGCTATGGTCTGCACAAGACTAGACATTGCCCAAGTAGTGGGAGTTCTAAGTCGTTTCATGGAAAATCCAGGGAGATCACATTGAGATGTTGTAAAGAGAGTGTTCAGGTATTTGAAGGGTACTTCAGATTATGCTTTGTGTTACCATGGTAGTATGGTTGCATCATAGAGGACTCTTAGCATTAAGAGATATGTTGATTCTGATTGGGCAGGGGACATTGACAGTAGAAGATCCACCAATGGATACAGTTTCATGCTTAATGGTGGAGTAATTAGTTGGATGAGCAAGCGACAAGCTATAGCTGCTTTATCCATGATAGAGGCAGAGTACATGGTAGTAACTCATGTTTGCAAGGAGGCAGTGTGGCTGAGGCATTTGTGTTCAGACATTGGATTTAATGCTAAGCAGATTTCAATCTACTATGACAATCAAAGTGCCATTTGTTTGGCAAAGAATCCGACCTTTCATGCCAGGACCAAGCACATAGATGTGCAATATCACTTCGTGAGGGATATGGTTGAAGATGGCAAGGTCAGTATGGATAAGGTTGACACCTTGAAGAATGTTGCAGATGCCTTGACAAAGCCGGTTAGCACAGACGAGTTCAAATGGTGCACAGAATCGATGGGCCTTAGGGCCTATGATAGACAATAAGGTATGATGTTTTGAGGAAGCTGGAAGTGTTCACCAAGTGGGAGATTGTTGAGAAATTATGTCTCAACTTCCAGCTTGAAGTCCTCGTTTTCATGCCTTGGTGATTTTGTGTTGTTTACAAAGTTCTAGCAAAGGTGGAGCCAGGATGGAACTTGGCATTGTTCTGTTTGCCTAAGTTTCAAGTCTTTGGCGGAGGTGGAACCGGGATGGAATTTGACATTGTTCTGTTTTCCTAAGTTCCGGGTTTCGGTTCTCATTCCTGCTTCGACTCCACTTCCTACCATCTGTTCCTTCTCGCCTCGCTTCACTTCACAGGTTCTGGCGGAGGCGGAACCAGTTTTGGAAGTTGGCAATGTCTGTTTGCCAGGTTCCTGTTTCAGTTTTTGTTTCGACTCCGGGTCTGATTCCTGCTTTTGAGATCTGGTTCCTCTGGATGTTTGGATTCTCCTCAGGGTTTTTTCCTCCGCCTTGTCTTGGTTCTGGATTGTTGTTTCTTGTAGTTGGCAGACACGGAACCGAAACTGAATTATTTCTTGATCTTGGACTTTTGGTAAAGTCCTGTTTCTGTTCCTGTTTCGTCCCTGACTCGGACTCTGGTCTTTTGTGTTCTCGTCTTGGTTTGACCTCAGGTTGACTTTACCTGATCATAACTGTTTCTGATGAGTACCCCTTTGCCGTGGGCGGATGCGGAACTGAATTGGTTCCTGAACCTGTAATTTTGGTGGAGTCATGTTTTGACTCCAGTTCTGTCTCTGACTCTGACTCCGACTCCGACAGTGTGTATTTTTGGTGGAGTCCTGTTTCAACTTCTGTTCTGACTCTGACTCCAGCAGTGTGTATTTTCAGTGGAGTCCTATTTCGACTCCTGTTCTGACTCTGACTTCGACAGTGCTATTTATGACTTGAATTCTTGGTCGTGCCCGATGTCTATTTGACCATTTTGGTTGCTCTGTCAACTGCGATTGCTGATGGGTCTTGGACGTGTGGCACCTGGTTGAATAGTGATTGGACGGATACCAAGATATTTATTGTGGAATTTGCATTTGTCAACGAAGGGTGGTGAGCTCAACTGTTTTGGTAATGGCTTTGAATGCAATGATGACTTGTTGCAGGAGATCTGTCAGATCCGACTAGATGCATGATTTGAGGATGGACTTCATTGCTCTTCTGGGTCAGTTACATTTGGATGAGATGTGTTATTTTCTCATAAGTTAGACAAGTTGAGTTGAGTCGAAAGTTGTAGAGCAAGTTGAAGTCACGGGCTGAAGAACAAGAAGGACGTGAGTTCTTGAAGAGGGTTTTGAATTGTATTTTGTGAAAATATTGTAACAGTGGATCTGAATCTCTTTGGGTGATTGTGAGCTGAGCAAAGAAGTCTGGATATTGTATGTAATCAATTCATTACTATAATACAATTGATTTGACTTTGTGTGGTGGTTTTTTTGCCTGAAAGGGTTTTCCCATGTAAATACTATGTCATCTTTGTTTGCTTATCTTTCTGGTTTCTCATTGCCATGGTTGTATGCATCTCTATAAGTTTTATAAACTGATAGTTTCTTATTTTTGCTTCTCTCCCCTATAGTAAAGGTGTTAAAGGAATGTATTCCGCACTGTTGGGTCATTAGATCCGCATTCTTTTCCCTTCACATCCCCCATGTGAGAAGGATGGGTCCAAATGGCTAAGCATGCATTTGGTTGGTTGGCAATGGAGGGATGTCTTCTCAATCTCACTCCCATTAATTTGATGTCGAGTTCCAAAGATTTCTTCATGATTTTTGTATGCATTGGAAATCTCTCACTACTTGCAATTAAGGCATGTACTGCCTGAAGCATACAAATCCTTATAAAACCGCCCAAACCTCACTCAAAACTCACCATTATCTGCATTTGTATTGTTAAGTGCTCTACAAATCTGCAAGCGATGGCATCCATGGAAACCACTCTAATTAATAAGCACCTATATATCCAAATCCCAAAATGGGAATATCTAGAATTGGGCGCTTATTCCATTGAGATGCTCAAGAAAGTGTTTAAAATTGACTATGCAAGAGTGGAATCATCTTTGCAGGTTCTCATAGGAGAAAGGCTATTGCTCAGCCAGCCATGACTGTTAATCCATCATCAGTAGCCTTTGTTTTTCCTTCCAATGCAATGGATTTTCTTCAACACTATGGATAGGTAGCACAACTAGTAGTGGATT
The DNA here is from genome assembly GCA_007115665.2 of Sequoiadendron giganteum. Classification (NCBI taxonomy): domain Eukaryota; kingdom Viridiplantae; phylum Streptophyta; class Pinopsida; order Cupressales; family Cupressaceae; genus Sequoiadendron; species Sequoiadendron giganteum. The sequence goes on along the minus strand of CM021103.1, from coordinate 483,470,676 downwards.
ATGTCCATGAAAAGTTTTTGGTTGGTAAATCTTTAAACAATTAAATTAGAGAATATGATTTTCGGTTCATTTTACTTGATCGTGAATTTTTCATAACGGCAAATTTTCTTTTTGTGAATTGCTGGCAATGAATTTATGGAGATGCCATGATTTTCACAATAGAAAAACATTAATAAGTGGTTGAAACTTAAAGATAAATAATTGCAAGAAAAATTGGGTTATCTTTGTGTCTATATAGCCCTCAAGTGTGCTCTGCACAAAAGAATCGAGGCATAATTAGATGAAGCATTTAGGGTTCATAGGGTTGAGATTGGTTCAAGTCTGTGTACACAGTGCAAAAAGTATGAAAGTCTATGATTGTCCTGCTTACACATGAAACCCACCCTCCTGTTCCTCCATCAACCCCAATTCCAAAGAAGGATATGGCTCAGTCTTCTACATGAAATGGCTTGTGGCTTTGAGGGTCTTTTGTGCAATAAATATGATAATAGAATATATGCAGCTTGTGTTTCTATGTTTTTTCTCACTTTCTGTTCTGTGAGGCATTTTATTTTGGCCTCCATGCAAACATTATCTAGTTTACGAGGCATTTTGTTTTGGCCTCCATGAACTCTATACAGTAAGCTACTATGTTGTATCCATGTAATTTCAGTACTTTTATATTATTAATAATATTCAGGCTTAATTGTTTTTATCTAAAAAATATTTGAGTCATTATTATCATAGTTTGAAGTTTAAACTTGTAAAAAAAATATTATTATTTTTTTCACTATTGTCTACTTCTTTTACAATGAAACTAAAAATGCTTGTAACTAAGAATGATAGTTACAGATGTAATTTGGTCATATAGATAATATAACTTCAATAAATATTTTAGTCTTTAAACTCATGTTGTATATATAATTATGATGCTGTTTTATTATTATATTTTTGATGTATAGTTTTATTGATAATCATCATTAGAAAATACATTTACTAAATCATATGATTATCCTAATAAATTTGAATGTATATTAAAAATGAAACATCTTGAGAATATTTTATTTATTCTCTATATCTATATTTATCTACATAGAACTTTCAATCAAAAAGAATGAAATTTATACTATTTCCTTCTATTATATATATTTAGTAGGATAAAGAGGAAAAAATAAAGGGTTAAATCTTTATGACACGTAGGGAAAAAAATATTGAGTAAACATGTTTATGTACTTGAACTTTTATCTTTTCATTAAACCTATTAAAACTTATGAAAAATCTTATACTTTTGAAGAAAATATCCAAAATCATGCTAATAAATTTATGGGGAAGGGATTTCTAGATAATTCTCAGCACAAAATATCAAAGTCGCTTCAAACCTTAATTTAGGAATCCAACATTAAAAATACTTCGACAAAAGATTTTTTCTCAAATTAGACTGTTGTAGGATTTTCATGATGAAGATCTAATTTCAAATTCCCTAAATGAAATATTAGCCCCATGTGTGTGCTTGAGTGATATTATTAAATGTTGAGTGATATCTCTGAAAATTAATTGTTATGGGGTGTGAGCCTTAAAAAACCTTATAATATATCTAAAATAAAATACTTTGTCATTTAAAATAATTAAGAGTTGGAATACATATTAAGACCAAAAATATTTCAATGAAAGTTATTTTTTTTCTTTTTAAAGGGCTAATAGAGATAAGAAGTGGATGGATAAAATAAAATTAGAGTATAACACTTTGACTAAAAACAAGGCTTGGATCTTGTACCCCCACCTTCAAAAAAAATGTTATTTTAATATTCTTCATTATATATAAAGTTACATATAACTTCAATAGTAAAATCAGTCAATGTAAGTAAATATTGGTTGTTAGAGGCTTCATTAGGCAATGCTAGTTTGATTATGAAGAAAACTTTGCTCTATTGGTACTATTTTAATGTTTTTTTCACAAAATGATAATCTCCAATAAGAATTTATATAATTCAACTAAAAGGGTTTGAACAACAAAAAAAAGGTTACTTTATTTAAATACTTCAAAAAATATATGCAATGCTCAACAAGCTCTTAGAGCTTGGTATGGAAAGATCAATACTTTTTTCCAAACTCTCAAGCTCTCTATCTACTACTTCAATAATGACCTCTTTGCTAAAATTGAATATTGTATCATTAGAGTTCTATTATATGTGGATGACTTATTATGAGTGGTCTTCATTGTTTAATCCAAAAATATAAAAAAAGTTAAACCAAACATTTGGAATAATTGATTTAGGATTTTGTATCATTTTTAAGGAATGACTATCTTTCAATCTCATGAATCTAGTGTGGTATCACAAGAAATATGTGTATAATATTTTTCTTAAAAAATTAGCATGATTTTAATTCAAACCTACTTTTATTCATATTTAATTGGGTATCAAAATTACCCTAAACCTTCATATGGAATGGGAAAATCTAATTTGTATATGCAAATTCTTAGGAAGCCTTGTTTACCTTTGTAGGATTACTATGTAGTAGGTACTATGTATCTAGATTCATACAAGATCCACATGTAGATCATTGGAAAATGGTTATTTTTTAATATGAAAATGGGATCTAGACTAACTAATAGATTTACCTAGATCAATCCTTTCTCCACTAGAAATTAGAACACAAACCAAAATAGGTGTTATGATTAGCTAGTTTTCTCAAAGGAGAGCCAGGTTTCTTAGGTTTTTTTTTTCCTTTGTAGCAAAGAGCGAAGATTGATAAAGTGTTCAATTTAATTAACCTAGGTTATACAAACCCTAATATGAAGAAACAAATAATTATGTAGACTGATATAACAATTTATAGAAATGAATACATATCTGAGCAAGGTAGATAAAGGGGAACCTATCACCAAAATAGAGGCAAAAACAAAGAGATACCAACATTGAGCACCCTTTTCCTAGGGTTTTTTAAAATCCAAATTCCAATATGATAATGTTTTTTATAGTTGACTATTTTTTCCTATAGCTTCTCTTTGTTGGAAAGTTCCATATTCATATCTGGACACATACAATATGGAAAATGGTCGAGTTCTATAGGTGCTTTCCTAAGTCAAACCTTGTTTTGGTGTTCTCACCTCTACAATGGTAATGATAGTGATAATAAAGTACATTCCCTCGAGGGAGCGGAGATAGAAGAAAATATCAATTTTGTTGTAAATTACATAATTTGAAATAGATATATCTTAGGTGTGAAATAATTGTTGGATTCATGTCATATAATCAAGTTGTTACAAGATAGTGTGTCCCTTGGTCTTCCTTATCCAACATGATGCTTGGGTTTGTGACATGGCTTAACCACCTCTTGTGGATTTTACATAAACCTGATGGTTGTATCGGGCATTAATAGGTCAATCTTTTGGTGCAATGACAACCACCAATGTAACAATCGGTATCAGATTTGAGGTCACAAGTTCAAACCCCTCGCTTCTGCTAGGGGGATCATTGCATAATAGTGTGTCCCTTGGTCTTCCTTGTCCAACACGGTGCTTGGGTTTGTGACATGGTTTAACCACCTCCTGTAGATCTTACATAAATCTGGTGGTTGTATAGGGCATTGATAGGTTGATATTTTGGTGCAAGAACAACCACCAATATAACACAAGTTACCACAAGTATTTGATGAAGAGGGAACAAGTTTCTTTGAATACCGGAAAGGTTTAATGTTCATAACCAGATAGTCTTTACAAATAGAGAGCTTTATAAATTGTGTTGAAAAGAATAAAAAGAGAGTATTCTTATAAATAAGTCGTATGTGTGTTCATAATGTGTAAATTAGAGACAAAGAGTTGTTTATATATGCATTCCAAGTACTTTTTGGAGCTACATCGACAAATTGTAATTTTCAAGATACCAAAGAACGACATTTCAATTTAAAACCTTTTTAAAATTCATATGCATAACCCTAGTTGCCCGCACTAGTGTTCATGCCCTTTTCACTCCCAAAGTTCCATTTTTTAAGGAATTTAACTTATTTTCTTATTTAGGTCACAAAACGGTCATATTATAAACATGATTAATCATACCTACAAAATAGAGTTCCAAACCTAGAGTAAAATTGTCAGTGGTGACAATTTATGACACTAAATTTAACCCCCACTTTAGTGGGGGTATGAACTTATGTTCATGCTCACACTAAAGTATGGAGAAGATAGATCTCTTTATCAAAATGTTGAAAAGACAAGGTGACACCAAGCTAAGAGATGTGATAGCCCCCATGCTTAGTATCTTATAACTCCACAATTCTAAGATAACAAGGTCACACAAATAATACATACAACACAAAATACCTTAAATACAAATATATTACACACAAGATAAGGAAAAAATTGAATATACATAAGGTTTACACTGAGAAAAAAAATAGAGTACACATAAAGCATACACAAAGGATACATGAATCATACGCAAAGCATACATGGAGAGAAAAAAATAATACAACAACAATGTTAGTACACACTATCTAAAGTAAAAAGTTCAAGTCAGCAAGGTAAGGAGACCTCGGTGTGAAAGATTGTTTCAATACCAAGAATCATCCCCCAAATGCAACAAACACATAGAGGAATTATAAAGAGGAGAGAAGAATCTAGTGAGTCAATTGATTGCTTAAAAGTAATAATGAATATAAATAGGTGGGGAGCATTCAATACAAAAAAAGAAGGGTACATGAATCAAGCACTAGCTTGCTCTATGGCTAGGGGGTCTTACACATTACAAATCCCCCATGGATCATGGGCTAGAAAGCCTTTTTATGCTAGGTGACCATGGATGTGACAAGTCATGTCCTATGAAGCACACATGATAGCAAGTTTCATTATGCTAGGTGGCTTATAGAGTACATAAATTCATAGGCTAGGAAGTTGCATTATTCTAGGTGATCATGTGTTGCTAATGCCTCAAGGAGCATACAAATTATCAAAATTGTAAGGGATTAATCGATAACCATGCCTCAAGAATCATTCTAAAAATATCACCACATGGGGTGCACATTAATAAACCAAATATCAAAAAGTGTAAATGGAGAATGGTACATGTGTAGATGTACAAATGGATAGGTTATATTCCCCCATTTAAAATATTACCGTATTTACTATGTTTGTATTTTAAGAAAAAGGAGGGGGAAGAAAGGAGAGAGGGGATCCTAAAGAAGGGTGTACACCTTCAAATTGATTTTCCTTTCTCCCTAGTGTATAGGTGAGGACAACCATACTATGGACCATTTTGTTTCTATCATAGATGAAATATGGTTGCACATAATATTGTACCACCATAAATAGAAATGAGAAAACACATAGAGCTATAAATGCCACATAGTGATGAGCAACACAATAGAATAAAGTTATAATTTAGAAGGAATAGGATAAAGGTAAAACCCAATGTCACTTGTCATGTGATGAGACAATAGGTGCATCAGAAATGGAAGACTAATGGCACCATAGTCAAGAAGATACATTTTATCACCCAAGGCCTAAAATTCACTAGTGGAATAGCCAAGATCTTGATGATATGCACAAAAATAAGGATTTTTTTTATCACATGTTTATGAAATTTAATATGTGTTGGAGGAGGAAGAGTAATCAATTAGTCTTTCGAGAAGCCTCAAAAAAATATGTTATTTCTTAGATAGAGGATGAGGAGAATGAAGCAATTTTTTTCTTGTGAAGAAAGGTTTGAATGCTCACAAGAGGAAGAAATATATACATTGGACAATGAAGGAGGGGATGTAGAAAAATGAGAAGGATGGTAACTTAAACTCTCTTTAGAAAAGTGTGGTGTAAGCTTCTTAGGAACCTTAAATCCTTATTCCATACATCGTAAATTATTTCCATTGTATCCAAGTTTTAAAAAAATGAATCCAATCCCATAGTATGTCTCCAAATTAGATAGAGGAGGAGAGGCCACATTACTAATCTTGTCTAAGTTAGAAGTATGATGACTTTTTGAGGAAGAAGCAATAGGATTGACATGAAAAGAATGGATTATTTTGCAACAATATAGATCTATGTTAATTTTTGAGATGTCAAAATGAGGAGGGTCAATCTTAGATTCAATTCATCCATGAGGCAATAAATCTAGAGAGCCCCAATTGTTATTGAGACATATTTTAGAGGAAGAAGATATATTATCATGGAACAATGGTGTTTGGGAATTTGTTGAAGTAGAATAATGGTATGAATATTTCAGTTACTTACAAGAAATATATTGTGCAAACAAAAAAAAGTCTCCTTCAAGATCTCAAGTTTAGATTGTGAGATTTTGTACTTGCTAATATAGGAGGGTGTAAAATATAGTGAATCCCAATTCTTACCAAAAAATAAACTCAAAGAGATATCACAATTATGGTCATCTTTGTTGTTAGTAGTGGAGAATATTGGATTAGAAATAACCAAATTATTTAAAAGATGAGGTTGATACCTAGCTTTTACATGTAAGCAACTTTCTAGATCCAAGACACCCTCAATTGTATAATTTTTATTTTTATAAATTAACTTCAATGTATGATAAAGAGTATATGAGACTTCCCTCATGACATGAATCCATGGTCTACCAAGAGGAAGTTTATGTGAAAGAGTATCGGGCATGACATGGATAAGCTTAGGCAAGGTCACTGGTCCTACCTCAACTGGTAGTGTGATTGTACCTAGGCATCCCATACTAACATTATCAAAACCATGAATAAAAAGAGTATCAAATTTGATGATAGATGTATCTACATTGATCTTATGTAATAGTTCTAGTGGAACCCCTAAAATTTTCCTAGTTCCATTGAATTTCATGTTCAAATCCTAATAGCTCAAGTCTTGATCGTCACTAGGGTTGGGGTTTCAGAGGTCCTATTCACACCTATACCCTTGTTTTGTCCTTGAGCTTCTAGTTTTGTGTTGACCGATTGTATCCAGTTATCGGTTACCTCATAATCCTTTTGTGGCCTCAAGCCCTATCATTTTATCAACCCCAATATTAGTCATCCTGTCACGGCTAGGAGGCCCCCCTTTTAAAACAACTTTAAACCCACGTGCTTTGAGGAATCTTAAGTCAAGCCCCGAGAGGTTTGTCACCCATCGCATGATCCTTTGAAAATTCCCATGTGTAACCCGCGATGAGTGATATAGCATTCTTTTCACCATTTGGCCTTCATTTCCCCTCGCATGTTCGTTTATCGCCGCTAGGAAGCAACACTTGATGAGCGATGCAGTTAATCTTTTAACTCATCTTTGGCCCTTTACTATCAATGTTTGTTTTGTGTAGACTATAAGTGAACCCACGACCGTCGATGTGTGAGTTACTTCCCATTGCGTGGGGATGAGACATCGCCGGTTGTGATTGGCCAAGGAGAGGATAACATGTGATATGAGCGATGAAAAGTGTAGCTAGCAGCCAAGATTCCTCTATGATTAAAATTAATGGCTTATATTTTATCGTTGGTTATCTTCTATTTTTCAAATTGGAACTCACGATCGCCGATGGGTAGAGTGCCTCCCCATTGTGTGAGCTTGGTCTGCCATGGGTTAGGGTTATTCAATCATGTATAAACACACGATGAGCAATGTGAATGACAATCTTTGATCATGATCCTTCTATGATTGAAATTGACAACTAATTTTTCATCGTTGTCTTCACTGCTATCACTCAATGAGGTTCTAGAGCAGTAATGGAAGGTGTGATGAGCGATGTGATTTGGTTTGTGTCTCAGATCTTCCCATGATTATCAAGATTGACGGCGCGTGTGTTGAGGATGATGGAGTAAAGATGCAGACAGGTACGTGGCAGTTTTAAAGCATCTCACTATTTCTAAGCATGATTAATAAAGCAAGTGGCATTCCTTAATGGACCTCGTTGATCAAGTTTTAAATCTTGGGTGATCGACAGCTGAGATTCGACATGTAGTGATTGATTTTTTTCTCATGCAAGAAAACTAGGATGGCCATTAATTACAGCATGCCTTCAAATCCTCTATTAAATGAGGACCTTCTGTAATTTGTTCGATCATATACATTTATCAAGGCCCAAAAATAATTGTCACAGGTGCATGAGGAGTAGATTGTGGGTGGTTGAAGAGTTCTCATGAAGGTGGATGCTTAATATTTCTTGGTACCTAAGTATGTTTGCATGTGGTATTCTAGCTACAGTTCTGTGATTTTTTGTGTCTGACGCTTTTGAGGTGTTCATTGTTCGACCATGGGAGTTTTTATAAGGATCATAGCTAGTTTTTTTCCCTATACGACTAGCTCTGGTTAGTATTGGTTGTAAGAATGAGTGAGCTAGGTTCTCCTATTACACCAATCCATAGGTCAAGATTGAGTTTGCAAGAACCATTGGTGTATGTGCTTGAATCAAAACCCATTGCGGCAGAGATGCCAATTATTCCAAAATCTAGGAGGATTTTTCATAGAAAGGTTGAGAGAACCACTGTCAAGAGCACCCACAATTTCAAAATTAGGACCATTTCAGAAGAATTGGTCAAGTTTAAAGGAAAAAAGCTTGTGGATTTTGTGAAAGAATTAATGAGGCCAAGTGCAGGTCCTAGGGTTTGTTCATAAAATACTAGTGCTCTGGTTATGGTTTATGATAGCTCTTCAGGAGAGGAAGGAGGGGCCGGCCCTGGTGTTGGACATTTCCCTATTTCACTAGTACCATATATTGACTTAGATGATGAGGTAATAGTTGCAACTCCACTCCCCATCAATGAGCCTAGTGAGGGTGTCTACTCGATGGCTAACAAGGTCAGGTAACACCCATGTTTCTCTTCTTGTTGGTGTTTGGTTTCTGGGTGTTGTGGTGATTTAACTCCTATGTGGTTGATTCAGTGGTTTTTATTGTTGATGATGATGGTGATTTTCCTCGGTGTTGGATAATTTGCTAATTTTGGTGACAACACCTTTTGGAAGGCTTACGTGATATCTTCAACAAATGGTTTGGTTCTCTTTTTTCCGTTTTGCCTTTTTGCTTTCCTATATTGTATGAATGACTAACTGTAATGGTTCGGGAATAGGAGCAAATGAAATGAAATTAATATTGAAATTATCATGAAATATAACTGTAATGAGCTCGATGCTTGTTGCTCTCTTATGTTATAAAAGAGATTTCAAGGCTCATTACATAGGTCAGAATTTTGAGTCCAGGACAACCTAGGTAGATTACAGTGAGCAAATGTAATACAAAATGCCTGATAGATATGCCAGTAAATTGTCTTGGGTATTTTTTTTTGTATGTGATAATCTTTAATAGTTTTGCATGAGTTATCGATATCAAATCAAATCTGTAAAACTAAAGTATGTACTCTCTTGAATGCAGTTGTTGCAAATTATAAATGAAAATGTCAAGTATCTTTTCATTTATATTCGGTGGTTTGATTGAATGTATGACTCTGTTCTTGTTTTAACTCAAAGGGTTAATTAAATACTTGAAGAGGGTTGCAAGTTTGTAGGAACTTGCATAGGATTTTGGTAAGAATTAATACTTTAGGTACTGTAAATTTTTTTGATGTAAGGCATTATGAAAATAGTCCACCTATTTCAGGGTTAAAATTTTTTTGTGTTATTGACTATTTCATACTTGACTCCTTTTACCCAATTAATGAGGCACTGGCCTATTGGTCATGAATTCTTGTGATCTAATGAATTAGTTAAAATGCCTAGCCATGGATTCATAATAATGACAAAGCTTAATCAAATTCTATCGATTATGAGATGTAAGTCTATAATATACCCTTGTTCCTAGCAAATTAATGGTTATTTGTGTAAAGGTCAGCCAAACCTTTGACGAATAATGTCTATTTGCACTCAACAGGAACTTATCTATGAAGAAGTGTTCTCCATTCTAGCATAATCAGTGTGAACACGATTAGGAAATACCCTCCCTGGTCCTACAGAGCCTAAAGTATAGGGGTGAAAGAATTGAAAACCTTTACCCATTGAGTTGGCCATTCATCTTTAGGATTCTTGATCGTGAAGGTTGACTGCCTTCTAGAGTTTTCCTAAGGTGTACTAGAAAAAACACCAACAAGGTCAATGCTATAAACATTACGGCCTAATCCATTATCGATTAAAGTATACTTTATTCCATAAATGATTAATAAGGACTAGATTCGTAATATCATCATGTTGTCATTGAATATTAGAAGAAGGTAAATCATGTGGGTGGAATACACTATCTAAGTTTGTTACATGCATACAATCAAACAAGGTTGATACATCATTTGATCTAACAAGATGTGGTACAACTATCTTTCATGAGGTCTCTTGGAGCATCTTCTGATGCATAGGTAAATTTTGTATAATTACCAAAGTGAGATCTTAGTAGTAACACAAAGCTACTCAACAAGGTCATACTATTTACCCACATGCTAAGGAAGATAAGGTGTTAGAGGAATAAAGATTGAAGAAATAGAATAAATTGAAAAAAATTAGTTTTCTTTTAGATTTTTTGTTTTGAGTATTGTATACATGTGAGAAACTACATGACAATGAGGCTTTTGTGACACATTTTTATCAAGATTATTTTCTTGAGTAAGTTGTTCTATAAAGTTTAGAACACCTCAAACATTGATAATAGGATTATCTTATGGTTGATGAAAATCAAAATAAAGATGAAAAAAAAAAAAAAGGTTTCACAAGTTCTTTGTGGAAATTAAAAATATAAATTATATTGACCTTATCTACCATTGGAATATTAGATGTGAATTTAGATTTTCCATCTATGCACCCCACATTGCTAGAAGGAATGGTATTTGGATGAAGGGAAGACAAAGTGATATTAAGCAAAGTATCAATGATTATACCTCTTATGCAAAAATATCCTCATGTGTAGGACAAATCTTGGGAGAGTGATAGGCCTAAGCCTGATAATCACTTGAATAAGAGCTACCAAAGGCATGAAAAAGAAACATCTATTAATGATGTAAGAAAAAAAAAGAATATTTTTAGAAGGTAATTTCGGAATGAAAATAAGGTGATGACAAGATGTATATGATGATGATATTTTAGAAGAAAGAAGGTTTGGTTTGTATTTTGTGTTTTTTGATTCAATTTATTTTTCCTTTTAGACTAAGATTAATAAAATATGTAGTAGAAAGGCATAACATAGAAATACATAAATATGCAATAGAAATGTCTAATCAATTAATCAACTAATCAAACACTAACAAAAAATGTAAAGAAGTTTGCAAGAATTTTGGGTTCACCAAAATGTTTAATGTCAAAAGGTGATCTAGATTAACTAGTAGATTAACCATGATCAATCCTTTCTCCACTAAACATTGGAAAACAAACCAAAAAAATTGTTATAATTGGCTAACTTCCTCAAAGAAGAGACAAGTTGCCCAGGTTTTGCTCCATAATTGAAAAGAAAATATTGATAAAATATGATTTAATTAACCTAGGTGATACAAACTCTAATTTGAAGAAAAAAATAATTGTGTAGGCTAATATAAAAATTTACATAAACAAATACATATCTAAGTAGGGTAGATAGAGGGGAACCTATCACCAAAAAAAGAGGCAAAAATGGATGGACACCAGCATTGGTCACCCTTTCCCTAGAATATTTCACAATTCAAATGTGTGTATGATAATATTTAATATATTCCACTTTGTCCTCCTATAGCTCCTCTCTATCGAAAAGTTATAGATTTGGATTTGCACAAATAAAAGAGGGAAAATGGTTGTGTTGTATAGGATATTTCCTAATTCAAACCTTGTGTCTGTGTTCCCACCTCCATAACAACAATGATAGTGATAATAAAGAGTGTGTGCCCTTGGGGGAAAAGGAATAAGAATTGATAAAGACTACTATAAATGAAATATTAGAGTTACCTTGTGTGTGAAATCCTTGTTGGAGTGATGGAATATAATCAAGTTTCCACAAGGAGTTGATGAAGAAGGAACAAGTTTATTTGAATACCTACAAGGGTTTGTGTACATAACCAAATTTTCTTCACAAATAGAGAGATTTAGAAATCATGTAGAGAATTATTGAGAGAGAGATATATAAAGAATTCTTACAAAGAAGTTGCATGTGTTTTCATAATGTTCAATTTTTTGGAGCTAGGCTAAGAAGGTTCAATTTTCAAGACACCAAAGGCTAACATTTGAATTTGAAATTTTTAAAACTCATTTGCAATACCCTGGCACCCTGCACTAGTTCTCAGGTATTTTTCACTCCCAAAATTCTAGTTGTCAGGGAATTAACATATTTTCTTAAATAGGTCTTGAAAAAATCATATTACAATCATACTTTAATCATGCACACAAAATAGAGTGTCAAACCTAGTGTCAAATTATTATTGGTGATAATTTACAATACTACAACTATAATTATAATAAGGTATATATATGGCTATTGTGATGTTGACAATGTTAGTGATGTTTTTGAGAGAAAATCCACTTCTAGCTATGTCTTTGAATTTGTGGCAAGTACTATCATATAAAATAATTAAAAATTAACCTATTATAGTTCTTTCATCCATAAAGGTTGAATATAAAAGTGCAAAAAAAATAAAAATGGATCATGAGATTATTAGATGTTTTTTAACTTATTATGTGATATAACCAAAGTTGTGTTTATCTTTCTAAATTTTTTGTTTGACATCAAAGTACATTCAAGTTCATTCATATTTCATATGAGAATAATTTCTAAATGGTGATATTACTCTCCACTTTTTTCAAACTAATGATTAGATGGTAGATTTTTTTATAAAACTCTATGGAGTGAAAAATTATTTAAATTCAAGATAATGTTATCCCTTAACAAGTTATCATTGAGGGAATATTTCATGATAATGCCACCTTATAGGGTTCAACTATTGTGCTATATGTAAGACCTATGAGTATTATGTAATATCTTCCTTTATGTTTCTTCTATTTTTAAAGTATTTATTGTATTAAAAATCTAGTGACAATATGTAAATAACCTGAGGAAGCCAAAAATCCAATAAGAAATTTATAATACATGTTTGCAAGCATCATTAAGAAACTGGAATCTAAATCATGATAAAGAGTTTATCATGTAGTCTAAAATATGTGATATTTTCCCTAACATATATCTTATCCATGTTGAATGTTTGTAAGTAAATCATGTGCATAATTAAGGAACATCACTTTCTTTTCCCATAAAAAAATTTAATATATTCCTCCTATAAATATTAATGGTGAGCATTATTGTATAATATTTATTAGAGGTCTATGTATTGATAAATAAGACTAAAATAAATATTTAAAATATCTACTATAAATATGATTTTAGTATATTATATAAAACATTTAGTTAATTGGTAAATGTATTAGTATAAAAAGATTTACTTTTTGATATTAATTAATACTATTTATTTTATTAAAGGATAAATAGGTTTTAGCAAGCTCCAAAAACCTTTGTAGAAAAACATGAATGAAATAATAGTTGACTAGCACAAAATAGCAACAATAAAATATCAAGTTTTGAAAGGCCTAAAATTTAAATAAGGGAAATGCAATATCTACTAAAATTTTGTATATATAGCATACCTAAGCTGACTAACTCCTAGAAAAAATTCACCTATGTACATCGAAAAATGCATGAAAAAAATACATGGATACATACATAACATGACGAGACGTCATAGTGCGGGGCACGCTAGACACCTGAAACAAGCGGACAAGATAAAACATTTGGATGATGGTCAAGTGGGAGTTAACGGTGCCGCCAGGTGGGTTTTCTTGCCTATTGTTGAGTGAAAAAGTGGGCAGGTTAGCGTTATCAACAAGTTTCTTTTGTCTGACACGGGAAAAGTGGAAGGGAATGATGTGGGCCTTCTCTATTTTGAGAAAGCAAGGTGAAAATACTATTTGTTTCATGTCTGCACATTGAAAGGGAAAGTTGAAGGTCTGAATGCACATGGATGACTTGGAGGAGAATACCAACCAAATAAGCTGAAGTGTGGAGTGCACATGGAGGAGTTGGAGGAGAATATCGACCAAATCAAGGTGAGGGGTAATTTTGTTGCAAGTAGAGGGTTTTACAAGATCTTTTAATTTGAAATTTGGGAAACACAATGTGGAGTATTTTAGTTTCTTGAATGTCTTCAAAATCACACATTCCATTGTTGTGTTTAATTTTATGTTGATTGAAAAAAAAAAGTGCATAAATAATTGTGAATGGGAAACACAGTGTTGGGTTTCAGTTATTTGAATCTCCTTGTTTAAATGTAGAGGTTTGTCTCATGGTGGGTTGCTTCCTTCTTAACACCCATGGTTTTGCAACATGGGATGCTACAAAACAGTATGAATGTCTTCCAAATCACACATTCCATTGGTGTGTTTAAATTTCACACCATTACAAAAAAAAATGCACAAAATAATTTTGAATGGGAAACACAGTGTTGGGTTTCAGTTAAAAAACTACACAAATAATTATGAATTAGAAACACAGTGTTGGGTTTAGTTATTTGAATCTCCTTATTTAAATGTAGAGGGTTGTCTCATGGTGGATTGCTTTCTTTTTAAAACCCACGGTTTTGCAATATGGAATGTTACAATATAGTATGATTGTCTTCCAAATCACACATTCCATTGTTGTGTTTAAATTTTAGTCAATTGAAAACAAAAAATGCACAAAATAATTTTGAATGGGAAACACAGTGCTGGGTTTCAGTTATTTCAATCTCCTTGTTTAATTATAAAGGGTCGTCTCATGCTAGGTTTCTTTCTTATTAACACCCACGGTTTTGCAACATGGAATGTTACAAAATAGTATGAATGTCTTCCAAATCACACATTCCATTGTTGTGTTTAAATTTTGCACCATTGAAAAAAAATTGCACAAAATAATTTTGAATGGGAAACCCAGTGCTGGATTTTAGTTATTTGAATCTCCTTGTTTAAATGTAGAGGATCGTCTAATGGTGGGTTGCTTGCTTCTTAACACCCACAATTTTGCAATATGGAATGTTACAATACAATATGACTGTCTTCCAAATCACACATTCCATTGTTGTGTTTAAATTTCAGTCGATTGAAAAAAAAAACCTACACAAAATCATTCTAAATGGGAAACATAGTGTTGGGTTTTACTTATTTCAATCTCCCTGTTTAATTGTAAAGGATCGTCTCATGTTGGGTTGTTGGCTTCTTAACACCCACGGTTTTGAAACATGGAATGTTACAAAATAGTATATATGAATGTCTTCCAAATCACACATTCCATTGTTGTGTTTAAATTTTGCACCATTGAAAAAAAAAAACTGCACAAAATAATTTTGAATGGGAAACACAGTGTTGGGTTTGAGTAAAAAAATTGCACAAAATAATTGTGAATGGGAAACACAGTGTTGCATTTCAGTTATTTGAATCTCCTTGTTTAAATGTAGAGGGTTGTCTTATGGTAGGTTTCTTGCTTCTTAACACCCACGGTTTTGCAATATGGAATGTTACAATACAGTATGACTGTCTTCCAAATCACACATTTCATTGTTGTGTTTAAATTTCAGTCGATTGAAAAAAAAAAAAACCCACACAAAATAATTCTAAATGGGAAACACAGTGTTGGGTTTTAGTTATTTCATCTCCCTATTTAATTGTAAAGGGTTGTCTCATGTTGGGTTGGTTGCTTCTTAACACCCACGGTTTTGCAACATGGAATGTTACAAAATAATATGAATGTCTTCCAAATCACACATTTCATTGTTGTGTTTAAATTTTACACCATTGAAAAAAAAAAAGTTGTACAAAATAATTTTGAATGGGAAACACAGTGTTGGGTTTCAGTAAAAAAACTGCACAAAATAATTGTGAATGAAAAACACAATGTTGGGTTTCAGTTATTTGAATCTCCTTGTTTAAATGTAGAGGGTTGTCTCATGGTGGGTTGAATGCTTCTTAACACCCACGATTTTGCAATATGGAGTGTTACAATACAATATGACTGTCTTCCAAATCACACATTCCATTGCTATGTTTAAATTATAGTTGATTGAAAAAAAACTGCACAAAATAATTATGAATGAGAAACACAATGTTGGGTTTCAGTTATTTCAATCTCCTTGTTTAATTGTAAAAGGGTTGTCTCATGTTGGGTTTTTTTCTTCTTAACACCCACTATTTTTCAACGTGGAATGTTAGAAAATAGTATGAATGTGTTCCAAATCACACATTTCATTGTTGTGTTTAAATTTCAGTCAATTGAAAAAACAACTGCACAAAATAATTCTGAATGGGAAACACAGTGTTGGGTTTCAATTATTTGAATCTCCTTGTTTAAATGTAAATGGTTGTCTCATGGTGGGTTGCTTTCTTCTTAAAACTGATGGTTTTGCAACATGGAATGTTACAAAATAGTATGAATTTATTCCAAATCACACATTCCATTGTTGTGTTTAAGTTTCAGTCGATTGAAAAAAAAAACACAAAATAATTGTGAATGAGAAACACAGTGTTGGGTTTCAATTATTTGAATCTCCTTGTTTAAATGTAAATGGTTGTCTCATGGTGGGTTGCTTGCTTCTTTACACCCACAGTTTTGCAACATGGAATGTTACAAAACAATATGAATGTCTTCCAAATCACACCTTCCATTGTTGTGTTTAAATTTCAGTTGATTGAAAAAAACCCGCACAAAATAATTGTGAATGGGAAACACAATGTTGGGTTTCAATTATTTGAATCTCCCTATTCAAATGTAAAGGGTTGTGTCATGGTAGGTTGCATTATTCTTAACACCTACGGTTTGGCAACATGGAATGTTGCAAGACACGATGAATGTCTTCCAAATCACACATTTCGTTGTTGTGTTCAACTTTCACATGATTACAAAAATGAAGGGAAAAAAATAATTGTGATTTGGAAAACATAGTGTTGGGTTTCATGTTATTTGAATCTCCTTGTTTAAATGTAAATGGTTGTCTCATGGTGGGTTTCTTTCTTCTTAACACCCACGGTATTGCAACATGGAATGTTACAAAACAGTATGAATGTCTTCCAAATCACACATTCCATTGTTGTGTTTAAATTTTAGTTGATTGAAAAAAACTACACAAAATAATTCTGAATGGGAAACACAGTGTTGGGTTTCAGTTATTTCAATCTCCTTGTTTAAATGTAAACGGTTGTCTCATGGTGGGTTGCTTTGTTCTTAACACCCATGGTTTTACAACATGAAATGTTACAAAACAATATGAATGTCCTCCAAATCACACATTCCATTGTTGTGTTTACATTTCAGTTGATTGAAAAAATAAATGCACAAAATAATTCTAAATGAGAAATAGAGTGTTGGGTTTCAATTATTTGAATCTCCTTGTTTAAATGTAAAAGGTTGTCTCATAGTTGGTTTCTTGCTTCTTAACACCCACAGTTTTGCAACATGGAATGTTACAAAATATTATGAATTTCTTCCAAATCACACATTCCATTGTTGTGTTTACATTTTAGTTGATTGAAAAAAATTGCACAAAATAATTTTGAATGAGAAAAAAGTGTTGGGTTTCAGTTATTTGAATCTCCTTGTTTAAATGTAAAGGGTTATCTCATGGTCAGTTGCTTGCTTCTTAAAACCCATGGTTTTGCAACATGGAATTTTAAAAAACATGAATGTTTTTCAAATCACACATTCCATTGTTGTGTTCAACTTTTGCATGATTGAAAAAATCAAAGGAAAAAAATAATTGTGATTTGGAAAACACGGTGTTGGGTTTCATGTTATTTGAATCTCCTTGTTTAAATGTAAATGGTTGTCTCATGGTGGGTTCCTTGCTTCTTAACACCCACAGTTTTGCAACATGGAATGTTACAAAACAATATGAATGTCTTCCAAAAAACACCTTCCATTGTTGTGTTTAAATTTCAGATGATTAAAAAAAACCTACACAAAATAATTGTGAATGAGAAACACAGTGTTGGTTTTTAGTTATTTGAATCTCTCTATTCAAATGTAAAGGGCTACGTGATTTTTAACACCTATAATTCTGCAAGTTGGTATTTTTACAAGACACTATCAATGTCTTCCAAATCACACATTGCGTTGTTGTGTTTAACTTTCACATGATTGAAAAAATCAAGGGCAAAAAATAATTGTGATTTGGAAAACATAGTGTTGGGTTTCATGTTATTTGAATCTCCTTGTTTAAATGTAAATGGTTGTCTCATGGTGGATTGATTGCTTCTTAACACCCACAGTTTTCCAACATGGAATGTTACAAAATAATATGAATTGTTAGAGTAATTGGACATTTACTTTATTAATTAAACAATATTTGTTTAATTACGTAAAGTTCCCTTTTACCTCTTTTTCACTTAAGCTAACATTAGGTGCATGATAATTAATTACTTTATTAATTATTATTTTGCAAGCCTAGGGTTTTCCTTTTTAGGGTTTTCATCTATATATGGTTGAAAACTATCTTTTGTATCATTAATTCATTTTACATTTTTAGGTGAATACATTGCTCCACATTCTTGAGCATTTCCTTTGTTGCTTCTCTTTGCTTCTCCTTGTAACAGGTTATTTGCTTGCAGAGGTCACTGGGCTCCTATGAAGTTGTATCTTCTCAACTCCAACATGGTATCAGAGCTTCAGATCTACAACTGCTTGTTCTTGTTTTGAATTTTTTTGCATTGGAAGCAGATCTAGGGTTCTAAGGTTTCTTCTTGTGGATTCAACATACTCCGAATTTTAGGTTCACTTTGGGCTCAAACGGACAGTGCCATTGGATTCATAGTGCCCAAAAACCCCTAAATTGACTATCAAATCATTGAATTTGGTTATAGTCAACCAAGGATGCAAAATTTGCTTTAGGGTTTGGCCGTACGGCCCCCGCAGCAAAAAAATCGCAAAAAAAAAATTTAAAAAACCTAAGGTTTTTTTATTATTTTATGCATGGCCCATGCAAATTCTTGCACCACCACTCGATCGTCTGGTGGCCACCAGCCACTAGAGCGCCCGGCCTGTCCACCGCCGAGCTCCGACCTCGTCGTGTCGACCGCTCCACCCAGCTCGGCCACTCCCCGCCAAGCTCTGCCTTCTCCCCACCGAGCTCGTCAACTCCAACCAGCTCCACTACGCTCCGTGCTCACCACTGTCAACTTTGCTTTGAGCTCGCCGAGCTCACCATTGATGCCGCCTACCGACTCTACGGGCTCGCCGACTTCTGTCGGCCCCTCCAGCCCCCATGGGCTTTAAACCCTGCCGCCAGGTCCTATGGGTGACCAGCACCCCGCCGATAGCCCCTGAGGGCTTACCCTAATAGAGCCAGGGTTTTATGAGAAACTAGAGGCCGTACGCCCAGCACCCAGCCGCCAGCCCCCTGGTCGTCCATATGGCTAGGGGCCAATTTTTTTTAGCCCCTGAGGGCTATGAGACATTTTGTTTCCCCTTTTAAGCAGCTTGCGCTAAATCGAGCGTAAAATGGGAATTTCTTCTTGGATTTTCGAAAATGAGATATTGTCGAAAAGCTAGTTTCGACACCATTCCAGTGGTATTGGTAATTTTTCCTGATTTTGTAGTTTTGTAGTCTTTTTTGCCAGTCAAAGTCAGAACTTGGTTTTTTCACTCCAAGGGGCGTATCTTTTGCATCTGAACTCCGTTTTGTGCAAACGAAGAGGCGTTGGAAATATGTTACAATGATCTTTCCAGATATATAGCCTATTTTATTAGAATATTTACCAGGTATTTTTTATTCAGCTTTGTGTGTGTTTACACTTTGCTCAATTACTTGGTCATCTTGGCTCCTACATGGGCTTTGTTTGCGTTGGATGGATTATGTTGATATGCTTTATCATTGTTGAGATCATTAGTCTCTGAATTTTTTCATTTGAAGAGTTATCATGGGTTTTTCTACTCACCCTTCAATTGTTCTTCTCGAACAGGGTAATTATGAGTCATGGGCAAAGGGTATACTTACACATTGTAGGTGGCTTAATATTTTGCCTTATTTGTATAATCTCATACCTGAACCAGCAACTTTAGAGGAAAAATTAGCATGGGATATCATTAGAAATCACATAGTAGGACTTATATTGTCTAGTGTTGATCATGACACTGTGTTGGCTATATCGGACATTGATTGTCCTCACCCCCTTTGGACACATCTTTGAGAGATCTATGGAGACCCAATTCTCTCTCCATTCCCAGAGGATCCTGCTTCAGATTGTCTCTTACCCATTGCTTGGAGAGAAAATACACCCTTTGATCATGATACTTTAGAGGAGCTTGAGTATTTAGACACCCTTACATGTTCCGATGGATCAGAGGTTTGTCTCATAGTTCCTACTCTTCAGACTGAGACTTCATCAACATCTCTTATTGTTCTTGATTCAGTACAGCAGGGAATCATACATCTTCTAGACACTGCTACTTTGGACTCTTATGTTGCAAACATATCTTTCTTGTTTGTTGAGTCCTATATTGCAAATTTGGAGGATTATTTTGAGGACATTCATCTCCTCTACCTTGATAGTTAGGTTATCACTATTCACCCACCATTATCCATGCATTCAGAGGTTGCATTTCAATATTCTCCACATCAGTTTGGATTCAGCATTATTTTTTTCCGTTCAGACAGTGAAACTCTTCAGCATCCTATCATGGCACACATCTTGAGACAAATTGGTTCATCATTCTTCACAGGGTTTCTTCGACATCGTCCTTTAGATCCGTTTCTTCCCAAGGGGAGGAATATCATTTGCCACTTCAGGATCTCCTTTTGGATTCTACATCAGGCATCTACCATTGTGACAGGAGTTTATTCATTGTGGGGGGGCCTTCTTCTCTCTTTCTATCTCTCCTATGGAGACCATTGTACATGTACTTATATGATAGAAGTTGTCTATGGGGGGTATAATGTTAATCACCTCCTATCCTTCTTTCAGTAGTGCATTGCTTTCCTTCCTTGCATTCTATTTTGGGGAGGAGTTTTGTTCCCACTGGGTTTTCTCCTTTACCCCATTTCATTTAGTTTGCATTGATTTTGTACATGGGTACTTGATCAGGCCTTGTTGCTGGGACCCATTGCTTTTGCTTTCAGTAGTTTCTTCTAGGTTTTAGCTTTTGCCTAAGTCTAGCTTAAGGGGGGTGTTAGAGTAATTGGACATTTACTTTATTAATTAAACAATATTTGTTTAATTACGTAAAGTTCCCTTTTACCTCTTTTTCACTTAAGCTAACATTAGGTGCATAATAATTAATTACTTTATTAATTATTATTGTGTAAGCCTAGGGTTTTCCTTTTTAGGGTTTTCATCTATATATGGTTGAAAACTATCTTTTGTATCATTAATTCATTTTACATTTTCACGTGAATACATTGCTCCACATTCTTGAGCATTTCCTTTGTTGCTTCTCTTTGCTTCTCCTTGTAACAATTTATTTGCTTGCAGAGGTCACTGGGCTTCTATGAAGTTGTATCTTCTCAACTCCAACATGAATGTCTTCCAAATCACACATTCCATTGTTGTGTTTAACTTTCGCATGATTGAAAAAATCAATTGGAAAAAATAAATATGATTTGGAAAACACAGTGTTGGGTTTCAGTTATTTTAATGTCCGTGTTTAAATGTGAAGGTTTGTCTCATGGTGGGTTGTTTGATTCTTAACACCTACAAGTTTGAAACATGGAATGTTACAAAACCGTATGAATGTATTCAAAATCACACATTCCATTGTTGTGTTTGAATTTCACATGATTGAAAGAAAAGTGCAGAAAATTATTGTGATTCGGAAAACACGGTGTTGGATTTCAGTTATTTGAATCTCCCTGTTCAAATGTCAAGGGTTGTCTCATGGTAGGTTGCTTGATTCTTAAAACCTATGGTTTTGCAACATGGAATGTTACAAGACAATATGAATGTCTTCCAAACCACACATTCTATTGTTGTGTTTGAATTTTGCATGATTGAAAGAAAAGTGCAAAAAATAATTATGATTAAGAAAAAAAAGTGTTAGGTTGTTGGATTGTTCGATTTATAGCATACGTTTGTGTTATATTTATGTGTATCTTGATTGAATTTATCACCTTTAATTTTCCTTGGTTGAAATCAGAACATCTTATTGGTTTCACGTGGGTGAGAGCAATGCAAGGACATTTTATCTATGTTTAATGAATGATTTTTTTTCTCTTCACACAATCCACACTAATTTTAAGTATTTGTCCAATTCTGTGATTTCCTATAATGGGGAGAGGTTTGAAATGGAAGAAGCTAGATGAATTGCTGGTGCAAGATGTACAAAATGGAGGCTTTCCTTTTTGTCTTTCGATTTGGAATGGGCTGCTATTTCCATCAACAAGGATAAGGTCTTTGACCTTGTTGCAGCGATTCCTCTTACGAGACTTGATCATTTCATTCATGGTGAAACATCCATTGAAGGTGTAGAAACCAAATTTATTTACAAGAAAATAAGAGAACCTACCACCTCATGTCCCGTCTACGAAAAAACTTATAGAAAAACAATTTTGTATAAGAGGTTTGTATATATTGACATTCATTTATATGGTTGAATGATATTTTACTCTCTCTTGGTTGAACATGATGAGATGATGCCTTTCTTGCAGCTATTGGTGTCAATACGGTCCTAAAGACAAGAGAGACCAATCTCCACTAGAAAATAAACCACATAAGACATTTATACAAATGCGAGGTTGTCAATACCACTTCATGGTAAAGGTTATGGAAGGCAAACCCGATGTTTCCTATATTATCTATAAAGAAATATTCCACGTTGATAAAAATAGTGAATTTTCCATGGAATTCATGACACAAGTGGAGAGAAGTGTTCTATGTTTGTCTGTAATCTATCCACAGAGTGCAAAATATATATTGAAAGCATTTTCCTCATGGATGTCAGTGTCAATGCAATAATGGATAGACACATCAACGATCCTATATTATGTGGCATGATGTCCAAGAGAGATCAATTCCTTACAAGAAAGGATGTAATGAATTCCTAGCGAAAGGTGCATTCTATTCAAGCACAGAAGCACAAAGTCAATTCGACAAGTATCCTACTGTGGAGTGGAAGGGACTTTGACAATTTCTTCTACTTTCAATGGCCCGATGGGAACAATACACCTTTTGTTATCGGGGTTCAAACTCCATGGATGTTGGATAGGATGGTTAGTTGCTAGCACAATTCAATCATCTTGATGGATTCCATGTTTGCAACTAACAAATATGAGGTGAGGCCTTACAAACATTAACAAATAGTTCATTGTGTATTCAATGATCTTCTTGACTGTAAACCTCATAATAGTCATGCTGAGTTGTTCTCTCTATAGTATCCATTGTATAATCTCCTTATTTTCAATGAGCAATAGAGTGGTGTGTCAATTGTGTGGGTATTCTCCTCATGAAACAAGATTGAGGACATCTCTTCATGGCTACACATATTGCTCGACTGTGGAAGAAGAGCCAGGCCCAACTGGAGAATCAATGCATTTTTTACTGATGATGCGACTGTAGAAATCCAAGCCATACAGTATGTGCATCCCTTTCTTCATTTGTGTACCTTATTTTCTATTCATTTTCAATGCCAATTTCTCATGCAATTGAGTGGTAAACAATATGGTTTGTATTTTCTATTAGGGTTCTCTTTCAATGTCATGTGCGTTTATGCCTTTGGCATGTCAAAAGGGCTTGGCTAAAGAATGTATATAAGTATGCAACCAAGGAAAGGGCAATGGACGTCTTTTGTAGTCTTGGCATGATCATGATGGCAATCAGTGGCATCGAAGATTCCATCACTCAACTATTGAACTCTTTCTTTCAGGAGTTAAATGATCAGCCCCGATTCTTAGAGTACTTCAACAAGACATGGTGTGAAGGAGAAGGTCAAATTGGTGAGTTGACAATTTTTGTCACCTTGCATTTTTTGCACCATTCAAATTATTTGATGTCACCTCTAACACGTTGTGGCTTACTTGACTATTGGATGCTTTTTTCATAGCCATGTGCGCGAAAAATTGTAGACTATTCCCACATCCCAACCAGGATACAAATGCAACCATTGAGTATTACCATTGCGCACTAAAAACTCGGTACTTGTGTGATTGTTCAAAAAAATGCAATAGGAGAATGGACTATTTGTATTACACACTTGTGTATAAAATGGAACCATTCTATAGGAAAAAGGAAAAGTTGCAGCATTATGGTTTTTTGACGAACAAAAAGTATTTAATATGTGATCTAGTGTAGAGTGGGCCAGGGCAATTCCAGATGATGACTATATTCCTGATGAAATAGATCCTGGACGGTACTGGGTGAAAATTCAAAGTAGGTCAATGCACTACCTTGATCAAAAATTTGGGGAGCACCTTTTTGTTTGTGACTGCCCGTGGAGTTTGCACGAGAACACTTGCAAACATGTCGTCAAGGTTGCTCACTTGATTAAAAGATCATCTGTCGTTGAAGGGTTGGTCCACGGTAAGTGAATTTCAATTCTAATTGTGTTACTTTATTGGAGTCAATTGTGTTTTTCATTTTCTACAACCTAATACAAATTTATTTTGTGTGCTCATTTAGACAGGGGAGGTCAACCAATTCATACAAGAATAGATTTGAATGAGACATTGTTAGAGGGGGCCATAGAAGAAAACAATCCTAATGCTCTGACCCCTATGCAAGCTCCTTCTATGACTCATGTATATGATGAACATGTGGTGGAAATGTCTCTTTGGAATGACACTAACGAACTCTTGAAGAAAGTGATGCGTGCATCGCCACAATCTCTACAATAGGTGCAATCATACATAGAATGCATGGACAGGTTTCTAGAGGACCTACGACAATCAAATGCATTTCCATTTGAATTAATTCCAGATCTTGATCAAGCTGTAACTACCACTATTCACATGCATCCATGGTTTAGTGCAACTAGGGATCATCATCAACGTCCAACCCGATGTACAAAGCATTCCGCGCAATAGTCAGATCACCGAACCCCTTTGGATGACTCCTTTCCCTTGTCCATGAACAATAGTTTGAATTTGAATGTTAATATGCAATGTGAGACTTTAGGTGCAATTGCTAGGGATGTGGTAGAGGATAGAACATCTAATACAGGTGAGTATGAGAAAACCCATTTCAATTTCTTTATTGTAATAGGAAATGGTATTGCAGATTTTGTTTTTCAAGTATGTGCTTGTACCACATCATAAACTTTATGATTTTTTTTATGGATTTTTTTTTTCACTTCAGCATTCCAATCTCAGGAAAGGAGTCCTCACCGACGAATGTCTTTCGTGGGTGTAAACCCAATGGAAGGTACGGTTCAAATTTAATAACTTTGCTTACATAAGTCTAATTTTTCGTATGATGTTATGTAATTTAAGAAGTGTATTTGTTGAATCATGTAGGGGAAGTGAACCATTCAATTTTTGGTGTTGATCTTTAGAAAATATAGAATATTTCCAATGAAAAAGGATGCATACAAGTTGGTAACTGAGGAAAGTACGTTCAAAGGGGCTGAATGTTTGTTCCTAAAGCATGGGAAAACATTTTTAAGCATGTTTCATATGGTGGTAGAGCATGGGAAGGTTTGGAATACAGTATTCTATTAAAGCCTCATTTGTTAGAGCTTTTTTTGTGCATAAAGTAAGGGTTTAGAAGATTAGCATTGGCTTGAGCCTTTTTATTCATAAAATTAGATGATTCCTAAGTTATGAGAGTTGTCAAAGGACTGTTTCAAGTTATTAGGTGTTTTGATGATAATTTAAGACCCGCTCCTTTTTAAATTTAGGCTAATTGAGTGCATTTCTAGTTGTACAGTCATGTTTTCAAGCATTCTTTTATAAACAATAGCATCTGAATTTTTGATATGTAAAAATTGGCACAAATGGGTTTCTGGAACAACAAATATCTTATGGAACAAACACTTCAAACAAGCTCTTCTTCGCTGTCGTGGACCCCAAAATAAGCCTATTTTACAAACAGACTAATTAAGCCTAAAACATTATTCAAACATGACTAATTAAGCTTGCAAAAACTTAATCTTACCTTAAAATTTGTTGTCCCCAAGTTTGATAGACATTCACTTACTAAACCCACCATATTTCACCTAAAAGTTTCCTTATGAAAGATGTGCGATGTAATGGATGTAATCAGCGATGACATCTCCGTCACTTAGGGAATGATTCTGATAGGTTAGGTTTTGCTGCTGGGAAGATGGTTTTCTGAAGGGAGAAAGGAATTAGGTGGTTTGAGTTGCTGCCCCTATAGACTGTGAGTGGAAAAGAGCATGACAAGTGAGGTTTAAGGTTAGGGTTTCATCAAAAAGGTGAGGTCAATAATATACCTTGTTCTTTTAAGCATGTATAGGCTTGAATAAAGATGTTTGATTTGGTTTGAAGATTTCATAAAGAGTGGAATATAGTTTTCCAAGTTACCCTCATGTCAATTGCTTGAAACAAGGGTTTCATTAATAGGCGTTTGGGAAAGACAGTCTCTGCAAACCAAGTGTGGATTTGGTGGTTTTGAGGGCTGGTGAGACCTACCCCATTGGTTTCCTATGCTAGTTGTATGATTTGAGTGGTGTGTTTGCTGAAATTAGGCATAATTGGCCTTGTCGACAACGTTATTTCTTATTTTTATGCAAGTTGTTCCAAAAGAGTCGTATGTGGGTTTCAAGTATGTTGAGGGGGACTGAAATGGGTCTCTACAATGATGATTATTTGTAGGGGTTGTTAAGAGTTTGAGATAGTTAAGTTGACAAATTTGAGTGTGTTTTCCATCGTGCAACTGCTATGTGCATTTTGTGTTTGGAACATATGAAGACATATTAAAATGGAATGTTTTATGAAAGAAAGGGTTGCCACAAAACAAGAAGGTGAACTTCGAGACCTTGTTTTCTTACAATCTGCAGAAAATAAAAATGTCAGGCACAACCCACTATGTTTTCCATCCTGCAACTATGATGTGCATTTTGTGTTCGTAACAGAAATATATTTTCTACAATTCATTAGTTCAACTCATATGATTGCAACAAATAGAATGCTCAAATTATTTTCCATGTTGGAAAAGACACTGTACATACATAGTTAGTTAGTTATGAAAAGTTTTCTTTCGCTTTCAATTTTTTTTAGCAACTTTTTTGTGTGTTTCTAATTAGAGAATGTTGTTGTGTGTGCTGAATTTTTTGTTCTCTTTCCTTTCAGACATTGTTCTTCCTGTTGTTCAACTTGTGTGTTACCATATGCCCATTGGAGATACTGCACTTGTTGCCTTGTTCAGTTCAAAACAATAGGTACAATCTCTTTAATGCATACATTATCTATATCTTCCACTTTGCTCGCTTATTTTTTCACTATTTCCATTGCATTGACAATGTCTTTCTAATTAGAGAATGCAGGTCCACCTTCTAAAAAAGTTGTCATTTTAGAAATTTTACAACCTGCTGCTATAGTTCTATAGCAGATGTCCCACAGTTCTCGAGCATGGGTGGCTAGTTGGTTGACCAACTACCACCTGTATCTGCCATGCAATATTCTTGCTCGAATTGAGGAATTCAGCCTCCCGTACAAGTTGTGGGGAAATATGTTAAGGAGAATTAATAGAAAAGGGCCAAACCACATAGATTTGCACTATAATAATTATGCTCACTTCTTCAATAGTGTGTTTGGTGTATGGGCACATATGGGCATGGATGTTCAATATTACAATCTACAAATAGAGATTGCCAATTTATGTGATTGGCCAATTTCTCTTTACCGATAAATTTGAAACCTTTTCCTAGTTGAATGCATCTAGAAGGTGTGCATTAGACCAACAATTATCATACATGCGCTCAATCTTACAAATCAACTAAGTATGAGGTTTATGAGATTCCTCAAGGGGGAATCTCTAATTAGTAATCACCAAGGTCCTATTGAGGAATGGCTGTTGGTCGTGTTCAAATTTAACCACATTGTTAGGTTTGAGATCCACCATGTCAGGCCCTCCTTCAGGCTGCTACATGAGAATAATGAGACACCAACATTGTATGCTATCAATTCCACCTTGACAATCAGAGTTCGATAAATGCTTCCAGATGCTGAGAACACAAAGATTATACATGTTCGTAAATGGTTGGCATAGTCCTTAGTGTTACCAGTATTAAATGTGCATTGTAATTTTCTTCAGATTGTATAATATTGACTCAAAATGTTTTTTCATTTCATTGTGTGATGTGCATTGTTCTTATAAAATTTGATGGTGAACTTGAATACACTATTTTGTTATAGTCTGTGTTTTCCATTCTGCAACTTTTCTTGTGCATCTTCTCTTGGAAACGTATGAGGATATTGAAATGGAATGTTTGCTACAAGTAATGGGTTGTTAGAGAATATGAAGGTGAACTTTAATACATTGTTTTGTTACAATTTGCATAACAGAAACTATTCTCTTACAACAAGATTTTAAAGGTGAGGGACAATCCTACGTGTTTTCCATTTATAATTTTTTCAGCATAGTGTGTTGCAAACGTATAAGGAAATTGAAATGGAATATTCAAATGGAAATGGAATGTTGAAATTGAAATGGAATGCTCAAATGGAAATTCAAAATCTGTAAATATCTCTGTACATTGGTGACTTGATGAGTTTTGTTTGTGGAATATGAATCTTTGTTTTGTAATTTTGTTTTACAGAGGTTTTTGGGCATAGGTGACTCCATTCCAATATAGGGATTGGTGAATTTATGAGTATTTGGAGACCATTAATTAACTGTCCTATCAGGACAAAATTGTCAAAAGGCATAGATTGAACAATATTTGGAGTGTTTGGAATTTCCTTCCTTGAAAGGCTAAAAAGACATTGAAGATTCATTCAAACAGAGTATTTTACATGCCATGGAACTAAGTTAAGAGTGTAAGAGATTATTTTGTTGTTGTTTGTCAAATTGAATGATTAAAGGAAACCTAATTAGGTCGGTTAAGGACAATCTGTTTTGAAATTTCACATATCGAGATGTTTAAGTCAAGGATTGCTTTCTATCGGTCATTTGTTGTTGGCTGAAAGGTGGAGTTTTCTAGTTTATTCATCTGACTTGTTTGCAATAGCATAGTGAGTTGAGTTGTTTGACCCATGCAATGTCATCAAACGTTTCTTGCAAGCAAGGGTAGTTATAAAATATGAACATGAAATTCAATGCATTGTCTTCTTACAGTGTGCATAACACTAATTGCTATCTTTGAACAATATTTGAAAAGTCTAGGACAACCACTATGTTTTCCATCTTGCAACAGTTATGTAAAATTTGTGTTTGAAACATATGAACAGATAGTGAACAAGACCATTTTTCTTAAAGTAAGGGGTGTCATAAAACAAGAAAGTGAAGTTGAAAACATTATTTTGTTACAATCTAGAAAAAATAAGAAGTGAGCCACAACCCACTGTGTTTTCCATGATGCTACTGTTATGTAATTTTTTTGTTGGAAACGTATGAGCAGATATTGAAAAAGAGTGTTTTTCTCAAAGTAAGAGTTGTGAAAAAACAACAACGTGAACTTTAAAACATTCATTTCTCACGACCTACATAAAATAAGAAGTGAGCCACAACCCACTGTGCTTTCCATGATTCAATTGTTTTGTAAAGAATGTGTTGGAAACATATGGGAAGATATTGAAGAAGAGTTTTTTCCTCAAAGTAAGGGTTAAAAATTATGCAACTCAAATTCGATACATTGTCTTCTTACGGTGTGCATAACACTAACTATTTTCTTTGAACAAGATTTAAAAATTATGGGACAACCCAGTGTGTTTTCCATCCTGCAACAATTATGTAAAATTTGTGCTCAAAACATATGAACAAATAGTGAACAAGACTATTTTTCTTAAAGTAAGGGGTTGCATAAAACAAGAAAGTGAAGTTGAAAACATTATTTCGTTACAGTCTGGAAAAAGTAAGAAGTGAGCCACAACCCACTGTGTTTTCCATGATGCTACTGTTATGTAATTTATTTTTTGGAAACATATGAGCAGATATTCAAACCTTACTTTAAAGGTTTTCTTGAAGGATGAATAGGGTTTTCTAATCCACCAATATATGCTTTCCTTTTTCATTGCCATTTGGGTAAGGGTACACCATGAAAATGAATACTTTACCAATCACATTGTTGTCATTACCATATGGTTGAAGGTACATAATGAGAATCAAGCATGTATTACTTGATTGAGATATTTTGATGGGCCTATTGCAATCACCTTTGAAATTGTTGACATTAGTCTTATTTTCATCATTATTTTCTTGAGGCATTTTACTTGTTCATTCGGAAGTTGATTTGATCTTGTGAGTGACTCACAGATAGTCCTTATTTTTATGTTTTGAGGATTGGGACCTAGCATATTATTTAGGTTGTTTTAAATATAATATGCATGACAAATGGTGCATTTCAAAAATTAGTATATCATTGGTTTCCCTAGGGTACTAAGATATGTCTATTTCTTATTGACCATGTGTTTTGATCAAGCCAAATAGATATTTTCTATTTCAACACACACCACCATCCATAGAGAGTCCAAAGAATACAATTTAGAAATGGCTAGCAAAGAAAAGGTAAACTAAGAAATTCAACCCACTTTAACACTTTAAACTAGTCTATAAGAGAATTATTCTATCCACTTGTATGGATTATCACAATCAAAAACTAGATTAGCGACACTTAATGGGTTTCAAATCCCATACCTCATGGATTATTTTTGAAAATAATTTCTCAAATTTCTTGATAAATGGTGACATCAATTGTTCCCATACCAACCACTTTAGCATTAAAAACCAAATGTAAAATGCAAGCTTTAGAGAAATTTAGTTGTCAAGCATGTTTGATGATTTTTAACATGAATGAATATAAAGACCATAACTAGATCATAGAGACTAAGAACATTATAGATACGCAAAAGCTAAAATATTTACAAGATAACATAATCTTACAACAACTTTAAAATTGAATCACATATGATAAATAAATGAACATGAGGACAAAAAAACTTTAGTGATACTGAATGCCTTCAACAACATGCATAAATAGTGTTCTCTATTTTTTAATAGAAAGATATATGTCTTCATAACTGTTTCAACTCATATAATTGTATTTACATATAGTCACAATTTTAGGTCCTTATCACAATATACAAGGTGACTGAACATGAAACAATGTGTAGTGTACTAGACTTGAAAAACACTTGTATGCCAAGTCAAGTGATTGTCAAAGAGCTGAAATGAAGAGACCATCAACTGAATTACCAAACCAATACTAATGACTTGTTTACCAATCAAGAACATCTTATTGTCTTATTGCTTTGAAATTAATGCCAACACATGCCAAAGGGGACAACACAAGAGCTATGTAAAATTTGTGTTCGAAACATATGAACAAATAGTGAACAAGACTTTTTTTCTTAAACTCTGATATGAAATGGATAACAATTATGTGTTCCAATGACATGAAATTAGTACATATGCTCAACATAATTGTTCAATAATAAAATAATTAGAGAAGCCCGTGAAAAGTCTCATATGAAATTTATGTCACCATAGTGTTGAAACATATGCAAATGGTGTATCTCTACACCACAATTGTTCAATATTCAAATAATGAAACCCACAAAGTAGAATCAGTATTCGGAGCCTGTCTCATCAATTCCTACGCTACCTATTCCTTGCAATCGAGTTTAGGTCTACATAAAATATGGAACATTTCTTAGGGTCCTTGTGTATTTCAGGAGGGGTGATTCCAAATCCATGAACCCTCACAGATGATGAATGTGAAACAACAGATTTCTCTATAGTCTGTGCTTTGTTCGTGTCAGGTTTAACACCTTCACCCTATAGAAAACAATTAATGAGTATCAGCATATGCATGGAAACAATATACGTAATATGATATATATAACAACATATCATTTATGTGTACCTCTAGAACAAAATGCTTCATCTCGGTGAGCTGCCATATGACAAAGCTGCCCATGCACTCTCTGATGGTCTTTGTGCCAAGCATGGAAAAAGGAACATAACATTGACCATCAATGGCCTCAACAATGCTGACTCTCACACAATTTTTTGGGTGCTTCAAGCAATGGGTGTGAGAATTTTTGTCCACATGTAGAATGCCTTTGGCAACCCATTTATGCGGCCTCCAAAGGTCAACGTGATCATTGAACTTAAAAGTTATGACATTGAACTCTATCATCTTTTCATCCACTAGATTTTCCTGCAATGGAAACATCATTGATGTGAAGCATAATTGAAGGCACATTAAAATTTTCCTAAAGAAATAAGAATAGAAGTATGGAAGTGTGTTGGGTCTCATACGGATATAGATGGCACGTCACAGCTCTCCTCATCCCCATTTCCATATTTATTGCCATCTCCCCCTTGCAGTCCAGTGCTCTCCTCCTCCTTGGGTCCATACTTTTTACCCTCTCCCACTTGCAAGCCACTGCTCTCCCCGTCCCCATGTCCATCTCTATTACCTAATTCCATATTCAAGCTAGTGTTCTCCCCATCCTGATGACCATCTGTGTTACCCTATCCCACTTTGAGGCCAGTGTTCTCCCCATCCGCATGTCCATCTCTATTAGCCTCTCTCATTTCAATTGAAACGACATCGCCAATTAGGTCATGGCCAGCACTTCATTCTTCATCCTTTCCATGTAATAGAAAGAATTCAAAGGTCATTTCAAATTCAGCTACATGCAACCAATTCATTGACATAATCAAAACAAACATTAAATAAAAGAATTATAATTCACCGTTTCTTCTAGTTCGTCCATGTCAAGGCACCTTGACAAGTTTGACGGTATATTCTCCTTCTTCTTCTTCTTCTCAACATTGTTAGACTTTAGGTCAGGAGGAACAACATTATCTTTTGCTTCCGTGGGAAATTGTTCACCATCGAAAATCACAAAAACCTACTCGAGGGCAGCAGTTCATTGTTCATCGTTGTTGTGTAATAGGAGGAATTGAAATTTTGCACCAAACTCATATGCATGCAACCAATTCATTCAAATAATCAAAACAAACATTAGAGTAAACAAAATATTTTGAGATCACCGTTTGTTTTTGTTTCTTCTTCAGAGGGTGCCTTGAAACTTTCAACCATCTAGGATGCTTATTTTGAATGTTAGATGCAGGGGTGGGAGGAACAACATCGTCTTCAAATTTTGTGGGCACAACTTCCGCTAGCGAATAAATTGTATTCAATTGGGGGGAGGAAACCACTTCTCAACCATCACCCTGTCATGTCATGTAAGTTAATGTTAAGTGAACCTTGTATGCATCAAAAAAGAAAATATGAAGCAAGGAAAATTCACATTTAACAATTTAGTTCAACATTACCATTCCTTCCTGTCTCTTTCTCTCTTACAATTGTAATATTCTTTGCCTTCTCTACTCCATCTCCTAACTATTGTATAATGCCATTTGCTTCTTCACCTCGTTCGTTCCTTCTTGGGGAAGTTGAAGGAAGTTTTGTTTCTCATAATTTTGATAGACACATCTAATAATACGCTTATGTTGCAGTTGCTATCGTAGATTCATTTGGTACTATGTATTTTCCACCTTCTTTAGAAGGTACTCTTTCAATTTTTCAGCAAGAGGAGTGGGTTGTTTTGGTTCCCCCCCCCCAACACAGCTTGGCCATGCTTTGGTGCCTCAAGAATAGGAAGGTGGTGATATTGAAACCTATGCATGTTGAACATTCTCCAATCACAATACTTTCTTGTACATTCTTTTACAATACAATAATATATATATCTACCATTCATTGTTTCTCTTCTATATTCAACAACAACCTGCATAGAAAATTTCGAAAAGAAAATCACTTAATATATTTGATATTCAAACAAATTTAATGCACAACATATACACACAACCAAACGATGCAATAATTCAGTTATTATATCTACCTTCCCGTCCACCACATCACCCTATGCTTCATTGGATCCCTCTCCATTCTTAGGGTCTCCCTTTGCACACTTTTCCTTCCATTCATGGACTATGGCAAGAGTGAGATCATCTCCCTGATTATTTTCCTGAATCAAAGGAACAATATACTGCCAAAATTAGAATATTTGTAACAAACATGATATTTTCTAACTAAAATTAAAAAGCATTATGATTGATGCATAGGAAGGGAAGGGAAATTGCAAGTTCACAATCAATTACTGAACACATCATTGCCTTAGGGCTCACCATTTTTGTAAACTAAGGGGAATTCCTTTGTACCACGGTTACTACCTCCTAAATAAAACATTCCCACTTTCTAGTCAACGCCATAACCACTTATGAGAGATTAAAAGTTTACATTTGATTGCATCTTGTAATTACCAAATCTTACCTACATGTTTCATGAATACGACCACCCCAATGAATATGTGCTACTACACAACCTTTTAGGTCTGTTGTTCACGTCAATGACATTCTTCACTGTAGGAAGCAATTTTCATTTTATAGCACGCATCCTTGGTTTCCTGTAAACTGTAAAATTGTTGCAAGTGTTATGGACAGTTAAAGTTCCAAAATTTATTGCACCATTTTGCAGTAATCAAGCATATATTTTTTCATTGAAAAGAAGAATTTGAAATGCACAACCCATGGGTATGTACAGGATCATCATGGAAAAATAGGCCCTTAAGTGGCAATAAAATTCATAAAATCAGAGTTAGGCAACTTGACATAAAAATTTGAATAAGTTATCTATATTATTCCGAAAATATGTAAGAATAGAATTTTTATTAAATTTAATGTAGTTTCTAAATTACTAGGTTTATTTTTATTTTTTAAATCTATTTGATGAAATTTTAAAATTTCAATGCAGTAGTACTTAAATTTCAGGGAAAAAATAAGAAGTAGGTGTCTGTCTGACCACCCTAACCACAATAAAATGATAATATTTTTTATAATATTTTAGATATAAGTAGGGGACTCATGTCCTAATGTGATGCATATTTTTTTGTAATTTTTTTCCAAGTAAATAATTAATTATGAATTTTTTATTACAACTTTTAAAAAATATAAAAACTCGTATGTCTAACCACCTTAACTTGGTCAAACCTTCATGAAATTCAATTCTTCTTTTTTAAAATCCTATATTATGTGAAGCATAGAATGTGACACATGTTTTGGATTCAAAAAATGTGATACCATTTGAAAGCTATAGATTTTTTTCAATCAGCCTATCAATCAAAAATTTAGTTGTAATTCAAATAGAAAATGAATAATAATTATTTATTAAATTCAAAGTAAAGCATAATTTATATC
The DNA here is from genome assembly GCA_007115665.2 of Sequoiadendron giganteum. Classification (NCBI taxonomy): domain Eukaryota; kingdom Viridiplantae; phylum Streptophyta; class Pinopsida; order Cupressales; family Cupressaceae; genus Sequoiadendron; species Sequoiadendron giganteum. The sequence continues at coordinate 483,435,476 of CM021103.1, read as the reverse complement.
AGTGGAAATATGAGAATATCTTTTAAAAACCCTTTTCGTTTCATCAATTTTGGGTAAAAAAAAGGTCGTCAGCCACATGGGCCATCATATCACTTAGATATCGCCACTTTTTGGCCCATCATGATCCTGCACATACCCCCATAATATTGTAAAACGCTATACAAATAACCCACTGTGTCTTACAATATGAAATTATTTTGTCCAGTTATTATTGTCAATCACGTGAAGATACTGAATTGCAATTTATACCATAACTAACAATTGTAATTTTTGGGTTATCCCACAATAGTAGATTACAATTTTTGGCCAAACTGGACACTGAAACTATTATTTTTAACTAAATCTTCACATCCGGGTACCTATAGCGGCTAAACCGTGAGGAATTTGAAGATGATGCAAACTAGAGTCTCATCACATTTTTTCCATATATTCTAAAAATACTTTTGTCAAAAATTTTGGAATCAGATTTCACTTCTTTCTCCATCTCCCACGAAAACTAGTTTTTTTCTAGAAAATAATATTTTAAAAAGTGATGCACACCGTATAACGCATAACTTTTTTTCCATAAAGGATAAAATTCTAATTCTTTCAAATTTAGATTTTTAACTCCGATATCTAGTGTTTCACTTGGTTAGATATTTTTTTATTGAATATTTTTTCTTCAATCAAGTTTCGAAGTCCAGCCAATTACAATTCAGACATAGTGTGACCAAATAATGCGTAACTTCTTTTGTATATATCGAATTTAATTTTTTTTTTTGTTGGATCATGGACTTCAATATCTGGTGCACTCATATTTTTAAAATTTTTTTTGATAATATGCTATTTTTCCACATGTGCAAAACAAAGACCTTCATTTTTTGATGAAAAACCTATGTTTAATAAAACTAAAAAAATAAATACATAATAAAACCAAAACATATTAAAATTATATTCATTGGATAGCTCGTTCTGACGACTACCATAATCATTTCAAATAAATTTTAAATGAATTCATTTGATCCCCCAAAAGGTAAATCAAAAGTGTTTTTTTATCAGTATTTCGATAGGTGTAAAGGAGACTCATTTATAGGTATGGTTTCAAACTAGCGAGGTTCTATCCAAGGGGGTTTTATCTAAGGTGGTTTGATAAAACCCTCTTCAATTAGAATCCTTAAAATGGAACTTTTTAAGGCTTAACTCATCATATTTTCTAAAAATATGTGATTTCAGCAAAAATCAGTTCCTCTCAAAAATTGTAAACCAGCTTTGTGGGATCACCCTTTTGGAGGTGCCTTTTTTGCATTCATACAGTGTAAATAAGAAAAGATTTTCAAGACACTCAAATTGTTATCTAAATTTTTAGATTGGAAAACATGGGGTGTTATAAACCATGCAACCCACAAACTGTTCTAAAACCCTTTACAAGAAAAAACCCTATTGGTTACTCCCCCCGCCTCAATTTGGTTAACACAGTTTTCCCTCGCTTCTTTATTATTCTTCAAATACAACACTTTTTGTTATGAATAATGTAACAAAAATTTTTATTGAAGTTCACATTCATATTTTATAACAACCCATCACATGCACCAAACATTCCATTTGAATATCGTAATACGTTTCGAAGAGAAGATGCAAAAAAAAATTTGCAAGATGGAAAACACACTGGGTTGTCCCACACTTTTCAAATCTTGTTCAATGATAACACTTAGTGTTATGCACATTGTAAGAAGATAATGTATTGAAGGTCACTTTCATATTTTATAACTGCCCTTGCTTGCAGCAAAATTTGCACACACAAAAAAAGGAAGTTGCAATATGGAAAACCTAGAGGGTTGTCCCTCGCTTCTCAAAAGCTTAAATAATTATGGTTATTAAAAAGCTTTAGGATCATTTAGGTTTATATATAATGGGAGAAAACTAACTCCTAGACAAAATTCACATATGTATATAACATAGGATATGCCCCTCATACCACATGGAGAAAAGAGTTGTGACGGAAGAGGTGGGACACGCGACAGAAAAGGTTGTCGGACAGAAGGAAAGACTTGACAGTCGGACATCTCATCCCGTCAGTCGTTTGTTGTCCCATCACTAGGAAATCGTGTTAGCACCAGCAAGTTTTCAAAATAATTGTTCAGTGTGGATGGATAAAAAGCCAAAAACATGGCATTCGAAACCATTATTAGCAAATATCAAAAAGCCCAGATGAGGTCCCATTTTCTCCATTTTTTGACAATGACGTTTTGGTGGATAGCAAGGGCAAGAGTTGCAGGAATGTGGAGCTCCTTAAGGTATGTATATCCGCTTTGTGTATGTGTCATTTTTCCATTCTGCCATGAAAACTGAAGAAAGGAATGGTTATTCATTGTAGAGTTTTCATTTTGTGATTTTCTGTTGAGGATTTTTCAATTTTGTTTCCTCTCATCTGCTGGTTTTGAAAATTTGCGGTTTTCAAATGAAATAGATGCAAACCCATCATGGAAATATGAGTGAAATAACTAAATAAGGTTTACAAAGACCACAAAGCATTGTGAAAATCAAAATAAGTGAATAAGGTTTACAGAAGGAACCCACGACAAAAAAGGTTTCCATTTGAATATCATAATACGTTTTGAAGAGAAAATTGACAAAAAAATTGCAGGATGGAAAACACACTGGATTATCCCACACTTTTCAAATCTTGATCAATGGCAATAGTTAGTGTTATGCACACCATAAGAAGAGAATTTATTGAAGGTCACCTTCATATTTTATAACTGCCCTTGCTTGCAAAAAAAGTTGCACGCAAAAAAAAGAAGAAGTTGCATGCTCGAAAACCCAAAGGGTTGTCCCTCACTTCTCAATTCTTCTTGAAAGACAACACTTTCTATTATGCACACTGTAAGAACATAGTGTATTAAAGTTCACCTTCATATTTTATAGCAACCCTTATTTGCACCAAAGATTCTATTTCAATATTGTATTAAAGGGATTTTGCATGTTATGATGCCTCTATCATGCATTCTTCTAGGGATAATAGTGACATCCAATTGCAAGGAAGAAGCTAATCTCCCTACGAAATATAGTAAAATCAAGCCATTATCCCTGAAAAACATGTGTTTGAAATGATAACATAATTAGACATAAATGATATCAATTTTCCACAATCCATATTGATTATTGTTAGTTGATTTATGGATTCGATTGTGTAAGAATTCTTGCATCAACTTTTGGGATCACACTCTATGATCCAACATCAAGATGAAGAAGACAACATCTACCATCATGATGTTGGATCACGGAGTCTCATCTGCAATGTTGATGCAAAAAATCTTACACAATCAAATCCATTCATCAACTAGCTATAGATATTTCTTATCCCCAAAGAAGGCCAATACATTATCATGTGTAAGCCATGTCATAAGGAGATCACCTTCTGCAATTGGGAGCAGGCTATTCTCCCTACAAAAATTTGTGCCACATGCATCGTAATAGTCATTTTGTTTTTAAAATAATTGTTCAGCATGGATGGACAAAAAGCCCAAAACATGTCATTGAAAACCATTATTTGCAAATAGAAAAATGAGGAACCAAGAATATAATTAAATTGGAAAATAGTAGGTATTATGATACTTGCATGGCATAGTGTTGTTATAGATGGTTTACAGTGTTGTAAAACACACTGTCCCATTTCAGTTATTTGAATCTCCATGTTTAGATGTAAAGGGTTGTCTCATGGTGGGTTTCTTGCTTCTTCACACCTAGGGTATTGCAACATGGAATGTTCCAAAATAGTATGAATGTCTTCCAAACAAGGAAAACTTTAGTGGCGAATCTTCGCCAATTGGCGAATAATAGAAATCGAGACCTCCAAAAATGGTGAATAGTGCAAGCTAAAAAGGAGACTGAATCCCTAGGTTTTTACAAAAAAATACTTTTGTCTCTATTAATTCGCCATAAAATCGATGCGTCATTGGAAATTATTCACCAGTAGTTTATACCATAATTAAAAATATTAATTATATTCGCCAGTAATATTATATTCCTCCGATCAATTTTGGGGTAATATCGCCACTACTAATAAAATACTATTTAATTTTAGGGATACTTTAGTAACTTAGCCTTGAATATGAATTTTATCTATTGCCATTGATTAGATTTTTAATTGGATGGCTATGATTTCATTTTGTGACCTAATATGCATGTGCCTTTTCAAAGGCTTGCTAAGGCCCGAAATTTGTTTTGGGCCACATGAATAGATTTAATCGTGTGGCCCAAAACAAATTTCGGGCCTTAGCAAGCCTTTTAAAAGGCACATGTGTATTTGGCCACGGAATTAACTCAGAACCATCCGATTAAATAGCTAATCGATGGTAACTTTTTCAGTTTTCATTCAGTCCACATGTGTATTAGGCTGCGAAATTAACTCACATCCATCTGATTAAATAGCTAATCCATGGTAACTTTTTCAGTTTTCATTCAGTCTTATTTTTAAAGTGATATTTTGAAAAAATGCTTAATCTATGTGTGCTCCAATGCATTTTCAATAATGAATTTATGCTTGGTGGCGAGGGGCGCTACCCCTCGACCCCACCTGTATCGCGACAGGAGCGCACCGGGGCCGCTATCACCAGACCCCACGAGGGGGTGTTGCACCCTCAACCCCCACAAGGGGGCTCTACCCCCTTGATCCCCGCAAGGGGCACTGCCCCTTGACCCCACCGATGGATGCTGCCCCCGGGCCCCTACTTCAATATTACAAAAAATAAAAATATATGGGGGAACTGCGCTGATCAACTATGCAAAATTTTAAAGGAGCAATTAGCCATTGTAATTAATATTTTTAGTGATTATTCACTACGATTTGCCAATGTCATTATTATTTTTACCAATTATTCATTAAGATTCACCAGGATTTTACAACTTTTTTTAATAATGTGTATAGATTTGCCAAGAAAATTAATAGTTTTTTCAAAAAATAAGGAAGGATTCGCCAGGATTATACACCTTCGCCGAGGGGGGGGTTTCTTAAAGTTATCCTTGCTTCCAAATCACACATTCCATTGTTGTGTTTAAATTTTAGTCGATTAAAAAAAAACCTACACAAAATAATTGTGAATGAGAAACACAGTGTTGGGTTTCAGTTATTTGAATCTCCCTATTTAAATGTAAAGGGTTGTCTCATTCTAGGTTGCTTAGTTCTTGACACCCACATTTTTGCAAGATGGAATGTTACAAAATAGTATGAAAGTCTTCCAAATCAAACCTTCCATTGTTGTGTTTAAGTTTCAAGTAAATAACAAATTGCATTTTTCAACCTCCACATCACAACATACTGAAGCCCTTTCTAGTTTTAAAACTAGTATATCTAGGTGTGCACATTGTGTAGTGTATGTTGGAAAACACAATGTGTTTTGAAGCCTGCCTTTACTTATACCCAACCTTTGTCTTGTAATGCAAATATACAAACGTATAGATGGTGTTTTATTTTATCAAATAGCACATCTCTCATTTAAGGGGGACTCTAATAACCCTCAACACATAGTTTGATTCATAGTACACACTTCATTCTGTTTTGCAACAGTTCATGTTGGAAAACCCTAGGTGTTAAGAAAGAAGCAACCCAAATAGTGTTGTAAAACCCTCTGCAACACTATTGGATAGTACTCGTCACCTCAATTTGGTCGGTATTCTCCTCCAAGTCATCCACATGCACTTAGAACTTCTTCTTTCCCTTTCAACATGCAGACTGGAAACAAAATAAATAGTATTTTCACCATTCTTTCTCGAAATAGAAAAGGCCCATGTCATTCCCTTTCACTTTTCCCATGCCAGACAAAAGAAACGTGTTGACAAAACTAATCCATCCAATTTTTCACCTGGTGATAGTGGGGAAAACCCACATGACGACATCGTTAACTCCTACCTAACCATCACTCGGACGTTTGGTCCCGTCTATCGGTTTTGTCACTTTTTGTTTCCATGTATGTTGTTATTCTAATAGCTATTTTACAATATTTCTATTTGTCTACAATATTTAGGGCCAAGTAATGTAGGCCAAATTCTCAATTAATTTATTCCTACCCATTGCGTTTACGAGTTCTATTTAATACAGTGCATAAAACTATTTCAAGTAGTCACTTGTTATATGTGCACATCTTTTTCCAGTGTGGTGGTCAGATCAAAACATACTAAAAAAGAGCAGAAATAGGATATAGAAATAGCATTCTATGAAATTTTCATCAGATGTTATTAAAGAAAAACCATTTATAACTTACTAAATATTCTAGACAAATAGAGAAATTGTAAAAAGAACTATTATGGAAAAAATTACGAACCACATATAAATTCTTTTGGTGAAAGATTTCAAATTAGCATAAAACACTTAAGAATCACATGAAAATGACAATTGATTGAAAACCCCAACATTTCACAATTTCAAATAAATCAGCACTTATAAATGCATATTAAATTTTGGAAATTTAATTGTCCACTACACTTGCGATTCAAGCTATGGCAGCCAATCACCTGTATTTACTGCTGAAGGTTCACATCTCCTGAAGCATCCTTCTCAATCCACCTGCCCTTATTTTGTTCAATTTTATTTCCTGGCCTGTATCAACCACCTGAAGAAAGACAAGTGTTAGTGATAGATTAAATTGGAAAATTAAAGACAATTGGTGCTAAAAATAATTTTATTTCTTTCAAATTTCCCCAATATACAATTTATATGTTATGTTGAGAGAAAAATGGCAGCTTGCACAAACAATAAACAAACATATAAAAATGTACATTGGGAATTTAATTTCCAATTTAACCTATCGCTAACACTAGTATATATATCACCAATCATATGTGCTATTTTTCCACTTTTTTGGAACTATGAAGCAATGAAAGTTCATTTTGTTGGATAAATTCATTTGTTCCAATCAGGAATTAGGAGAAATGTAACTCATAAAAAAAAATCACCTATGTATGTAACATGAGATAAAAATTTCATTTCATTTTCCTCATCTAATTCGACCAAATAAATGATCCCATTATCTGCACGGTTGGAAAACACGATGTCTCGATATAAGGTGTTAAGAAACAAGCAACCCAAAAAGTGTTGTAAAATCTTCTACAACAAAAAGCACCTATTTATGTAACATGAGATAAAAATGGCATTTCATTTTCCTCATCTGATTCAACCAAATAAATGTTCACATTATTTGCACATTTGGAAAACACATTGTCTTGATATAAGGTGTTAAGAAACAAGCAACCCAAATAGTGTTGTAAAACCCTCTGCAACAAAGAGGAGATAGTGTGTTTTTCAAGTGTGCAAATAATGAAAGCAATTCATTTTTTCCAATCAAGAGAAAGCTAACTCATAAAAAAAAAGTGCCTATTTATGTAACATGAGATCAAAATGGCATTTCATTTTCCTCATTTGATTCAACCAAATAAATGCTCCCATTATCTGCACAGTAGAAAACACATTGTCTCGATATAAGGTGTTAAGAAACAAGCAACCAATATAGTGTTATAAAATCCTCTACAATTGAGAGGAGATAGTGTTAAGAAACAAGAAAGCTAGCTCATATATAAGTGTTGTAAAACCCTCTGCAATTGAGAGGAGATAGTGTTAAGAAACAATAAAGCTAATCCATATAGTGTTGTAAAACCCTCTACAATTGGGAGGAGACATTGTTAAGAGGAGACTGTCTTGATATAAGGTGTTGAGAAACAAGCAAGCTAACTCATAAACAAAAAGCACCTATTTATGTAACATGAGATCAAAATGACATTTCATTTTCCTCATCTGGTTCGACCAAATAAATTCTCCCATTATCTGGACTGTTGGTAAACATATTGTCTTGATATAAGGTGTTAAGAAATAAGCAACCCAAATAGTGTTGTAAAACCCTCTGCAATAGAGCGGAGACAGTGTGTTTTCCAACTGTGCAAAGAATGAGAGCAATTCAATTGTTCAAATCAGGAGAAAACTAACTCATAAACAAAAAGCACCTATTTATGTAACATCAGATCAAAATGGCATTTCATTTGAACCTCATCTGATTCAACCAAATAAATGCTCACATTATCTGCACAATTGGAAAACACACTATCTCGATATAAGGTGTTAAGAAACAAGCAACCCAAATAGTGTTGTAAAACCCTCTGCAACAGAGAGGAGACAATTTTTTTTCCAACTATGAAAATAATGAAAGCAATTCATTTGTTGCAATCAAGAGAAAGCCAACTCATAAAAAAAAAAGCACCTATTTATGTAACATGAGATAAAAATGGAATTTCATTTTCCTCATCTGATTCAACCAAATAAATGCTCCCATTATCTGCACAGTTGGAAAACACATTGTCTTGATATAAGGTGTAAAAAAAAAAGCAACCCAAATAGTGTCGTAAAACCCTCTGCAACAGAAAGGAGACAATGTGTTTTCCAACTGTGCAAATAATGAGAGCAATTCAATTGTTCCAATTAGAAGAAATCTAATTCATAAAAAAAAACACCTATTTATGTAGCATGAGATCAAAATGGCATTTCATTTTCCTCATCTAATTCAACCAAATAAATGCTCACATTATCTGCATAGTTGGAAAACACATTGTCTCAATATAAGGTGTTAAGAAACAAGCAACCCAAATAGTGTTGTAAAACCCTCTACAACAGAGATGAGACAATGTGTTTTCCAACTGTACAAATAATGAGAGTAATTCATTTATTCCAATCAGGAGAAAGCTAACTCATAAACAAAAAGCACCTATTTATGTAACATGAGATAAAATGCCATTTCATTTTCCTCATCTAATTTGACCAAATAAATGCTCACATTATCTACACAGTTGGAAAACACACTGTCTCGATATAAGGTGTTAAGAAACAAGCAACCCAAATAGTGTTGTAAAACCCTCTGCAACAAAGATGAGATGGTGTTTTTTCCAACTATGCAAATAATGAGAGCAATTCATTTGTTCCAATCAAGAGAAAGCTAACTCATAAACAAAAAGCACCTATTTATGTAACATGAGATAAAAATGGAATTTCATTTTCCTCATCTGATTCGACCATATAAATGTTCACATTATCTGCATAGTTGGAAAACACATTGTCTCAATATAAGGTGTTAATAAACAAGCAACCCAAATAGTGTTGTAAAACCCTTTGCAACGGAGAGGAGATAGTGTGTTTTCCAACTGTGCAAATAATGAGAGCAATTCATTTGTTGCAATTAGGAGAAAGCTAACTCATAAACAAAAAGAACCTAAGTATGTAACATGAGATCAAAATGGCATTTCTCTTTCCTCATTTGATTCGACCAAATAAATGCTGACATTATTTGCAGTGTGGAGTTTAAGGTAATTGAAACCCCAATTCGCTTCATTCTTCTCAATCTGTTCATTGTTTGCACTACTCCAAACAATCAATATTTCCTCTGTAGTGATGGCTCATAAGGGAGAATTGTCAGCAATGTAAGATCAATACTGAATATTTCTTATTCTCTACCTCTACCTGGTTAGGTATTTTCATGGATTGCTAAATAAATGAGTGGTTTTGTTGGTAACAGGAAAGGAACGAAAAGAGATTTCAGCACAGAAATTTAGAGCGAAAGAAGGCGGCAAATCAGTTGGTTGTGGACGAAGCCATTAATGGTGATAACTCTATTGTTTTCCTACACCTAGAAACCATGGAGAAATTGTAATTTTTCCTCCATACACAATCCTTATTAAGGTATTTTCCTTTGCCCTTTGCCCTTTTCCCTTGAGACGCTACGGTATTTTTTTTTGCACTTTATATGCTTAGGTTTCTTAAATTTCCCTTGATCTCTCCCCTAGACTGTGTTGCAGGGAAAGAAGAGGAAGGATATAATCTTTATTGCTCAGGCAGAGGAGACCTATGATGAGCCCAAGATTAGAATGAACAAGGTCATGCGGTCGAATCTAATGGTTCATTTGGGAGACATTGTTTCTGTTCACCAATGTCCTGATGTTAATTATAGCAAGTGCATCCATATTCTTCCCATTGATGATACCATCAAGGGTGTCAATGGGAATTTTTTTTATGCCTATTTAAAGCGTGAGTCTTTTTGTTCTTTCTTTTCCATATTTTTGCAACGCATCCTGTATTGCTTTTTTTTTATATTTTATTTTTGTTTTTCGTATGTAAATTGCACACATTTGGGGGAATTTGTAAACCTATACTTTTTTCTTCGAATCTGAACCCTCCCCTTTAGGTCTCCTATTTTCTGGCCTTTTTCAGTCTTATCAGACTATTGTTTTTATATACTAATGCAAAGGTTAGTGCTTTGGGTGAAGACAATTGTTCAAAATGTTTTTTTATCTGCATTCCATTTCATTGTAAGCATCAAATATACAGTCAAATATATTGCAAGTAGGGTTAACAAGATTCAAATATGTGGTAGCCTTTTTGCCTTTGTGAAGTCTATGTGCTAAAAGACTTTACTGATTTATAACTTGCAGCCTATTTCTTGGAAGCTTATCGCCCAGTGAGAAAAGGTGATATTTTCCTTGTAAGAGGTGGTATGCATAGTGTGGAGTTTAAGGTAATTGAGATAGACCCTGTGGAATACTGTGTTGTTTCTCCAGATACTGAAATTTTCTATGAAGGGGAGCCTGTAAAGTGAGAGGATGGAGATAGATTAGATGAAATAGGTTATGATGATGTTGGTGGTGTACGAAAACAAATGGCTCAGATCCATGAATTGGTAGAACTTCCTCTTAGGCACCCACAACTCTTCAAATCAATTGGTGTGAAACCCCCAAAGGGTATTCTGCTTTATGGGCCACCAGATCTGGGAAAAACCTTAATTGCTAGGGCAGTTGCAAATGAAATTGGTGCCTTCTTTTTCTGTATCAATCGACCTGAAATTATGTCAAATTTGGCTAGAGAAAGTGAAAGAAATCTCTGAAAGGCTTTTGAGGAGGTTGAGAATAATGCACCTTCCATTATATTTATTGATGAAATTTATTTCATAGCTGGGTATGTGCAGGATCATCATGGAAAAAATAAGCCCTTAAGTGGCAATAAAAAGACAAAAAATCAGAGTTAGACAACTTGACATAAAAATTTGAATAAGTTAACTAATTTATTTCAAAAAAATGTAAAAATAGAATCTGTAGAAAATCAAATTTAGTTTCTAAACTACTAGACCTTTATTTGAAAAAAAAAATCTATTTGGTGAAAATTTGAAATTTCAATGCAGTAGTATTTAAATTTCAGGGTAAAAATAAGAAGTAGGTGTCTATCTGACCACCCTAACCACAATAAAATGATAATATATTTTTATAATATTTTAGATATAAGTAGAGGACTCATGTCCTGATGTGATACATATTTTTCTATAATTTTTTTCCTAGTAAAAAATTAATTATGATTTTTTTATTACAACTTTAAAAAAATATAAAAGCTCGTCTGTCTAACCACCTTAACTTGGTCAAAAATTCATGAAATTCAATTTTTTATTTTTTAATCTTGTGAAGCATAGAATGTTATGCATGTTTTGGGATTCAAAAAATGTGATACCATTTGAAAGTTATAGATGTTTTTCAATCAGCCTATCAATCAGGACTTTATTCGTAATTCTAATAGAAAATTAATAATAATTATTTATTAAATTCAAAGTAAAGCATAATTTATATTGGGTGAAAGCTGAGAATATCCTCTAAAAACCCTTTTTGTTTCATCATGTTTGGGTAAAAAAAAAGTTGTCAGCCACATGGACCATCGTATGGCTTACATATCGCCACTTTTTGGCCCATCATGATCCTACATATACCCAGCTCTCAAGAGGGAAAAAACCCATGGTGAAGTTGAGAGGACAATTGTTTATCAACTTCTTATAGTTATGGATGGACTTAAGTCCCGTGCTCATGTTATTGTGATTGGAGAAACTAACCGACCAAATAGTATTGACCCGACACTCAGAAGGTTTGGAAGGTTTGATAGGGAAATTGAAATTGAGGTTTTGAATGAATTAGGTAGGTTGGAAGCGGTTTGTATCCATACGAAGAATATGAAGCTCTTTGATGATGTACGTATTGTAGAACCTAAATTGTTTTTTTTACTTCTAGATCTAATGTCAAGAAATGCTTGGATTTTGAGAGCATTTATTAATCATTGTTTTTCTTGGTGAGAGTGTCTATTAATCTTTAGGATTCTTGGTACAGGTTGATCTCGAAAGGATTGCTAAGGATACTCATGGATATGTTGGAGAAGATCTTGCAGCTTTGTGCACTGAGGCTGCACTTCAATGTATTATGAAAAAATGGATGTCATCGACTTAGAAGATGAGACAATAGATGTTGAGAATCTAAATTCAATGGTCGTGACTAATGAGCACTTCTAAACTGCATTGGGCTCTAGCAACCCATCCATTGTTTGTGAAACTGTGAGTTTTTCCAAACCATGTCTAGACATTTAATTTTTCTCATATCGATTAAGTAGGGATTGTATTTTTAAACTATTGATCTCTTGGGCCCCTAAATTTTAATTTCTAAGTTTGTTTTTTTCTGATGATTTTAATAATGGTAAATTTTCTTATGAATATTGGGAAAACATTGACAGGTTGTTGAAGTTCCAAATGTCACTTGGGAAGATATTGGAGGGTTGGAAAATGTCAAGAGTGAGCTTCAAGAGGTATGTTGAGATATGTGGTTCACTATATTTGTGCTTTGCTTTTCTTTCAATGCAGAAAATCTTCTTTTCAAGGAGATATCAACTAACAAAATTCATTATGAGTTTGGTGTAGACTATTCAATATCTAGTGGAGCATCCTAAGAAATTTGAAAAATTTGGAATGTCTCCTTCAAAAGGAGTGTTATTTTATGGCCCACTGGGTTGTGGAAAGACACTACTTGCAAAAGCCATTTCCAATGAGTGCTAGGCCAATTTCATCAGTGTGAAGGGCCCTAAATTGTTAACAATGTGGTTTGGAGAGAGTGAGGCTAATGTGACAAATTTTTGATAAGGCCAGAGGGTGAGCTCCTTATGTCCTATTTTTTTATGAGCTTGATTCTATCACTACGTAGGTGTCTTTCTTTTTTATAAGTAAAAGTTTAAGGTTGACTATTTATGACTGGGAATTTTGTTTGACCTTTTTGAAGTAGGCTCTAACTTGTGATGCATAATTGGTTTGCATGTTTGTATCATAGAAGTAGTCTTGGGGATGCTGGTGGTGTTGCAAACAGATTCCTTAATCATCTATTGACGAAGATGGATGGTATGACAGCCAAGAAAAAAAATTCATTATTGGTGCTACAAACAGGCCTGATAGATCATTGATCCTACATTGTTAAGGCCTGGCCAACTAAACCAGCTAATTTATATTCCCTTACCTGATGAGTCCTCATATTATTAAATCTTCAAATCTTGCTTGAGAAAGTCACCCATATCAAAGGATGTAGACCTAATGATACTGGCCTATTATACCCAAGGATTCAGTGGAGCCGATATCACTTATATTTTTTAGAGGGCTTGCAAGTATGCTATTAGAGAAAATATTGAGAAGGTGAGTTTCAATTGTGCCATCTTTTGCAAGCTAGATCAGTTTATGTATTTCTAATGGTTTTTATTTTGACTGTTATGTTACTAAATTTTAGGATAGAGCAGTATTCTACCTATTTAACTTACTTCAACTTGTAGCTTGTTATTTCAATTCATCATACTAGCATGTGTTTCAATTTTACCATAACCTCTCCCCCCACACTTGCAGGATATTGAACGTGAACAAAAAAGAGCTAAGAATCCTAAGGCAATGGATGAGGATGATAGTGATGAGGTAGCTGAAATAAAATCTGCTCATTTTGAGGAGTCTATGAAATATTCCCGAAGAACTATCAGTGATGTTGATATTCGAAAGTATCAAGCTTTTGCACAAACACTACAATAATCTTGAGGCTTTGGTTCTAAGTTTCGATCTTCAAATAGACCTGTTGGTACTTCTTTTGGGGCTTCAGATGTATTTGCTACAACAGATAATAAAGATTATGATGACTTATATAGTTAGGAAACTTCATACACAACTGTCATCTTAATGAAGAGACAAATGTGTATGTTCTAGCAGGGACCTTCCGCTGACAACTAGCCAAAGCTGTTAAATTTGGCTCCACTTTGCTTGTATGAGTTTAATATTCATGTGTTCTAAACTTTATTTAATTTAGCAGCCCTTTAGTAGTGGACTTAATACTCTTTAGTAACTTGTAAGTGTTTAGAGAAAAATCAACTTTATGGCAAAGAAAGTTACTCAGCTACTTCATTCAACTGGTAGACAATGCTATGGAAACTTTTATTTTTCTTTATGATGTTATAAAATATGTTTTACTAAAATAAAATCTGCAACAAAGAAATCCTTGTTCAACTCTAGTAGGTATGCTATAGAAACTTATTATTATAAAGCCTTGTTCAATTGGTAGGTGTGCTATTTTTCTTTACCTTGTGAGGAATATTTTTTCACTAAATCATTTATACAACAAAACCTTGTTGAACTTATGTTTATATGCTATGGAATTCTGCTTTATACTAACCCTGTTAGGATATAGTTTAAAATAAAATGTCAATTTATGTTCTTACATTTATTAACATTACTATGCATCCACTACACTTGCAATTCAAACTATGACAACCAAAATCACCTGTATTTACTGCAGAAGGTTCACATCTCCTTAAGCATCCTTCTCAATCCACCTACCCTTGTTTTGTTTAATTTTCTTTCCTGGCCTATATCAACCTCTTGGAAGAAAGACAAGTGTTAACGATAGATTAAATTGGCAAATTAAAGACAATTGGTACTAGAAATAATTTTATTTCTTCCAAATTTCCCCAATATACAATTTATATGTTTTATTAAGTGCAAAATGCTAGGATGCACATATAATAAACAAACATATTAAATTGTACATTGGGAATTTAATTTCCAATTTAACCTATCGCTAACACTAGTATATATATCAGCAATCATATGTGCCATTTTTCCATTCTACTAGAGTTGTGAAGCAATGAACATTCATTTATTCCAATCAAGAATCAGGAGAAATATAACTCATAAACAAAAAGCACCTATGTATGTAACATGAGATAAAAATGGCATTTCATTTTCCTCATTTGATTCGACCAAATAAATGCTCGCACTAATTGCAGTGTTGGAAAATACAATGTATCGATATAAGGTCTTAAGAAACAAGAAACCCAAATAGTGTTGTAAAACCCTCTACAATAGAGAGGAGACAACTTGTGTTTTCCAAATACGACATCTCATCGTGTTATGTATCTATCCATGTATGTTTTTCATGCATTTTTTGATGTACATAGGTGAATTCTATCTAGGTGCTAGCCAACTCCTTAAGAAACAAGCAACCCAAATAATGTTGTAAAACCCTCTGCAACAGAGAGGAAATGATGTGTTTTCCAACTGTGCAAATAATGAGAGAAATTCATTTGCTCCAATTAGGAGAAAGCCAACTCATAAACAAAAAGCACCTATTTATGTAACATGAGATCAAAATGGCATTTCATTTTTCTCGTCTGATTCAACCAAATAAATGCTCACATTATTTGCACATTTCAAAAACACACTATGTCAATATAAGGTGTTAAGAAATAAGCAACCCATATAGTGTTGTAAAACCCTCTGTAATTGAGAGGAGACAGTATTTTTTTCAACTCCGCAAATAATGCAAGAAATTTATTTGTTCCAATCAAATAACGAAAGTAAAATGGCATTTGGACTGTAGCAAAGAGTTTCTCAAAAACACATGAAAAACATACATAGAAACATACATAACATGATGAGACATCGTAGTGTGGGGCCTGCCAGAACGGCGATCAACACGAAATCGACAGATAGGACAAAACATATGGGCAATGGTCAGGTGGGAGTTAATGGCACCGTCAAGTGGGTTTTCTCGCTTGTTGTCGGGCGAAAAAGTGGGTGGGTTAGCTTCGTCAACAAGTTTATTTTGTCTGGCATGGGAAAATTGGAAGGGAATGATGTGGGCCTTTTCTATTTTGAGAAAGAAAGGTGAAAATACTATTTGTTTCCTACTATTGGGCCTTTTCTGTTTCAAGAAAGAAAGGTGAAAATACTGTTTTCTAGCAACAAATAGCCATTCCTTTCTTCAGTGTTCATGGAAGAATATCAAAATGGAACATACACAGAGCAGATATACATACCTTAGGGAGCTTTGAATACCTGCAACTCTTCCCATTTCTATCTACCAAAATGTCATTGTCCACAAATGGAGAAAATGGGAGCTTGTCTGGGATTTTTGATATTTGCAAATAATGGTTTTGAATGCCAAGTTTTAGGCATTTTGTCCATGCCAAAAAATTATTTTGAAAATCCACCAATGGTGACACATTTTCCTAGCGACAGTTGTAGGTATTGGTCCTTTTTTGTTTTGAGAAAGAAAGGTGAAAATACTATTTGTTTCCAGTCTGCACATTGAAAGGGAAAAATGAAGGTTTCAGTGCATGTGGACAAGTTGGAGGAGAACACAAAACAAATTGAGGTGACAGGTACTATCTAATAGTGTTGCAGAGGGATTTACAACACTATTTGGGTTGCTTCTTTCTTAACACCAAGGGTTTTCCAACATGAATTGTTGCAAAACATAATGAAGTAAAGGCATGCTTCAAAACACATTGTGTTTTCCAACATGCACTACCCAATGTGCACACCTAAATATACTGGTTTAAAAACTAGAAAGGGCTTGGGTATGTTGTGATATGGATGTTGAAAAATGCAGTGTGTTATAAGGCATGCAATTTTTTATATACTTGAAATTTAAACACAACAATGGAAGGTGTGATTTGGAAGACTTTCATACTATTTTGTAACATTCCATCTTGGAAAACTGTGGGTGTTAAGAACCAAGCAACCTAGCATGAGACGAACCTTTACATTTAAACGGGGAGATTCAAATAACTAAAACCCAACACTGTGTTTCCCATTTAGAATTATTTTCTGCACTTTTTTTTTCAATGTTGTGAAATTTAAACACAACAATGGAATGTGTGATTTTGAAGAAATTCATAATGTTTTGTAACATTCCATGTTACAAAACTGTGAGTGTTAAGAAGAAAGAAACCCAACATGAGACAACCCTTTACATTTAAACAAGGAGATTCAAATAACTGAAACCCAACACTGTGTTTCCCATTCACGATAATTTTGTACAATTTTTTTCAATCCACTGAAATTTAAACACAACAATGGAATGTGTGATTTGGAAGACATTCAAGAAACTGAAATACTCTACATTGTGTTTCCCAAATTTCAAATTACCCCTCACCTAGATTTGGTCGGTATTCTCCTCCACGAGCACTCGGACCTTTAGCTTTCCATTTACATTTAAACAAAGAGATTCAAATAACTGAAACCCAGTACTGCGTTTCCCATTCAAAATTATTGTGCAGTTTTTTTTTCAATTAACCGAAATTTAAACACAACAATGGAATGTGTGATTTGGAAGACATTCATATTGTTTTGTAACATTCCATGTTGCAAAACCGTGGGTGTTAAGAACCAAGCAACCCAACATGAGACGACCCTTTATATTTAAACAGGGAGATTGAAATAATTGAAACCCAACACTGTGTTTCCCATTTAGAATTATTTTGTGCACTTTTTTTTTCAATGGTTCGAAATTTAAACACAACAATCGAATGTGTGATTTGAAAAACATTTGTACTGTCTTATAACATTACATGTTGCAAAACCATGGGTTTTAAGAATCAAGAAACCCACCATGATACAACCCTTTACATTTCAACAAGGACATTCAAATAACTGAAACCCAACATTGGGTTTTCCAAATTGAAAATTTTATTTTGTGCAATTTTTTTTTTCAGTCATGTGAAATTTAAATGCAAGTTTTGCCCAAATTAAAAGTCCTTCAAAATTTTGAAAGGGATATTGAATACATTGAGACTGTCTATATTACAAAATCTCTTGAAGACATTGTTTCTATTTAGTAAGAACTCATGTTGGAAAACCCTAGGTGTTAAGAAACAAGCAATGCATATAATGTTCTAAAACCCTCTACAAATGAGAAGAGACAGTGTGTTTTCCAACACTGCAAATAATGCAAGAATTTTATTTGTTCTAATCGGATAGAGAAACCGAAATGAAATTTGGACTGTATCAAAGAGTTGCTCCACAATTTGAAAGTGGACTGCATTACATTCTTGGAGTAACAAGATAAAACTCTTCATAACGAACTAACTAAAATGGGACAATGTGTTTTCTAGCATTGCAAATCATCTATAACAACATTGTGCCTTGCAAGCATCATAATACCTACTATTTTCCAATTTAATTATATTCTTGCCACCTCATTTTTCTATTTGCAAATAATGGTTTTCAATGACATGTTTTGGGATTTTTTTCCATCCACGCCGAACAATTATTTTTAAAACCCGTCGATGCTGAAATGCTATCCCAACGATGGGGCAAGAAACGGCAGATGGGATGAGAGGTTCGTTCGTCAAGTCTTTCCTTCCATCCGGCCACCTTTTCCATCCCAGGTTCCTTCCATCTAGCCACCTTTTCCATCACAAATATTTTGTTCATTTGGTATAGGGAGTGATATAACATATATAATATGTTATATACATTGGTGAATTTTTTCCAGGAGTTTTCTTTCTCCGCAAGCTCAAACAAATGAAATGAAAAGAGTATCATTACATTCCTACTATCAAAATCCCAAAAGGTTCTCCACACAATCACAAAACATACCAAATTGAGTTAAGGGGTCAGTAACCAATTGGGTTGTTACTTCTAAAGGCCCTTACAACACTCATAGTTTTACGTAACACTGTGTTTTCAAAAATGACAGTGTATAAAATGGCCACAAAGATGGCATGTCATCTGGGCTTTTTTCTATTTGCAAATTATTATTTTGAACGCCATGTTTTTTGCTTTTTTCTCCATTTTGAATAACAATGTGAACTATGGTGAACATAGGACATTGTGTTTTCCAACACAACAAACAATTTATCACACTGTGCCTTGCAGGTTTCATAATACCTACTATTTTCCAATTTCATTACATTTCTACTATCAAAATCATAAACGATTCTCCACACAATCACAAAACATACCAAACTAAGGTCAGGGGTGAGTAACCAATTGGGTAGTTACTTCTAAAGGGTTTTACAATAGTCTGAGTTTTAGGAGATAGTGTGTTTTCCAAAACAACGGTGTACAAAATGGCAGTAAAAATGGGATGTCATGTGGTAATTTTCTATTTCCGAATTATGATTTTGAATGCCACGTTTTGTGCTTTTCTATCCATTCCAAATAACAATGTGAACAATGGCGATATTCTGGGTTTTAAGTGATTTTCAAAATATAGCATTTCATTGCACAACCCATAGATTTTGCTTTCTATAAACATTATTCAAAAATTCCACTCATATTTCTACAATGGATTGACGTTTATTTCATTCAGAAATGGAAAAATTCAAAAACTGGCATATGGGGAGGAAACAAAACAAAAATTTAAAAACCCTCAACACAAAAAAACATTATCAGACCTGCATTTCAACTAACTCGTAGACAAAATTCACCTATGCACATCAAAAAATGCATGAAAAACATACATGGATACATACATAACATGACGAGATGTCATAGTGTGAGGCCCACCAAACGCCTGAAACAGTGGGTTTTACAATAGTCTGAGTTTTAGGAGACAATGTGTTTTCCAAATCAACAACCTATAAAATGGCGGCAAAAATGGGATGTCATGTGGGCTTTTTTCTATTTCTGAATTATGATTTTGAATGCCATGTTTTGCGTTTTTTTATCCATTCTAAATAACAATGTGAACAATGGTAACATTTTGGGTTTTACGTGATTTTTGAAATATAGCATTTCATTGCAGAAACCACAGATTATGCTTTCTATAATCATTATTCGGTAATTTCACTCATATTTCTACAACATGGGTTGTCGCTTATTTCATTCAGAAATGGAAAAATTTGAAAACCATCATACGGGGAGGAAACGAAACAAAAATTTAAAAACCCTCGACACAAAAAAATATTATCAAATTTTCATTTCAACTAAATAGTTTCCCAACAAAAACCCTACAAAATTCAAAATAAGAATGTGAACAATGATGACGTGTTGGGCTTTATGTGATTTTCACAATAGTTTGTGGTTTCTGTAAACCTTATTCACTTATTTTGATTTTCACAATGCTTTGTGGTCTCTATAAGCCTTATTCGATTATTTCACTCATATTTCCATGATGGTTTTTCATCTATTTCATTCAGCAACCCCAAATTTTCAAAACCAGCAGACGAAATTAAAAAACCCTCGAACAAAAAATCACAAAACGAAAACCCTGTAACGAATGGTTGTTCATTTCTTCAGTGTTCATGGTAGAATGGAGAAATGGCACATACACAAAGTGGATATACATACCTTAAGGAGCTATGTATGTCTACAACTCTTGCCCTTGCTATCCACCAAAACGTCATTGTCCAAAAATGGAGAAAATGGGACCTCATCTGGGCTTTTTGATATTTGCTAATAATGGTTTCAAATGCCACATGTTTGGATTTTTGTCCATCCATGCCAAACAATTATTTTAAAAACCCGTCAGCGCTGACACGATTTCTCGACGACAGGACAACAAATGGCTGACAGGATGAGACGACCGATCATCAAGTCTTTCCTTCCATCCGACAACCTTTTTCGTCGCAGGTCCCACCTCTTTTCTCCATGTTGTATGAGGGGAATATCCTATGTTATATACATAGGTGAATTTTTTCTAGGAATTAGCTTGCTCCCTACCAAACTACCATTGAAAAAAAGCATCCAAACCTACACTATGCCTAACCCCTTCATTGCACTTTACACACCCTTAACTCGAGTATGTGATTATAATATAGATGTAGGAAAACTATTTTTTCCTTATTTCAACAATTATCCATGACATGTCATTATCTAACTCCTTTAATAATGGAGAGGGGAGAGAGTCCTTATTTGATAACTCAACCATACCAAAAATAATGTCTAATTGAAAAAGTTGTATGCTACAAAAAAATGTCATACATTAAGAAGGAGAAAGAAGCCCCTCATAATCCACAAATTGGGAATGGGATCTAACACGTGAGATGCTTAAAAACAAGATTAGAAGGAAAATATCTAATAGGGATCAATAAAATATATTATATTGCATTAGCCTTTTGGTAACTTCTTGAAAGGGTGTTGCCTACCTTATTTCCTTACATTTAAGGGATTCCCATTGGGGATAAATTATTAGAGGATAATTTTAAATTTTTAATATTAAAATATTCACTCTACATTAGAGATTTATGTGAGTTCATTTGGAAGGAGGAGATAAATTTCTTGTGTATAAGTATATAAACAAATATGCAAGTTTTTGTTAATAATTATGCTTTTTAATTTTTCATCATGTGGTTTTCCCCAGTATAAATTTGTGTTTTTTTTATTACTATATTTAAATCTTTTCATTTTTATTTATGACTTAATATTAAATCTACTATAATAATAATACTTTAATTAAATCTCATAAATGTTCAATAACTTTTATAGAGTTGCATTTGAACTACTGTCAATATTCATGTCAATGTAAATGAACCAATTAATATGTAAGAAAATTATTTTAGAGATAGGTATACAGGGATATGAATAAGTACATCTCTATGGTATATTATCCTTATAATTAATGATTTATCAAAACTCATGATTTTAGCATATATCAAGAAATTTAAGTATATAGACGCTAACATAATTGCTTAACAATGTCAACAATCTCAAATTATGTATAAAAAATAAATGATTTTTTCTTTAAGGAAATGTGATACAAAGAAAATAATATGTGAAACAAATTTAATTATTTTAATTATCAAAGTAGGAGCTATAAAATTCCTAAAATTATCATTATAGTCATGCTTGCAATATCAACTATGGTGTAGGACTTCTAATATGTCATTATAACTAAACAAGCTTAGTGAAGGGTATCCCTTGGGCCACTGTAACCATGAGGATATAGTGCAGAACATATGGAGATTCAATGTAACCATAACCATGAAATAGCATATATGATATAATAAACCTCATCTAGCTAGTTGCATATAGAGGATGCAAATAAATGAGTAAAGAAGAAAATTAGATAAGGTGTAAAAATTTTAATGAGTGTCCTAAATAATATCATGTGATAAATATTTAATAAGACAATGATATATGATAATAAACATAAATATATGGAAGTTTTGATGCCTTAAATGATGGCCATAATACATTAAACAATAAGCAATGTGCTATTAAATCATGATAAATATTGATAAAACATGTGTAAGTAGATGATATGATAAGAATAACCATAAGAATATAAAATAATCATGATATCTATTCAAGATGGGAACAAGTTAACATGTTAAAATCATAAGTTGATATCATAAAAGAATACATATATTATTAGTTGTAGCATATAAAATTGTAACCCCTTGTAGGTGATAGTATAATTTCACACTTAGTTTGGACCTATTTTAGTGACCTTAAATTTATGCATTTTCATCCTTCTTAAATAGGCCCTAATTCCCTTTATTATACATCCCAAGGCATAATTTTTTATCATTTTCTGACATTGAAACACACATTGAATAAATGCATTCAAATATTAATCTGCCTTGGATCATTGTCATGTCCCTGAATTGGAGGTATCATGATTTAATTAATTTAATTAATTAAGCTGTCCAAATATTGATATTTCATAAGGATGACTAATTGTTTATTTTAATTAAATTAAACTGAAGATATTAAATTAATTATTTATAAAGTATTCCAATAAATTAATATCTAAAGGATGACTTTATATTTAATTAGTTTAATGAAGTGACTAAATAAAATATATCATAAAGTCACTTAAGTTAAAATATATCTTTTATCCCACATTGATAAGAAAAGTGTGTGGGATCTCCTATGAAAAGTATAAGAAGAAGCTTGGGCTAGACATTTGGACATCTTGAGTTGAATACACCTTTTCTACTACATTGATGAAGCTGAATTCTTAGCTTGTTGACTTCTAGTCTTCATTTTTGAAACACCAAATGTAGCTGGTTACTTCCAATTTCGGTTGTGAAATATCAACCCTAGTTTGGAATATTGAGGAAGTTACTTCAGACTTTCTATTTGTGCTTCATTGGAAAAAATTTGTGGCCCTTCGCCAAATTTTGAAGAAGATATTGAAGATAGATTGCAGCTTGTCAAAGGTCAAATTTGAGTGGTATGATTGGAGGAATAATTTTGATTGCAATTTTCAGTCAACTTACAACCTTGTGGAGACCCATGATTTTTCTCATAGGGAGTAATTTTTGGCATCGATTCTTGTTGGGTATTGGGTCACTTCATTTGAAGAGACTTGGCAATAATTTTTGGAGTGTTGTTGGTATTAGCAACTGGTATTATTTTATACTCAAGTCTGATATAAAACCAGGGGCAGTTGTTGTAGGTTAAGATTGTGCATCGTTGAAGATTGTTTTTAGAATACCAAGCTACCATTTCATCATCAATTTCCTTTAGCATATTCCAGGTTCTTTATTTGCATGTTAGCATCATTGTCTAGGCTCATTTGCATTAAAGTTGTAGCTGCATATTTTATATCAGAATTGTAATGTCATTTCATTGAGATTGTAATCAATTTGTAATGAGATTATGCATCATATAATAGAGGAGTTGGGATTAAATATCATGTGTTTGTCATAATACCATTGTTTGTAGATGTATTGTCCCATTTCTAAGTTAGTATGCAATTTTTTTGTCTAAATATCCATTTAATGCAAGTGAAAAATTACATAGATATGATGCATGAGAATGACACAATTCCTCATTGGTGTAGCATTCAATTGGCATAAGAAACTTGCATGTACCAACTATTATTTGCACAAGTTTGAGCTATAGTGGTTCACATGCTAAGTGTTTGCTAAAATACCTTTTGGTTGTAGCATTACATTTATGTAGTTGCACTTCACTTTCAGTCATTATAAGGCATTGTATCTCATCTCAATCATTAGCTCCAACTGTGAAATAGTCAGGGTAATGTATGACAAGTGTTTTTCATAATGTCTCTTGTTGTTATTATGCATTTTTATTATATTTTTAGTCATCATTGAGCATTGGAAAGTCACTAGAATCCATTGCATTGTATTACCATTTAGTTTAAGTCCTTGCATAATTTCATTTAAGACATTTAGTTGATCAAAACATCATATGCATTTGGAATTATCAAAAAGAAACTACAGTCAACAAGTACATATTTTGCTTGACAAATTGTGTTTGACAAAATGTCCAAGGCTTCATAAGATGAAAACAAGATTATATTTTGCTAGGGACATCATAGTGGTATCAGAGCTAAAAAATCCCGCCTGCCTATTGGGTAGAGTTGAGTTGGTTTCAACCACTGAATTGCATATCAAAATATTCATTTGCACACCATGTTTTCTAAAGAGGATATTGCATAGTTTAATGCCATGATGGAAGGATTAAGACAGAGTCAGAAAAGGATGGATGAATTGGCTTCACAACCAGGGTTCACATAGTCTATGGCATCCATTTTTAGAAGGTCTACATCACCATACAAAAAGGAGAAGCATGGGGTAACTATAGGTGATATATCTAGAAGCCTCTATGATGAATTTTCAACAGCTAATGAGAGGGAAAATTAGACTTACATAGAGGGAGATATTGAGCACAAGAAAATTCATGATTACTTCAAGAGAAAAGAAAAGCAAGTGATGGTTGAAGACAAAGCAATTACTTTGGAGCAACTACATGAAGATAAGGTTTCTTGTGATGATTCTTTCGGTGAGATAAATAGTTCTTCATCCTACCATGGCAAAGATTTAGATTGTGGTTCTATGAATTTTATTCACCCATATGAAATTCCATTGAAGGCCCAAGATATAGAAGTGGATGTTAAAATTGATCCTTTACTTAGTGGAGCAGCTACAAGTGTTTTGAATACACATGATGAAGGTGACACCTTACAATGGCATGATATGATTACTGATTTGTTTGAGGACAATAGAATTATGTCCCATCATTCTCATGATATAGGAGCTTGTGATCATGATAAATTCAATGATATGATATCACCCATTGATGGCAGCCCTACACCAATTGATAGACATGAAGATACCAAGCATAAGAGGACCAATTTTGTATATTTTGGCATAGAAGAGGTAAAGAAGTCTGAAAAGATGAATGAAGAGTGGATGCAAAAATCCAAAGCAGCTAAATTAGTGGCTGCCAATGCAAGACAAAATCTTCAAGAATTCAAAGTAAAGATCAATCTCATCAACATAGCAAGGGAAAAAAGGATAGATAACATTAGAATACTCTTTATTCAAAGAGAGGATGAATCCGAAAATGTACAGTGTTCTAATGATGGTGATGAGGTTGAGGCTTCTTCATGTGAGGATAAAGTTGTTCATAAACTTGAAAGTCTTCATAGCTTGGAGACTCGGTTGAAATTGAATGAGAGTGAGATTATTGCAGCATTATCTCATCATGACAGAATGTACAAACGGATTGAGGATCATCTTTGGGCATTTTATTTAGAGAGAAGAAAAAAAGGGATTGGAGCAAATTCTTCTCATGATGATTTGCAGGTTATCAAAGAAGGTATGGGAACATTGAAAATAAATTATTTGCACCTTTCAGATTGAGATCACCTTCTCAACCTTGTTGAGATATACTCTGATGCTTTGATAAGGAAGGGAAGGACAAGAATATATGGCATTCATGATGGTGACATTGATGATATTTCCTTTTTGGTATTAAGTGATGAGTCATCTTTTGATGTTGATAGTATGGAGAGGAATACACATGACTACTCAGGTATTCCATTGGCATAGGTAGGAGAGTTCCACCTTGATTTCATCTTGAGGTGTGCTCATCAGTTCACTCCCAGCCCACATATATAGGACTTGACTATGTCATTGTTGGCATAGAGAGGTGGGTTGAATATGGGATATTCAAGTTCACTCTAGTGCGATACATTCCTAACTTCAAGTGATGATTCCAAGTCTCCTGCTTTTCCCTTTCCAGTTGGTTGCTTCTAGAAGCAAGGTTTTGAGATTTGGCCATATGGTACTTTAGGGGGAGGTATCAAAGTGACACAGTGGAAGTCAATTGGAGTTGAGTTTGGAGGACTTCTAGTTTATTCATGGGATCCAAAAGTTCTCTTGTTGGTATTTGGCTTCACAAATTGATAGGACTTCACAATGATAGGAGCTTCAACTATATTCAGAGGATGTTGGTTAGAGTTATTCTCAGGATCTCTTTGGATTCGGGTGGTTGGTGAATAGGTGCAGGTGATTCTCCATTTTGGGCTTAAGATATTACGGCAGTTCGATGGTTTGGTAGATGTGGATTGCTTGAGGGAAAGCAATATTTGGGAAGGGAGGATTGCCATGTCCCTGAATTGGAGGTATCATGATTTAATTAAATTAATTAATTAATTTGTCCAAATATTGTTATTTCATAAAGATGACTAATTGATTATTTTAATTAAATTAAACTGAAGATATTAAATTACTTATTTATAAAGTATTCCAATAAATTAATATCTAAAGGAGAACTTTATATTTAATTATTTTAATAAAGTGACTAAATAAAATATATCATAAAGTCACTTAAGTTAAAATATATATCTTTTATCCCACATTGACAAGAAAAGTGTGTGGGCTCTCCTATGAAAAGTATAAGAAGAAGCTTGGGCTAGGCATTTGGACATCTTGAGTTGAATACACCTTTTCTACTACATTGATGAAGCTAAATTCTTAGCTTGTTGACTTTCGGTCTTTATTTGTGAAAGACCAAACTAGCTGGTTACTTCCAATTTCGGTTGAAATATCAACCCTGGTTTGGAATATTGAGGAAGTTACTTCAGACTTTCTATTTGTGCTTCATTGGAAAAAATTTGTGGCCCTTCGCCAAATTTTGAAGAAGATATTGAAGATAGATTTCAGCTTGTCAAAGTTCAAATTTGAGTGGTATGATTGGAGGAATAATTTTGATTACAATTTTCAGTCAACTTCCAGCCTTGTGGAGACCCACGATTTTTCTCATAGGGAGTATTTTTTGGCATTGATTCTTGTTGGGTATTGGATCACTTCATTTGAGACTTGGCAATAATTTTTGGAGTGTTTTTTGTATTAGCAGCTGGTATTATTTTATATTCAGGTCTGATATAAAAAAAGGGGTGGTTGTTGTAGGTGAATATTGTGCATCATTGAAGATTTTTTTGAGAATACCGAGCTACCATTTCATCATAAATTTCCTTCA
The DNA here is from genome assembly GCA_007115665.2 of Sequoiadendron giganteum. Taxonomy (NCBI): domain Eukaryota; kingdom Viridiplantae; phylum Streptophyta; class Pinopsida; order Cupressales; family Cupressaceae; genus Sequoiadendron; species Sequoiadendron giganteum. The sequence continues at coordinate 483,408,174 of CM021103.1, read as the reverse complement.
AGATATTCTAGGTTCTTTATTTGCATGTTAGCATCATTGTCTAGGCTCATTTGCATGAAAGTTGTAGCTACATATTTTATATCAGAATTGTAATGTCATTTCATTATAAGCCAATCTTGGCATTTCATTGAGATTGTAATAAATTTTTAATGAGATTATGCATCATACAATAGAGGATTTGGGATTACATATCATGTGTTTGTCATAATGTCATTGTCTATAGATGTATTGTCCCATTTTTGAGTTAGTATGCAATTTTTTTGTCTAAATGTCCATTTGATGCAAGTAAATAATTACATAGATAGGATGCATGAGAAGTATTTGACATAATTCCTCATTGTTGTAGCATTCAATTGGCATAAGAAACTTGCATACCAACTATTATTTGCACAACTTTGAGCTATAGTGGTTCACATGCTAAGTGTTTGCTAAAATTCCTTTTGGTTGTAGAATTACATTTATGTAGTTGCACTTCACTTTCAGTCATTATAATCCATTGTAGCTCATCTCAATTATTAGCTCCAGTTGTGAAATAGTCGGGGTAATGTATGACAAGTGCTTGTTATAATCTCTTGCTGCTATTATGAATTTACAATATATTTTCAGTCATCATTGAGCATTGGAAAGTCACTAGAATCCATTGCATTGTATTACCATTTAGTTTCAATCCTTGCGTACTTTCATTTAAGACATTTAGTTGATCAAAACATCGTATGCATTTGGAATTATCAAAAATAAACTATAGTCAACAAGTACAGATTTTGCATGAAAAATGTTTGACAGAATGTCCAAGGCTTCATAAGGTGAAAAAAGGTCATATTTTGCTAAGGAAATCACAATCATGTATTTCTTGGACTTATAGGCCAAGACCCATTCGCCCATGGGCAAATGGGTCCCCTTTATGTGCCAAGACCCATTTTAAAATATATTTTTGGCAACATTTTAAGGTCTCAAATTCAAATTGTAAATGTCGGCTATCTGGATCTAATATTTGGTAAATTAGAGAAATTACTATAAAATTATAATCATTTCACCATTTCAAACTATATCAAGAAGAGATAAAAAAGAGATAACATTCAATCAAGAAAAAACTAGAGTCTTGGAGTGGCATTGTTTGTGATTGAGGGTCTTCAATTCCATTTGCAGATTTTGATCAAGCTTTTGTTACATGATTTAAGGTTGATGCCAATAGAAGGACATGATGGATTCTAGGTGTGGGAGATGCATTTTGCCATTTCATTTAACCTAATGGCTTGTTTCCTAGTTTCCTCCTCCTCAAGCTTCATTCTACTAGCAACCTACAACAAGGTATCATTATGTCTCAGATTTATTTGGGGTGTTTTAACTTCTCCTTGAGTGAATCTTGTCATTATCATGTAGGAATCATATTTTAATGCACTTGAGTAGGGTTTCTTTGTATTTTAGCTCATAAAAACCTTAGATGCACTTAAGGTTAGGGCTCACACACTGTTATTTATCATATTTTTGTATTTTATCAAGGTTTAATTAGTAAACTTAGGGTTTGACCGAGGCAAACCCCCATATAAAAAAACAAACAAATAGGTGATTTCAAACAAGCTATGGATGCTTGGAAAAAATCTATCAAATCATAATAGTAAGCAACAAGCTATGGTCTCATGGTTTTTTTGGTGTGAAAATCAACGTGATTTTATTTGCATCATTTTGCAAGTTTAAGCATATTTTTTTGGCAATTTTGTTGTTTGAAATGGGGGAAAATATTTGTGGTAGTTTTGTGCATTTTTAATTGTAGGATTCTCATAGTGAAAAAGGTAGTGTTCATGAAGGAATATAAAATATGTGTAGAGCCTTTGAATTATACCCGTACTGTGCAATGCAAATTGAAGCATTTAACAAACCATTTTTTCTTCATAGGGTAGCATTTTCTTGTGGAATAGTTGACAAAGACAACTCTTATTTCAATTGACCACCCTCTCATGAAATCTCATACATATTATAATCTTGCATGATCTTATCATATTAAAGGTGATTATGAAAACACCGGCTGCTACTACATGGAATCAATCAAGGAAAGCCAGAGGCCATGGGATTTTGTGGACAGGTTCAATTGAAGCTGGGAGATCTTAAGAGTTCTCCCTCAAATTTTGAAAAGGTTCTGGAGGTCCACCCTAAGAAGAATGAGAGCTTAAAATTTGTAGGCCATATATATTCTCAACAACGGTAGGCAAAGAAAGATTTGGAAATTTTAAGAAAAGCAACTCGTATAGGTCCACATGATGCCCATGCATTTATCAAGATGGTTGAGTTATTAATATCATTAGACCCCAGTGCAACCTTAAATTCTCTTAAGATGCCAAAGTCTCTTCTAAAGAAGAGTAGATAAGAAGTACCCATTGAATTTTTAAATAACATTGGGGCTTTTAATTTTGAGCATGATGAACTAGATTTGGCTCAAAAAAAATTATGGAGGCATTAGGAAATGATGTTCTACCTCTACAGAAATCTTTGTGGCCAAATTTGTGAATTTTTTACTTGTAGGATTCTCACAATTAGTGAAAAAGGTAGTGTTCATGAAGGAATGGAAAAGATGCATAGGGCCTTTGAATTATACCTATAGTATGCAATGGAATTGAATCATTTAGCAAACCATTTTTTCTTCACAATGCAGCATTTTCTTGTGGAACAATTGACTAAGATAGCTCTTGTTTCAATTGACCACCCTCTCATGAAATCTTATTCATATTATAATATTGCATAATCTTATCATAGTAAAGGTGATTATGACACCACTAGCCGCTACTACATGGAATCAGTCAAGTAAATCCAAAGGCCATATGATTTTTTAACCAGGCTCAATTGAAGTTGGGAGACCTTAAGAGTTCTCTCTCAAATTTTGAAAAGGTTCTAGAGGTCCACCCTGAGAACTGTGAGAGATTAAAATTTGTAGGCCATATACATGCTCAGCAAGGGTAGGCAGAGAAGGCTTTGGAAATTTTAAGAAAGAAAACTAACATACATCCATGTGATGCCCATGCATTTATCAAGATGGGTGAGTTATTAATATCATCAAACCCCAATGCAACTTTAGATTCTCTTAAGACAACGAAGTCTCTTATGAAGAAGAGCAGAGAAGAAGTACACATTCAATTTTTAAACAACATTGGGGTTCTTCATTTTGAGCGTGATGAACTAGAGTTGTCTCAACAAAATTTTATGGAGGAATTAGGAAATTTCATTTGGGTTGAATTCATAAATAAAAGCCCTAGTGTCAATTTTACATTTTTTCCTATGATCTTTAATGATATGGAATTCTTCCATCGACTAGAAGAATGTGGTGTTTCAGTTGAGTTACCATGGGATAAAGTCACAACACTATTTAATCTTGCTAGGTTTTTTGAACAGCTACATGATACTGAAAATGAAAATCTTTTATATAGGCTAATATTGTTCAAGTTTCTTGATTATGTGGATGCATATCTACATCTTGCAGCCATCGCTCGGGCTTGGAATGAGATCCAACTAAGCCTATAATTGATTGGGGATGCACTTAAAGTGGATAAAAACTCATCAAATTCTTTATATATTCTTGGAAAAATGGAACTAAAAATAGATGATTGGCTTAAAGCAAAAGAAACAATTAAAGTTGCACAAAGTGAATCAGATGCAAAGAATTCTTATGTTGACATTTCACTTGGAAATTGGAATTATTTTGTAGCTTTTCAAAAATAGAGGAGGGATCCAAAGGTGGAGGCACAACATCTTGAGAAGGGTAGAGAAATGTATTCTAAAGTGTTGGCACAGAGACCAGGAAATATTTATGTTGCAAATGGGGCAGCATGTAGAAGTTGAGAAACCCAACTTCACAGACCCCAAGAATCACTTGCATGCAATAACCTATCACAAAGAAAAGAGAATGTACAAAACAACAAAGATGTTCTGCAAGCCTCAAGCTGAAAAATATATTAAGAGAATGAATAATTACAATGAGATTAATCCTTATGAAGGAGATAAATAAACCCTAAAGTGTAACCTAAGAGGGAAACCCTAGTGTGCACACTTAATAATTAATAAATAATTAATTATTAATGTGCCTAAATTTAGCTTAAGTAACTAAAGTGATAAGTGACTTAAATAATTAACCAATATGATTAAATTAATTAAGTGAAATAACTTATTACTCTAATACTCCCCCTTAAGATGAACTTAGGGAGAAGCTAAAACACTAAAGATGCATGAAAGCAAAGATGAGTCCTAGCAACAAGGCCTGATCAGGTACCCATGTACAAATGCAATACAAAATAAACCAAAAGGGGTAAAGGAGAAAACCCAGTGGGAACAAAACTCCTCCCCAAAATAAGATGCAAAAAAAATAATGTAATGCACTAATAGAAGAAAGATATAAGGTGTATTACATGATACCCCCCATAGACAACTTCTATCATATAAGTAAATATGCAATGGTCTCCATAGGAGAGATAGAAAGAGACAAGAAGGCCCTCCCACAATGAAGAAACTCCTATCACAATGGTGGATTCCTGATGTAGAATCCAAAAAGAGATCCTGAAGTGGAAGAAGATATTCCTCCCCTTGGGAAGAAACAGATCCAAAGGACGATGTCAAAGAAACCCTATGAAGAGTGATGAACCAATCTATCTCAAGATGTGTGCCATGATAGGATGTTGAAGAATCTCTCAATTTGAATTGAAAAAAATGATGCCAAATCCAAACTGATGTGATGACTCCTGAAATGCAAACTTTGAATCCACAGATAATGGTGGGAATACAATGATAACTTGACTGTCAAGGTAGAAGAGATGAATATCCTCAAAATAATCCTCAAGATCTGCAGTGTGAGACTCAACAAACAAGAACAAGATAAGAATCCCATGTTGTACCAGATAATGAGTGACCAAGATGGTCATGATGCTTAACTGAATCCATAGGGTCCAATGTGGCAATATTAATGTCATCAGGAGTAACAGATGATAAATGTGTAATCTCAGTCTGAAGAGTAGGAACTGTGAGGCAAGCCTCTAATCCATCGGAACATGCAAGGATGTCTAAATACTCAAGCTCCTCTAAATTATCATGATTAAAGGGTATATTCTCTCTCCAAGTAATGGGTAAGAGACAATCTGAATCAGGATCCTCTAGGAATGGAGAGAGATTGGGATCTTCATAGATCTCCCAAAGACATGTCCAAAGTGGGTGGCGACAATCAATGTCTAATATAGCCCACATAGTGTCATTATCAACACTAGACAATATAAGTTCTACTATGTGATCTCTAATGATATCCCAAGCTAATTTTACCTCTGAAATGGCTGGTTCAAGTATGAGATCATATAAATAAGGAAAAATATTAAGCCACCTACAATGTGTAAGTATGCCCTTTGCCCATGACTCATAATTACCTCGTTCCAGGATTACAACTGAAGGGTGAGTAGAAAAACCCATGATAACTCTTCAAATTAAAAAATCTAAGAAAACTGACCTTACTACATGTAGATCAAATGAAATAGAGCCAAATGATGCAAATAGGAGGTTCTCAAGTGCCAAAATATCCAAAAAATTAAGGAAACTATGAAAACACAAAAAATTGAATAAAATATACCTCGGGAAAAATCTTGGAAAATAAGTCTAATCATTGTTCAAAGCACTAAACCAAATTTTCAATGCCTATTTGTTTGTGCAAAACGGAGTCCACACGTAAAAGTTACGCCCCCCAGAGTGCAAAAACCATCTTCTGATTTTCCCCCGAAGGGCTAGGGTGGAGCCCCTGGTCACCAATGGGACCTTGCGTAGGGGCTGAGAGGTCGGCGAGGGCCAAGTGTGTAACGTGTGGTCACCAATGTGACTAGCGGCAGGCGCAAAGGGAGCTCGTGGGGGGTGGGTCAGCTGGCGGTGGTAGAAAGGAGTGGCGATGGCGCACAAGTGGCACGCAGGTAGTGCATGGATGGTCGTCAAGTGGCGGGTGGGTAGTGCCTAGTTTTCCACTGGCAGTGCAAATTGCATGCACTTTTTTTGCCATTTTTTTTATTAAAAAAAAATCAAGCCTCTCAAAGCGAGCTAGGGAGGCCATACGGCCTCTCTAGCAAATTTTTTTTGCCTTTTTTAAACTTTCTCAAAAATCAATGAAATGACAGGTGTTTCTAAGGTTTTTGGGCACTCTAACATGATGGCGACGTCCGTTTGGCCCAAAAATGCACAAAAAAATTGACTGCCCCCAGATCTTGCAAAAAGATGCCTAGTTGAAACTCTTGCACTTGAAAATCGTTGTAAGGCAATATCTTTCAAACAATGAATGGGCAGCTACATATCTAAAGCTCTAATACCATGTAGAAGTTGAGAAACCCAACTTCAAAGACCCCAAGAATCACCTACATGCAATAACCTATCACAAAGAAAGATGGATGTATAGAACAACGAAGATGATCTACAAGCCTCAAGCTGAAAAATTCATTAAGAGAATGAATAATTACAATGAGATCAATCCTTATGAAGGAGATCAAAAAACCCTAAAGTGTAACCTAAAAGGGAAACCCTAGTGTGCACACTTAATAATTAATAAATAATTAATTATTAATGTGCCTAAGTTTAGCTTAAGTAACTGAAGTGATAAGTGACTTAATTAATTAACCAGTATGATTAAATTAATTAAGTGAAATAACTTATTACTCTAACACAGCCATTGTACTAGCTGAAAGGGGTTAATTTGATATTGCAAAGGAAATTTTTACATAGGTACAAGAAGCTGTAGTAGAAAACATCTTTATTCAGATGCCTAATGTGTGGGTAAATCTAGCACATGTTTACTTTGGACAAGGATAGTTTGCGCTTGCAGTGAAAATGTATCAAAATTGTTTGAGGAAATTATATTTTGGCATTGACATCCAAATTTTATTATATTTAGCTCGAACACATTATGAGGTAGAACAGTGGCAAGATTGTAAAAGAACATTATTAAGAGCAATAGATTGTAACTACTGTAAGTTTCCAATTAGAAAGCTATAGATTTTTTGTTTAATGTAATGAGGGTTTCGAAATACCTCTAAATTCGCTACAGAGGGCATCCCCAAATCTGACTTCATTGTAGAGGGCATCGTAGACTTCAAATACTTTGCAACAAACACCGAAGTCCTTGCCTTCCTTTTCAGAATTCCCTAGGTCCACTCCAAACAATCTTTATTGCCCATGCAAGTAGTTGTAACTCAAAATGCCTTAATGTAGTTGTCAAGTGCCAGGCTAAATGAATAATGAATCATGCACCCATGAAATTAGCCTCAGTGTAGTTGTCAAGTACCAAATTCTACATGTGAATAAGGGTGAACCCACAAAAGTGGTTTACAATTCGAGTGAGGAAGGAAAACTTCCAAAAACCTCACCCATGCAAAAATAAATAAAAATTGAGGGGTTTGAGTGAACTCAAGGTTCGAACGAACCCAAAAGGGGTTCGCTCAAACCCCTTTGCATGTGGGAACCCATGTTTCCCATTGTAGAAAGGGGGTTCACTCAAACCCTGGTTGAAGCGAACCAAGGTTCGAGTGAACCCCCCTTTTCCCACCTTCCCACCCTTCGAAGCTCGGATTGAGGATGAAAATGGAGGAGACTTCACATACCCAACTGGAAGATGGTAGTCCTCAAAATGATCTATCCAAATAATATAATTTTAATATGTTTTGGTTTTATTATGTCTATGTTTTTTAGTTTTATTAAACATAGGTTTTCCACCGAAAATCAAGTTCTTCATTCTACACATGTGGAAAAATAACAGCTTACCAAAATAAAATTTTAAAAAATATGTTCGGGTTGGTTATTGATGTCCTTGATCCATTCAAAAAAAAAAATTGAATTTTTATATATACATAAAATTTGTTGTATATTGTCTGCCTATGTCTTAATTGTAATTGGTTTGACTTCAAAACTTGATTAAGGAAAAAATATTCAATAAAACACTATAAAACCAAATAAAAGTGCTAGATATTTTAGTTACAAATCTAAATTCGAAAAAATTAGAATTTTATCCGTCTTACAAAAAAAATTATGTTGTATACGGTGAGCATCACTCCTTAAAAATGTTGTTTTTTAAAAAAACTAATTTTTGAAGGAGATGGAAAAATAAGTGCAATTCGATTCCAAAAAAAATGAAAAAAATATATTTAGAATCTATAAACAAAAAATCACAAATCACTATTTTTCATCATCTTCCAATTCCTCACGGTTTAGCCGTTATAGGAGCCTGAAAGTGAAGATTAGCTAAGAAAATTAGTTCGGTGTCCAGTTTGCCGAAAAATTATAAACCGGTATTGTGGGATCACCCATAATGAATTGCACACAATACACTCCCACCAATCATTTCCCCAAATACTTTTTAAAATTTTGTCTAATTTGTACTCACATGACTAACTGTTTAGTCATTTTTATTTATGTGACTAAATAATGTTTTACCCGACGACTAGATTAGTCATTTATTTACTCATTTATAGTTTTGTTGCAAAAAATTAATAGAATTAAGTCATTTTTAGTTGTTGTGACTAAATTTTATGTTCACTTAGTCATTTATTTACCAAATTCTACTATTGTTAAGAGAAATTGCAATCCAGAAGCTACTACTAAAAACTCAAATCACACATCCAACTCCAAACTTCAAGATGTTATTCTAGATAGAAAAATACATTAAGTAAATCTTTGAAAATAAAATATATTTTTTGTTAATAACAACAACACAAATTGATAACCCAAATGTGAGCAAACCCTTAGATTTCCAAACTACGCCAAATAGTGAAATCGAGTACAATGAAACTATATAGGAGTGAATTTGCACCCCTTGCGTAAATTCCCCTTTTGCATCCCTCCACCTTAGAAAATCAAACCCGAATGCAAAATTCCACATCACCCATCCGAAATGAATCCATTTGGCACTTGTCTTTTGTGTCGGTGGAGAAATTTTTGTTGGGGACGTGAGCGTGACGCACGAACGTCTGCGTGACATATTTCCATCCCTAACAGATTCTTGCCTCTAGAGTCCATAGGGATGTTACATTCTCCACTGGGCATGAAGCGTAACACCTCTATGTCGACCAACCGACCCAAAAAATGGCTCTTTCCCTCCTAATCTCCCTTCAAATGCATATTTTGGATAACCGTTCCATTCTCTACAATCTTCTTGACAATTCTAGCCATTCACTTGATATTTCTTGGAAATTCATATAGTCTCTTGAGCATTACAGCAGTTTGTGGCTCCATCAACTCCACTTATAATTTGTTGTGCTACCATAGAAGTTATGAGCTTGGTGTCTTGTGAGACCTCCTTTGTCACCGTTACAGTAGTGCCGACTTTTCCAAGCTCGTTGTCTTGCATTATCCCTTCATTAGCCTTGAGTTCCTTTAGGTGGAGGTGGTATTTCTTCACTGTCCTTTTTTCATTATGGTTTGATAGAGTAGAATAATGTTTTTTGTAGTGTTCATACTCTCTCTTTCTATTTTCCTTTATCGCATTTTCTATATCATGGCTTTCCTGGCTGTCTGCGGAGGTGGAAACACCAAAGTGGGGGTTTGACTGAGGCAAACCCCTATACAATCCAAAAAATTTCCCTCTCTTGGTTGTGTGCAGGTGTACATGTGTGTGGAGCTTGTTGGAAAGTTGGACTTTCAGTGAGTTGAGTCTCATCACCTTTGTTTTCATCTACCTTCTTTACCATCTTTAAAGTTATTTATCGTATTTCGTTATTCAACTTAGGGGTAAGTGCACCAATTTATGACACACTTTAGGTGCCAAATTGAAAAACCAATAAAAAAAAACCCTAAATAAGACCTTTGGCACACGCCAAATGGCTAAAAAGACATTTTGCGCACGCCAAATTTGGCATGCACCAAATGTATTTTTAGACATAAAAAGAAAAACCCGGGTTTCAAACCCTCATTGTGTCTTCAACCTGCAGCTTGAGGAAGAGGATTTCAGGTCTACAACTCACACTTGCCAAATATCTTCGATTGTTTGCATCCTTAGCTTTCCATTTCCCATGAGGATGTCGCCAACATGTCGAAGAGGTCAACGATTGCAAAGAGGTGTGTATTTTTATTCTATTTATTTCAAATTTGATTTGGAATGTAAATTTAAATAGATTTTTATAATAAAACTTTTTTCTAATTCTCAGGGAATGAATCTCCACCTCAAAACATTGAGAATTCACAATCACCCCCTCATGAAGAGCCTCCTATACAACAACAACCCGAAACCCCTCCATCAATTCATAGGCATCCTCAAGGAACACAAGAAAATATTCAAAATCAAATTGAAAACAATAAAAGAGACATTCAACAATTAATTGCAAGATTAACCGAGCATGCCAAAACCCACCCTTATAGGAGAGGGATTACTGAATCATTGAAGTCAATTTTAACTCATGTAGGAGAAATGAGCGAGCAAATGAATTTTTGGTCAACTAAGAGGCATGAGATGAGACAATTTTATGCTAATGGTTTGTCATATGCAGATGTCACAAAACTAAAAATTAGCAAAGCTGAGTTGTGTGCCCTATTTAAAGACCCAAAAACCAATTAACCTTTGTCCCATGCATGCAAGAGGTTCCCCATCCATTGGTGCCACCATGAGTTAATTAAAAACAAATTTTGGGAGAAATGGTGAATGGTATTTGAGCAACCTCCATGCAATAACCATGAGGTGCCACAATACATTTTGAGGAAACTCTATTGCGAGTTTTTCCTCAATAAAATGCCAAACTATTTTGACATTTTGGAATTTCAAGGTAGAGGTGGGGGCTCCACAAACGATAGGCCTGTTGCACGACGTAATCCACAATTGGCACCGAGAGCCTTGGGCAGACCCATGGTGGAGCATGTCATTTTTCCTTCCATTTATAAGGACAGTGTAGAGGTGGACATGATGAAGTCGATAGGCTCACTCACCCAGACCATTTTACAGTGTATGAGTCCTCTAGTAGAGCCTATTTCATTAATGGTGTTAAAAATCTATGTTAGCTAGTTCTTGTAATTTTGCGTATATACAAATCTAAAAAAATGATGAGAAACACAAACATTGCATTCAAGTATTCCTTGATTGTGTCACATTATGTTCTCCTATATCAACATGATACCTGAGATATTGTTTCATTTACAGATGTTGATAAGAGATAGCCCTGGTAATGTTGGTGGCATGATGGACCATGGAGTTGCTGCAACAATAGCCAGTTTTGATCCATTGAGAGAGGTATGGAATAGATTAGTCGATTTGCCATTATATTTTTTCTTTTATGATCTATTATAGAAAATTTTCACGATAATTTTATGTAGTTTAATTTCTATCTTCATGGTTTCTATAGGTGGTTGTCACTCTAGATCGTGGACGTGGTGATGCTGTAAATGTGCATGATGACTATATGTATGCGGTAAGTGATTATATATTTTGTTATATGCCATTCCACAATTTAATTTCTATGTTTTAACATCTTTACTTTTAATTGTATCAGTTGAAGGTTTAGAGTGAAGAGAGGAGGAGTAGTGAGCGTGCTCAAAAGACAAGAGAAGCAACAGTCACTCCATCTAGCCAAATTTTGAAGGCAACACAGGATCTATTTCCTTCCCCTAGAGGGAAATGACTGTGTATTAGTGTTGTTTGTTGTATGCCTATGTAGCATTTTGGAACATATGTTTTGTACTATTGATATATATACGTGATATTTTATGTCCATATGGCTCCTTTGTAGTAAGCCTATATGTTTTTTTTGGATATATTTATATACTTTTATCAATATATATCATTGTATAGCCTTTCGGATTTTTGATTAAAGAAACTCTTATTTTGCTACTGCCATTCTTGAATGATGTTATCATGCGTATCGTGTAAGATGTATTCTTGAATGTTGTAGGCATGGATTTTTTTTACATCTAATGCTTAATTAATTAATGTCGAAATCTCAATAAGCCCCATCTAAAGCGTATTTTATAAATAAGCTCCATTCATGGTGGTTTGTATCCTTTGGAATGCTTCAATTACTTGTGCCTCACTGATGCAAAGGCAAGGAAGCTCAAACCCAATCAGTCTAACAACCTTCCTTTAAGGGGCTCCTAAGAATATTAATACAACCTATTTTGAGCAATCTACACAATCTCAAAGCCCCATCAAACCAAACTCTTCATTCAGCACCTTACCTAACAATCCACCCTTGTAGCACTCAAAACCCGGTCCAAGCCTAATTTCTCCCAACCTTTCCAAAAAATCTGACCATTTAAAGGTGGATTAAGATACCCTTTTCAAGGTTACACAACATATGCCAAAACCAATAGTAACTCTTTTGGACCAACATGAACTTTCAATACACCTCCCTCGCTCTAGGCTTCACAATTATGCCTAATTTCCAAAGGAACCCCCTCGCAAACTCACCTCCAAACCAAGGAAACTTGAAATAGTCTTAGGGATGCTCACCAAACTCAGGATCCTCCCATTTTAAGAGCCCCAAGAACTTTTTCTATTCCTCTACTCACAAACCCTCCTAAACCTTCACAAAAACAAGAGTTTTAAAGAAACTCATAACTCTAGACCTCCCCCAATCCTTCCAAAGGTCCAAAAACCCCACAATACCTCTGCCCTAACTTAAATGACACTCACAATCCCATTCCTTTCAGTATTTCTCAAATTCACAACTTGAGTTCCTTACTTTCATGGTGGAAACACCCCTGGACAACATTAGAACTTCACACCCCACTGAGTTTATTCATTCTCTTGGCCTCCAAATTATTTAGACACTAAACTAATCATGGTACAGGCCAATCCACCGAGCCACAGGGTCAAAATAGTAGGTGGATTGGCTAATGTGTCATGGTGTTTCCCTCAAAACCCCTAACACAAAAAATAGAGCAGTAACCAAGTTTATTGATCCCACACACACCAACGGTGGATTTAAACCTTTAGAACATATGGAAAGAGATTAAACACATATGCAATCAAGTATGCAAAGCCTCAATTCATGATAGACTTGTACGTTCCTGTGCAAGGCAAAGAAAATTCAAGAAAACAAAGAAAACCAATGATCAGCATTTTCAAAAGTATATTTTCTTATTAGAAACTAAACAAAATCAACCCTCAACTCGGGGTATTACAGAAATATATCTTGATACCACCTTCCAACTACCCCTTGAGCCAGTCAACTACCATAACCACCCTTTGTTAGACTTCTAAGATGGTAATTTGCCAATTTTTCTCTTAATTACCATTCATTCACAACTTGATTTTGCAAATATCACCTAACTGACCTATTAAGCCTTTTAAATACAATTGCAAGGTATTTCCATAGCATATAGAGATATAGAGAGCAAATAAAATAAATATTTTAACTAATGAATTGTAAAAAATGGATTTTTGTAGTTTATATTCATGTCGTTGATTACATTGCATTGCACATCTTTCAAAGTCAAAGCATTACTTCACTTTGCATAACTAATAAGTAGATGTTGATAGATGCTGAAAATTTAATTACAATATAGTTTGTACAAAGTCAACCTAAGCAACTATGCAATTTCTTCACATTGCATAACTAATAACTAGGAGCAGCTACCAATTTCATTTTCTTATCATGGCATTCTATGGGACCAAATTTCTTTGAGATATTTTTTCAAATAGTTCCCTGCCTTGTCTATGTTACCACATTTTTCATACATGTCTACCAAAGCATCTTCTCAAACAGTTCACTACCTTGTTGCTATGGCTAAAAGCCTAAAACAAGTGATTTTGAACAAGTTTGGTTTTCTATTTGTGTGATGGTAGACCAATGTTCAAGCCCTATGTACAATCTCAATTGGTATTCATTGGTTTGGTCATAGCAACAAAAATGTTTTGGGGAATAAATCGGAAAACCAAAAGTATAAGATTTTTTGAAAAAATTGTGAAAATTTTGGATTTAAAAAAAACGTAAAAAATTGTATAAAAAGAGATAAAAATTATCTTTTTTGAAATCGAAAGGCATTTCCATAGCATAGAGATATAGAGAGCAAATAAAATAAAGAGTTTAACTAGTGAAATGTAGAAAATAGATTTTTGTAGTTTATATTTGTATACACCTAAAAATGGTCTGGAGCATCCGATTAATTAAATACGAATTATTTGATTAATTATCCTAATTTCCTCTACTATCGATAAATAGAGATATTTATTTATATAGTTCACATTTAAATCTCATCTTAATTAAATAAACAAAATTAAATACTTTGTTTGATTTAATTATCAAATCCCTATTCCAATCTATCACATCAATCTTGAATTAATTAAATAAAGATCAAAATGCTTTATTGATTAATTGCCATATTCTTCTGTTAATTTAATAAACAACTATCCTATAGTTCGTTTTATTAAATTATTTATCCCTCTTTTGCTAATTTAAATAAATCAAAATATTTGAATTAAAGCACAAAGAATATTCCATCTATATTCTCTCAAAAATGAATTAGATATCCTATTGTCTAAACCATGTCTAAAATATGTCACAATTAATGCTTTGAAACTTCACGGGAAGTTTTGGAGACAAATTGGAGACAAATTCCAAATTCTTCTCTCAATCCTCCTCCATCAATCTTTCCTCTTCTCTTTCTTGGTGTTTTAATGGGTAGAGACAATCTCCATTTTTCTCTCAATCTCCTCCATCTTTCACCGTTCAATCCCCCAAATTGAATCCAAGCCTCTCAATGTCTTCCTTGTGCATTTGTACAGCCAGGAATTCTATAAATACAGCCTCATTGAACCAAGAAAGGATCTAGATAATCAAGTTTATGCACTCTTACTTTGCAAGAATTCAAGCATCAAGCACATCAAGCATCAAGCATCCAATATCCAGGAATCAAGCTTTCATACCATGGCTGCCTCCTATAGCTGCAATTATTTGTTTCATGTCAATTCATGCTAGTTTAATTCATTTATCATCTAGTATTATCTATTTAATTCCATATCATTGCATTATCATCCATCTCGTTCTTTGAATTGTTATTTTAACAATCATAGTGTCCTCACGATTTGAGAGCAATAGTGGTCAAAAAATCTTTGAGGATAGATAACAATATAACGCTTTCAATTGATTATTGCTTTGAATTAGTTCAAATTGATTTGTCTTTGATATAATGTCGTATTAGGAAGTGTTTTTTGCTTTACACCTAATCACATGCTTACAATTTGGTGCCCACCGTGGGGCATTAACCCCAATTTTACAATTTTTTTGGAAAGTGTCACGCAAGTTCACAACGTGTTTTATTTTAGTGCTTTCGTCAAATACTATAGTGCTTATGTGGCAAACTACAGTGCTTTCGTGCTCTGTTTCGGCGCTTCCATGTTACTATAGTGCTTTTGTCAACTGTTTTAGCGCATTGGTGATTTAGCGCTTTTATGGAAAAATTAGGCGCTTCGGTGTCTTGTTTCAGCGCTTCCATGTTTTAACGCTTTGGTGCAATATTCCAACACTTTTTTAATTTCAGTATGGATCTGACGCGGTCATGGCTAGTTTTTAATTTTTTCACAGTTGGACTAAAATTTATCAATCCTAGGATAGTCACTTCTGGTTTTCTAAAATCTATCAATCCTAGGATAGTCACTTCTTGGTTTCTAAAATATATCAATCCTAGGGTAGCCACTTTTTGTTTTCTTAAAAGAAAATTTATCAATCCTAGGATAGTCACCGCATTTTTACAGTACAAGTTAAAAAGAACAACATGATTTATGTGAAGCAACATCTTCACATAGATTAGAAAATTTCTTTTTGGGCTTAAAATAGAACAAAATTATATGTTGTGCTTGTGGTGATTAGGCTTGTGCTCTCCCCTTAGCTGGGTGACCAAAGTTCCAGATTCACTTTTACTTCATGTCATTTACGCTTTGTTAAATCCTTTAGAAGGCCTGTCGTAGTGGGAAAAAGTACTCACCCTATGGGAACGACCTAAGTGGGAACACCTAAAGCCAAGGATTCCAACCCACTATAATAAAAATGCAAGTTGTTGATGAAAGTCCAACTTGACAGTAGTGAGCAAGATAACCATCCCCAAAATCTTTGTTCTAAAGATTGGGAGGTCTCCTGAGCCAGTTTATCTATTTGCCACACTGCACGGAAGCCCTATTTATGAACCATAGAGTAGTTTCTCATTGAGTCAGTATCCATACATTGTCATACTCATAGTGCAAGGGGAGGGAAGAATCTACCCCCAAGACACTCACCATATAATTACCAAGGACTGCTTGCTCAAGGGATTCGATATCCACTTCTGTCACTTTGAGTATGCACTTGGAAACGACAAAAACACAGGCGCCCTCTAGGGGGTGACACGGCTGTGTGAGTCAACGTAATTCAAGATGTGGGTTGTGAGTATAATGATGACCTATTTGTCCTTAAGTGTGAGTCTATTTGATTTGTGTACAATTGTCAAAACAACCCATCAAAATCAATAAGAATCATTCGCGATTCTTGAACATACACGATCTATTCAGTTAAAACAACTATTCACAATTGCTTGTTGTGTTTTCACAAATTAATTAAAATCAGATTTAAGATCATCTTGAAAACAACAAAGTCAAGTTAGATCGAAATTCCATGCTATGAAAGTGGAAGTCCACCATGTTTTTCAAGAGAAAAATCAAAATCACAAAACCCAAGAAACCTCTTGGTTATAGAAATAAATTGAGGAGACAACATTTTTTATATCAAAATTGAAAACTCTTTTTACAACATAGGACATTCATCCATAGATATCACGATTTTGCTAGGGGTCACACCTTAGATTACGTAGTAGAACCACTCTATTCACGAGCCTTCTTTCAAAGAAGAGTTCTCACTCAGTATCACAACCATAGTCAGCGCATACATCCTTCTTATCTTCCACAATCCATGATACAATATGCCACAAGGCCAGATCAGATTTTATAGTAGAGAGTCTTACAATCCTATTTTTAGCGTTCTATAAATCCTATTTCAGCGCTTCTGAAATAGCGTTTTTGGGCACTGTTTCAGCGCTTACAGTCTATGTTTTAGTGCTTTCATTAAAACAACGCTTCTATAAAATTATACAATGCTTTCATGCACTGTTTCAGCGCTTCTATCAAAATAGTGCTTCCATCAAAATCTACAGCGCTTCCATACACTGTTTCAGCGCTTCTGTAAAGTAGCGCTTCTATCAATTTTTGCAGCTCTTTCATGCACTGTTTTAGCGCTTCTATCAAAATAGCACTTCTTTCACCTACTTCAACACTTCGAAACTCTGTTTTAGCGCTTTCACAACAAAGAGATCAAAATTTTTACCAATCAATCAGTCTGTCATTTCATCAACATTTTTCATTGGAACCAAGTTTCTTTTTTATCAGAATCAGTGTCTAAAGACCAAAATCAGAAAGGTTATACAAATTTCCAATCTTATCAACTAAAACAAGATCTTTCAAATTAGAAGTGTCAAAATCAAATACACAATCAATTACTACACTAAAGTTTCATCATCAGGATACTATCATTCTTCATCACAAAACTAATTATAGTAATGAAATTTTTAACATAGACAAATCGATAAGATCGGTCATCTTATTCGACTTTTTTAAAAGTTCAATTGACATTTTCTAGAAAATAAGATCAACATTTCAGAAGAAGGGGTAAGAATTTGTATGCCAATCTTCACTAGGCCCCAAAAATAAAGACTCTTAGAGCAAGAAATTTTAAAATCCCAAGCAATGGTAGAGGAAAATCCTTGGAACAATTTGAACCGAAATGATAAGAACGAAATAACTCCAGAGGATATCCAAGGAGCTCAACAAGATCCCAAGTTCCATATATTTATGGAAAATATTTTAGAACAAGATATGGAGTAATATCTTTTTATGTTGGTTGAATCAGGTGCCAAACTTCCCAAGGACTTCGATGTAAATCGTCTAAAGGAAACACCTAGAACAAGTGAGACTGAAATTTTGCAACCTACACAAACAATAGATCTCGTTGCCACTTTAACATCTCAAATGCAACTGTTACAACAACAAATATAGGATATGATGAAAGGGAGTACCAAAATATATATGATACAGGACATTTGTCCTTATCCTTTCGACGCAACAGTCAGTCTGATACCTTTCCCTAGACACTATGAAATCCCAAAGTAAGATAAGTACAATGGACGAATGGATCTGATAGATCATATAAGGGAATTCAAAACAATGAGTCTCGATTTTTCCCAAGAGGAAACTTACTTAATGAGATTATTCCCAAGGAGCTTGGGAGGATCATGTATGGAGTGGTTCTCAAAACTACAACCTGGTATCATAACTTTTGAGGAATTAGTCAATAGGTTCATTTCCCAATACTCCTTTAACATCCAACGCGATGTTACAATAAAGGATCTTTATAACCTAAAGCAAAATAAAGGGGAAACGTTCTTGTCTTTTCTCCAACAATGGCAACACTTGTTTTCCAGATATCCTAGATCAATTCTTGAGGAAGAAAAGATGGAGTTGTTTATTGACAACTTAATAGAGGAAATGAGTTATAGACTGGAATTACAATGTCCTCCCACTTTCAAGAAAGTCATCAAAAACGGTCTTAAAATTGAGGAAGCATTAGTCAAAAGAGGAGTTACCAAACATTTCAACGATAAAACAACCAACACAAGTAACTCCTCAAATCAATACTCAAGCAGTGATAAGCCAAAATTTTGGCAAAAGAATCGCAACACAACTATCAACGAAACAACAAATGATTCCCAAAATGCCAAACCAGTTTTTAACTTGACAGCATCCACATCAAAGAATCAAAACAATAATCAAATTGTCAAGTCAAATGTCATACAAAACAATGAGATCGTAAAGACACAATCATATCAAAAACCATCAAATCGGCGAAGGTTCACACCTTTAGGCCAAACAATAGAATCAGCAATGAAAGAGCTAGTCGATAGTGGCCTTATCACTACGCGGGAGGCCCGATTCTGGGATCCAAAGGTCAAACCACCATGGTGGAATGACGTTGATTATTGCAACTTCCATAATAACAAGGGTCACAAAACCAACGATTGTATGGAGTTGAAGCATGCAATACAAGAATTGATTGACAACAATAAAGCATATCTGGAAACACCTCAAAACAATAACGATCATTCAGCTTTCAAAGACCCTTTGCCAAACTATGACAAAGGAGCATCATCATCCTCAAACAACAAAGGGAAGAAAATAAATCATGTCTATGACAAAACAATCCTTTGTTTGTCTGAAGTAGAGAGTGATCATACACTTGGTCATGACGTTAACAAACCCAACATCAACAACACTACCACTTTGGATTTGCTCCCAAAATTATCAAACTCTGATAATCAAATCAATGTCTTAAAAATCAAAGACTATCAAGAACATCAACCAATAAATGTGATGACTAGGGGGAAAGCCAAGGTCATGTTAAAGGTAATTGGATCTACACATGTTGTTCCACCTCCATCTCACTATAACATTGTCAATTAGCTGCAAAACATTCCTGCTTAGATATCGATACTAGAGCTCCTTAAAATATCACCATCACATAAGGAGGTTCTCGAACAAGCTTTAGTTTCCACTATGGTACCAAAGAATTTGGATGTTTGTCAGTTCCAAGCTATGGTGGGACATTTGACTACCCCACATTGTCTATCATTCTCCGAATAGGATGATATCTTGCTAAACCATCCCCATAATACTGCACTCCATATTGAAGTCTTAATCCACAACCATTGTGTCAAGAGAGTCTTAATAGATGGGGAGTTGGTCTGAACATTTTCACTCTCAAGTTAATCCATGCACTAGGATATTCAGATGATGCTATTGATTCTCAAAGAAAAATGACTATCAAAGCATATGATGAGGAAGAAAGATCATCTAAAGGCTTGATTGTGCTCCCCATTCAAGTGGGGCCAGTGATGAAACATATAGCATGTCAAGTGTTAGAGAAAGAATTAACATACAACATTCTCTTAGGGCAACCATGGATCCATGAAATGGAAGTTGTACCTTCAACATATCATCAATGTTTGAAGTTCCCAATAAATGGATGAGAGGTGACTATATATGTTGATTACAATCATCCTCAACATTGTGATACCCTTAGGATCTCTCAAGATACCTTCATACCACACAACATGGAAGCATCATCATCCAAAGAAGAACAATGTCCAAGTATCACTACTAAGTGGATAGAAAAGAAAGGTAAAGAAAAAGAGACAAGTCTTGTTGAAACTCAATCAACAAATAATCCAAATCAACAAACTTCTTTATCACATAAATTCCAAGAGCAATTCCAACTAAAGGACAAAGGAATGGGAACATATTAAATGGAGCAATCGCTTAACCTATCACAGTTAATGCCATCTCCTAGAACATATGGTCAACCATCTATGATCAAATCTCAAACATCATTACCAGTCACAGCTCTTGACGAAAGGTTTGTCAAAAAGGGTACAATAGAGGATGAAACAAATAAAAAAGCAATCCTGGATTGGCTATACAAAGATGAGGAACCCTCTACATCAGAAATCAGTATATCAAATTTCACCATCAACACCGATAAATATGGAAAAGGAAAAGCTATTTTAGAAAAAATGGGGTATGAAGGATGAGGACCTGTTGGATTAAGAAAGGAAGGAATCACAAAGCCTATTACACCCCTCACTCTCCACACAAAAGAGAAGTCAGGACTAGGATACTCTGAAGAGGAAAAACAAGAACTAACAAGGATGGTTGTAGAAAATATCCTCCAGTTCAGAGATAGCTCTAAAACAGACTCAAATGAATATGAGTGGGCATTGTATTCTGATTTATCTTTCGTTGATATTCAATTCAATGTAATTCAACAATATGCACCTACGCGTGAGGAGGGCCAAGGTTCTAGGTCTATACCACTCGTGGAAGGGTCACTAAATATCAATGATTTGAGTGGGGATGAGCAGACTTCGAGTGGACTAGACGATCTTGAAGAAAGTACCATCACGGATCTCGATATCCAAGCAAATGACTATGATGAAATGATTGTACAAACCCTTACATCCATCACCTTGAATGAATCTGATAACCTCATGCCATTAGTCCATCCTGAACTCATTGACTGGGAACCTATCAACCCTTTGAATATACCAATATTTACAAATGATGATTCCATCATAAACTTCCTATGTCGTACTGAACCTGGTACAAATTTTGTCTATAATACTCATAACATCACGACTCGGGAGGAGGGTGTCAAATCTTCCAGTTGCAAAAATAACAACAGGGAAAATAGATCTAATGATGAAAACCATTCTATGGCAGCATTAGATCTGGAAAAAGTAAAAATAAAGAGCACATCTAATGGTGAAAAGCTTTTTGAGGCACTGAAGGATGGAAGAATTGACACTCTTTCGGAGCACTATCATGAGCGATCATCAGTCCTAGTGGAACCAACGCAATCTGTGAATATCAACACTGAAAATAAGGCAAAAATCCTACATCTGGCGGAATCCATGACAGAACAAGAAAGGCCAGAATTCATCAAATTCTTTAAAGACAGAAGCATCAACTTCACTTGGTCATATTTTGATATGTTAGGCTTAGACTCAAATCTGCTTATGCATCACTTATCTTTGCCCGCAGGAATCAAACCTATCAAGCAAAAATTGAGAAAAATGCATCCCCACATCGCATTGATGGTAAAGACAGAGCTAAAGAAATTATTGGATGCTGG
Source organism: Sequoiadendron giganteum (assembly GCA_007115665.2). Lineage (NCBI taxonomy): Eukaryota > Viridiplantae > Streptophyta > Pinopsida > Cupressales > Cupressaceae > Sequoiadendron > Sequoiadendron giganteum. The sequence goes on along the minus strand of CM021103.1, from coordinate 483,386,491 downwards.
ATTCATACGGTCTATAGACTATGCCAAATGGATATCAAACCTTGTACTTGTTTCAAAGCTAGACAACAGTATCAGAATATGTACAGATTTCAGGGACCTAAACAAAGCATGCCTAAAGGATGATTTTCCACTACCAAATATAGACATCATCGTGGACTTGATGGTAGGACATGCCATGTTGTCCATCATGGACGGTTTCTCTAGGTACAATCAAATAAAAATAGCCCCAGAAGATTAGGAAAAGACAACTTTTACATGTCCATGGGGAAATTTCTGCTAGAATGTCATGCCATTTGGTCTAAAGAACGCAGGAGCCACTTATCAAAGAGAAATGATGACAATATTCCATGATATGATGCACACCTTCATGGAGGATTATGTAGATGAAATCTTGGCCAAATCTAGTACAAGGGAAGGACATCTGCATATCCTAGACAAAATCTTCACACGGATGGAGAAATTCAATGTCAAGTTAAACCCCAAGAAATGTGTCTTTAGGATCACATCAGCAAAACTATTAGGGTACATTATCTCGGAAAAAGGCATTGAAGTGGATCCAGTGAAAGTCAAAGAAATTATGGAGATGCCACCTCCTAAGAATATAAGTCAACTCAGATCACTGGAGGGAAGGCTCCAATCGATCAGAAGATTCATCTCCCAGCTGGCGGATAAAAGTCATCCTTTCAATCATCTATTGCATAAGAATATAGCTTTCAAGTGGGATGAAAGGTGTGAAACAAAATTCAATCAAATCAAGCAGTATATAATGTCACCACCCATTCTCATGCCACAAATAGAAGGAAGAGCCCTCATACTGTATATTGCTACAACAGATATCTCATTGGGGGCACTTTTAGCATAAGAGGATTATGAAGGAAAATAACATGCTATCTACTATATCAGCTGGACATTGAATGGATATGAAATAAATTACACTTTCATAGAGAAATCTTGCTTGATGGTGGTATTCACTACTCAATAGCTGAGACACTACATGTTGACTCATACAATCAATTTAATAGTGAAAATCGATCCTTTAAAATATCTACTCAGTAAAGCTGCCCTAACAGGTAGACTGGCAAAGTGGGTCATGCTATTAAGTGAATTTGACATTCAGTATGTAGAGAGAAAGGAAATCAAGGGTCAGGAAATCATTGAACAATTAGCAGAGGCTCCTCTACCAGATGATTGACCAATGACAATGGATTTTCCAAATGTAGACATTCTGACAGTAATGCCCCAACAATGGGTATTATATTTTGAAGGATCGTATACACAATGCGGATCAAGAGCAGGAATTTTCTTCATCTCTCCACAAGGACACACCATTCCAAAATCATATAGAATAATGTTTCAGTGTACAAATAATGTGGTGGAATATGAAGCATTAATCATTGGGGTCAAAATAGCAATTCAGTGGAAGATAATAGACTTATAGTTATATGGGGATTCTCAACTAGTTATTTATCAAGTAAATGATGAGTATCAAACAAAAGATGAAAATTTGATGCCCTTCAAGCAACAAATAGATAATCTGAAACAGTCCTTTTTTAGTATCAAGTTTGATCAAATTCCAAGAGCTGAGAACAAAGCTGCAGACGCTATGGCTACAATTGCTTCATTACTACAATTTCCTGAGAAGCGTGTTTGTTATGATTTTATGGTAGAACAAGTGTCATGTCCTTACCATTATAATCCAGAATTCGCCACCATCTGCCATATAAAAACCATAGAAACCTCCATCTATGAAAATATCTATTCCTATCTGAAAAATGACGTCCTTCCTCCTAATCTATCCAGGAACCAAAAATGAAACTTCATTTGCCAATCCACACGACATACTTTAATCGCCGACATAATTTATCGTCGAGGTCTTGACGGTACTTTACTCCAATGTCTAGAATACAATGAGTCTGAAACGGCCCTACGAGAGGTTCACGAGGGTATTTGTGGTACTCACTCAAGTGGGATAACTCTAGATAAAAAACTCCTCCGTTTCGGATATTATTGGCCATGCATGGAGAAAGAATCCTATCAGTTTGTAGAGAAATGCCAAAAGTGTCTGATTCACAGCAATCTAATTCATACACCAGCACAAGAACTCTATCCCTTCACATCAACATGGCCTTTTTGTCAATGGGGCCTGGATCTGGTAGGAAAAATACATCCATCTTCATCTAATGGACACAAGTTCATTATAACAGCTACAAAATATTTCACAAAATGGATTGAAGTAGTACCACTTACTACCATCACTGGGAAGCAGATCTCCTCTTTCATTTTGAACTACATAATATGTCAGTATGGAATCCCTCAATCCATTATCATTGATAATGGACGACCTTTCAAAAATCAATATTTCCAGGAGCTATGTGAAAAGTTTCATATCCAACATCGGTTTTCAACACTGTACTATCCTCAAGGGAATGGCCAAGCAGAGGCCTCAAACAAAACAATGCTCAAAATTCTCAAAAAGATGGTTAACGATGTTGGACGTGATTGGTATGTTCAACTCAACCCTACACTATGGGCCTACCAAACAAATATCAGAGCACCAACGAGAGCTACACCATATGCCTTGGTATATGGGTCAGAAGCCATATTGCCCATTGAAGTAGAGATTCCATCCCTTCATGTATCACTCAAAGGTATCATCTTAGATGAAGACTATAGGGTATCTAGACTGTAGGAACTGGAGTTGTTGGATGAGCATCATCAATAATCTGTTAACCATCTAACGGATTATCAACAGAGGATGTTAAGAAAATACAACCACAGGGTAAAACCAAGGGTCTTTCAGGTTGGTGACTTGGTACTAAAAGAAAACCCTAAGAATCAGCAAGATATAGAGAAGAAAGGGAAATTTGAGCCTAAATGGCTTGGTACCTTTGTCATCATATCAGTGTATGGATCAGGAGCATATTAGCTATCAACGTCAAAAGGGGATTTGTTTGATGAACCTATCAATAGTATTCATCTTCAAAAATTCTATCCTTGAATCTCCTAGTGCACGGTTCAAACTTCTTAAAATTGTTTCCTTGATGAAAACCTAGCAAACAGGCATCTTGGCAACACAAAAATACAAAAAAAAAAAAAACAGAAGTAGAAAACTACAAAAAGCAAGAAAAAGAGAAAAATGAGAAAAACACAAAAACACAAAGAGTGTAATCAAAGCATATGGTGAAAAACTGGAAACAGGCATCGTATGTGATTCTAGGATCAGCTTTCCCATCTATTTTGATATATATCAGGATCATTAGTCTGGCAGTCAGTACCATTTCATATCATGTCTGTCGTCTTGCCATCTTTGCTTCCATATCAAAATCATTTTCAAATAGTCAAGTATCACTCCAAAGCTTGGGGGCAACATCTGGATATCACTAGGGACAACAAAAACATCAATTTCACCAAAGGGTGAACAATAGTATAGCAAAAAAAAAAAACCAAAAACACAGATCAACATGCAACATCAATCATCGTCAGAAAAGCATCAACCATCTGTATCATATCGAAAATCCAAAAAACATGTCAAAAAGGTAGGTCTGAAAAAGCAACATCTAAAAACATAGGTCTATGTCAGTCAAACTACATGGTCTCTGCGTGTGTAACATAGGCAAGGCTAATCTTTAATCAGCCCTCGAGACCCCTAAGATAGGTTACTAGGATAGGTCTTTGGTCAAAATCTCAAAAATCCAAAAACATCACAAAATCAGGATGGATGATCTAAAATCTAAATAATGAATGAAACACTCTAAGTAAACAATGGATAAATTATACTTTTGATTATCATTTCTTTGGAGTAACTCAATGATGTATTGAACTAGAGGAACAAGGAAGAAGAATGATGTTTTAATTATCTGTTGTTTGTAAGTTAATCATATAAATGTATGAATTGTCGAGGGATGTGTTATGCAAATGTATCACCAATGACATTCAGAATTCACACATTGAAATGATTAACCATTGTCTATTTATGCAATGAATGCTCAGGTCATCTCGGTTAAATCATACGTAGATGCTTGTCTTCGCTTGCAATATCAAAAATCATGAAAGAGGTACCAGGTTGTCATTGGTCTAACATATACCATTGACGCTTGTATTCACTTTCAACATCCAATAAAGCTCTATGATGACAAAAAGACACGCGGTACTACTAAAATTACAATCGTTTTGCATATAGTTGCATGTTAAAATTAGATTGCATTCATCATATTCATTATCTGTAGAGTATTTGTTGCATAAAGGGTTCCAATAAATGATTATCTAATCTACAAAACAAACTGAGTATACTTGACATCAATCCAAAAATCATCAAAAACATGTAGGAATCATCATCTCACCATTTCATAATCTCATCATTTAGTTTCATCATTCATCCATTTCATCATACATCAAATAAATTATGAATTAAATTGTGTCATAGGTACATTATGTTCATTTTTACCATCCATACATTTTATTAGATATATGAAATAAATGCAAGTCACATCATTGTTCTCATTACATCATTACATTATCATTCATCATAAGATCATCATTTTTATCATCATCATATTAACATAAAAAGCATTTATCCATCCATCCATACATATTATCACATTTTTTTAAAAGCATCCATATAGATCATCATTAAGAGATTCATACATCACATCATACATCCATATATCATATATTCTACACATGCATTTATCATTACATCATTACATTTGAAATAAAATCATTCATATAGAACATCTCATAATAAATGCATCCATCACATAGAAATCATAAATCATAATAATATCACATCAACTGAATCTCATATATATATCAAGTGTCAAGTATACAATGAAGTTTGGACTAAAAATACATCATCAACAATGAGCTACAAATCATAGTATACGTCATGGAGAATCACAATAGCATCTACGATCTACTACTGCTAGAGTGTACGGGCCCAACAGGACCTGTACCACCACCACCCCTGGAAGGACTAGGATCTCTACATGGAGGCTGTGTCACCCCCTCGCTCACTATCCATGTGTGTGTCTACCCAAATCTCAATGGGGCATAACTGACCCTATGCTCAGGAGGCACTGCATCATGATATCTGCCTCTGTAGAACTTTTCCTCTCGGCCAGCCCGCAAAACCTCTCTCATGTAATCTCCTATGGAGGTGCCATCAGCCACTCTTTGGAGAGTTTCTACTGTCTCCTATGCCCTCTCGGCAATCTGTCGAGCACTATCTCTCTCGGCTGTCAAAGTGGCCACCTATGTCTGTACAGTGGCCAACTGTCCCAGCACCTGAGATAAAGCCTGAGCATGAGCCTTTGCCTAGGCCTGCACCTGAGTCTGGGTCTGAACAAGAAAACCCTGAGCCTGTACCAATTGCCCCTGTAGTGTCTACACCTGTGTCTGTAACACTGCAATCTATCTTTGTTGATCCACAGGTGGAACTATCACTACTTGCCTCTTGCGAGGCCTGGTGGATGATGGCGCACTGCTAATGGCTGGCCCTACCCCTCTATCGCCTCCATTTCCTCCATCACTATCATCACTGCTACTCTTCATGCTACTACCTACCGGAGTATCACCCTTGCTCTCTGTGGAGCCCTCTGCCACATCATCCTCTACTGGTAATGGTGTCGGCTCATCTGGGATGGTGATGCGAGGATGTGGAACCAAGGCTAGGAATGCTGCATACTCCTCAATGACCGGTGCCTCCACAATATCTCAGCGCATGTCTGAGGGTGATGGATGCAGTGCCCTATATCCCTCTACTAGAGCATCATAAGATAGACAGGGACCCCAATTAGGAATATCCATCTGTCACCTCGTATAGTGGGAAACTCCCTGTGGCATACACTGTACAATGTCATATTATCGGTACACTCAGCGCAACAAGAATCGCTCTAGAACAAATGGTGTCCGATTCATGAGATACATGGAATCACCAAGAAATCCGAACACTGCATCATCCTCATCCCACTACTCACAGTCGAGGTATAAACACCAGGTTACTGTCTCTATATCGTCGAAGACCCGCCTCCAATGCTCCAACTTTTCCATCTGGGCCTGTGTAAACTGACCTCTGTATCTGAACACATAAGGTTTGCCTGGTGGTCTATCTGCCACTAGAAATGGCTGAGCAATAGCAAAATGCTCCCATGCCCACACTTGTAACAGGGTCATCCCTGCTCATAAGTTGTGTGCCCCTAGGTAGACAACCGAATGAAGATCATGATATAAATGTGCCAACATGCACATCCCCCATGCATATCCGGTACCATGTACCATCATGCTCTCGAGTCTTGCCCCAACCAACGAGGAATCCCTTTGACCTATGATTAGGGAAAAAGAAACCTCTAATAAAACAAGTAAGCACTACTGGTAGTGTCGCATGAGAATCGGCGATCCTTCTCCACCGAACACTTAGACCCGTAATGTCCTGATCCTAAAATACTCTACGAAGAGCATCTCTACCGCCAGTCCCATGGGAATCATATACCACAATCTCTCCCATGAACGAAATGTGCAAAATACGCCACACATCCTCTAGTGTGACCGTCATCTCACCAGTGGGTAGGTGAAAGGTGTTGTGGTCACTATGCCACCTCTCAGCTAAAGCAGTCAACAAACCCCGATTAATCCTAATCTAGGGCATATCAAGTAAGCTGGCCAAATCACATTAGCCTATCACCTGAAGCTCATCTGGTGTCAGATGAGGAATCAAGTCTATCGTCCATGGAAACCTCTCTCTCATCTAGAGAGTACCCAAATCCTCCTATCATCTTAATGAAAAATCCACAATCAGTGAACTATGTCAGTAAATCAAATGTCATTCTCCTATCAAGTCTATTCCAAAAATTTGGTATGAATTTTTTATCAAAATTCATAGGCAAACATCAACAAACCTCACCTATCATGAGGTTTATCAAAACAGTATCTAATCTCACCTATCATGAGATTTATCGGATATTGAATCATTTCCTCACCTATCATGAGGATCATCACAAATAGGATTTTCTTCTCGCTTATCATGAGAAGTTAGTCTTATTTAAATCATCAATCCAACACATCAAGAATTTGGATTATCAATCATACCACTCCAAAGAATGGACATGATCATAATTGACAAAATCAGGGTTCATTAAGTCAAAATCTTCAATTCTAACATGGAAGTGCTAAAACAGGCTTCCAAAGCGCTAAAACCCAGAATCGCTACTTCATCAGTTAAAAGTGCTAAATCAGGGACCCAAAGCGCTAAATCTCGAAAGCGCTATTTCAGCACTCTGATGCGCTAAAACAGGCATCTGAAGTGGTAAAAGTCTCGAAGCTCTAGTAATCCGCATCTAAGCACTACAATAGTCCGTCGAAGCACCGCTTTACCAGAAGCACTAGAACAGACCATCAAAGTGCTAATCTACCGAGCCAAAGCACTAGAAGTTTCAAAGCGCTAAAATTCGGCATCAAAGTGCTAAAATTTAAATCCTAAGCGCTATAACATTGAAAGCGCTACATTACCCTATGGAAGCGCTAAAACTCAAAGCGCTAATCTACCTACTGGAAGCGCTACACCGGAGTGAAAGCGCTACAACGTGGCTTGAAAGCGCTAAAATAGAAAAAAAAAATGCCTAAACAAATAAAATGCATAAAAAACAAAAGTGCACAGAAAACGAGGAGGATAAGGAGTACATACCGAAGGTCCATATGTGGCCGGCCGTCGGTGATGTCGAACGCGCTCGAAACGGTGAGTGTGGTAAGGAATTGGCATCTTGCTCCAACTGGCTGAAATGTCTCTATCAAAGGATTTTCAAACTCAAAAGTGCAAATGACTTTGAAAATGACCTTTTGGACTATATATAATTTTTGAAAAGGGATTTTTGAGGGGTTTTATTATATTTTGATTAATTGAATCCATGAAATTAATTAAAATTCATCTGCGGGCTATATTTCTTCATCATTTGTCGAGAGATAAATTATTTCATCATCGTATCTTCATCAAATCATTTATTTATCTCCCGAGGGGGTATACTATCATCCATCATCTGAAAATCAAAGTCTGGGGCATTTCTGGGGCATACGAAATTATTTTTTTATCATCATCGATCCTGGCAGTAGCAGCAATATTTTCTTCGAAGCAACGCGTAAACACATCACTTCGAAGAGGGGAAAAATGTATACACCTAAAAATGGTCTGGAGCATCTAATTAATTAAATATGAATTATTTGATTAATTATCCTAATTTCCTCTACTATCGAATAAATAGAGATATTTATTTATATAGTTCACATTTAAATCTCATCTTAATTAAATAAACAAAATTCAATACTTTGTTTGATTTAATTATCAAATCCCTATTCCAATCTATCACATTGATCTTGAATTAATTAAATAAAGATCAAAACGCTTTATTGATTAATTTCCATATTCTTCTATTTAATTTAATAAACAACTATCCTATAGTTCGTTTTATTAAATTATTTATCCCTTTTTTGCTAATTTAAATAAATCAAAATATTTGAATTAAAGCACAAGGAATATTCCATCTATATTCTCTCAAAAATGAATTAGATATCCTATTGTCTAAACCATGTCTAAAATATGTCACAATTAATGCTTTGAAACTTCACGGGAAGTTTTGGAGACAGATTGGAGACAAATTCCAAATTCTTCTCTCAATCTTCCTCCATCAATCTTTCCTCTTCTCTTGCCTGGTGTTTTCATGGGTAGAGACAATATCCATTTTTCTCTCAATCTCATCCATCTTTCACCATTCAATCCTCTAGATTGAATCCAAGCCTCTCAATGTCTTCCCTGTGCATTTCTACAGCCTAGAATTCTATAAATACAGCCTCATTGAACCAAGAAAGGATCCAGATAATCAAGTTTATGCACTCTTACTCTGCAGGAATTCAAGCATCAAGCATCCAATATCCAACAATCAATCTTTCATACCATGACTGCCTCCTGTAGCTGCAATTATGTGTTTCATGTCAATTCATGCTAGTTTAATTCATTTATCATCTAGTATTATCCATTTAACTCCATATCATTGCATTATCATCCGTCTCATTCTTTGAATTGTCATTTTAACAATCATAGTGTCCATATTGATCTGAGAGCAATAGTGGTTTAATAAATCTTTGAGGATAGAGAACAATATGACGCTTTCAATTGATTATTGCTTTGAATTAGTTCAAATTGATTTGTCTTTGATATAATGTTGTATTAAGAAGTGTTTTGTGCTTTACACCTAATCACATGCTTACAATATTCATGCATTGCACATCTTTCAAACTCAAAGCATCACTTCACATTGCATAACGAATAACTAGATGTTGATAGATGACAAAATTTCAATTACAATATAATTTTTTACAAAGTCAACCTAAACAATTACGCAATTACTTCACATTGCATAACTAATAACTAGAGCAGCTGCTAATTGCTTTAGCTTGTCATGGCATTCCATGAGACCACATTTCTTTGAGGCATTTTTTCAAATAGTTCATTCCCTTGTCTATGCTACGACATTTTTCATATATGTCTACCAAAGAATTTTATCAAATAGTTCAATGCCTTGTTTCTATGGCTAAAAGCCTAAAATAGATGCTTTCGAACAAGCTATGGATGCTTGGAAAAAATATATCAAAGCATAATAGTAAGCAATAGCATAGACAAGGCATTGAAATTTTAAAAAAAATGCCGCAAAGAAAACTGGTCTCATGGTGATGGAATGCCATGACAAGCCATAGGTCTACAAGGCAATGAACTATTTGAAAAGATGTCTCAAAGAAATGTGGTCTCATGGTGATGGAATGCCATGATGAATGCCTATGGTGATGGACTATCATGGCATTCCATCACCATAAGAACACATTTCTTTGAGGAATCTTTTCAAACAGTTCACTGCCTTGTCTATGGTATGACATTTTTCATACATATCTACCAGAGCATTTCATCAAACAGTTCACTGCCTTGCTATTATGGCTAAAATCTTAAAACAGGTGCTTTCGAACAAGCTATGGATGCTTGGAAAAAAACTATCAAAGCATAATAGTAAGCAATAGCATAGACAAGGCAGTGAATTGTTTGAAAAAATGCCTCAAAGAAAAGTGGTCTAATGGTGATGGAATGCCTTGACAAGCCATAGACAAGGCAATGAACTGTTTGAAAAAATGCCTCAAAGAAATGTGTTCTCATGGTGATGGAATTCCATGATGAATTCCTATGGTGATGGACTGTCATGGAATTCCATCACCATGAGAACACATTTCGTTGAGGCATCTTTTCAAATAGTTCACTGCCTTGTCTATGTTATGACATTTTTCATACATATCTACCAGAGCATTTCATCAAAAGGTTCACTGCCTTGTTGCTATGGCTAAAATCCTAAAATAGGTGCTTTTGAACAAGCTATGGATGCTTGGAAAAAATCTTTCAAAGCATAATAGTAAGCAATAGCATAGACAAGGCAGTGAATTGTTTGAAAAAATGCCTCAAATAAATGTGGTTTCATGGTGATGGAAAGCCATGACAAGCCATAGACAAGGCAGTGAACTATATGAAAAAATGCCTCAAATAAATGCGGTCTCATGGTGATGGAATGCAATGACAATAATCACCATGAGACCGCATTTCTTTCAGACATTTTTTTAAACAATTCACTGCCTTGTCTATGCTACCACATTTTTCATACATGTCTACCAAAGAATTTTGTCAAACAGTTCACTGCCTTGCTTCTATGGATAAAATCCTAAAACAAGTGCTTTCGAACAATCTATGGTTGCTTGGAAAAAATCTATTGAAGCATAATAGTAAGCAATAGCATAGACAAGGTAGTGAACTGCTTGAAAAAATACCTCGAAGAAATATGGTCTCATGGTGATGGAATGCCATGATGAATGCCTATGGCTATGGATTGTCATGGCATTCCATCACCATGAGACCACATTTCTTTGAGGCATTTTTTCAAACAGTTCATTGCCTTGTCTATGCTACGAAATTTTTCATACATGTCTACCAAAGCATTTTATCCAACAGTCCACTGCCTTGCTGCTATAGCTAAAAGCCTAAAATATGTGCTTTTGAACAAGCTATGGATGCTTGGAAAAATTCTATCAAAGCTTAATAGTAAGCAACAAGCTATGGTCTCATTGTTTTTTTTCACATGAAAATTAGCATGATTTTATTCGCATTTTTTTGCAGGTTTTTAAAGCATTTTTTTGTAGGTTTTCAAAGCATTTTTTGCCGATTTTTCAGTTTTTGTCGATCAGATGAGAAGTTTCAAAGCGTCACGATGTCCAAGTAATAGCATGCTGAAGTTTGCAGCCATTTTGCACTTTGGACCCTTAAGGGATCGATCTGATTGAACGTAGCTCGGAGTGATTCCATGTGTTTGGGTGCAAAAGAGGACCATGCCTAGCGTAAACATACCTATTTGGACGTGTTGGAACAGTTCGTTTGGTCACACGAGCTGCAAAATGAAAGTTGCACCACTTTGCAACTTTTAACTACTTGTATTTGACAACTTTTTTCCTAAGTGAAAATTCGTCAGCACAGGAAAATGCCTCCGAGATAGCGAAAACCAAGTGAGGTTATTATAAAGGGGCCCAACATGATCCTATAAGATTAGATGAGGAGTTTATAAGCATCATGGTGTTCGAGTAATAGCATGCTGAAGTTCACAACCATTTTGCACTTTGGACCCTTAAGGGATCGATCTGGTTGAATGTAGCTCCAAGCAATTCCGCATGTTTGGGTGTGAAAGAGGACCATGCCTAGTGTAAGATTATCCACTCGGATGCATTGGAACAATCCGTTTGGTCATACGAGCTGCAGAACGAAAGTTGCACCACTTTACAACTTTAAACTACTTGCATTTGACAACTTTTTCCCCGAGTGAAAATTCGCCACCACAAGAAAATGCCTCTGAAATAGCAAAAACTGAGGTAACTGTAGATGAGTCCAACGTGATTTTATAGGATCAAATGAGAAGTTTCTAAGTGTCACAGTATCTGAGTAATAGCATGTTGAAGTTCGCAGCCATTTTGCACTTAGGACCCTTAAGGGATCGATCTGGTTGAACGTAGCTCGGAGCAATTTCGCGTGTTTGGGTGTGAAAGAGGACCATGCCTAGAATAAACATACCTATTCGGACGCATTGGAATGGTTTGTTCTCTCACACAAGCTACAGAACAAAAGTTGCACCACTTTGCAACTTTCAACTACTTGTATTTGACAACTTTTTGCCCGAGTGAAAATTTTCCAGCATAGGAAAATGCCTTCAAGATAGCAAAAACCGAGCGAGGTTATTGTAGAGGGACCCAATATGATCTTGTAAAATTAGACGAGAAATTTCTAAGCATGATGGTGTCTGAGTAATAGCATGCTGAAGTTCACAGCCATTTTGCAGTTTGGACCCTTAAGTGATCGATCCGGTTGAATGTAGCTCAGAGCGATTTCGCGTGTTTGGATGCGAAAGAGGACCATGCCTAGCATAAACCTACCCACCCAAACACATTGGAGCAGTTTGTTTGGTCACACGAGCTGCAGAATGAAAGTTCCACCACTTTGCAACTTTCAACTACTTGCATTTGACAACTTTTTCCCCGAGTCAAAATTCACCAACAAAGGAAAATGCCTACGAGATAGAAAAAACATAGAAAGGTTATTGTAGAGGGGCCCAATATGATGCCATTGGATCAGATGAGAAGTTTCTAAGCATCACGGTGTCCGACTAATAGCATGCTAAAGTTTGTAGCTATTTTGCACTTTGGACCCTTAAGGGATCAATCCGGTTGAATGTAGCTCGGAGCGATTCCTCATGTTTGGGTGCAAAAAATGACCAATCCTAGCGTAAACGTACCCACCCAGATGCATTGGAACAGTTTGTTTGGTCACATGAGCTGCAGAATGAAAGTTGCACCACTTTGCAACTTTCAACTACTTGCATTTGACAACTTTTTCCCCGAGTGAAAATTTGCCAGCACAGGAAAATGCCTCCAACATAGTGAAAACCAAATGAGGTTACTATAGAAGGGTTCAATGTGATCTTGTAGGATCAGATGAAAAGTTTCTAAGAATCACGGTGTCTGAGTAATAGCATGTTGAAGTTTGCAGCCATTTCGCACTTTGGACCCTTAAGGGATCAATTTGGTCGAACGTAGCTCGGAGCGATTCCGCATGTTTGGCTACAAAAGAGGACCATGCCTAGCATAAACGTACCCACCCAGATGCGTTGGAATAGTTCATTTGGTCACACGAGCTGCGGAACGAAAGTTGTACAACTTTGCAACTTTTAACTACTTGCATTTTACAACTTTTTCCTCGAGTGAAAATTCGCCAGCACAGGAAAATGCCTCCAAGATAGAAAAAATTGAGCGAGTTTATTTTAGAGGAGCCCAACGTGATCTTGTAGGATAAGAAAAGAAGTTTTTAAGCGTCACGATGTCCGATTAATAGCATGCTGAAGTTTGTAGCCATTTTGCACTTTGGACCCTTAAGGGATCGATCCGGTTGAATGTAGCTTGGAGCGATTCCGCGTATTTGGGTGTGAAAGAGGACCATGCCTAGTGTAAATTTACCCACCTGGATGTGTTGGAACAGTTTGTTTGGTCACACAAGCTACATAAAAAAAGTTGCACCACTTTGCAACTTTCAACTACTTGCATTTGACAACTTTTTCCTCGAGTGAAAATTCGCCAGCACAGGAAAATGCCTCCGAGATAGAAAAACATGAGTGAGGTTATTGTAGAGGAGCCCAACGTGATATTGTAGGATCAGAAGAGAATTTTCCAAGCATCACGATGTCTGATTAATAGCATGATGAATTTTGCAGCCATTTTGCACTTTGGACCCTTAAGGGATCGATCCGGTTGAACGTAGCTTGGAGCGATTCCACGTATTTGGGTGCGAAAGAGGACCATGCCTAGTGTAAATGTACCTACCCAGATGTGTTGGAATAGTTTTTTTGGTCACACGAGCTGCAAAATGAAAGTTGCACCACTTTGCAACTTTCAACTACTTGCATTTGACAACCTTTTGCCCGAGTGAAAATTCGCCAGCATAGGAAAATGCCTCCAAGATAGCGAAAACTGAGCGATTTTATTGTACAAGGGCCCAACATGATCCCATAGGATTAGATGATAATTTTATAAGTGTCACGATGTCCGAATAATAGCATGTTTAAGTTCACAACCATTTTGCACTTTGGACCCTTAAGGGATCGATCTGGTTGAACGTAGCTCGGAGCGATTCCATGTGTTTGGGTGCAAAAGAGGACCATTCCTAGCATAAACATACCCACCTAGACGCATTGGAATAATTTGTTTGGTCACATGAGTTGTAGAACGAAATTTGTACCAGTTTGCAACTTTCAACTACTTACATTTGACAACTTTTTCCCCGAGTGAAAATTTTCCACCATAGGAAAATGCCTCCGAGATACCGAAAACCGAGCAAGGTTATTGTAGAGGGGCTCAACATGATCCCATAGGATCATACGAGAATTTTCTAAGCATCACATTGTCCGAGTAATAACATGTTGAGGTTCGCATCCATTTTGCACTTTGGACACTTAAGGGATCAATCTGGTTGAATGTAGCTCGGAGCAATTCCACATGTTTGGGTGTGAAAGAGGACTATTCCTAGTGTAAAATTACCCACCCAGACATGTTGGAACAGTTCATTTGGTCACATGAGCTGTAGAACAAAAGTTGCACCACTTTGCAACTTTCAACTACTTGCATTTGACAACTTTTTCCCCGAGTGAAAATTCGCCACCATAGGAAAATGCCTCTGAGATACCAATAACTGAGAGAGGTTATTGTAGAGGGGTCCAACATGATCTCATAGGTTCAAATAGATATTTCTTAATCACCATTTTTTACGAGTAATATCCTATCAAATATTGTTGCCCTTTTGCACTTTGCACCCTTAAGGGATCAAGTCGATTGAACCATAGTAGTTGTTTGGTTGAATGTCATACCCTAAAGTATGTTAGAGATGAACTAGGTTGCATCAATTTCTATGAGGCATATGCTGCCCCTACCTTGTCAACCCTACGGATTTGGCAAGCCAGTGAGCTCACTAGCTTGCTAATTCGGTAAGATTGACAAGGTAGGTGGTGCAAGAGCACCTAGGCACCTAGTCACAAATCTCCATGTTTGATGGTCAGAATGCACCCTTGCATTAAAAATGTGTCAACAAGTGAGTTTGAAAGCCTAAAAGGAAACATGAAAGATTGTATCTCAATGACATAATGTAGTCATTAGTTTAGTTATTAGGAAAAGTGGTACAGGCCGAACAAGTCTTATATGTATTGAATTCCCTTGAGCAATAGTAGATAAATGTTCTAACTTGTGTTTGGTGCCTTGGCAAGGTTTGGTTTAATCTTTTAGTGCCTTAATTCATGAAATTGCTCCTATCGGGTTCCTAAACAACCTTAAGGGTTTGGGGTTATTCTAATGGCATAACCATCATCCCACCTACTGTCATCAAATTTAACTCGATGGGATGATGTAGTTGAGTGTAGGGAATGTTATTTTAGGAGTAGGAGGTGTGGAAGGATGATCCCTTGGCTTGAAGAATGAAAGGAAGGGCTGGAGGTGTGTTTTTTCGCTTGGAAATTGGTGGGTCAAACCTATGGAATGAATAATATGTATTGTTAATGGTCAAGTGAGTGTTCCTTAAGCATGGATGTACCTATTAAAAGATTTCTACGTAGTTAGATTGGGTAGGAATGGCTAGGAAGGTGAAGATTCAATAACATACCCCTATCCTAGGCTAGTGAATTATCCCTTTTTTCCAAAGTAGCCCACTCACAAACTTTCAAATAACCCACCAAAACCACTCAACCCTCCTAGGAAAACTTCAAATAGAATGATTCCATAGATTTTAGGGCAACAAAGTGCCACAAAATGGGCCAACTCCAAAACCCTCCATTTTCCTAGTTTTCCCCAAGGTTTATTGAAAGTCTCACTTGCAAAACTTTCCTGACCATGCCACCAACTCAGATACCTTTGTTTTGATCCCAATATTCTTTAAAGTTAAAGATATTTCACTACTCCCTTTGTTTTCAACAAACCCTAGGCAAAAAGCTCCCTTTTAATGCAATTTAGGCAATAAAATGGCCAGGATAGCAACTCCAAGACTCACCATTCATTTTTCCTGCCTTGGATGGACCTGCACACACTCAATACCTACTATACAAATCCTCTCCCCTAAGCCACATGAAGGAAATAGTAGGTTGAGGGCTTCAATAATTCATTTCTTATTCAAAACACAAAATCTGGGTTTAACACCTACCCTAGAGAAATCTTGCCACAAAACTCACAAAAATGAAAGAAATACTTTCAAACTAGCTTGAGAAGGATTTCAGACTTGCTTCCCACTCATTCCACACATTATACAATCATCTATTTTCTGTATAGAGGTCTTACAAAGAAGAAATATAGAATTTTTTGTGAAAAACACAGTTTTCTAAGGAAATCACGCCAAGATCTTATTGATTATTTTTCAAGATTACATTCACCAACCTTCCAAATGAGTTCCTCAGCATTTTCAAAGACTTATCCACTCAAAAAAACTTACCAAATTCCAATAACTGACTTTCAAACTCTAACAATTCATTATGTTGCAAAATTGCAAGGTGACAACCTTTAAGCAACATTTTGCATTTTCTCCCTAGATGACCTCCCAAGCACTCAAGTGCATTAAAAATGGTCTTATTAGACCTTGGTGCAGGAACAACAACACCTTGTGGTTTCAATAATAGGATTTCAAAAGTTTTAAAAGTTCATTTGAAGGTGATTTCATCTTTGTTCCATGAAGACATTGCAAAATGTGTGAAAACTTGAAAAAATTGCCAAAATTGTCAAAATTGTCAAATATGTCAAATTGGGTAAATGAAGGGATTTTGTTGTTTTTGAGTCTAGAAGTCTTAATAAGGTTTAAATAAGGTCTAAGTTACCATATTTCAGGAGTCTTAAAAATTCAATAATTGCAAAAATGAAAAATATTGCAAATGTTGTCAAATTCGCGCTGATTTGCAAAATTAGAGTCATTTAAAGGGTAATTAGGTGCAAGTTGGTTGGTTTTAAGGTGGTTCTGGATTTTAAATTTTATAAGATGCCTTATTAGGCTCAAATCAAGGTTTTTGAAGGTGTAATAAACTCACAGAATAAGAATACCACATTTTTTTGGTGTATTTTTGAGTTTTTTCACTATTTTTCAAAATTGTTTGTTGTTGTACGGACTGTACAGACCCAATCATGCTTTGAAATGTTTAGAGGTTGAAATTTTATAATTTTTATTTGATCTGCACTTGGTTTGGAGTTCTAATCTTTTTTTTTTGTAAGAGAAATTAAAAAATACAGTGTATACCCTATTTTTTCCTTTGTGAAGGGTTTAAAAGCAAAATAATGAGTTTTTGACCAATCCACCCACTATTTTCTCCTGTAAATCAGTGGATTGGTGAAAAATATATTATTCTAGATTTATCAATGAATTTTATATCAGAATAAAGCATTCTTGTGGTGATTGTGTGATGCCATAGGGTTGGAAATGCAAATTTTCCCTTGAAAAGTGACGGTTTTGAAGTGTTTTCAATGAAATGTTGATGAAGTTGAGTTTGTAAGAATTTAAAATGTCAAGGAAGACCCTATGAATTTTTTTTGGACCATTTATTTTTTTATTGAAGCCTGGGAATGAAGATTTTGACAAAACCCTTGTTTTTGCATTAGAAAATGAGGTTTTTTTTTGAGTTGGGAGTGTTTATGACTATACAGGTGCAAACTAGTGTTGTATTCTAGGGTTTTGGGTCATTTAATTTTCTGCCCCAAGGTTCCAAGGTGATTGGATAAGTTTGAAGGGTACTTCCTTTGTTAAATTGACCTTTTTTCCTTGATTTTCCCATGGTGAGTGTATTGGAAGTCTAAACGGGTCCAAAGGAGTTATAATTTATCTTGAAGTATGTTGTGTAAATCCTTAATGGGTGTCTAAATCCATCATTTAATTTATAAGTCTTTTGGGAAATTTGGGTGAAAAGTCTCTTGAAGTTGTTTAGCATTACTTGTAGAAAGAGTGTACCTGACAAGTGGATTTGTGAAGTTCTTTTGAATTTTATTTGGATTTTGGGTTGATCATCTTGTATTTTTCATTTTAATTTGATCTCCACCTTGGGTTTGCATCACTTATTCAACTCCTCCTAAGACCTTAGACTCAAAAACAATAAAAAGCTTGCTTTCACCCATCTTGACATGAACTGACCATTTATTACATTGTATCATATTTTAACATATTTTGAAACTTCCTCATTGCATAATGTTTAAAATACCTTACTAATATGCCTTTCTACAATAATATTAAACATTATTTCATTCTTACTAATAAATCCACACGTTTTTCCTTGAAGACAACTTTAAATGTAAACCATGAAGTATTACAACTAATTTTAAATGTAATATACACATTTAATTGAGGCATATATTAAGGAATATACATATTTTCATGTATTGATTTCTCATAATTTTTGTATATCAAAAAATACACTAAGTCAATGACAAATATTACAATAGTGATGGAAGAACATCTTGAAAATCTTCCCATTTGTCAATACTTGTAGAAATACATGCAGGCAAATAATCCTCCCATTTCTAGCATAGATCATGAAATATATTGTACTTGAGAAGAAACAAAAAGAGTTTCTGCCCAGTTTCATTTTTCCATTCCACCTCAATTGGCCCAGCTATTTGCATTCCAAAAAACTTGCAAAAGCCTCTCAATCTTAGACATAGACTCACATAAAAATCATTAAAAGAGAAATAACTAAATAATGTCAGTCATACAACTGACAAGACCTACTATCACCTTCATGCATGCTAGATAAGGAGGTTGATTGAAGGTCCTACAATGGTGATGTGCCCCTTTGCTACTTTATCATCTCTCGATGACCCTACGTATAAATTTCAAATATATCATTGAGAGGCTTAACATAAAACATGTAGCATATAAGAATCCGATAAATCTAGGAGATGGAAAAGAAAGAGAAGATTGACAACCAGAAAATGCACCAACAACCGATGTTTCTCATACCACTAAACATTTGCACCACCAATCGATGTTGTTCTTTTCTTATATACTTTGACAAACTTCAGTATTACCTACAGTCACAATCAGAAAAGGATCAATGACAGTCATAAATGCATATAACATCAAACAGTAATGGTGAAAAATTCTTATTGCAAGGTGTTGGTCCAAAAGAGTGATCAATAACATGACTTTAAAAATTCAATGTGCATACTTACAAATCAATCCAGGGAACCATTTTGGTTTGCTCTACTCTTTATTGTGTCGAGTATTGCCTCGTGGTCAGACTCACACACTTTCCACAAGTTCTTGTTCATAGGTCTTCCCTTATATTTGATCAAATGAATGTTGGTGGTGACGACAAGGATCGAATAGTGAAGAATTTTTCGATGCGTGTCGAAGTCCTCAAACAACCAAACTGCAACATTCTTAACCGGATACCTTCGAATCCATGTTCCAGTGACAACCACCGAACCTGTAGGATATGCTATGTTTTCTTTGTCTATAACTAGGGACTCTAATTTATTTTTGGCCTTGATAAAATGACACAGGTAATAATTTGTACCCTCTTCATTGTCTTCATCTACAATCACCGTATAAACGTGCCCTGCATTAATATGTTCATCTTGTTAGATTTATTTACTGAGCAACATAATAAAACTTATAAGTAATATGTATTACCTGGTTCTAGTAGGTCCGATACATGATCAAAGTCAATGGATGATTGCATCTTTGTGATTTGTAGAGCCATCGGGAGCTGATAAGTGTCAAGTGGGGTTAGACTTATTATAGACCATTTGTCAACCCACCCTGTTGACTCACAATCATTCCATGATTGAAGTGTACATGCATAAAAAAAGCATGACATCTTCCTTGTATGGATAGTCCATGTACCTGCATTGGAGCTTCTAAAAGAGTGTAGCTTGCTCAATCATGCTAGTGTACAAAAATCCTCATATTTTGCAATGTTAGTATCATCTACTAAATGAAAAAATATATGAACTAAAGAATTACCTTCACTACATGGACCCATTCCACCATTGTACCACTGGACAATTGATCTTGCATCTATCAACTTTAAACTATTTGTGTACTTTAACTCTTCAAGTGCTAGGGCTCTTTTGATACATGCACCTGCTCCATCATGCTCCCCCTTTCCATGTCCAACCTCTACGAAGTTCCACATATGTTGAACACCACTAATCTTATGCATCCTACTCAACCAGTAAAACATTCTGGTGTTCTTGAATTGTGATGTACAATTATCTGACCATATGATATGTTGACTAAATGATATGCCCCTGCTAGCCAGATTAGCATAGAATATATGAAAGAAACCTTGGAACAAACTCTATAGAATGTGTGCAATCATCACTAATGTAAAAGTGATACTCCCTCAATACTTTCCTATTTTCCTCTGTACTATCATTTGCATGAATGAATTCTATATGCACAAATATAGCAACCTGCACAGAGTTGTAGTATTGTGATTGCACCTCATTCTGTGGTTGTAGTGTGGAGTTCTCAGTGAAGTTGGCAACTGAAATGATATGACGAAGTGGAAATGCGTCCTTGCATAACTTGAACTATGAGTCCAACCATTGTGCTCTATGTATGCATTGCATAATCGTAGACCACCTAATCACAAAAAATGCCCATAAACTGATACACTGGAATCTTATCACTGACCAATTCACACTTCTTTGTTTTTTTCCCATCTTTTAGACTGTATGCCACTATCTTATATTTGCCAAATTCCTCAATTTTGTCTCCAATTGTGTGTGTACCAGCCATGTGTTGGGAAATTGGAAAATGTTGCATCCCACCACAATGATCACATGTGCCATCCAAACATGATTTTTGTAAAAAAAATTGACCATCCTCTCTTTCACATAAAATGGAAGACAAAAATTTCTTTGACGATTTAGGTGGAGACATTATGTTACATTCCTGCAAAACATTGTCAATATGCATATCTACACATATACGTCGATAAACATCATAATGGTTAGAAAAATCAATATGAACCATACAACAACAATTAATGTGTGTGTGATTTATTTTGACATAAAAAGTCTTTAGCATTTCAAAATACCTTTGACATATTTTAATTTCAGGAAACATTTGTACAAAATCAGCAAAAAATTGGGTTTGAGTGGTATACAAATAATGCATTGGATGTGGCTTACGGTTTTTACTACCAATTATCCTTCTTACAACATCTCTTTGATTAGGAGAGGTCCTTTTGTTATCCTTCCAATAATTCACAATTAAATATCTCAAGCCTTGAGCAATTCTTGTGTCTTTCCATGGCACTTGACCCGAAAATTCCCATAACTCATTGCTATTTGGATCCTCCACTCTTTCATGCCTTACTTTGGCACTCATTAGAGATGATCTACTTATTTTCAAAGACTTACTTACCTTTGTAAGGTTCACCTTGTTTCGTGTTTCACTGCTTAACAGTGTTGTTGTCATCACACATCATGTGGCACAACTATCCTTCGTGTGTGAGGTGGAACCCATGCTCTCATATGCACTCATCAAGTTCTTTACAATGGTATTTTCACTTGATTCATTCAAAACTCTTAACCCAAGAGCCTTCATGGTGGGCCTAAATTTGAGTTGCCTCATCATTTCAAGAAATATTTGGCATCTTCCACCCTCACTTAGCTTCGCAAAAAAAAAAAAATCCATATCCTTTCTGCATATCTTTGACATATACGTTTTGGAATCTTATTAGGCATCCATTTCAAAACATTGGAATCAATATCAATCAAAAATGTAGGTTTTCTATTCAAAAAAATAGGAGTTCTCAAATGTAAATTTGCGTCAATATTGGGAAGGTCAACAACATCGAGGATAGATCGTGTACCTTCAATTGGAGGTGAAATTGATGACATACCTTGAGATTGACATGTAAACGATGATGTGAGTTTGTGGAGTGCCTTCAAATAGAGATGTGTTTGTTGATGTTCTTTCAAAACGCAATGTTTTTGATGGTGTGTCTTCAATTCGAGATGGGATTTCCGATGTACCTGGAAAACCACATGTTGTCAATGTGTCTTCAACTGGATATGTGCATTGAGCTTCACCTATGGTTGATGATGTTCCCCCAGCTTTCATATCCATTCCTGTCCTTCCGTGAACTTTCCTCATTCATGCCCTTTGTTTTTCCAATTTGACATCTCTCTTAGATTGCACGGGAATTTGTGGTTGTATGGGCTGCAATTCCTTTGCTTCACGAGCTACATTTTTTGATTCTCTTCTCCTTACATTTTTAGTTGCACGTTCTTCTAGTGTTAGAGGCTTTGACTGTTTCCTCGGCATGACCTTCAATGCTACATGTTCACAAACACACATAGAACAAAAGTAATTAATGCATTTTACAAAAATATTGATATCGCTGATTACATTGCATTAAATATGAAACACACCAAATCATTTTATGAAAGAAGGCAGCGAGTTGTTTGGAATTATCAAACATTTCTATGCTACACAATATTTTTCATACATGATGGAGTCAGATGTCTATAGGGTTAGATGTTAGAGTAGGGATTTTGAGAGTGTTTGAAGAGTTGGCAAAGTACCTAGAGGCTGATGCAGTACATGTAGGGATCCACAATGAACTTGTTCAAAGATTTAGAGGAAGGCTCTTAATAGACTTACACACAACTTGATCACTTAACTTACCAAGAAACACCATTTTTTATGCAGAGAGGGGTGGAAACCATTCAATACAACAATTCAATGAGAATCAATCAAATTCCAAAGCAAAACCAAATGTTCAACTAAAAATCCCAACTTCTACCAAGATTTCCCTTGTAGCATAGGTAACCCGGTTCAAGGGCCTTTTCACCAAGATTTTCCAAAACACTTGAAAAAATCAGGGATGATTAAGATACCCATTTATAAGTTATAAAACATAGGTAAACCCCAACATCAACTCCTTTGGACCAGCATTGACTTTTAATAGACACACCTTGGAAAAGGCTATTCAATTGGCCTAATTTACAAAGAGAGTACCTTTTAAACACTAAATCTTCACTCAAAATCCTCAAACAGAAGTATTTTATGTGTCAAAACCTCCAATTTCCTAATTTGTTTCCAGGTCCAAGACCTCTAGACCCCTAATACACCAAACCCTCAATTTCAAGCAAAATACTTAGGGTTTTAATGAAACTCCTATCTCCCGGACCTGTTAGACCCATACAAAGCACCAAACACACTTACTAGACCTTGCACATGGTGAATAATACATTACATGGATAATCCTTCTAACATTTTTTCAAAACACCACTTGAAGCCCTAATTTTCACCATGAAAAGGCCCTACTACAGTCCTAGAACATCATCCCAAACACCCAACCTTGACCCCACAACATTCTAAATATATTAGACATGTATTTTAAAAGTTATAGGACCCATTCCACAAGTTACAATAGGCAGAAAAAGTGTAATGGGTCGAATTACATAATGAAACCCCTCAATCCAAGAACACTGGGAGATTAGGTAGCAGCAGTAAAAATAATATAAATTTCGCTATAAAAAGAGTTAGAACCTCTAAATTGATTAAAATTAAAGTTGATTCATTAATCTATAACATCCAACTAGTTTCATGTCATCTTAGTGTCCGGAGAGGATGTACAACAACAAGAAAAGTGAGAGAAACCGGTAAATTTCTAGAAAATAACGTTCTTCTTGATAATAAAAAATGGGGTACAAATCAACCAACAACCTCTTTTGAGGCATTGAAGTTTGTTAAAAATATTTTGATTGCATTCCAACTCCCTCAAACTCTGCAAATTTTGCATCTTTTAGCAACTTTTATGACCACATTTAGCCAAATTGCAAGCTATGACACAATTGAACTCCCTTAGCTCC
Source organism: Sequoiadendron giganteum (assembly GCA_007115665.2). Lineage (NCBI taxonomy): Eukaryota > Viridiplantae > Streptophyta > Pinopsida > Cupressales > Cupressaceae > Sequoiadendron > Sequoiadendron giganteum. The sequence continues at coordinate 483,362,536 of CM021103.1, read as the reverse complement.
AAATACATTATAAAATGGTCTAATTGACCTTACTGAACACAATATACTCATCATTAACTAAAATCCTAGAATTTGACCATGCTCACTAAAAGATGACATTTTTGACAAAATTGAGCTTACAAGGTGCTCCTGCACCAGAGGCCTGGAATGTTGATTTTGAAGTTGTGGACCTTTTGACTAGCATTATTGAACTTGAACTTTATAAAGGTTATGATGAACAGTTCACGGATTAGAGTTTATAGTAATATTGAGTTTATTTCATTCTGTTAGGAGTGACTATTGTATGAATACAATTTTTCGAGCAATAGACTTACATATGGTGGGTTTTGTTAAAATCTTCTAGAGGTTTAGAATGGTAGTCATCTTGAAAAGCATAGCTTGTTATTTATGGATGATATTTGTTTTTTTTTAGATGTGAATTGGTTAGTTCAACATTGAATTGAGGTTTTTGAGATTGAAGATTGTTTGAAACTAATCTAATTAAATGATTGTTGAAGGTTTTGTCTCCCTACTCTGCATCACTGACCTAGGGTATAAGTTGTTGCCACCTAAATGAAAACTAGAGACTCTTGTGTTTATTTTTCTCAAAACCAAATTTTTGATTGTTAACGAAGTCATGAAGAATATGAATTCAAAGAATGGTTTGTGATGCTATATCTTATAATTATTCATTATTTCTTTGGCAATGAGGTAACTTAGAAAGACAATAAGCATTCTCAATTGCACAAAATTTCCCATTTTTTAATCTATTAGAAAGGTAAATGAATGGAAACTTGCATCAACAACTATGTCAACTCACTTGAATTTATCTAAGCACATGTTCAATGAAGGTGAATTGTTTATGGAACAAAAAAATTAATGGAAACTTGCATTAACATTGATAAAAGTTATTAGGATTTCCAAATTAGATGAAAATAAAAATTTTCCAATTTAATTGAAAAATAACGAAATACAGTGAATTCCACTAGCCATGCTGGAAATGGACTACTATAAGCAATGCAAATAGAATTTATAAGAAAATTTATGTTAAGTAAATGTCATGTTTTTTATTTTTTTGTTCTTCAAACTCATAAAAATTGAACTTTTTTATGCAAATCCCATCTAATTCAATGTTGAATTCTATGTCCAATTGTTATGATTAATAAAATTATTAAGGAGATTTAGTTTATATTGTCAAAAACAAAAAAATATACTAAATATAAATATTTCAATCTACCAAAATGAATATATTACCTCAGATAATGTAAAATGATGTAGAAACTTCAAAATGTCTTCTTCTACGTTGTCTACCATGTAGATTGGTGGTAAAAAGGTGATGGATCAAGTATAGATTGGTCAATATGAAGTCAACTGCATAAAAAAATGTGTTTCTGACTTGGATAAAACGCTAAACCAGGATACTTCATGAGAATGTGGGCCTGAATCACGGGGTCAAGCCTTACTTTACTGTTTCAAGGTAAAACACATTTGGCGCACTCCAAATTTTCCAATCACCAAATATGTTGTTTTTAAAAGGAGAGACCTGAGAGAGAGGGAGAGAGACAAAGTGGGAGAGAGATGGAGGGATTGAGAGAGAGGGGGGGGAGTGGGAGAGAGAGAGAGAGGGGATGAGGAGATGCATGGGAGGGAGAAACCTAAGAGAGAGAGGGAGAGAGGGTGGGAGGGAGACACCTGAGAGAGGAGAGGGAGTCAAAGTGGGAGAGAGGGGGTGGGAAGGAGAGACCTAAGAAAGTAGGGTGGGAGGTAAGTGAGGCCTGACAGAGAGGGATTGTGAGAGAGAGCATTAGAGTGACACTGATTATTGTATGTAGCATGGGAGGGAGTGAGACCCAAGAGAGATAGACTTGAGAGGGAAATAATTTATTTAGTTATATGGTGGGTGGGAAGACCTAAGAGAGGGAGTGGGAGAGACATAGAGGGAGTGAGAGAGAGGGGGAGGGAGTGGGAGAGAGAGATAGGGGTTAGGAGGGAGAGACTTGAGAGAGAGAGAGGGGGAGGGAGAGGGCATGGGAGGGAGAAACCTAAGAGAGAGAGGGAGAGAGGGTGGGAGGGAGACACTTGAGAGAAGGAGAGGGAGTCAAAGTGGGAGAGAGGAGGTGGGAAGGAGAGACATAAGAAAGTAGGGTGGGAGGTAAGTGAGGCCTAATAGAGAGGGATTGTGAGAGATTGCATTGGAGTGACACTAATTAGTGTAGGTAGCATGGGAGGGAGTGAGACCCAAGAGAGACAAACTTGAGAGGGAAATAATTTATTCAGTTATATGGTGGGGGGAAAACCTGAGAGAGGGAATGGGAGAGAGAGGGAGTGGGACCCTTAAACTGTGAACCCTATACCATTAAACCTTAAACCCTAATCCATCAACCCCCATACCCTCTTAATCCCTCAACCCTTAACCCTCAACCCTTAAACCCTAATCCCTGAACCCCTATACCCTCTTAATACCTCAACCCTCAACCCTTAAACCCTAATCACTCAACCCCTATAACCTCTTAATCCCTCAACCCTCAAACCTTAGCCCTTAAACCCTAATCCCTCAACCCCCATACCCTCTTAATCCCTCAACCCTCAACCCTTAACCCTCAACCCTTAAACCCTAAACCCTCAACCCCTATACCCTATCAACCCTCAACCCTTAACCCTTAAACCCTAATCCCTCAACCCCTCTACAATATTAATCCCTCAACCCTTAACCCTTAACCCTCAACCCTTAAACCCTAATCCATCAACCCCTATACCCTCTTAATCCCTAAACCCTTAATCCTTAAACCCTAATCCCTCAACCCATATACCCTCTTAATCCATCAACCCTCAACCCTTAAACCCTAATCCCTCAACCTCTCTACAATCTTACTCCCTCAACCCTCAACCCTTAACCCTTAACCCTTAACCCTTAACCCTTAAACCTTAATCCCTCAACCCCTATACCCTCTGAATCCCTCAACCCCTCAACCCTTAACCCTTAAATCCTAATCCATCAACCCCCATACCC
>CM021103.1:483298232-483357707 GCA_007115665.2 Sequoiadendron giganteum | reverse complement strand
GGAGGGAGAGACTTGAGAGAGAGGGAGAGAGACAGAGTGGGATAGAGTGAGAGAGAGGGAGTGGGAGAGAGAGGGAGTGTGTGTGAGAGAGAGAGAGAGGGGGGGATGGAGATACCTGAGAGAGAGTGAGAGAGAGAGAGGGAGAGAGAGGGAGTGACTAAGAGAGAGGGAATGGGAGAGAGATAGAGGGAGTGAGTGAGTGAAAGACCTAAGAGAGGGAGAGGGGGTAGGAGGGAGAGACTTGAGAGAAAGATAACAACCTAAGAGAGGGAGATGGAGTGAGAGAGATAAAAAGACCAAAGAGGGAGAGTGAGAAAGGGGGTTGGAGTGAGATAGATTTATTTAGGTACCTATGTGGGAGGGAAAGAGACCTAAGAGAGGGGATTGGACTAAGAGAGTAGTCTAGGTCACGTGGGAGGGAGTGAGACCTAAGAGATAGAGACTTCAGAGGGATAAAGATTTGTCCAGTAACGGTAATGAGTTAGAGAAGGTATGAAAGGTAAAACCTCGACTATCCATCTAAGATCATAAACTGTGAACTCTAAGCATTATGAAAGTTGTCACCAAAGAGGGGAAATTCTAGTTCAGTGCAAAGCAGGCCATTTGGCACTCGGAAAATTTTGCGCTCACCAAATGACCTACTTTGGACATGTTAATTAACAAGATTTGCCAAATTTTCTCATATTTTCGTCTGTGCTCCCCATCTCATTTGTGCGTCTTTCAATGCAAGTTTATAAAAAAACCATGATAACGTTAACCTCTCTCTTATCTATCTAAATATATAATTATTTTTCTCATTTTGATTTAGTTAAGGTTTTGATCCATGGCTTCTATTGTAAATGCCTTCGTTTTTTGTCAAAAACCAACATGTGCTAGGTTTAGGACAGATTTTTACACGTTCATCAGAACGTGAAACAAATTACATTTTTTGAAACTAGACTCCATTCTACACATGTTGAAAAAAAAACAATTTTCGATTAGTTTGCAAAATATTTGGGGGGGAGCACGCTCAAATTTCAGCTTTTCAAGATGTATCCACTTTGAAAATTCATAAAATATTATATATTCATTAAAAAAATTATCCGAAAGAAGGAAGGTAAACTAAATGGTGTTAGCTAATTTCTCACCATTGGGATTTTTGAAATTCTAAAAAAAAATTAATCAAAAAGGTGGGAGCCCTCAAACACTATGCTATTTTTTTGATAAAAACAGGGAGACACAGTGCCACTTGCTGAGACCGTAACCTTCATTAATTTCAAAAAAGTAGCTTAGAAACTAGACTCGGAGCACTTCAACTTTTGTTCTTTCCACATCTTGAAATTTTGAGTGTAACTATCTTCATTTTCTCATGCAATTAGATTTTGTTGATTTCAAAAAAAAAGTGGCATCTTAAGAGCCAAAATTGTCACAGATTGGTGCACTTACCCACTTAAAAATATAGTTTATCATTCCAATAATGTCGCATAAAGTAAACATAAGGATCAATATGTATCAATGGTGTTTGCATCTGCTATGACATACACACATATATGTACATAGGGGAATACATTGTCCACCACTGTGAACAATGGTGGTATCAATATTCCATATAACACTAAAAATACAACTTATTGTTCCAAAAATGTGCCATTATGTATCAATGTTGTTTGCATATACTATGACATGCATCTAAACCTGCACATTGCATTGTTCATCATTGTGGTCAATGGTTGCATCAATGTTCCATATAACAGTTAAAATACAACTTATCATTACAAGAATTTCCCAACAAAATAAACATAGGGAGTAGTATGTATCAATGTTCTTTGCATCTACCATGAAATACATACATATTTGCACATAGGGGAAATCCATTGTCCATCACTCTGATCAATGGTGTCATCACGAAGACTTTTTTATTGCTTTACCAACCATCCCCCCATGCAAAAAAAACACAAAACAAGTGATTTGTATTTTTACCTGCTCACTATCAATAATGTCAAAGCTGAATATTTGGTCCTCACATCCTTATATATTGTAATGGTGATTGTCCCTTTTAGTTGTCACGTGACCTTTTATTGCCCATCGTCTACCTGTTGTCTATATGTAATTCCACATACATATATTTCCATGCATTGTTTCTATGTCTATATGTATCCAAGGAACAAACCCCTACAAATGCATCCAAGGCATACACTGCCTATATACCTACTTGGAAAACAAAATCTGCACCGATATATAGGTATGATCAAGAGAAAGCATCATTTTGTTGTGCTTGGTTTTATATTTCCTATGTGCACATCTATGTGTTTCTCACATTAGATGTAGACAAGATTCATATCTTTGAAGACTACTTATGGATATATATGTGTAACAGATTATGATGGTCCATCACCCAATATGGTAGGGTGGAGAGCAAGCTTTATTTTCTTGCATTTCACTTTATTTTATTTTCCCTATGTGTAGATATGTATTTGTGTTATTATTTCTTTTAGCCTCAAAAAATATTTTTTTGAATGATAGACTGTATATTAACTGTAATAAGGAACATTGATTTCACCATTCATCAAAGTGGTGGACGATGTATGTTCTTGCTATGCATAGATTCGTCTTTCTTTTCTGCTAGATACTGTAGGATACATACTGCAATTAAAATGCACTATGAATCAAACAAGAGGATCATCTCCAACAATTGTGTTCAATGCCATCATCATGAAATATTGGTATTCTTAACGATAACTGTATTGCTTCTCTTTCCCTCTTCATTTCCATGCATATAGAATTTACACCATTTCTAAATTCGCTTCCTTATCATTTTTTATATGCGAGATATAATCGTGGTATTGCATATTTTTTCCTTCTGGATTATAGAACGGTTTAAAGTTCATAATTTAGATATTGGTTACCAATGAAACATATTCTCCTCACTAAAGTTTGCATTTTCTTTGTGTGTACCGATATCTGAGTTAAACCATTTTAGATTGCAACTACATTCAATTTATATACAAGGCGTAGCGAGATCTCCAAAATGCTAAATAGCTTTACAATCACACATTTACATGGTGTATGGCCTTCGCCTACATTCTATATGTATACAATGTAAGGCTATATATATTTTATTCCATCTCTTATTTCACAACTGCATTTCGATTTATTAAAAATGTATAGCATTGATTTGAACACAACCAGTTTTCTCAGGTGCCAAAGCATTACTTTCACCATTGATCAAAGTGGTGGAGAATTAATTTTTTTGCTTGGGGGTTGGTGAGAGCCCATGAAGCTCCATGAGCCAATACGGTAGGGTGGAGGGGAGGCCTTCTTTTTTGTGTTCATACTGCAATCCATTGTGTGCACAAGGTATGCCTACATTTTATTTAATTGTTGTGTTCTATTACAACTGCATTATATATTATTTGTTATAAATTGTACAAGTCTTTATATTTCCTGATTTATTTATTGTCTACCAATGGCACGTGTTTATTGCACTTAACTTCACATTATCCTTTCATTTTTGCATACCATACTCAAGCCAAACAATCCTCCTTCATGGATTTTTTGATGCCATTAGATCTTGTATAAAGTCAGCAGGGGCCGAAACATTGCTTTCACCATTGATTAAAGTGGTGGACAATTTAATTTTTTTGCTCAGGGGTTTGGTGAGAGCGCATAATGCTCCATGACCCAATATGGTAGGGTGGAGAGCAAACCTTCTTTTCTTGTCTTTATACTGCATTCTGCCACATGCACAAGGTATTCTGATATCTTCCATCCCTTCTATTATATATGCATTGCATATTATCTATTATAAATTATAGAACTCTTTATATCTCTTGATTTAGATATTGTCTACCAATGACAGCTAATCATTGCACTAAACTTCACATTTTGTTGTTATTCTTGTAGAGCATACTGTAGCCATATTGAGGATTTTGATGAAGTAATGTGTTATAAATATCCTTTCAGAATGATCATAGTGACTACAAAATCAGTCACATTGGTCAAATAAATAATTACATCCTCATAGACTCTATATTAAGTGTAATAAGGAACATTGATTTCACCATTGACTAGAGTGGTGGACGATGTATGTTCTTGCTTGAGTGTTTGGTGAGAGCCTATGAGGCTCAATGACCCAATATGGTAGGGTGGAGAGCATGCCTCATTTTGTTGTGTTTCATTTTTTATTTCCTATGCACAGATTTGTATATTTTTGACATAAGATTTAGACAAGATTCATATGTTTCATAGGCTATATATTAAGTGTAATATTAAATATTTTTTTGAGCATTGATTACATTGAGACAACAATATCTATTTTTAAATCTTGGGCCCAAAAAATTTTACATGTAATCTTTCGAGATATATTTTGATCGCATGTAAAGTCAGATTCCCAAGCAAAATGAAAAAAATGTAGTTCAATATTTTTTACCAATCTACTTTTCCATTAACATCAACAAAATCCTATGGATGCAATTCTCTCTTTCTTGTTATGGTTGTCCATCACTTATGCAAATACACTTATTTGAAAATTGTATGTCCTATTGCAAATCAATATTATTATAAGCTTTCAGATAATTATATTATGCTTTTGACATAACCTACATGTATTAGTACCTTTATCCGTGCCCTACCGTTTTAGTGTACAAGTATCATAAAAGGGTTATTAATCATGCCATAAGGATTCTTAAATGTGGTCACTTTATCTCTATTTGTATGTATCAATTTTGTTTCAATGAGATATAGCATACACACATATCTGCACATGCTCTCTCTCAAATTGTATTCCTGCCATTTATGCTTCCCTCCGCCTATCGACTCATCATTACATGTCACTACACACAACTACTAGTTACTGTGTCTTATTTTTTGAGTGTTGTATATACGTTGAAGTGCTTCTTTGTAAATAATTTACTACCAAGTTGAGTCAAGTCAAGTTTGAAATAATTTTTTTGTTTGAAAACACATTTCCCATTGGTATTCTTTTGAAACACAAAACGTTGAAGCTAACCCTAGGATAACCATCACTTAGTGAAAAATCTATTTATCATTAGTCATCGCCAAAATCATTGCTCAACATCCTCCACATTACACCAAAACCTTATCCACTTCACACACCCTTAGTCCTTCATACATTATCAATATTTTGACTTATCCAATTGTCTAATCATCACACCAATACCTTGTTCATTTTCCACTTGATCATAGCCCTAGTCATCCTTGAAGTCACATCTAATATCTTTTAGAACATTAGGAAATCCTAAAATCATTTCATGTTAGTATCATATTTTATCTACCATCGTCATTCCATCATTATCATCTTTTATCCACCATCCTTATAGTCCATATTTGATCATCATACCAATCACATCCTTGGCGATAGTTCAAAGTTAACAATTTGGGATATTTTAATTGAAATCATTACCTCAGTCCAACCTTTGGGACCTTTAATCATCCTAAGGCCCATTTTTAATCCTTGGAAACTCTACACCAATCTCTAGAATTCCAAAATCAAGCCATAATCAAATGATCGAAAGATTCAAGTGTGTAGACTTGAACTTTAATTGAAGATTAGTAATTCAAATCCATATAGTCCACCTAATCATCTATTCCCATCCTTAGGGTCATCCTAATCATTTGAGTTATCCATCTAGGTATTCCATCCAAGTCACCTATCAAGTCCACCTAGGGTCATCCTTTTGACATAGTGACCATAAATCACAACAATCCCAAATCCAAATTACTAAATTTGAAAAGTACAAGGACCTACATAAAATGATGGATCCATATCCTACACCAATAAAGTCCAAAATCATGATAAAAGAGAGCCAAAAGATCATAATCAAGGGAAAATCCAACACCATGAGTCCTCTAGATGAAATAATTCTCCCAAATCAAGCTAGTATAATGACTATGATCCTTATGATGACAAGGATGGTCTTATCTATCAACCTTAATTTGATCCTTCTAATGATGATGATGCTCTTATTTTATCAACTTGAATATGATTCTTATGATGATGAGTATGATCTTATCAATCAACCTAAATATGACCCTTATGATAACATGATGATGATATCATTGACCAAGACATCCTTCATTAAGTTACCTTTTATATTTCTCTTAAGATTAACTTAGCTTTCATTTTGTAGAATTCTCAAATATGTTAGAGTAAAAGGTTTATTACCTAATTATTTTAATTAAGTTACCTTTTATATTTCTCTTAAGATTAACTTAGTTTTCATTTTGTAGGCATTTAATAATTATTCTAATTATTAAATGTTCTCCTTTTAGGTTACACTTTATGGTTTCTTGATCTCCTTCATAAGGATTGATCTTATTGTATTATTTCACTCTCTCTGATTAATGCATTCTCAACTTTCAAAGCACCCTTTCCTTTTTTCTCTACATATCTTCTTTCTATGAAAGGTTATTTTCATGCAGGTGATCTTCGGGTTCTGTGAAGTTGGCTTTCACAACTTCTACATGGTATCAGAGCTCCAGACCTGATTGTCTCCTGTTAGTGCTTTAAAGGATTTTTGGAGCTTCAAGGGTTTACAGTTTTCTTTTTTGATCTAGGGAATACTTTTTTTATTTGGTGTAGTTTGAGCCAAAAATGACCTCACGATTGTGCTCAGGAGGTTGTTTCCAAGTTTTTTGATATATATCTCGCCCAATTTTAGTGCAATTGGCTCGAGAAGCAAAACAAATTGCCCTAGGGCCGTACAGACCCCAGGGCACGCGTTTCAATGCAAAAAAAAAACAAACTTTAAAAAAATGCTTCCAATATATTTGTGGTGTGCTGCCAAGCGACCACCAGCACGACGGTGGCCACCAATTCTGCAATTGTCTCACCACCAACCCTTCACCAACCCTCCATCGAACCGCCACCGGCCTATTGCCGGCTCACCACCCATCCACCACCCTCCAACCACTGGTGGAATGCCACCTAAGAGCCGCTAGAGCATGGCCAGACCGAGCGGAGCAACCAAGGAGCCACCAAGGCCCCTCTTTTAAACCTTTTTTGACCTCTTTTGGTAAATCGGGCATAAAATGGTCATACGAGCTCGGATTTTCAAAAACAAGATATCATTGGAAATTTTATTCGAAGCCGGATCCAATGGTGTAGGTCCTTTTTCTGATTTTTCCATTTTGATGCCATTTTTGCAAGTCAAAGTCAGAACTTGTGTTTTTCACTCCAGGGGGCGTAACTTTTGCTTCTAAACTCTGTTTTTCGAAAAAGAATACACATTGGAAAGGTGTTCAAGTACTCTCTTCAGATCTGCAGTTTATTTCCTCAAAAAACTCACAAGGTACACAGAATATTATCTGAAGCATATTTTGTTCTTTCTATCTTTTCATCTTTAAAAATTGTATTGGGGTTTGGGTTCTTGTGTTGTGTGGGGTTTTTTTATTGCTTTCTATCATTTACATCAAAAAACCAAAAATATCTTCCATAAAACATTTTAAAACTCATTCATCATGGCAGAATCTTCTTCTATTGAGCATATTTCCCCACACAATTATCACACTTGGAAGGCACAAATGACCAGACTTCTCATGTCAAAAGGGTTATGGTCATGTTTGGATGACGTTCAACCGTAGTTAACAAGATCATTTGAGGTTTTTCAACACATGAACAAAATGGATGAGGCCATGGGTTTTCTATCCTTGCATGTTTCAGATAGTCTTCTATTCCATCTAGAGGGTTGTACCACTCCTCGGGCTATGTGGTTGAAGTTTCAAACTTTATTTGGAACCATTAATCAATTTTGAGCACTTCAGATTGAGGCCAAATTGACTTCCTTAGTACCTGACTCATATCCTAGCATTGAGGACTTTTTGATGAAGTTCAAATCACTACGATCATTGTTACAAGGTTGTGGTAAGAACAAAATAGATGAAGAGTGCATTTACTTGATTCTCTCTAAGCTTCATGGTCCATTTTAGATTTTTTCCTCTACATTCTATTCTACTATGGATGCCTTGGGTGCACGCTTTACCATGCCTACTTTTGAGGTGTTTTTTGATTGGTTGACATGAGATCAGGCCAAGATATCACAGTTGGATGTTCTCACCAAATCTAAGAACCAATCTTTGGTAGCTCAATCATCTAAGGGGAAGCAGAAACAAAAATAGAAGTCGAAGAAAGATTCATCTAGCAGTGAGAATTCCTCCAAGAACCCTCCAAATTCTGATTAAAAACCACACTCTCATCCCAAATAGGGAAAATCTTCTAAGTCTGGTGAGTCTTCCTCCAAGACTAAGAAGAAATCAAGTGATCCTTGCAGTTTATGTGGCAAGGAAGGACATCTAATTTCTAGGTGTTGGAAACGATTAGAGGATTTAGAGGAAGCCATGCAACAAAATCATATCACCTAAACTTGGGCTCCTTCTCCACCCATGGGGAAAGGTCATGCTCTTTCTGCACGAGCATTATCTTCAAGGTCCACTTGGATTCTATATTTTGGTGCTTCTCACCATATGACATGTGCACACAAGATTTGGTCACCACACTTGCTCCTACTAGTACTACACACATTACAGTGGGTGACTTAGCACAACTTTCAGTTAAGGGTTCAAGTACTGTTTCATTAGATGGTGGTTGTCTTTAGGATGTACTTGTTGTTCCTAAAATTTTGATGAACCTTCTTTCAGTTTATTAGATTTGTCATTTTGGCTCTGGTAAGACAGTTGAGTTCTCACCACATGATGTGGTTATTCAAGACCTTCATGATCCTGACTTGGTTGTGGCTATTGGGAGTGTTGATTTTGCATCTCACTTATATAGATTTGATGGCTTTGAGAGTTCAAACAGTTCAGGTTCCTCTCCTATAGCACATGCAAACTCAGTGAGAAGGCTTTGGCATGAGCATTTGGGTCATGTCAATTACAAATATCTACAATAGATGAGTACATAAGAACTTGTGATTGGGCTCCCTAATATTTCTTGTACTGATGGTGTTTGTCGTGGTTGTGCACTTGGAAAAAATCACTTGGATTCTTTTCCTACAGGTAGAGAGACACATGCTAAGGCACCCTTGGAGCTGGTCCATAGTGACCTTATGTCTTTTTCTACTCCTTTTTCAGGGGCTTGATGTGTGCTCACTTTTATTGATGACTTCTCTAGATGCACATGGGTGTACTTTCTTAAGTACAAGTTTGATGTATTTGATTCATTCAGGACCTTTAAGACATTTGTGGAGAAGCGGTCTAGAATTTCTATCAAGTGGATACACATAGATAATGGGTGGGATTATGTTAATCAGGTTTTTAGGGACTTTTGCACTGAGCATGGTTTGCAACATCAATTTACAGTACCTTACACCCCTCAACAGAATGTTGTTGAGAGAAAGAACAAAACCTTATGAGAGATGGCCAATTGTATGCTACAGTCTCGAGCTATGAGCTCTTCATTTTGGGTTGAGGTAGTCAATTATGCCAATTATATTCAGAATCAAATGCCTCATAAGGCATTGCGACATATGACTCCTGAGGAGGCTTGGACTCATGTCAAGCCTGATGTTTCTACCTTTTGAGTTTTTGGTAGTGAGGCTTAGGTATTTATTCCCAATGCTCAGCGGAAAGCCATGGAGAGGAAGATCTGACCACTCATATTTGTTGGCTACTATGAGGATGTTAAGGCATACATGTTGTTTGATCCTGATTCTAGAGAGGTCTTGTTTCAACGAGATGTCCAGTTTGATGAGTGCTTTCCTCTGATGGATTCTCCATCATCAACTTCTCGTTCACTGCCTACTCCTCCCTCTTCATCTCTTGAGGATAATGCAGATGTTGATCCACCATCTCCACCACCACCAGGAACTCAACATTTTCCCAAGTGGGCCCATGTTACTTCTGAGGTAGTTGGATCTTTGGCAGGTGATCCTTCAGATACTCATCACACTCATGCTCAAACAGTTGGTACTAGCCTTTTGATTTATGCCATTTCAGATGATCCTTAGAAGTTTTTAGAGCCAATAGGTCACCTTGAGTGGGATAGGGCCATGGATGAGGAGTATTCTTCTTGATGAAGAATCATACTTGGGATCTTTATCCTCTTCCTAAGGGAAGAAAACTAGTTCGGTGCAAGTGGGTGTACTGTACCAAATATGTTGCAAATGGTTCCATTGATAAGTATAAGGCACGTCTTGTTGCGAAGGGGTTTTCTCAAGTGGAGGGTATTGACTACTTTGAGACCTTTTCCCCTATTGCCAAGATGAATTCTATTCACTTTTTACTTTCACTTGCAACTTCATAGGGATGGACAATTTTTTAGATGGATGTGAAGAGTGCCTTCTTGCATGGAGACCTTCATGAGGAGATCTATATGGAGCAGCCTCAAGGATTTGTGCATGACACTTCTTTGGTTTTCATACTTTGGCATTCATTGTATGGTCTCAAACAAGCCCCTCAGGCTTGGTATGAGAAGATGGACTCCTCCTTGCTTTCCTCTCACTTCATACGTTGTCATTTTGATCATACAGTTTGCATTTAGCATCAAGAGAGTGATCTTTTGATTCTTGTGCTATATGTTGATGATCTCATTATTACAAGTATCCCATCCTCCATGATTCTGAGTGTTCAAAGAGCTTTGATGGAGTAGTTTGAGATGACAAATCTCGGTCTTCTGCATTTTTTATGGGCCTGCAGGTTATTCAGTCTTCAGATGGGATTTCCATATTTCAGAAAAAGTATTCTTTTGATATGCTCCAATGTTTTTGCATGCTTGATTGCAAGCCTGCTCCCACACCATTTCAGTTAGGTGTTGTTTTATCTTCCACTTGCTCTACTCCTCTAGTAGATCCCACTTTATACAAGTAGTTGGTTTGTAGTTTGTTGAACCTGACACATTCTCGTCCTGATCTTTCCTTTGTGGTTGGCCTTGTCTCTCGATTCTCACATGATCCACATGAGAGTCATTGGAAAGTTTCCAAACATATCTTGGGGTACATTTGGGGCACTACTCATTATGGAATTCATACACTTCAGGATCCCCTCACATTATTGGCTTCATTGACTCATATTGGGATGGTGATGTCAATGATCGGAAGTCTACTTTTGGCTTTGTTTTTTGCCTTGGTTATGTTACTATCACATGGTCTTGCAAGAAGAATTCTGCTATTGCATTATCATCTACAGAGGTTGAGTATCGAGCAACAGTGCTAGCTAGTCAAGATATTTTATGGCTTTGACAGTTGATGACAAAGTTTGGGTTTTTTCTTGATAGTCCCACTATTCTTTGGTGTGACAATCAGAGTGCCATTCACGTTTCCCACAACCCAGTGGAGCATCAGCAAACTAAGCACATTGAGATCCACATGCACTTCATCAGGCAGTTGATTTAGGATGGTTCTCTCATCTTGGAGTACATTCCTATAGAGGAGTAGGTCGTTGAAATCTTCACTAAACCTTTGGCATCGACGCACTATCTTCAGTTGTGCTCCATGCTTGGGGTTAAGGAAGTTGTCCTTAGGGGGTCTCTATGAGGCCTTCCTTCCTTCATGTTTTCTTTCAGCATGGTTCTTCATCTCTTTTTGGAGAGGATTTTTTTTCCCACTGGGTTTTCTCCTTTACTCCACTTTACAGAGATTTGGTTGTATTCGGGTACTTGGTCAGGCCTAGTTGTCAAGACCCTTGTTTTCTTTCTATCTTGTAGTTTCTTTGATTTCATGCATTTAGTTTGTATCTACTCCCTAATTTCATCTTAAGGGGGGGTGTTAGAGTAAAAGGTTTATTACTTAATTATTTTAATTAAGTTACCTTTTATATTTCTCTTAAGATTAACTTAGTTTTCATTTTGTAGGCATTTAAAAATTATTCTAATTATTAAATGCTCTCCTTTTAGGTTACACTTTAGGTTTTCTTGATCTCCTTCATAAGGATTGATCTTATTGTATTATTTCACTCTCTCTGATTAAAGTATTCTTAGCTTTCAGAGCACCCTTTGTTTTTTTGTCTCCGTTTCTTCTTTCTGTGACAGGTTATTTGCATGTAGGTGATCTTCAGGTTCTGTGAAGTTGGCTTTCACAACTTCTACAATGATGATATCATTGACCAAGGCACAATTGGTGAGATCCCTATATATTTTCTCATCCTAGATTCAATAATCCCCACCATCAATTACCATATCTCATAAAACGAAGACCTCCCAAGCACTAGCCACCTCATAAACCAACATCACACATATATTACTTATCCTTATCCCACCTTTGGCAAGGAAAAGTCCATCCTAGAACAATATCCATCATCTCCCCAATCCATGTCATTTGAATGCTCTTCACCCAACTCATTTAGATCATCCACATCTTCCAAATCATTATCACCCAATTTGTTTGATTCATCCCAATCTACTAAAGATGTTTTCCAAGAACTACTCGCATAAGATAAATAACAGAACAACAAATCCAAGAAATCCATGTTCATAATACATATCCATGAGTCTCTTATCATTATGTCTATCATAAATTAAATACCATCAAACACTACCGTCTCCATGAGTCAAGCCACATGGGAAGATCAACCTAAATATTTCATGAAGTCCATAAAATCTAAAAGTTCCAAAATCCAAAAGTTTTATAAGGTCCCAAAATATCCCACTAGTCCAAACATATCATTAAATGTGACATTAGGAACATATATCCAATGCTTAGTCAATATAGGGAATGCCAAAGCAACACAAAGTGTATCCATCTTATCTAAGAAGGAAATAAGGCTACATCAAGTGCTTTCTCTAAAGCATGTCACAACTTGATCTCAACCAAATCACAATCAAGTTACTAATAAAATCTCCAGTGATGATCATGATATTCATGTTAATCCAATATTTGACCAAGGTCCAATATATGATCATGAAACCCATCATAATCCAATATTTTATCGAGATCATATCTATGATCATGACATCCAAAATCCAATCTCTGATCATGATCCTGTAACCTTTGATCCGAATATCCAAGATGATCCCTTGGCTGAGTGCAATATCATTATGAACCAAACAATGGCAATAGGAAAAAAACATTCACTTGGCCAAAATTGTGAGCATCTTTGACTTTTTACTTGGGTAGGGTAAAAAGTGCATTTTTCTATATACACCAATCAAAGTTCATATTATGTCCATTTTTGAGATAAGTCTTAATTCCATCTTATTTCCATTTCAACACATTCCCATTTAATTCTCAGTTAATTTATCATAGTCAATTTATCATACTTAACTCTTAATTTAATTTAAATTCAATTGAATTTAAGATATTAGTCTTATATATTTGTAGATGGTGTATTTTTATCCCTACATGTATCTTCTCAATCTCATATTAAGGAAGCTTAATTATTATATTAAATTATTTATAGTAAAAAAACTAATGATGATGATATAAGGTATATAATTCTAAAGGTTAAAAGTGCATACCTAGCACTTTATCAGGCACTAATTTTGGGCTCACTTTGACCTTTATTCCTAACGAAATAATCTAGTGTTTAATTTGAGTATAATTCTCTAAAAGAGTTGGCATTTATCCTAGACTTGAATTGAACCCAAGTCCATATACTCCAATAGTATAGACTCAATCCTTTTCTATTCCTAGTCCTAGATTAAGACTACTATGGGAGCCTTGACCTCTAGTTTCAAATTTCAAATTAGATTGCATGCCTAGGTCAACCCTATATAAACTCTCTATTATCAACCAACTCACATGTGAAAAATTTAAATTTAAATGCTAATGTATTATATAAAAGGGAAAATACCTCTATCATATAGGCATCCATCTAAGAGAAATTTTACAAGTATCAATAGCATATCATGCTCAAGCATCTAGAGAAAACTATTTCATCAAAATCTATGTATATAAGCATAGATACCTAGGCATTTGCATTACGTTTTTTATGTATTTGATCTTGCTTAAATATTATTGAATTGGTATAATGTGACATGACTACAATTGATACAAGATCTAGAATTTTCCACTTAATAGTAGGTCCTAGTGGTGTTTAGAACCACCACCTAGTTTAGATATAGAGAGGTGAATATATTTCTAAAGAGAAAGAACCCAAATTTTAGGAGTCAGAGCTATAGGATCAAGGACTTGTAGATGTTCAAGGTGATGAGTTTGAGGATAAAGGCCTTTAGGGTGGTTTTGATCCCAAACAAAGCACAATTCATGTTTTCGTTTGTCATAGCTATATTGGTTTAGGCTTCTAACTTAGATCACATAGTGCACTTTATAATAGAATATTCTAATGCAGGAGCATCGACCAGATGTTATGAATTTACGTTGACAGTTGATTTTTGGGTTGGTGATAGGATGTAGGCTCCTATCACCATAGTGACAGAAGCAGTGACAGAACGTTGTGACAACAAATTGGTTGAAGAAGTCGAATAGTCAGGAAGTCGTTACTGGGTAGTTAAGAAAAAACGGTTGAGGAGGTCGATGGCTAGTAGTTGAAACCGTAGGATCTTGATTGAAGATGATGGTGCAGATTGAATGACACGTGGATGGAAGTTGAAGCGAAAAGTTCCAAAACGTGGGTGTTTGGCTATTTCTAGTACAATGTCGATAAAAAGAGGCCATTCAAAGAAAAGAAAGCGTGTGCAACCAATTGGGGAAGAAGAAGGTCTTAGGAAAAAGAAGGAAGAAAAGACCGAACTGTCACTGGCCGAATTCGAAACAATGATAATTTTGTAAATCACCATTATGGAATAAATAAAGGAATGATTTGAATTGTTTGTATCTTGCTATGTGATTAGATTTCTGAATTTCTTGTCATTTCTATTCTTAGTTACTGTCGCAGTTTCACCATAAAGCTATTAAAATTTGTATGGTTTTAGAGGACGATGCGTGTTCCTCGATTTATTGTGTAATGAAGGATGCAACAGTTGCTTGGCCATTGGAATGAAATATATTTCTAGAGATTAGATTAATAAAGAGAGTGTTTATCTGCAAGTTTGAGGTTCTTGTTATGAAATCATTAATGGTTAAGAAAATTGACACAAGTAATTGTCAATTTTTGGATTGAATCGATTAACTGAGTTGTTGTAATCTAAAATTTGTTGAGAATTGGGTGAGTTTTGCCTTTGTTCTGCATCAGTTTGGTATCAGAGCCCAAAAGATCTGGGTTGAAAGTTTGGTTGTTTGTTAAGTTGTTTGGTTGCAAGTGCTTGATCCATCTTAAAGCTGCATGAAAAAGAGAAGGAGTTCAGAGAGAGAGTGTTGGCTACAGACAAGGAAGAGTCTGTGTTGATTGTCCTCCAACAAAGATTAAGCTGGGGAGAAGGTGCAGAGAGAGTGGGTAGGTGCATCTTCCAAAATCTACTGTTGGGTAAGATGGGTGGTTTGTTGAGTTTGTGTGGTGAAGCAGTGAGGGAGATGGATATCTATCTGAAGAAGCACTAGAAGAGTTTGCAACCATTGAATAGAGTTGAGAGTCAGTTTGAAGAGTACTCTACTGATGGGAGTAGATGAGAAGATGAAGACAAGAAGATTAGTAGAAGTTGATTCAATAAGAAGAAGGAAATAGCAGCAAGGTGGAGAATTCCAGGTTGAAGAAAATCAACCAAGTGGACTTGAATTTCTTTTTGGTCAAGATTTTGATGCAGGAGCCTCAACCAGATGTTTTGAATTTACATTGACAGTTGATTTTTGGGTTGGTGATAGGATGCAGGCTCATGTCACCATAGTGACAAAAGCAATGACAGAATGTTGTGACTACGAATTGGTTGAAGAAGTCAAATAGTCAGGAAGTCGTTAGTGGGCAGTTAAGACGAAATGGTTGAGGAGGCCAATGGCTAGCAACTAAAACCGTAGGATCTTGATTGAAAATGATGGTGCAAATTGAATGACACGTGGATGGAAGTTGAAGTGAACAATTCCAGAACGTGGGTGCTTGGCAGTTTCCAACACGACGTTGATAAAGAGAGGGCATTCAAAGCAAAGAAAGTGTGCATGACCAACTAGGGAAGAATAACCCCAGGAAAAAGAAGGAAGAAAAGGTTGAACTGTCACTGGCCAAATTCAAAACAATGATAATTCTGTAAATCACCATTATGGAATAAATAAAGGAATGATTTGAATTGTTCGTATCTTGTTGTTTGATTAATTTTTTGAATTTCCTGTCATTTATGTTCTTAGTTGTTGTCGTATTTTTGCCAGAAAGCTATTAAAATCTGTATGGTGTTAGAGGACGATGCATGTTCCTCAATTTGTTGTGTAATGAAGGATGCAACAGTTGCTCGGCCATTGGAATGAAACATATTTTTGGAGATTAGATTAATAAAGAGAGTGTTTATCTACAAGTTTGAGGCTCTTGTTATGAAATTGTTAATGGTTAAGAAAATTGACACAAGTAATTGTCAATTTTTGGATTGAGTCGATTAACTGAGTTGTTGTAATCTGAAATTTGTTGAGAATTGGGCGAGTTTTGCCTTTGTTCAGCATCATATTACTCTTCAAACGCAAAACAAAGAGCATTATTAGCCTAGATATTTATTATAGAGGGCATGATTCTTCCTCTATAATAATATATATATTTTTACTTTAAGTAAGATGAAGTTACTTGTGATGTTACTACCATCTTTCTAATTATCCATGTACCATTCTTTGAGGATAGAAAAATAATCCTTTAACTGATATCAATATTATAATATTTTCTATTTTTCTTGTATGAACAAAAGTGTTAAAAAATCTTATAAAAAATATAAATATGTATAAATAATAAATCAAAATTCTTTTTACCATATTTTTATATTTGAATTATGGTGAGAATTAAAAAAGCCCTAAATTATTTTGCTTAAATTAGGAATTCACATTTTATTATTAAAATTATTTTTGAAAAAGACTTGTATAATAACTTTCAAACTATGTTCTGACGTATTGAACAATGAGAACAAACATGCAATATACTGCAAGCTGACTAAATATAATTAGTCACCGATGTATGATTAAATAAATGAGATTGAATGGGTCATCTTCAAACGTTACTTCACCAATATAAGAAAAGCTTACATTCGTTTAAATCCAAACTATGAGAACCTAAAATTCTTTATAAACTTCTTTTTCTCTGCAACTTGTGAAGAAAAACACAAGTTGCGCATTCAATAACGTTTACAAAACAAATATCAGTGCCTTCTTGGATTTGTAAAATAGATCATCTCTCTGAATCAACAATGACGAAAGGACTAGGAGAAAACCAGATGGCGAGAATCATAGTAATGGTGGACATACGAGATCTGAAGCATATTCACAACTTGGTCAGCAAAAAACTATACCTTGCAGCCATTAGAGACTGTGTATGCAAGTTATTACTTAAAAACAATAATAAGACAGTGTGGGCATTTAAGCTGTTTGATTCCTCCATGTGGCCTTTCCGTTCAAGATCTTACATTGAGCAGACTATTGGCAAACGAGCAAATCATGTGCATTTCAACCCAACTGCACAAACAGATGCTTTTCTTTCAGCACTGAAATCTCTGACTACTGCAAACTTTGGTGCACTCTGTTGTCCAGATTTTGTGCATGGTGGTCGACTTCATTTTATTTCACGATCGTTGCTGGAGCTTGTGAATGACTATATATGGGATCCTCTCATTTGTTGTAGGTGTTTAAAAATTAACTATTTTTCGGTAGCATTTCTTTTCATATTTGTGTTGCTTCAGTGGTATGTTGTATGTGGAAGAGTTTATCTTGCTGGTATGTTTCAGGCAAATTCATCCACTTCTAATAATTCATCATTATGACAAATTTATTTCATGGAAAAAACACTATCAGCAATATGATATGAATTGTTGGTGGTGAATTTTCCATGAGATAAAATTTGTCATGACGATGAATTATTGGTGATGAATTATTGGAGGTGAATTTATTGACAGTGTAGAGGTGAATTGTTGACGGTGAAATTTCCTAGAACCGTAATTTGATCATTTGTTGACATTAATGTAATTTTTAATTTCTTGCAGTGGACATAAACAGTAAAAAAAAAGACCATCCGATTCCCCTTAAGAAGAATTTGGTGGTTTTGTTCTCGCCATTTCCATGGACAAGGAATGGATTCATAGATTTTCTCAAGGAAGACAAACCAGGGGCTGTGCTATCTCCTTCGAGTTTTGAAGAGGATCCATGGGAACAATTTTGCATGAAATTGATGTCAGTCAAAAAAGAATTTAAGTCTAGAGATGTACACTTCTGTTGGATTGACATTCCGCCAATCTTTCCAGCCCAGGAGGTAATAGCATGCGAAATAAACCCAGAACAAGTTATAGAAGCCTTCAAGACAATGCAGTGGAATTTTCAAACCATGGATACCCTTCTAGTGGCTTCCAAATTGGTGCCCTTCCAGCTAATTTGGCCTGCCATTGTTTATTCCAGGTATGAACAAGTAAGTTATGAACATATGTTGGGTTTTGCTTCAATGCTCCTTAGGACCTATAGATGCATTGAGGATGCAATCGGCCATAGGATTACCTACAGCTATTAGCAACACCTCTAGGTGCAGGTAAAAGGTCTATAGATGTATAGAGGGATATAGACAAACCTTCGATTAGTGTAATGAGTCATCAACCAATCCGTGCAGGGTTAAGCTGATAGCATATTCATGTCTGTGAGTGTTTCACAATGTACATGCATCTAGAGGTGTTATTGCTAGTAGCAGTGGTCTTACAATGAGGCATAGATATCTTACATGGAAACAATGTTGCTGGAGAAAGTAGATTCTACAACAGTTGAATTGTTCCAAATTTTAATCTTGATATAGAGATTTATTGATACTTTGAAGTGGAAATAGAAAAATTTATACAATGGAAACACTTTAACACAAAATTTTGGCCATGCAATTTTAGTGAAAATCTGTTTTCCATATTGTGTAATTTTAGTGCAAAAATATTATGCTTGAATTGTATAAGTGTAGTTTTGTCCTCCCATGGATGTTAATGGTACTGCAATTTTAATTTCATTTCAGCAACACGTTTCCCTCTGTGCCATCTAAGACTTGTGGAGAAGTATTCTTGGAGATCAAAGGAATTGATGGGAAACCTGTGAGGGGTGGAGTCTGCAAAGTCCAATGTCTTGATTTGGAGAAAAATAATTCGGATGTTTTTCAAGGTTCAAAAGCTTGCATGGATCATCTTGGTGGATTGGATTTGTCCACAATTGTTCTAAAAAGTAAGTAAAATAGAATCTCTGGAATGAATATAGCAACAATAGCCACTAGGAGACTCAGGTATAAGGTAGTGAGGATGAGTAAGCTGTGACTGTACCCACATATTAGGATATTTATACAGAATATAGGCATACTCTTATTCATTTACCCCTGTGATCTTGAGGTGAATATGGTAGCACCTATCACCAAGTCAATTACATTAGAATTTACAGTAACTTTTGGAATTATAACATTATTGTAAGTAGTTTGGAATCTTGGATACAAATCTATCCCTACAGCTACATATGTAAGCTATTAAAATTTTTTGTTATATGTTTTAAAAAATGATGTATTTAGCCACTTTGGGAACCGTTTAATTGTAAATGCAGTTCCATTCCAAAAGGCCAAACAGGGTCTTCAGTGATTCCCTTCCCCTTTTTTTATTTATTGTAGCCTATCTTAAACAGGGTCTTATTGTAGCTTTTTTGGTTTAAAGCATTTTCATATTTCATATATCTTGTTTTACCTAAATCAGGTAAAAATGATAGGAGGATCCTGAATTCTAGCATTGTGAAGCTTCATGTTGCTGAGCTTTTTCGGAAGGATAAATGCCCAGACCTGAGCAGTGTTATATCTGAGTGTGTTATGCTTCGAAATTTAATCTCAAATTCAATCTCCGGACAGGAAGTGGAGGGAATTTTTGATGGAATTGGGGATGAAATGCTAGAAAGGCTTCAACAGAGACATGGTGAATTTGTGTGTGGAAAACCTGTTTGGCAGCTGCTTATGGCATATTTATCATGCCAAAAATGTATTGCTTTAGTTACTATTTCAGATAATGGATCTCATTCACATGCCATTTTGGACCCTTTCACTGTCCATACTGCCTTTCTATATATATTAAACTACAATGTGCAGCTTACTATAACTAGCATTTCATCCACAAATAATAATGCTGAAGTGCCTTGTGCTGTGAAAGAGAATGCTGATAATTGTTCGGAAGCTTTTCCAGAAAATCATCAAGCAAATTCAAAGGAAAAAGTTAGAAGTAAACAACATAGAAGAAAAAGGGCCGGTACAAGATACAACCTGAATCACACTTTGAACTCCAAGAGATTGAAAGGCTCTGACCTTAATATCTATAAATGTGATACATGGGATTCATTATACTCTTCCATTGTTTGGGGGTTGTGTAAAGAGGGTCCTAACGATGTTGAACTTAATCCATCTATAAAATTGGAAAGTAGATATATGAAAAGTAACCAGAGCTCCAAGATTCTAAGGCTACTAAGCTGCTGGTTTAACCAAAACTCTAGAAAATTGGGCGTTGATCACAATGTACAGCTGAAGAACCACCATGAAGAGGAACTAATAAAGCCAACTCCAGTAGATACAGAATCGACATGGACTGAAGGGGGAGGAGAATCTTACATTCACATGGACTCTGAGCATGTTGATATTATTCTTTGTTCAGAAGATGCAGAGTCATTTATTAGTTCTCTAGAAGAAAAAGTTCAGAATGGCCTTTCTAACATAGAAGTTGATTTGGGTGCACTAGCAAAACGCCTTGTCCAATTATTGGTACAGACTTTGGAGGCCCAATGCATGGAAAAGGAAAAGATTGATGGCGTTGAGAAACCATCAATATTTGAGAAGCTTATGAGCTTGCTACTGAAGAAGCCCGAGAATTTAGCTACCAAGTACAAGGGATTTTTGCTTCCACCTAATCCTCAGCCAGGGCCTTTCGATCTACCTCCTACTTATACCTCAGAAGATAAAGTTAGAGAGTATCTTTTTTCTTTAGGTTTTTTTATATCTGCAAATTTTCTAATGACATTGATATACAGTACAATATTTTACTAGATTTTTCTTAGAGATGTATTCAGATTCCAAATTAGTTCTCAAAAAGATCAAATTATGCATGAACAATGAATGAAAGTTTCTACATCTACAACATAAATGCATGAATGGCTTGTAATTGGGTTAATCTCACATTGATAAGAAATGTAAGAGAAAGGTGACTTATTAGGCATTACATGCTTCAAAAGCTTTGACAAATAGGAAAGAAGTTAGAGGGTGGAAATAACTAGTGAATCTATTCAAAAGGTGAAGAAGGTATAGAAACCAAGTGAGGTCTATGAGAGGAAAATCCTAGTGATTTGTGTGTATTTTTCATTTTGTTGTGGTTAATTGAGTGTTTCAATCTTATAATATCCTGTCTTAGACTGTAGAAGTATCAAGTGTTTCATCCTAGTCTTCCTTTTGGTTATATAGCATAAGCTTAAACCGAGTAGGATCTGTGGGAGGGAAAGTTTAGTGAATTTTGTATATTATGCTTAACTGAGTTTCAATCTTAAATGATCCTGCCTTAAGACAGTAAAAAGATTAAGTGTTTCAGTCTAAACTTCTCTTTGATTACATAGCATTACACCCAAACATGACTGCTTCTTCGTTGTCCATAACCATATAAAATATACAGAGGTGACTGATTCTTTTTGGGTTTTGGCTTTGTTCCAAGTTCCAACTATGCTTGTTTAAAAACAAATTTCAATTTTAAAACAGATAGTTAAGCAAGTAAACCAGATCTTTTTAATGGTCACTTCTCTGCTAAGAAAACACGGCTAGTCTTAGTGTTTTTAATAAGATTGCAGTAAAAATAGAACAATGGCCCTTCTTGGTAAATAATTGCAGACACGGGGCGATTCTGTGAAATATGAACACAACATGAATCTTGTCAATTTGTAATTTTGTTTCTGTATTCCTTAATCTAATCGGAAACAGATATGAACTGCAAATCTTATTTCGCATGGAAATACTTGCGACAGCAAGATCAAGCACGGGGAGAGATGGAAAGGAAATTCAATTAACAGAGGACATCTGCAAGCTGTTGGAAAACATTCAATTTAATCTACCCGGAGGGATAATGGGGGGGCAGAACCTCATTGATTTTTGTGATAGAGTAATCAAACTCAGGTTCTTGTTCATACCTATAAGGCCAGACAGACAAAATTAACTACGAAATTATGCATACAGTTTAAACTTGTTTGCAAAGATGTTTGTGTTAGCTACAATAATTTCAAAGTTATATAAGATCATATTATAAAGATCTAGAAAACCCTCTGGAGGCTAATCAAGCTCTGGGTCACCGTAGTCCATTGAGGGCTCTACCAAGGGACATAAACATTCATACTCTGCTGATGGATTTCACAGAGCCTGGTTAAATGTGATCTTGATTGGTATTTTCACATCTAGTCACAAGCCATCCCTGGATTTTGCCTCACATGTGGGTTTCTTCTGCCAAGGCCTGTTGGAGCACTCTCCAAACTGCTAATCATTGGCTTCACAAGCCATCCCTGGATTTTGCCTCACATGTGGGTTTCTTCTGCCAAGGCCTGTTGGAGCACTCTCCAAACTGCTAATCATTGGCTTCAGGCAAATTCACCGTCAATAAATTCACCTCCATCAATTTATAGTGACGAATTGTTGACGATGAATTGGTGGAAGTGAATTTTTGTCGGTGAATTTTGTTATATTAATTTGTTTCAAATCAAATAAGATCCTGGAATTCGTTCATACGAAACTAGTCCTGAATTTCCACAATAGAACAAATTCTGGATTTTTGTATTGAATGGATTCACTTTCTGAATCAAATTCAAAAAGTGAGATTTAAGTGTTATTTACTATACCTTAAAGGTGTTCCTTTGTATTTTGCAGATATAAAGACTCTCTTTACGACACTGTTGAAAAAATTTACGAGATAATGGACTTGGAAGCCATGGATGCAGCCTCCACAACATCATCTCCAAATGACTGGATGGCTGGGAACCAGGAAAATACTGAAGAGAACACGAACCAGAGGAAAAAGAAACTACCACGCCCAACTGAAGACGATTATGATACTAAGCTGAAAAAAGCCCAGCTGAAAAGAGAAAGAGCGCGAAGATTTTCACATTTTTCTAGCAGAGCTTCAAATTTAGAACGCATTTGGACGCCAAAGACTCCAGCTCAGCAGAGAAAGTGCCATATCATCACTGACAAGCTGGTAAAAGATGATGCTGATTCAAAGAATTCAGCTCAAAGTAAAGCTAGAAACTTGTTTAGAGATGAGGCAGATGCCACCTATGAAATGTCAAACATTAGTATCAGAGAATCTGCAGATTATCAAGTTAGAAATTTTGTTGACAAGTATGAAAGCAATGATGACATGGATTGTGTTCCGGAGTCTCCTTATAATGGAAGTAAACACAGGTTATAATAATTTGAAGATTTGTACCTTCTTGTAATTGCAATGGCAAATGTCGAATTGAACTAAAATTTTGAAAGTTTTGGAACACACAATGTGTAATAGATTAAGTGGTATTTTAGGATGAGTATATAACTTGTTCAGAATTGATTACTTAATTTTTTCAAAGTTATAATTTTAATTTTTTTTAAATCAGAGGATTATAGTCTTGGGAATCACCTCTATTGTATTATAAATCGAAGGATTATCCTATTTTGATATGAATAAAATATTTACTCTTAATGATGGATATAGAACACATTCATCAAATATTATATGATTATCTTAATAATGATTAGTTTCATTAAATCTTTTGATTTAATCTTTGTCTTTATCTTTTTAATCTTTAATGATTTATCCATTTTATATTTCAATCTTGATCAAGGATCAATATTTGAGTCAATTATACAATCTTCTTTCATGCCTATTACATAGTTGTCAAAAATAGCAACGTCTTCATTGATCTCTTTGTAAATATGATTAATGGTACATGACATTCTAACTTATCCAAAAGAGACCTAACTTGTACAAGAGAGTTGCTGATTTTCCAATTTGGTGATTTTTACTTTTTTAACTATATTGACACAAGTTGCCTTCAATTTCAACTCTTTTGCAACCATAAGCATTGCATACTTGAAACTCAAGGATGAGGGCTTGGACTTTAGCTTCATTATAGGTTCCCTCTTTAGCCTCTTCAAAACTACACCAATCAATTTTCAACATTCATTTTTAATAATGCATCTTACTACAAATGATCCTAGATTCTCTTTTGATGTTCCATCAAAATTGATTTTAAACCAACATGAGTGGTGATATTTCCACACTTCTTTCTTGAGATTTAAAGAGGCAAACTCTCATCCCTATTAACAGGTTTAGGTTAGAAATTATTAATTTAAAATATTAGAAATTTTGAAATTATTAATGTTTTTTTAGTGTGAATAGTTGAGAAGTTGGTTTTAGAGCCAAAATTTTAACATTGAGAGATTTTTTATTTTGTTTTATTTTAATGCAAATTTTAACCTCTAAAGTCATATTTGTAAGTGAATTTCGACGAGGCATAACTTTCATCCCAATTATCAAAATTTTAGAAACTTTCTTTTTATTTCTATCAAAATTTTACAAGGAGTTTGATTTTGCATGTAAAATTAATATTTGAATAGTCTATTTTATAAAAATTGCCATGCATTATAAACGGTCAATTTGGCATTTGATCCTCATTACTTGTAAAGAAATTACACATTATTCTAGGGTGCTACAATCAACACTAATCATTGTTGAGGGGACTCTTTGAATCAAGGGGGCAATCTAGGTGTTTCTATTTTCCAATTTTTTGGTTCATGTGATCATGTCTCTCAATCCCTTCCATTTGAGTATTATTTGTAATCCTCCTAATAAATGAAAAATAAAATGTGGATATTGTGGAAATAAAAGAAATACAACAAAATAATATTGATTTCATCGAATTGAAGAAATAGAGAAAATTATTCTTAGTTATGGTATTACCTTACTCCTATCCTCTAGTTCCAACATATGTAGAATCATCATCTAATCTCACTCAGATATCTTGTGAGGCACCATCATTTGGGGATGAACAATGTAGCCAATGACTTGCATTGATGTCTCATATCACATATCACTTGTTGCTACATATGAATATGGTGTTGACTCATCCATGATTTCTAATGATTCTTTGCATCAAGACACTGCTAATTGTTGAAGTTTGGAGATGGAGTTGTTTGTGAGCTTCTTGGGTGTTGTCATGCTTGGGTAGCATTGTCATTGATGTCAACCTAGGAGGAATACAGATCATGGTGCAACCTAGGAGTTTTTCTGAGGCGGTTGCTTTGAATTCACAGGGCCTTGGGGCTTCCTCTCCAGATGTCTCTAATGGTGGGGTTGATGAAACCTCTATTGAGAATGAGAGTGGGCCTATGGCTGCCACTACTGGTGATAGTGCTCCAGCTATCATTTCGGGTGGCTCTCTTGATGTGGCCACGCCTGCTGGGAGGAATACAGATCATATCTATAAGGTGATGGCTGAAGGTTGTCTTCTTCAGGATAATTGTGCGTTGGCTTGGCTTGATAAGGTAGTGCAAGTGGAAGAGGTCTGGATAACGGTTAGGAGCAAGAAAGATAAATCCTCTAAGCCCCCTTTTGACATGACTCTCCACTCCCACAAGAGTAATTCTAAATGTAAATCCTAATTGTTCTTGTTTGGGGGTTGGTTTTTGGCTGGCTGTTGGCTGTTTTGTGGCTTTGTAGCCTATTTTTTCCTTGGTTGTCTGTGATGTCTTGTCTTTTTTTTTTGACAACCTTCCAATTAAGGTTTCCAGATCCATTCAAAATCTGCTTGTAAAGGGTTTCGGGGTCCCATCAAAACCTGGTTTTACTCTAATCAAAAACATTGTCATTGATGTCAACCCCTTGTATGAAGAAAGTGTTGGAATGTTGTTGGTGTTGATGATATCGACCCCTAGCATTGGAGGTTGTTGGAAGTTTGTAGTTGTTTATTGATGTCAACACAATGTTATTGGTGTTGTTATTGATGTCCTACTTCAGTATAGTTGCATATGTTGTTAGTCTAACTTATGGTTGAGAAGATTGTTGCAGTTGGAAAGTGTTGCAGAGATGTTAGTAATGTTTTTGATGAAGTTATTTCACTTGGTTTCCAAGTGATTTTGAGAAAATTTCAATAAAAGTGAGTTTAGTGTGACAGAGTGGTGTTTAGTGTTTTTCTCTGCATTTCTTCATGCTTGAAGATATGCTCATGCAGTTTGGACGTGATGATTAGAGGTGTTTAGAGGTGTCATGTCTATTGTTTCAAGTTATGGATTGTACTGTAGTGGAAAATGTGTTTGATAGTATGTCTATCTGGTGAAATAGGGTGTCTAGGAGAAATGAGATTGCTTCATATTTCTCCGCAGTGAAATTTCTAGTGTTGCAGATTAGGAAACATTCTTATAATGTTTGTATCTACCTTCCCTTGAAGTTTTAGGTGTTGAGTTGTTTCGCATTGTTACATTGATGCATTGGGTGTTTGTGCCAGTGTGTCTAGTTGCATAGAATGAAGGTGTTCTTGAGTTTTTGGTGGTTATAGTAATTGTGCAATATATTCTGATGGTGCTAGAATATTTTGAGATGTTGTATGAATACTATGGAATGTTGTTACGTTGTCCGCGAGATTTTTTTGGATCGTGAGTGGAGTGTTTCTTGTTAGTGTTAGTGCAGGTTTGGCCGACCTGGCATGCTAGCAGTAATTACAAAGGATAATTGTTGATTGAGGAAGTGTTGAGAAGTATTTTTATGTACATTTGGGTTCTAGTTAAGTAGTAACGTGGTTTGGCTTCACTTATTTATATTGTGGAAGTGTTTGATGCCAACCTATTTGGTGTTACATGATTGAGGTGTATATGTTTTATTAAGGCCGACCTAATTGATATTGTTTTAGGTCATGGAGGGTATAAATGCAAGGAGAATTATTGTATGAATTGTGTGTGAAGTGTGTGTGATGTGAAAGATGTGAAAGTGATTAAATGTGTTGATCTGAGTGTGAGCCTTAATGCTTATGACTTCCTTGTATAGTGAGAAGAAGGTGTCTACATTTTAGTCTATTGGATGAGTTGTTTGTGCTTCAATGGAATTGTACCTTCATTATATGAGAGATGCATTGTTAGCAATTCAAATTGGTAGTGAGCCACCCCTTCTTTCTTCTGGATAGTGAGTCCTTTGGCAATGAGCCACTAGTAGTGAGACTTTCTTTATCTTTCTAGGTAGTGAGCCCTTGGTAGTGAGCCTTATTGTATTCAGTGTTACAATTCATATATTAGTGAGCTAATCCTCACCATGGTTTTTCCCTTCTTTGGTTTTCCATGTAAATTTGGTGTTCTTATGTGTTTGATGTGTTTGCATTACTTCTTTACATGTTTACATTATGTTAATGCATGTTAAGGGTTTAAGGGTTTAAGACCTAATCCATATCTAAATGTTAATTCAAGGGTTTCTAATATTTTAAAAGTATACAATTAATTCACCCCCCTCTCAGTTGTCCTATGCATCTAACACTATTTGCATTCTAGATCCACCACAATAGGATGCATATCTATCAAACATAGAATTTATGTTTTTAGAATCCCACCTTATAGATTTGGATGGTAGTATTGAGGACATTTGTCTTATATTTACTATCAACTTTGATGAAGTTTCATCATTGTTTCCATCTTTATATATATTTATCATGTCTTTCCTATATCATCCTCTATCATGACAAATTGTGTAGATATTAATGAGTTGACCTATCCAACTCAATTATCATCATTTGTAGTAGTATTAAATTCACATTGATTTAGACATAGCCATACATCCATGGTCCCTATTCCAGAATCACATATGGTAACTAATATATCTTATCAGCATCTGTCACACATTATCAAATTGTCTTGGAGATCTTTGAGCATCATTTGCAAGCATCATTGGCATCATTTCAATCTTTATATATGTGCAAAATTCAGAGACATTCACCTTACTTCCTACATATTCCTATCTGGAATGGGAAGTCATATTGCACACATTTGTGGTGCTATTTCTTCCCATGGGGAGAAATTTTCAACAATCATGGATCATCTTCAACATCCAATGTCAAGCATATACCGACAGTATAGGCATTATTTTGAGGGGAGGTTATATGGTTATTCTTCTCATCTTGGTTTTGGGCAGAATAATTTCCTCACATGGAGTTCATCACTTCACTTTTTCTGAGGGGTCATATGACCTTCTCTATTTTCTCTCCTATGAGGGAAAATCCATTGTACTTTGTGCTAGAATTAGTCCTTGGGGGATCATCATGTGCCCTATCTTCTTCACTTGTACATTTTTATTTATTGCATCATTTCTCTTTTAGAGAGGGGTTTTTATTTCCCACTAGAATTTTCTCCTCTACTCCACCTTATGAGAAATTTGTGCATGAGTACCTAAGATGGCCTCATAGCTGAGACTCATCATGGGTGCATACATTACTCCTTAAGTTGCACTTAAAGGGGGGTGTTAGTGTTAATAGAGTCATTATCATACTTAGTTGGCTAATCACCTTTCTAGGATTGACCTATTCAAACCTAACTTAAGTTTACTTATATTTCTTTTGTGGGCATGTGCACCAAGATGGGGCACAAAAAAGTGGCCAAATGCACAAAAATGAGAAAAATGCACTCGCATTTTGAAGAAATTCAAATCATGTGCTTATGTTATGGATCAAAAAATCTAAGCCACAACACAAGCATGTTATTTGAACAAATAAAGTGCATGTGTTATTATGAAAGGAAAACACATACATATTTTTATGAAAAAAAAATACGTTTTATGAAAGAAAAATGCATACGTGTTTCTATGAGAGAAAAAACGTATCCATTTTTCTCAGTCGCAACCGACATTTTTTGGAACATTTTTCTTTCCCTCAACTCTACAAAACGTGAACGTGTGTTTTCCCTTTGCAACCTAGCTTGGCAATGCCATGCCAAAGAAGAGGTAAGTGCTATTTTTTTGTGCATTTGATTAAAATTTTGTTTGCATTTGAAAAATGGATTGTTTTTAATCAATTTCATGTTTTTTTAATTATGGGTGGGTGCAAAAATATGGAGAGCCAAAAAGTGGCCAACCCCTTTATTTTTTTTGAAAAATAAAAAATGTGAGTGTGTTATAACATGCTCGTGTTATGGCTTGGAGTGACTGAGTCTTAGGCTCGACCACTACAAGGCCAAAACGTGCTTACATTATAACACGAGCACATTTTTGTTTAAATAAATTAAAAAAAATCATTTCATATCATTTTATGTTGTTTCCAATTTCCTCTATGGCCTACAAATCCTCAAAAATGTGCTCGCATTCCAAGAAGGCTCAAACCACTCTATTTCTTCTCCTTTGTGATAAAGGCTCAAATTGATTTATGGAGGAAAATCCTTTGTGATAAAGTCTAATAATGATCCTTTCAATATTATCAAAATTTTGATACCATGTTTTCTACTCCAAATATTTATCTTATTTTTTTGTACCACACAACCTTTTTCATATGAACCATACTCTTTATCTAAAGGTGATACATCATTGGTAGTTTTTATTCCACTTCTATACCTTAGGAGATTACTTTATCTTCTAATGTGTGACCTAGTGATGACTATGGATTCTTATATTTCACATCTTCTCATCTTGATGAATATAAGGTGGACTTAGCTCATTTGAATTTCCTTATTTACATTAAAAAACACATTCTTCTAATTATCCTAATATAACTTCTATAAAAAGGTATTATAATTCAAATACATGTTATTATACTACTTTAATGACACTAGTGAAAAAATCCCCCTTTTCTTAAATATAATTGGGAATTTTTTTGTCATGGGATCGAAAGTGTTTTTTAAACATGGTTACAATAGACATGGTCTTGGACAATGGGAATGGTAAATTAAGATTCCCTTAAAACCTAAACAATTGCTTTCTAATGTGGCTTTAGGCTACTAGCCTTCTTGTATACTTTAGTCTCCTTGTTATTTCATGAAGGTTTTTATGGTTGGTTCTTTAGACTCTTCTCTCTCCTTGCAATTCTACATATTCCTCTTCTGATACATCTTATTTGGATGTTTTTCTTATTAAAGAATCATTAGCTAAATTTCTAAGAGTATACCAATACTCCTACACTCTGTCATGATCATATCTTTCCTTGTCACTTGCATACTCATAATTTTTTTAGGTCATCAATTGTGCCTACCACTAACCTAATTATTTCTTTTAAATCCCCTAATCACATCCCCCCACTCTTTCTACTAAATACCACAGTACCCTTGTAGTGGGGATATAGTGGATTTTTCCCTAGATCTTAAATCAATTGTAAAATAATTATTAAATTAATGACTATCTCTCTTGAAGAATGATCATCTTATATATTGAAATTCTCCATAATTTTCTTGATGTCTTTGCTTAGACATATGAGGATATGCCTAACATAGATAAGGAAATTTTGGTGCATAATATTGTCCTTTCTTCCAAAGTAAACTAATCAAGAAAATATTTTAAAAATGTATATTAAGGCAACTCTCTTAGTCAAAAAGGAAATAGATAAGATCATAAAATATTATTGTGTTTTCCCTATTGACTACTCACCCTAGATTTCTAATATAGTGCGATTGTGCCCAAGATTCGTAGTTGTATTTGTAGAGAATTCTGATAATAAAAAAGTAAACAATAAAAATAAATACATGAAGTACACATAAATTTACATGGAAAACCTATTATGTACCAAAAAAAGCATGGGAAAAGGTATTTCAATATGTTATTATCTTAAGAAAAAATCATTTTTACACAATCCATAATTTGTAACAAAAAAACATGAAATTTTTTCATAAGACATCCATATTGTTTAATCCTCTTTGAATGAGACTTTCAAAAAATAGAAAGTGTGACTTGATCAATTGCATGTTGTACACATGTTGTATGGCCAAAAATAGTAAAAAAATAGTAAGTCCCAAAAAATGCATATGGTTCACTATTGTGGAACTTTTCATCATCTTCTTAATCAATTTTGGATAAACAAAACTGAGTTCACATACCAACAATATCCAAATTCCTAAATATAAATCATAATTTAAAGAAAGCTTCCAAAAAAGATGATTTTCCTCTACTTAATATCAATGTGGTTGTAGATTCAAATTTTGGACATGTTCTCTCATTCATGGATGATTTATATAGTAAATTTTTTATTAATGCTTTAAATCAATATAAAATAACCCTCAAAATCAAGCTTGGGGAATATGTTGTTATGGTTTTATTCATTTTGGGTTGAAAATGTGGGTATTACTTACTAACGAGCAATGGCCTTAATCTTTCAATATTTCATCCATGATATCTCAGAATATTATGTAAATAGTATTCACCTCTTTAGGTATTAGTATACTTAGGCCTCATGACTTGGCTCTCCTCTCTATTCTAGGCGAGGTGGTAACATTCACCCTTTCATCCTGAATATCAAAGGCATGACATTGCATGAGAACAGGGAATGGGTGAAGGTTGGTGTAAAATTCTTGAAGAAAATACTTCATCTTGAGCCAGTCCAAGACTTTGAATGGGTTGGAAATTTTATCAACTATGTACAAGAACATAGTGAAGTATAGTTCAACTTTTCTACAAGGTCGGTATTCTATTTCTTATTGCATATGAAGCGTACAACGTTTTTCCCTAACTGGAAATTTATTTTGTAATTAGGTTTTGGCATCATTTCGACATGTTGGGTGCTTAGTTACTGGAATTTTCAAAGACAACTTTAAGTTTGGGTGCCCACCCGGGTACCAGAGTTTTGAGCAGTTGTGTCTGGATGCATGGCTAGGGAGGTAGTTTGTAAGTGCTTGTTTGATTTTTCCTTTGAAGGGTCTTGGTTACATTGTGATTTTATTCTGGATCTTAAGATAAACTTTTTGTTCTAAGGGATGATTATATTTCCCTTAACTAAGTGTATTGAATTCATGAGAATGTCTTTCAACTACTAAATTAATATAAATAGTTTACGCCTTTGGCCTTTCACAAAAAAATATATATATTTCATATAATTTTTTTCTTTATTAAAATCATATACATAACCTTTGTCTCATAATTGAATTTATTCATATTTTTCAAATATGCCTTGATCCTAAAATTGTGTATTTAGAAGGATAGTGGAAATATTCTTAGTTTCAAAAGAAGGATGTAAATTTTTATTAGATTATAGAGTGATGAAAAATCCTTTGATAATATAAAATAATATTTTTCCAATCCTCCCATCCTCGTGGCCATAGTCCTTGGCTTTCCTCTTATTATTTTACTTCTACTCTCAATCACATGTTTGGTCCTCATATTGATCAATTGGATGATGATGGTAGGGAAAGTGTTGTTTATTGTATTAATTGAACATTAATGCATTATGAACTTCATTAAACTACCCTTGAAAATTAATGTTTAGCTCTTATATCTTCTATACAAAAATCTTTATCATTATTTATTCCATGTTGAGATTCAAGTTAATGCAAAATTTTATCCTCTTAAAGATCTCTTGTCTAAAATCAATTTATCAAGATGACATGCTAATTGGAAATATTGAATTTGATCTAAATTATTTTTCTTAGAAAGCCATA
This sequence comes from Sequoiadendron giganteum, assembly GCA_007115665.2. Classification (NCBI taxonomy): domain Eukaryota; kingdom Viridiplantae; phylum Streptophyta; class Pinopsida; order Cupressales; family Cupressaceae; genus Sequoiadendron; species Sequoiadendron giganteum. Next base: position 483,325,178 of record CM021103.1, on the reverse strand, counting down.
AAAGAAATTGGTTGATCATTGGGTAAATTCTTTGCTCCTTTTTATTTTCTTATTCTTGACACCTTTCTAGATGATCCTATTCTCATTATGGATGTCAATAATCTATGGGAGATGAATTTTGATGGCTTGTTTATTAAATTATTTCAAGAGCAAGTGTCATTCTAATTTCATCTTCTAGAAAACTATTCTTGTTTCTTTTCACATCAATTTTCCTTATAACAATAATATCACTAAGTACAAAGCACTTTGTCTTGCATGCTACACTTTCTATTGTTATTTTCTCTTTGACTATTTATAGTAACACATATTTAATCATAAATAAAGTCACTAATACCTATCATGATAAGCACAATAATATTTCTTTGTATCATGGTTTAGTCTTGTCTCTTTCTTATTTTGTCATCTTATGCTATTGATGGTATACCTAACAAAAATTACCATCATATTCATGTAATAGGCAGTGTTTATTTTCTCTTATCTTTAGGTTAATCCATTGAGGACTTCCATTTTCTTGTTCAAACTCTTATTTATCTTACTATTAAACCTAAGATTGTTCTTTATCTAACATTATTTACTACTATAAAATTAATTTGGGTGAATGGTATAAAGTTATATATTCCTATTTAAAAGATGACACTTTTCATAGGCTAATATTTTAAAAAAGTATTTATATTTGAAAGAAACATGACATTCTTATTTCTATCATTCTCTATTGTTAAGGTTATGATGACCTTCTTCTTCAATATTTAACTAAAAATTAAATCATTATTTTTCTCTTAGAATCACCTTCTTATTATCGAGTTCATACCATGGTAGACCATTATTTTTTTAAATATATTTAATGTTTATTATTAGAAGAAGATAGATCGATATTTATATTATTTTGTTAAAATATCTATAATATCAAGAACATAGTAATCTCATTCATTCTCTTACAAAAGAATTGCATCCTTATAAATGTCCCCTCAACCATTTTCCATATGCGCCCTTGATTTTATTAGGAAAAAACCTCACTATCTTTGAAGGGAATACATTTATTATTACTACTATTTATTACTTCTAAGTCAGTCAAAATTATTTCTTAATGCTCCACCACTATTGAAATAATTTCCATATTTACGATAAACCATATAATTTCTCACTTTGAATTCCTTTATACTTTGTTTCTTATAATGGATATTTTTGGTAAACAAATTGATCACTTTGTGATTATAGAAGAACTTTGAATCACCCAAAGAATTGGTGACAAAAATGTTTACAATAGTTGGAGAAGTTGGTACGAATTCACAACTTTCCCCTACATTTGAGAGGAGCAACTACCTCATATAATAAACTTTTACGGATTTTTGAGGTATGATTATAACTAGACAATAGAAAAGGAGTATAAAATATATGTAAAGAAAAGATGACTATTTAATTGTCTCAAGAAAAAATAAGTAATACCAAGATCCATTTCCCTGGAAAGAACATTCAAAAATAAGGCATGCAACAAGGGTTTTAAGAAGAAATGCAATATAACATATTAGAGATGTATTTACATAGGGATTTTATGACTCTACAATCATATAACTACCTATAATTTTATCCCAAATTTACAAGGAAAACAAATGAATTCCATATATAGAAGAAAATATTTAAGAGAGATTGCAAATGGGTAAGTGCAAGAAGATGGGTCTACAAAGAGGGGAAGTTTCGTGCACATAAAAAATATTGAAAGGACCAAGTACCCATTTTTTAAAAATGGGTACCCGTATAGGAACAGGGACTCAAACCTTAGATCGGGATCTCTTTTCTAAATGGGTACCCATTCTATTTTTAGTCTAACAAGTACCTATTTTAAAGTGTGTAATGTACTAACCCTTCCATAAAGTAAAAAAATCTTAATTTACACCAAACGAGTAAATAAACAAGTAACAAAACCATTGCAATAAAAAAATTCTTTTCTTTTATTGATAACTTCCAATCATGATGCGCAACATATTACAACATGAATTCCTTTTCATTTCAAATATATATAAATGTAAGAAATCATACAAATGCATACATAGCTCATAGAGCTTTAGAACAAATAGTTCTAAGATGGTCCAAGTTCTTTCCTTTCAAATCTTGGTTCTTTTGTCGCCTGTTGTGGAGGAGAAGCATCACTCAAGCGCTTTTCCACCAACCACGAACTCTTAATGCGGTCCCCTGCACATCTATCATTTGAAAGATGACCCTTCCCTTCAATGAAGAGATTGGTAGAGTAACCGATAACGACAACCAACTGGGCATGTAGTGTTGTGTCCTACATAACTAGAACTCTGTAATCCTACAATCCCAAACTAGCATGCAATAGTGGATCACAATGAACTAATAGTGTAGTCTAGGTAGTCACACAACTAAGTGGAGTCTTGGACATTGCACTACTTTGGCCAAAGTGTTCTCATTCAGTACTTTGAATGAAGTCATCTATCACATACACTACTTAGGGCCCATTTGACTTAAAGCTATCTTACACTACGCATAGGTATTGTCCTTTAATGGATAATTTGTCATCCCAGACTAACCTACAACATACTAATCTACTTGTAATGAATCTATTTAATAAGTAAGTACACAAGCTCCCTCTCATACTACATTTATTATCCTAGGAGTAACACAAGCTTTTCTAGTTAATTTAATAACTTAGCTAGGTGTACCTCAAGTGACTCTTACATTCAATCAAGCCTAGTATATAATAACTAATATAAACATCATTCTCCTATTATGGAGATCTTACAAGCACAATATAAAAACAACCTAAAAGCTTTAATTCCATTTTTCAAAAGAAAATCATAAATACTTCTATTGCACAAACAGAAAGGACATTTCAGGCAACATAGAAAATACATTAAATCTATGTAAATAACAAGAAGAAGAAATCCTCATGCCTGTTATCCCACCTAATGATGACAGTGCAACCTTCTTCAACAATAATTTAGCTTGAATCAACTTCCCAAAACAAATCTCTCTTTCTCTCTCTCTTGTTGATAGCACACTTATCTCAAACAAATAAGATACCTCTTTCTCACAAAAGATCACTCTTTCCTCACTCATAAAATAGATGAATATGGCTGGTAATATATTAGAAGAATAAACAACAAAAAGACATAAACTCTTGGTAAAATGTGTCTCTCACAAGTGAAATGGAAGAATCATAAAAGTAATAGCAGAATGAGAATGAAATGTGTTCCAAATGAAATGGTGCGATTATTTATAGAACATCTAGGCATTCTAAAATCTTATAGTTTAGGCATGAAGAATGCCACTAGTTTCAGGGTGAAGCCACAATAATGGTTTACAATTCGACTGAGGAAGGAAAACTCCCAAAAAACTCACCCATGCAAAAAGAATCATTTTGAGGGGTTCGAGCGAACCCCTTTACATGTGGAACCTGCGTTTCCACATTGTGGAAAGGGGGTTCACTCAAACCCCCCTTTTCCCACCTTCCCACCCTCCGACACAAAAAGACTCCATATTTTTTCACTTCGAAGCTCGATTTGAACATGAAAATGACGAAATCTTCACAAACCCAACTGGAATCAGGTAGTCCTCAGAACGAACTATCCAACAAATATAATTTTGATATGTTTTGGTTTCATTATGTATTTGTTTTTTTAGTTTTATTAAACATAGGTTTTTCACCGAAAATGAATGTCTTTGTTCTGCACAAGTGGAAAAATAACAGATTATCAAAAAAAAAAATTAAAAAATATGAGTGCACCAGATATTGAAGTCCTTGATCCAACAAAAAAAAAATTGAATTTTGATATATACAAAAAAGGTTATGCGTTATACAGTCGCGCTATGTCTGAATTGTAATTGATTTGACTTTGAAACTTGATTAAAGAAAAAATATTTAATAAAAAACTATCTAACCAAGTGGAAGCACTAGATATCAAAGTCAAAAATCTAAATTTGAAAGAATTATAATTTTATCCTTCATGGAAAAAAAGTTACTTGTTATACGGTGTGCATCACTTTTTTAAAATGTTGTTTTTTGAAAAAAAAAAAAAATTCGTGGGAGATGGAAAAAGAAGTGCAATCTGATTCCAAAAAATTTGAAAAAAATATTTTTAGAATCTACAGACAAAATGTGACGAGACTCTAGTTTGCATCATCTTCAAATTCCTCATGGTTTAGCCGCTATAGGTGCCCGAATGTGAAGATTTAGTTAAAAATAATAATTTCAGTGTCCAGTTTGGCCAAAAATTATAAACCACTATTGTGGGATCACCCTTCATGCAAAGTAAATTAGCATAAAGGTGGTGATGGATAAAGCTCAAACTTAGCATTAACCATCAACATATCAACTTTCTTATTGATAGTATTTCAAAGACCATTTCAATCAACACATGGAGAATTCGAATATTTCTCCAGAAATGACATCTATAGGAAAATGCAAAATAAGAGGTGGAGCCAAAACCTCTTTACCAAACTAAGTTGGCACGATTTTCAGATGAAGTGAAATAGTCAATGATATTTTTGCAACACATAGAATGAATCGACTGGAATAAAGGTTGAGTCGATTAAACCAATTAATATGTCGAACTAAGTCCATATATTTCTCATTTACTCTGTCGACCAAGTCAAAGTTGTAGATTAAACGTATTGCTATGCTTCCAAATACGTGTCTTGGCTGGTAACACACGGCTTATAAACACAGTCATGTATATTTCCATATTGACTTCCAATTTGATATCCAACATCGGCACATATTAGTCATGGTCATTTAACGTCAAAAGTGACCTTAATAGATTGACTTCTTATTTAAATAAGAATTAGTCGAATTCTAATAAATTAATATGCTAAATATATATATTATATATACTATACACACACACACACACACACACACACACACACACATATATATATATATATATATATATTTAAATACCTTACATATTAATATATATATGTATGTATGTGTATATATATAACTAAATATATATAATCTTTTAATACATATTTACATATAATAAATATATATATAATTAGATATATATATATCGTAAGTCAGTCAGCATACATCCAATATATATATAGGAGTGTACAGGCAATATAATTATAATAAATGCATTATACTGGATGTATGCAAATATATATGTATGTATAAATGTATACACCTTTATGTACATGTATATATAAGTATATCATATTGATGCATCTGTATGAGCATGTCCATTTACCAACATACGCTTGTATTGATATGCATATACATATGGATATGTATGTATATAATATTTGTATATATATATATGTTCACATCCGATTCACTTACATCCATTTACGTTACCATCATATTGATAAAAGGGTATGTGAGGTATATCTATACATATGTGCATACGTGTCATTAGATCCCATTGACACGCATTTGCATACATATAAACATACTTCCACCTACATCCCACTTACCCATATGATCATAATAGCACAAGAAAACATCACCCGCAAATGCATGCAGAAGTAAACAAGACTCCTAATGAAAACATACAAGCTATGGATGACTTACCTATAACCCACAAATTGACTCAGTTCAATCACTCTAATGTGGTGTGTGTATGCTCAGATAGTTTACTTTTACCGATTACCCAACCAAGATATTCTCTCGAGTGATACTTCCCCTTCGCCTAGAGGAATGGAACACATACTTGCACCCACTAACACATGCTCACGACACTCAAATATTCATAACATATGCAGTATACATAAACATCTCCAAAGTTAGAATAATTATAATTCAATAACCTTTCATTCACATAAATGCAATATTTCACCATCAATAACATCAACTGGAGTAACATCAAATGAGACAATCATCAAATGTGAAATCATTCATATTGATAACAAGATACAAGCATATTTTATTTATCTCCAAAATTCACATTACATCCACTTTTACCCTATGCAATAATAGTAAATAGTAACCATACAATTGAGGTGTAACAAAATGACTACACGTTTTATTTTTAGAATGGGTGCCCATTTTAAAGAGGGTACCCACTTTACAACTCACTTTTTTATTTGGTTTTAGGCTTAAAAAGGAATGGTAATCTAACCTTTAGCCTTGGATCTACAAGTACAAGGTCATGACAATGTTAAGAGAAATAATTGACTTTGGCAATATGGATGATGATATTTTTTTAGAATTGTTTTGTGAAATTAAAACTCATTATATAGATCAAAACATGTCTATTTTTCAAATATGCAATTTTTTATGATTGGATTATTTTTCTATTTTTAATTAATTTCTAAGGAAACGGTTCATTAAACGTGAAATGTCAGGGTTTCATAATTTTTAATAACTTTTAAAATTTTGTTAATTCTTTTGTATAAAAATTATATGACATCGATCTACAAATAATTATTTACACAATGAGAATTTTTTTAAAAAAAATGATTAGTTTGGGTTAAATTATGATGTTCATACATGAGGGTTTTCAAAAACAGCAATTAGGGCCAATAAAAAATATATATTTAGAAAAAATTATTAAAAAATATCATCATCAATATTCGGTTTGTCACACATCTTTCTCCAAAAGGAATTAAAAAAATCATTTTATTTAGGTCAAATTATAGTGCCCGTACACATGCATCCGTACACATGCATGGTATGGTCCTAAAAAAGTGACTTTTAAAAGTTGAATTTATACATGCCTATTAAAAATTATTTTTTATCATCTGGGTATTAGAATAAATTACATATTTGAAAACTAGACTCAAAATACTAAATTTTATATTAATAGAATATTTTAAGATTCAATGTGTAAGTGCTTAAAATTTTCAGTCCAACTATGACAAATTCTAAAAATCAGGAAAAATACTTCCATTTTTTGAACATTTTGTGGAGACAACTTCTTGCACTTACCCAAATTAAACATTTGAATAGAAAAAAACACAAAGAAACCACATACTAACTCTACAAATAGCCTTATCATTCTTTATTTAAATAATATAAAAAAAATCTACAACTATTTCCTTCCTATAAAATGAATGAGAATCCTCTAGTTTTCTAGAAAACTCAAAATGGAAAGAACCATATTTAGGAACCCCGGAGATAATAAGGAACCCCCAAAAATAACTATTTTTACATTTGAAACAATTATATTTATAATTTCCTAGCCTCTAACCAATGTTTAATTGACTCATAACTACCTTTTAGAACTTTGAAGTATATGAGACAACATTACAAAGTCCTTTAGTAAGTGTATCTTCAACTCGATAAAAGAAACTTTTTATGAACATTAACATAATTATTTTCATGGAATGATGTTGTTAGTTGCATGATTTGGCTATAAGTATTAATTTCTGGTTAAATAAAATTTATTTTTTACTTTTAAGTTCCATTTTTCAGATATCTGGTTTCAATTTTTGAATTTGTTGTCAAATTAAGCATCTATAATTACATAACTTCTAGCAATATTTGAGAGGAGTTTTCTCTTTCATCCAAGTACTCCAACAGTAGAGGGTTTTATAATTTTCCTTATGTCATAACTTGAACAGTCTACAACATCATCAATATGGAATGCCAACTTTTCAACATACAAGATTTTTGAGTTGTGTGTTCATATTCAACCACCAAGGGCACTCGTGGATTCATTAAGAAGTAATTTTTTTTTTGGATTTTAATTGTGGCCCTTATGATGGATATCCTTTGCTTTGACCATCAAATAACTACGTCCCATGTTCTTCACCATGTGTATCATATCCTTCTAGAAGGAATATGTTGGGTGTGTTTGATATTGATTACATCTATTGAGATTTTATGAAATTGTGGGCCAATCAGTATTATGATCCTCATTGCTATCTATTTCTTCACATTTGAGATTTCTATTGGTTTCCTTGGACAACACAAATGCTTCAAATTTGTTATACCTCAATATCATTATCAATGTAGAATATTCATAAACACCACTCTTATTAATTAAATTTAGAAGTATCAATTGACTCAATTTTCTTGGCTCTAGCTATATTTATTGTTAAATTTATTTTTGTAGAGCAAGACAAAATCTCTAGGTCTAATATGGTGTGCCTCTACAAATTCTTATTTATCTTCCATGATATACATTATGTTCTTGTTGTTTTTCCAATATCTATATTTGAAGTTATGCATACTTTCATGCATATATGAATTCCTTTCTTGAAATTAAAATTGAAATATTTTCCTTTGCATCTTTTTTAACAAGTAGTCTTTTTTTAAATCTAACATCACTATTTTGTAACTCTTTTGTAAAAAAAACTTTAAATTTTCATATTTAGACTCCTACTTGAAAAATGGATCATCAATAACAAAAAGATCGAGATATTTATACTTCTTGAAAGATTTTGTTTAATGAGATCTATTAGCAATAGATCCATTTTTTGTGTAGACCATATCATAACCACCGAGAGATCATAGCTATTTGAGGCATTTTCTTATATAGTCCATATTTGAACATTGTCTAAGATTCAAAGTTTCACGTACATATTTATCAGGATGGCTGCAATTATAACATTTGGTAGAATTCCCCAATCCTTCATAATTTTAACGTCTATCCAAACCCTATTCAAAAGCTCTCATTTTGCAAGGGTAGGGAAGAAGATAGAAAAGGGTGTGACATTTGGTTTGACACCTGGTAAGTGTATTTACATTGAAATTTTCTAAAGCCTTTTCAACAAATCTAGTCATGGATGTCCTATGATCATGCTATTCCATATGATGACCTCTCTTAGAGGCGTTCTATCGAATAGTTTACACATTTACCTATTATTGCATATTTTGTACACATGTCTATCAGACATTTTAAACATCATATCTCTGTTTAATGTTTTCTCTTTTGACGATCCTCCAAACCCTATATCAGAACTCTCATTTTGGCATTGACCATGGAGGACGATATCAAAGTTTGTGGAATTTGATTCTACACTTGGTCTATATTTCTAGATTTTCCATACAAACTCATAGGGTATTCCCAACTATAACATCTAACAAAATGCATTCCATTGTGTTGTTCTGGAACTCCACTTTAGCACAGGTCATGAGAATTCTTGCGAGGATTATGGAATTTGGTATTACACACCCATAGATTACTTTTTCTTAGAAATTTATAACGCCTTCTGAACATGCCCAATTTGTGAGCATTTTGCCACCATGATGTTCCCTCATACCATATTCATTTGAAGGCATTTGGGCATGCAATTCACGTGCATTGTCTACTAGGGTGTTGTAACAAATATAATTGGCATGTCAAAGTTGTGGGGAGCTCTTGGAACCAAGGTAACTCCTGAAGAGTTCCACATGATTCAAAACTCCCTGATAAGTTCCACTCAACTTCAAATCACCCGTCAAAGATAAGTGTTGGGAGTTTTGGGTGTATTAAAAACTATCGGTGGTTTTAACAGGGGTTTTAAGTCTTTTTGGAAATAGTAACAGATAAACATTTTATACTTTAGCCAGATTTTCAAATGGCAAGAGTCATTTGAAACAAGGAAAAAAGAGAAAATCAAAAAAATTATCCCTAACAGTAAATCCCATAGAAACCAGAATAGCATATATCATTGTGATCATGGAAAAACTAAAAACCCTGATTGCTATATGAACTGATCATTAATACTGAAAACTTTTACCAGAAAGTGGTGACATTGACTCAGAAATATTCCAACGATGATACATGAAAGAGCAGCCTTGATACTGCTATAGCAGCCACGAGCCTAACTCGAAGACATGCATATGCTAAGAAATAATTTCTTCAATCTTTTTATTTAATAGTGAGAGAAAGAAAGAAAGGGAAAACACACACTCCCTAAAGATCTTTAATCGATTCCTATGCAGATGAACATTTGAGCTCATTGATATGATCCTTGCCAATCAATCTTTTAGTGAAAAACTCATGCAGATACTCTTCGTAGGACGATGCCGAATACAACGGAGGATTCTCATCGTTTATCAATTCTTTGAGAGGTGAGATGATTACATCACGAGATGGCGGAGTACAGAACATGGGCCATGACATCCTTGCGCGGTCTTTATGAACAAAACTCCTATGCTCAACGCTCTTATATTTACCATTGCTCAGTATCTGCCATATTTTCCAAAGTCAAAAACAATAACAAGATCTTAAGGAGACGTTAAACTAATAAAAGAAAAGGACGTAAAATTCTAAAGCATTAAGATAGCCTGTAAGTTGAGAGCGTTGACCTCGATTTGGTCACCAATATTGACAACAAGGGCGCCTGGAACGCAGGGAACATCAATCCATGCATCGCCCTTACGAACTTGCAGGCCTGGGGTTTGGTTGTGAAGGAGAATTGTGAGGGCGTTCACATCAGAGTGAGGTGAAACGCCCAACACCTGTTCTGGCTGAGGGCAGGGCGGGTAGTAGTTTATACTGAGATGGATCTCCTTCCTCTCTCCATCCAACGCCTCCTCAAGAGCATTTTCATTAGCCAACCCGAGGCCGCCACAGAGCGCCTGCATCAGAACTTTCCACAATTTGCAAATCTCTCTGCTATATTCATCCATCACTTCCCTGCAAAACAATACACAAGGCGGCTCAGAACAATCCTGTACACAGGCATGCATATGAACAACGATTCAAGTGACAACAAACAATACTCTACGTGAAATCAGAAGGTTGTTTGGGCCACTTGCTCATGATTCTCTGTGAAACAGGCCACACGATATTATAATAGTAGTCTTTCCAGTCTAATTTTGCATCCCCAGGAATCCCTGCTTTGATGCCATAGCCAAAATGATTTCTTCCCCCTTCATTTTTGTACAGTTCCTTTTCTTCCATAGGAAGCTCAAAGAAGGCCTTGCCCACAGCTTGTACGCGAGCAATAAGAGTCTCCGGAATTCCATGATTAACAATCTGGAAAAAACCCCAATCCTCTGCAGCGCTTGAAATTTCTGTTACTGTGGCTTTGTTGAGAGTTTGGACGGTCAAGCCATGCAAGTCAATGACTGGAATCTGGGCATGTTGTGTATGAGGAGAGTTGTTGAAGAGCTCCAGGCTTGGCCTAACATATTGTAGTGGAACTGTTTGGATTCCCCTCTCTGCTAAGCTCTGGACGCTGGTTATGGCAGGCTGCTGCTCCATGGCTACAATACAATTCATTTGTGGTCAACCAAGAAAACACCTCTTTCAAATAATATCTCTTTGCTGGAATCTGCCAACGTGGACGGCAGACAACTGTTATTAAAAAAATCTACATTTTTGGAGATTTAACTGTTGACCAGATCACATGCAATATATTTATATTATAAAAGAGTGAGTAAATTGATGGAAACCAGAATTACTTCACTAGTTTATGATGGCAATCGCTTTCCTGCAATTCTTTAAAAAATTTGGGGTCAAGGAAAAAAACATCTCTTTCAAGCACACTCAATACAATTCATGTGTATAGTAGCTGTATTTGGCTTGTAACATCAAATGTATTATGCAGATCTTAGGGAGGCAACTGATAATTTTTATGTCAAGAACATGATTGGCGAAAGGCGTTTCGGCCAGGTCTTTAAGGTATACAACAATCCTCTTCTCTTCTATTGGTAATGAAACCCTAGCTAAAATCTAACAGCAAAGTGAATTGTTTGTGAAGTGACAGGGAAGGCTGCAGAGTGGGAGAGAAATTGCTGTGAAAAGGCTGTTTCCAAGCGAATCGAATAGGGTCGCCAAGGAATTCGTAGCAGAAATAGAGCTTATCAGTGGTGTCTCTCACCAGAATCTGCTTACATTACTTGGATTCTCCACGCTAGAAGACATGAGACTCAGACTCCTCAACCATTCTTACCATTCTCCCTGCCTGTGCAAAATTGGGGGCTTTGGAGCAGGGTATGGACATCCATCGAAGCATAAAGGATAGAGAATTTTTGTCATATGTAGTTGCAACTGCCCTGGTAGACATGTATGCAAAACGTGGAAGCATAGACAATGTACGTTAAGTGTTTGACAAGATGCCTCAAACAGATGTTGTATCGTGGACTGCAATGATTGCAGGATATGCACAAAATGAAAAGGCTTTAGAAATTTCCAGGCAAATGCAATTGTCAGGTTTAAAGCCAAATTCCACAACCTTTGCTAGCATCCTCCCTGCCCATGCCAAAATGGGAGCTTTGGAACAGGGTATGGACATCCATCGAAGCATAAAGTATAGAGGAACTTTGTCAGATATTATGGTTGCAACTGTCCTAGTAGACATGCATGCAAAAAGTGGAAACATTAACAAGGCAAGTGAACTGTTTCACAGAATACCTGAAAAAGATGTCATCTCATGGACTGCAATGATTGCAGGATGTGTACAAAATGGATTTGTTGAAAAGGCTTTAGAAACTTTCAAGCAAATGCAATTGGCAGGCGTAAAGCCAAATTCCACAACCTTCACCAATATCCTCCCTGCCTGTGCCAAAATGGGAGCTTTGGAACATGGTCTGGACATCCATCAAAGCATCATTGGATATTTATAAACTTATTTCTCAGAGTTTGATATGAGGACTTTGCAAATGCAATTGGCAGGCGTAAAGCCAAATTCCACAACCTTCACCAATATCCTCTCTGCCTGTGCCAAAATGGGAGCTTTGGAACAGGGTATGGACATCCATCAAAGCATCATTGGATATTTATAAACTTATTTCTCAGAGTTTGATATGAGGACTTTGCTGTGTATATTTTTTGACAGATGGTTTTCGTCTTTCTCCCTAGGACCACCTTTATTTTTCTCCCAAGCACCAATCTCACACATGTTTACACACCATTTTTCAATTTGTCAAAACACTACAATGATCCATTCTTAGACCTGATTTAATAATATTTGTAATGTTTTTTCCACATCTGTCCAACTCCTGAGACAAGAAATACTGTTTCTTGATGTTATTATATTTTAAGTTTTCCTCATCCTCCTGTACACCATAAACGGTTGCTACATATCGCATGATACTTTCAACTTTGAGTTTACAGTTGTTTTCAATGACAAGTTCCTTGTAGAGTAAATATCCATACACAAATAAAGGGTAGATTATATTATGAAGAAATAGGAATAATATGAGACCCATGTTCATTTGACTGCACACTACAAGTGATGTTAGATTAGAAGACAAGGCACTTAAACAATATGAATGAACGCGCAGGTTCTAATACAAGACATGGTTAGAACTCTTGCATCTAGAGGGTAATTTTCCCACAATGAGTTCACTATAAATATTATATGTTACCAAATTTTCTTGAAGAATAGAAGTCTCTCATGCCTTAAGAATAAAAGTATCTATGTACTCAGTGTATACATGATATGTGCAATAGTCAATTTAGCTGAAGAATATTTTTTTCCGTGTATACAAAGTTGGTTTTTGAAGTTCAATGCATGAGTGCAACATTTTGGTGTGGACATCTCTCATGAATGTCATGCAAGGCCATGCCATGATGAGTTGACATAATCCCATGTGAATAATATACTGTGTAATATACAATTACGTTAGCCAATGATATTATGAGGTCACCAGCAGTTGGATGCCAATTGTTAGCTACCTCAAGAGAGAGCCCTGTGATGTCAGTGTTACACCTCTTGTTTATATTTTGTTGGCATGGTTAGGTTTCACAAGTGACATCAATGTCGTAAACCATTTTGGTAGCTTATCCAGTGTGGCAGAATTCCACATGGTGATCTCCTCATATGTACTTTTTCATTGAGTATTGCAAGTTATGATTGCAAGCATGTTTTTGTGTATTATTTTGTGGAATGATTATATTCTAAAGTTAATTGTGAATGGTAAGTGTGTGATTCAATCGGGCATCCTATCTTCATCAAATTTTTGGATGGTAAAGAAGAATATCTATTGTTTGTGGCATTAGATACGTTTGTAGGCCAAAGCACATTTGGGTTTAGTTTTGGGAGAAAAATCCTCTCTCAACTGCAAAATCTACCTTTCAAGAAAATAATGCAAGATACCTAAGTTTGTCATATCAAAATACATCCACAAACCATGTTTGGTAGTATGAATACAACTAGTATGGTGGCATTATACATGACAACAGTCAAAATGACAATCTGTATGTTGGATATAGAGGTTGAAGTTAGAAGCGCTACAATGATATGATGATGTTACATAGAACCATGAATCTTTCTCTAAGAGCTTGCTTAAGAGTCAAGATCATATAAAGATTTCTATGATCTTCAAATGAGATGTTACTGGCCAGGCTCAATAAAACTAGAGGGTCACTGCACATATATTTTTTAGTTTAAAAATCTGCGAAGAAAAGCTCTTTTAAGATCCATTTGATATAATTGTTTTAACTGGCTTACTAAAACCTCAACTGTCACCTCCAGTGAACGAACCTTCTTAACAATGAAAGTTTGCATTTGATGTTGTGGATGCCATTTCCACTTTTGCTTTTCGTTTCCAAACTGTTTTAGATTCTCATTGTGGTTTCCTCAGCTCTTGTATGTCATTTTACCTTTCAACTTCTAGAATTTTGGAGCAAACAGGAAGCCAATGATTTTAGCCAGTTGAGTAAACTATTTTATTGGTTAATTGTCATCTCTGGTGGATGGCAGTCAGTTTCCGCTTGTTGCAGGTTGTTGGAGGGCTGTAATGGTCTCAGATAGACATTTATAATGTTTAGAGGAGTTGATAAAAAAGAAAACATCTCTATTTAATTAAAAAAAAATGCGAAGTTACTGTCCATGTACAGGGTTGAGGGATACCAGTATGGCAATTTTTTGGGGGGGTTCTATTTGTTTCAACAAAAAGGATTTAACAATCACAAATATACACATATTTCAAATTATTGTTATCTATGACCGAGTAAAAATATTTCAATATAAAAAAGAGCACATCAATACATATATTTCAAACCATTGTTCTCTATGATTGAGTAAAAATATTTTAATATAAAAAAGAGCACATCAATACATATATTTCAAACTATTGTTATCTATGACTGAATAAAAATATTTTAATATAAAAGAGAGCACATCAATACATATATTTCAAACCATTGTTATCTATGACTGAATAAAAATATTTTAATATAAAAAAGAGCACATCAATACTCATATTTCAAACCATTGTTATCTATGATTGAGTAAAAATATTTTAATATAAAAAAAGCACATCAAAATGATGTGTATCGGTGCCTTCTCATATGCAACCACACTAAAAAGTATCTTTGAGACTATATAATAGTATCTAGTGTCATTATCTCATAAAATTAACTGTAGGCAAATTAAGAGTCTTATCATTTTAGAGCTGAAATAATTTGAAACTTATTATTTATTTATTTTTCATTTAAAATATATTGTACATAAAAGATTAAATTTAAATATTGAATAATATATAAAGTTAGTGTAAGTGGATATATAGTTGACTTGAAGCTATTACTTCTCTACTGAGACCTTCGTTGCACAAACAACAACATTTGTTAAATGATCTATCAATTCACCCCATGTACTACATAAATGTATGAAAAAATAGAACTTCTTCCCTACATGACCTCCCACACCTCTTTGGCATACCCATTGCACACCAAGGTGCGATTGCTAGTTTAATCTTTATACTAGGATCAATCTATATATTTAAGTATGGTCAAAACAATAAAAAGTTTATTTAATCGTTATAGTAGGATCAATCTATATTTTTAGGTATAGTCAAAACAATAAAAAGTTTCTTACTGGTAGTTACATCATGTGGGATGTAATGTGAAATGTATTAATATTACATAAAATCATGAATAGTGTGAAAGGTTTTTTGTAATTACATAGACTCATAATTTACAATAATCATAAAGTGAAATGCAAGGAACTACAATTTATCCAAGTTGTCATCACTGAAAATGGTGGTAAAACAAATTAATATAGTCATCTACTAGTGCTACAAAAATTGAGGCATTACTTTCCACATCTATTGTAGTAGTTATAGTTAACGAAGAGGTTCAGCAAAATATGATGCCTCTATTGTCTCTTTATTTTCTTCTTGTAGTGTTTCATGACTACATAATTTGAATATCTTCATTGTGCTCTTATTGATAATTCAAAGAGGTTTGTATTTCTTTTGCATGGATCCATTAAACACATGTGGATCTTTTTGATCTCTTCAATGTAATGAAAAAATCATTTATTAGCTTTAAAAAAATTATTTCAATTTTTAGTAAAGTATTTGAAACTTATTTATAATTTCTATGAAAATGATCATTAAAACACAATATGGAGTATATGAAGATTATAAAGCTACTAAAATAAATGAATAATTATACAATTTCATGTAATCTTTACAATAACAATGGTTAAAAAATGGTTGGAGATAGGAGTTCATCGAGATTCTATAAGATCATCCTATGTCCTTCCTTACTACAACATGAGTGACACATGTTTATGGTCTTCCTCAAGGTTTCTTTCTTAAAAGCCATAAATTTTGTGATGTAATATGTCATCAATCACTTGATCGCACTCAAATATATGAGCCATGATTGCATGTGTTATAACCATTTGATAATATTTTACTATCACTATAGATGCACAATCCCAACAAAGGGGGTAAAACTAGCAACCCTTGGAAAATTGTAATAAATTGGATCCATCAAATAAATTTTCAAGCATACACTTATTCCTATAAAAATCTTGTTTTAATTTGGTTGAAGAATCTACACATATCATCTTCCCTAATAGCTCCATAATGATCTACATGATTAGCTAAAGGATACTGTCGATGGGTGTTTTTGCACCTTCTCAACACAGGCAATGCACAAGTGCACTACCTCTCTTGAAAGGAAATCTCCAACAACAAGTTGCTGAAAATTACCCCAAGGTCTCTCAAGT
Organism: Sequoiadendron giganteum; assembly: GCA_007115665.2. Lineage (NCBI taxonomy): Eukaryota > Viridiplantae > Streptophyta > Pinopsida > Cupressales > Cupressaceae > Sequoiadendron > Sequoiadendron giganteum. The sequence goes on along the minus strand of CM021103.1, from coordinate 483,308,375 downwards.
GTTAGGTCATGACAATGCTTGGAATAGCTCAGTTGGTTGATATATTTTGCTGGTAACACAGGGCCAACCTTTATGGTTTACAAAGCATGAGAAGTTGGGTTTGCGAATGGAGTTTCAAAGTGTTGGGAGTGAATGAACAGTGGCTGCCCACTCAAAAGAGCAAGCTGAAACTCACCATGTTCATCAGATTTGGTGTCATTTTGATGCTTTGAATCCTACTCTAACAAAGGACTAAAAGAAATAGCAAAAGAGGAAAGGGTTAGAGAGGTTGTTCTAAATCTAAGCATGAATGAACAGTAACAATGGTGGTTGCTACAGTAGACGAACTTCCTAAATTGGGCTTTTCTTGACCAAAAGAACCTACAGCTACACAAAACTAGTGCAATCTTCTAAGGACTGCTGATTTTCAGATTGCACATGCACATCATGAACATGCAATTGAACTAAATTGTGCTACAATGAAATATGGAAGCCCAGGCTAACTTTACACAATAGCTTTTCATCAACAAGTGCCAAAAGTATGGGTTGGAAATTCATCAAATACCATAACATCAAACATCATTATCACAGCCATTCAAGAAACTACAAGCTAAAACTAATACATGGGAGTAGAACCATGCATGCAAGATGAGAAAAATCAAAGAAAACATCCATAAAATCATGCAATATTGTCTTTTATTGCTGAAAATGCCCTTTGCACCAATTCTCCAACCTTTTACAAATGAGGAGCAAGCCCCTATTTATAGTTTTCCAAAGCCCAAATGAATGGCTAGGATTTAATTACACTGTGTGGCTTAGATTTGATACAAGTTATGGTTTCACCTACCTCCAATATTTCTCAATTTAAAATAGGCTATTTTGTCTTCTTCTTTGTTTGTCTTGTAGCCTATTTTGTCTTCTAGTGACCTTGGCACTATAGCAGTTTTGTCTTCTAGCTGATTGCCCTTGTTGCAGCTGAAAGTTGTCAAGGGCTGCCCTTTAGCTTGATGTATTCACAACATTCTTGTAGCCAATTAAGTGCATTATTTTTCCAGATTGGTGCTTTCGAGAGGTAGATATGCTCCTCCTAATTTGGATGGACAGCTCTTAACAATCATCATCATTTTGGTGAAATAAAATAGTTCCCTCCATCGCCCTTCGTATGTTGGTTCTTGAATTGATCCTTTACTCCCCCAAACATCCCTAAAAGTACTTGTGCCATAAGATATCATGATTTAGATCACCAAAAATGACAAACTTCCCTCATTTAGAAAATTAAAATGTATCAATTTATAGTCCATCGAGAATTTCATATTTCAAAAACTTTCCATTTTGGAAATTTTCCTATTTTAGGAAGAAAAATCAATTTTGAGAACACTTGTGTTCAAGAAAAAATTTCGTTTTCGGAAAAAAATCTATTTCGGGAAAGATTTCCATTTTTGGAAAATTCTCATTTCAAGACGATTTCCTTTTTGACATTTTGAGAAACTTTCCTTTTCGAGAAATTGGATTTCGGGGAGATTTCACTTTTGAGGGCCGGAGCAATGCAGAGGATGGGAGGTGGGAAGCTTGGCAAGCTTGTGTCTTAAAGACTGCACTAGCGACCACAACATTCAGAAGGTGAACAACAGACAAACAACAGACGACTGGTGGATGGAAGGCGAAAGGCGAAGGAAGGCAGACATAAGGCGGATGGAAGGCGAACGATGGATACCGGACGGATGACGAGGGGAAGGAAGAAGGTGGATGGAAGTTAAGGGTTAGCCGCCCTTAAAAAAGGAAATCCACACACAGAAACCCGCACATGACAGCCCACAAGGAGATTCTTGCAGACGATGATGGAGGGACGGCAGCCCGTAAGGCGATTCTCGCAGACGATGATGGAGGGATGGTGGCCCACAAGGCAAGTTCCCACAGATGGTGACAGAGGGACAATGGCTCGCAAGGGAATTTCCCACAGATGGTGACGGAGGGACGGTGGCCTGCAAGGGAAGTTCCCACAAACGACGATGGAGGGACGAGGGTCGGCAAGGGAAGTTCCCATGGATAGCGATGGAGGGGTGGTGACCCGCAAGGGAAGTTCCCACGAACGGTGATGGAGGGATAGCAGCCCGCAAGGGAAGCTCTCACGAACAGCAACAGAGTGACAGTGACCCACAAGGGAAGTTCCCATGGACGGCGATAGAGGGACGACCACTCACAAGGGAAGTTCCCACGGATGGTGACAGAGGGATGGCAACCCGCAAGGGAAGTTCCCATGGACGGTGACGAAGGGAAGTTCCTATGGATGGTGATGGAGGGACAGCGGCCCGTAAGGGAAGTTCCCATAGACGGTGATGAAGGGACAGCATCCCATAAGGGAAGTTCCCATGGACGACAATAGAGGGACGACAGCTCACAAGGGAAGTTCTCACGGATGACAACGGAGGGACGACAGCCTATAAGGGAAGTTCCTGCAGACGGCAACGAAGGGATGGCGACCCGCAAGGGAAGGTCCCATGGACGACGACGGAGGGATGACATCCCACAAGGGAATTTATGCAATGCATAAACACATTGAAAACTTAATGCATACCCCTTTAGGCATGTGAATTCATTCATTTGATGGTCCCTAGATGATGAAAACTTGAAGTTTGCACCCCTTTTTGGAAAGGTGAAGATTTGGAAGGGGGAAGCCGCAGGGTCTGTCAGCCTTTTAAAATGGCAATGAGCACATGATGGCCCACAAAGGAATTCCTACGGACGACGACCTACAAGGAATTTCCCACAGATGGTGATGACCTACAAGGGAATTTCCACAACTTCCCAAAACTTAACGAAACCTTGGTAGTTGACATAGGCATCATGAAAACATCCCAAATCCATAGGCAACTTGTCCCCAAAGTCAAAAAATGAAGGAAAAAGCGAAGCAAGGGAGTAGGGACCAAGTCAACAGGAGCAAGGCAAAAGCAAAAGGGGTGCCCCGCAAAAGAAAAAGACTTAGCAAATTCAGATAAGTGGACTTGGTGAAAGGGAACTTTAGTCATTTTAAGGCATATGACCAATCTAAGCTTTGGAATAAGGGCATGCAAAATAAGGCGAGAGAAAAAAATCCCATCGAGGGCAAAAATGACCCGTCAGGAGCAAAAGAAAGGGGTTGCCTACCTTAGGCAGGGCATGTGTGCAAAACATGCACAAAAAATGGCGACTCACTAGGGAAATTCTCTAGAGCATTTCGATGACAAACTGGAATCACGAATCCAGAATCTTTGGTTCCAATCCTCATGCTAGTGCAAACAAATCAGACGCTCGACCAAAGGATCAAAGCCACTAGCTAACCCAACCTTCAGTATGCTAAAAATCCAAGTGTATGCAATTGCTTTAATTCCTATCCTTGAGCCACTACAGGAACCTAAGCTCCATCAAGCTGTTAATCTACACAATTGATTCTAACTTCAAAAGCATCCAGGATATTATCTTGCTGCCAGTCAGGCGTCCATAGCCCTGATGAGGTTTTCGCTATGATTCTCTCAAAACTTGCTCTTGTGTCGACCAGGCATCCATAGCCCCGATAGAGTTATTTGTATCCTCTTGAAAGTTGAATTTTATTTCTTTTGATTTTCATCGTTTTTCTTTCTTTTTATTTTCTTTTCTCTTCTTTATTTTCAACCCGCAAGCAATGAAGCTTGCAATCAGTGTTGAGAATCACAGTGGCACTGAAGTAGAATTTTAGATTTTTCACTTAACTGGACTTCACAAAGGAACCTATAGGAACCGCTAGATTTTTAAATTATGTGAGACATGTAAGATTTCATAATACATCCAACTCAAATCAACCAATGACCTATCCCCTTCAAACCAAACATCCAAGTCACTTGACACTAACAGAAGACCCTCACCATCCACTCTAAAAACTTGATTAAAGTTAGTCAAAGAAATGCATAGAACAACCCCAGGCAATAAAATGGTTGTTGTGTGCATGAACATACCCAGCTAAAAACAAAGGGACCCCGAGCAAAGCAAAAGAAAACGAAAAGGAAACGAAAAGCAAGCAGGAAGCAAATGGAAAGAAAAAACCTACACTAACCAAAGCGGGAAAGCAAAAGCAAACCACAAGGAAACTAATCTAAAGCAAACAAACCTACAAAAAACCAACCAACCGAACAAAAGCAATAAATTAGAGACTATTTACATGAAATTGAGATATGTACATGAAGCCTACACTACTCAAAACAAACTATGTACAAAGATATTTACAAAGCAGGACATTTAGGCAAGGAAAACTGACGTTTACGTTCATTGGATTTTTTAATGCATGCACAAGTAGGCGGATGATTGTTACAGTTTTTAACCATGCACACTCATCCTTATACTCAGAAAAAATAAGTTCAACATTGCATCATTCAAATTTAATCACATAGTTCTAGAAAATCAGCAGTTGAGGAGGTTCATTAAATCCATGGTCAATCCATAAACAAGTTCGTCTCCCCTCATTCCCATAATCAAAATAATAAATGTGGCTATAGGAATTCATAGGAGAAAGGAAAGATAGAACCTGGATGTGAACATGCGAAGGTGGCAGTATTCAACAGTCAAGATCGAGCACTGCATCGTTGGTCATTCCATCAACAGCCTTAGGTGGACGCAATGGATGGTGCATCATCCCTCATGCATCATAAATCTGCAAATCACAATCAAATTGATCAGGTAGTACACATTGTAAAGAATTTTTTTCAAATGCAAGGAACCTTGTACCTAATCTCGGGCTTGTATAAGGCTGAGAGAACAAGGCAACAAAAACATCTTCCAAGTTACCAGTGGGACCTATAGCCTCCATCATCTATTCTTCAAGGAGATACACTTCATCTCGTTGATCCTCTGCAGTCTCAGTGTCTACTTCACCGCTATCATCAAGAGGTAGTGTGTTGTCCCATCTTCTTCCCTAGGTGTTGACCTTAATTTTATGATTTTCATTGTCATAGGACGATGACATGGACGAACTTGTCCTATTGCATCCTTCTGAACATGTAAAAGGATCAACAATGATCGTGGTGGTAGGGCTCCTATTTGCATCTTGTAGTTGGCCTGGTGTGTCATACTTGTTGGCAACTATCGAAATACCCTCGCCTTTGTCTTCTTCTTCTTGCAATTCATGTGGCTCACCATGATGTTCACTCATTTCTTCTTGTTCACTATCATTGTAGATGGAGAAGGAACCCCTTTCCCAATCCGAAGACTCTAATGTTTCACCATCTGGAGGTTCTAGTAATATACCTTCATCGTTGTCCACTTTTGAAATGTATTCCTCCTCAACGTTGGCATACCTCCAAAGTATAGTTCCTAGTGGAAAGAATTCATCAATTAACGGTGCCTCATCAAGGGGGCCAAAATTTACTATATGATTTCCCTCCAAGGCTTCCCCATAAGGCCTGTCATCAATCGTGGATAGATTCTCTATAGGAGGGAAGGACTCTTGATGTATGTTGGATACCTCTCCCACTTGTTCGGCTTCATCATGTGGAGGCTCGAGACTATGTTGTTCTTCTACTGTTGTTGTCCCAACATCCTCTTGATAGATGACTTCAACTCGATTATCACTTGGTTCGGGCTCTTGGTCCTCTAGTTCAATCCTTGAAGCTATTGCAAGAAGCGATGCACTCAGCTACCTCACTTCTTCTTTGACTTGTTTGATGACCTCTTAGCATAGCTCGCATGTGAATTCAGAATGTGGCAAGTCATGGAGTCTGCACCAATTCAGGAGCAACAACACCTCCAAATCTACTTGATACCTTAGCAAGGACCAATCCCTTGCGAGTCTTTACATGAGTTTGTTGTATCTTTCCACTACCAAGTCAACATCATCACTTAGCAAGGAAGTTTGATGGTAAACAACCATGACCTGTAGTTGTCCCCACTCCTCCAAATCTTTTTTTTCAGATGCTTGATCACTGTCATTCATGAAGGAGAGGTCCTCTAATCTTATTTCACTTATGCTTTCATCATCATTTTTTGCTTCCCCAAGGAATTTAGCCTCTTCTTCTTCCTATTTTTCAACATTTCCATTGGTTGTCCTAGTGTATGTTGCCACAAACTTCGTTAATTCATTCTCAATTGCCAACGACTCTTCTTTAGAAGTTGAGGGCTGCCCTTCACCGATGAAGAAAGGATTTTCTAATTCCCTTCCAACTATGCTTTCATCAAAGTTTCTTGTTGTCCCAAGGAAGCCTGCTCCTTCCTTTTGATTCTCATCCTCAATGTTTGTTGTCCCAGTACTTACTTCTGTATAATTTCTTAGTTCAGCTTCATTGTGTTGTCCCCCAAATGTTGACTACTCTCCTACCTCATGGGATGACTCCTCTCCATTGAGAGTTGGCTGCTCCAACTGGTTCAAACTACCCTTGACTTGAGTGATGATTTTTCCACATGATGAACAAGTAAATTTTGAGTGAGGTGCATTATGGAATCTGCACCAACTAGACATTAGAACTTCTTCTTGTCTTAATCCATCCTTGTTGTTCAAGTATTCATGGATCAAATCATGGAAGGCCTTGGCTACCATGGTTTTCAATTCATCTTCTGGGTCTAAAGGAGCCAAGGGTTGGTATATTTCCTAGAATAGGATTCCTCCCTGCAAGGCCATCTCAACTTTGCCCAAGAAAGTTAGGCAATCTAATTCATTGTGTTTGCATGTGTTATGGATCCAACACTTGTCAGCTAATATAAATTGTTGCAATGGCCTCCTTAATCTCTTATTTAAATCTTCTTGCAGCTAAGTGATGTTGATTTGAAGTTGTTGTTCCATCTCAACTCAAATGTTGTCTTGTCTTCCAATTTTCTAATTTTAAAATTCCAACGAATGATGAGATCCTCATATCTCGGATTTTTACTTGAGAGTGCTTTCAACTTCCAACTTTCAGCTTTCCAGCCTTAAGCTTAGCCATCCCCTCCCTCTAGCACCAGTTCTGTTGATGGGTGTTTTTGCACCTTCTCAACATAGGCAATGCACAAGTGCACTACCTCTCTTGAAAGGAAATGTCCAACAACAAGTTGCTGAAAATTACCCCAAGGTCTCTCAAGTGTTAGGTCATGAAAATTCTTGGAATAGATCAGTTGGTTGATGTGTTTTTCCGTTAACATAGGGTCGACCTTTATGGTTTACAAAGCATGGGAAGTTGGGTCTACAAATGGAGTTTCAAAGTGTTGGGAGTGAATGAACAGTGGCTGACCACTCAAAACAACAAGTTGAAACTCACCATGTTCATCAGATTTGGCATTGTTTTGGTGCTTTGAATACTACTCTAACAAAGGACTAAAAGATATGGGTAAGTGCACAAAGATGGTTCCCAAAAAGGGGACTTAAGTGGAGAGCTTTTTTCTGAAATCAAGAAATATTGACCTTGGACGTGAAATTTAGGATACTTAGACTCAAAATTTTGAGAAGGAACAAAAAGAAGGATTCAAGTGCTCTGAGTCTACTTTCTAAAATACTAATTTATTTTGAAAATGGTTGAGATTAAGGGGTTCAAATGAGGGATGTACACAAATTGGTGTTGTTTTTGTCAGAAAAACATAACATAGCAACTCTTGTACGACCCTCGTATGGTGAAATTTATTTTAGTATTTTTAAAATTGCAATGGTCAGAAGTTAGCTAATAGTATGTAGTTGATGCATGATTTTTCTGATAATTTTTTAATGAATATTTGATTTTTTACTAATTTGCGAAGTGGACATATCCTGAAAATAGAATTTTGGTCATGCCACCCCTACAAATTTTGGAAACTAATTGATTTTTTATTTTTTATTTTTTAATTTTGTAGAATGGAGTCTAGTTTCTAAAAATGCAATTTATTTGAAAAATTTATGAACGTTTAATTTAAAATGAAAAAAATACCAAACACTGCTTTTTGGCAAAAAAAAGACATACAGATAAAATAAATTATGGATGAAAGACTTTAACATTTTTCAGAAAGTGAAAAAAAATACATCGTTGGATAGCTAAGAGATAACCCAACACTACCCATGTGTTTGATTTTTTCGATATTGAACCACGTGCAATCCTAACGGTGAGCACGAACTCGATTATGAGAAATATGGTGGATTTTTTAAAAACACGTCTCTGGTCGTTGGGAATGCCCTCCAAGCCTTTGGGTTGGTATTCCAAGCCAAATACCAAGCCTAAGGCTCGAGAATTCGAAAAGCAAGATATAATGTGTGCATGTTATATCTCACGTTTGACAAGGTTTTTGCTTCTGTGGGGAACATGTCAACTAAGTTATAACGCGAGCGCGTTATAACGCGCTTGCGTTATGTGTTACTTTATGTTAAATTCCAATATATTAATGTATTCTAATATATTTTTATGTACATGTATGTATGTATTCTTGTATGGATGTAAGATTATATGTACATATGTATTATGCTTGTATGCATGCATTTATGTATGTCTTTAGACGAAGGGAGAATTTAGAGAGAGTCTAGAGAGATGGAGAGGGGGTGGAAGTGAGAGTTTAAGAGAGAAGGAGTGGGAGAGAAGGGGTTGGAGTGAGGGGGACTTAGCTAGGTAGGGTGAGAGAGAGGGGGGGTGGGAGAGAGGGAATTGAGGGATAGGGAGAGAGAGAGAGGGAGGTTGGAGAGAGAGAGAAAGAGAGAGTTATGTAGGTAGGGTGTGAAAGGGAGAGACTTGAGAGTGTGAGGGGGCTGATAGGGAGAGACTTGAGAGATAGGTAGTGAGAGGGAGTGTGAGAGAGATGGAGTGTGAGAGGGAGGGAGTGTGTGAGAGATGGAGTGTGTGAGAGAGAGGGAGTGTGAGTGAGAGACCTGAGAGAGGGAGAGGGTGTGAGAGGGAGTGACCTGATAGAGGTAGAGAAAGAGGGGGGTGGCGTGAGAGGGACTTATCTAGGTAGGGTTGGATGGATAGCTAGAGAGAGGGGAGAGAGACAAAGAGAGAGTTACCTAGGTAGGTTTCCAGAGGGAGAGACCTTAGAGAGAGAGGGGGTGGGAGGAAGAGACATGAGAGAGAGGGAGAGAGAGGTAGTGGGAGAGAGTGGGATGGAGTGGGAGGGACATAAAGAGAGATGGATAGGTGAAGTGAGAGAGGGTGGTAGGGATTGATTGAACGAGAGGTACGCAGAAAGAGGGAGACGATAGATAGAGACAATTAGAGAGGGTGGGAGGGAGGGAAGGAGGGAGAGGTGAGATGTATAGATAGAGAGAAAGTGATAGGGGTTGAGGGTATGGGGTTAAGGGATTAGGTGGAGGACCTATAGGGTTGATGGTTTCTAGGGTATTAGGGTTTAAGGTTTGAGGGTTGAGGGAATAGGTTTGATGGTAGAGGGTATTTGGTTGAGGGTATAGGGTAGAAAGGTTTGGGGTTAAAGGTTTACTTGGTTGAGGGTAGTGGGTTTAGGGTATAGGTTTGAGGGTATATAGTTGAATGATTAGGTTTAGGGTCCAATGTAATGGGTAGAGGGTTTAGGGTTTAAGGATTGAGGGTTGAGGGATTAAAGGTTGAGGGTTGAGAATTGAGGGTTGAGTGTTTAATGTATAGGGTAAAGGGTAGAGGGTTTAAGGGTTGAGGGTTGAAGATTGAAGGTTTAAGGTATAGGGTCAATGGATTACGGTTGAGGGTCCAATATATAGGGTAGAGGTTATAGGGGTTGAGAGATTAAGGTTTGAGGGATTAGGGTTTAGGATAGAGGGTTTAACAATTTAGGGTTTAAGGGGTTAGGGTTGAGGGTCAAGGGTTTAGGGTTGAGTGTTTAAGGGTCAAGAGGGTTGAGGGATTAGGATAGAGAGTTTACTAAGTGGGTATAAGGGTTGGGGGATTAGGGTTGAGGGTAGAGGGTAGAGGATTGGCGGTAGAGGGTAGAGGGTTTACGGATTAGGGTTTAAGGGTTTGGGGTTTAGGGATGAGTGATTAATAGGTTATAGGGTAGAGGTTATAAGGGTTGAGGGATTAGGGTTTAAGGGTTGAGGGTTGAGGGATTCAAAGGGTATAGGGGTTGAGGGATTAAAGTTTAAGGGTTGAGGGTTGAGGGATTAAGAGGGTATAGGGGTTGAGGGATTAGGCTTTAATGGTTGAGGGTTGAGGGTTCAAGGATTAAGAGGGTATAGGGGTTGAGGGATTAGGGTTTAAGGGTTGAGGGTTGAGGGTTGAGGGATTAAGAGGGTATAGGGGTTGAGGG
>CM021103.1:483079906-483296150 GCA_007115665.2 Sequoiadendron giganteum | reverse complement strand
GGTTGAGGGATTAAGAGGGTATAGGGATTGAGGGATTAGGGTTTAAGGGTCGAGAGTTGAGGGATTAGGGTTTGAGGGTTGAGGGATTAAGAAGGTATATGGGTTGAGGGATTAGGGTTTAAGGGTTGAGGGACTAAGGATTAAGAGGGTATAGGGGTAGAGGGATTAGGGTTGAAGGGTTGAGGGTTGAGCGTTGAGGGATTACGAGGGTATAGGGGTTGAGGGATTAGGGTTTAAGGGTTGAGGGTTCAAGGATTAAGAGGGTATAGGGGTAGATGGATTAAGGTTGAAGTGTTGAGGGTCGAGGGTTGAGGGATTAAGAGGGTATAGGGATTGAGGGAATAGGGTTTAAGGGTTGAGGGTTGAGGGATTAGGGTTTGAGGGTTGAGGGATTAAGAGGGTATAGGGGTTGAGGGATTAGGGTTTAAGGGTTGAGGGTTGAGGGTTGATGGATTAAGAGGGTATAGGGGTTGAGGGATTAGGGTTTAAGTTTTGAGGGTTGAGGGTTCAAGGATTAAGATAAAATTCATCTCCCACTCTCCCCCTCTCTCCCTCACTCTCTATTCATAATCAACTAGGTTCCTCAAAACATCAACCAATGATTATGTCATTCACAAGTTGTCTTAAATCTTCCATAATAGCACCATTGTTTACAAACACAAACTATAATTCTATAAGTCATAACAGTAGGTGGGATGGTCATTTCATAATTAAATCCTACTCAAACCCTTGAATGGCTTGAAATGAGCAATTTCAAAAAATTATCAATTGCTCCCTTCAAACATAATGTTAAGCCCTCAGAACTGATGCATTAGAGAGTTAAGACATGTTCCTACAATATTATATTAGTTTTATATCAAGGGGAGGCTGTATAGATGCATACAAGTGCATGAAAGTGCAAAAAAACTAGTGAATTTCTGCAAAAGAGCATTTTTTATCAAAAAAATGGATTTCAAAATGAATAAAAATCCTCCTTTCGAGCCAATGGAGGTTGTTTAAACATTTTTCAATGAAAACCAACTCCCCCCAATTCCTATAACTAATAAACAACCACCTTTGAAAGCTCATATAACCGGTACATGGAAAATGTCTTTAATGACCCTCTTACAACATGAAGATACCCAAAATTGAATCAAATTTCAAAATGGAAGCATAGATTGTGAAGGTGCTCCTACACCACAAACTTATCAAACACTCACAATGCCATTACACTCATTAGTTTTCAGAATCACCATCATGGTCATTCACTTTTAGTTAGGAATGTGCTCTGGCCAACCTAGAGCTTCCATAATTTGTACACATTTGTCTACATGGTAGGTTAAATTTTGTACATGATGATTGTAAGTATTATTTAAATGAAGCCTTCAATCAAATATATTTTTCAATTAACTTCAATGGATACATTTCTCAGGAACTAATATTCATCTCATTACCATTGTACAAATAAAATTATCTGCCATGCCGAAGAAAAAGACAAAGAGGAAACTTATAGATGAAGAGAAGGAAACCTTGAAAGAAAAGGAGAGAGTTCGGGTGGCGGCATATCGTGAAAATAATAAATTGGAAATGATTGATGAAAACAACCTGATTGTAGAGGAACCTCAACCATCAAAAAGAGAACGGGAATTGGCAGCACAACAGGCATGAATGCAAAAGCATCATCGTAAAACAGATTCAGATAACGTAATTGGAGACACACCCTCTACGACAAGTGAATATGAAGGGACACCATTAAGCACAAGTGAATATGGAGGGACACCATCTAGCACAAGTGAATATGGACAGACACCATCTACTACAAGTGAATATGGAGGGACACCATGTATCGCAAGTGAATATTGTTGGACACCATCCAATACATCTCAAGTTGAGAGTACATCATCATTCGGAATTGACGAAGAAGGTATGCCATCATCCCCATGTGAAACTCAAGGTATGTATTCTTCTCCACCCTCGATCGAAGGTATGCAATCTAGCCCACCTCAATTAAATATTGATGAAATTCCTAATGTTGAGATGTATGTACCTAGGAGAACACCACCTAGAATTTTGCATAGAAAGCCAAAGTATTTGATTAATATTGATGATGAGATTTTGTAGCACATGGAAGGTAAGATTTCAAGACGCACTTGTAGAAGATATGTTGATAAGATTTGGGAATGATTCTTTGAAAGGCTAAATGAGATTGCAAGATGTCAGCTATTTGTTGAAATTATGCGGGGTGTAAAGTATAGGAACATCATGAAGACTCTTGGGTTGAGAACATTGAATGCATCAAGTGAAGACACTATTGTGAAGAATCTAATGGATTCTTATGAGAGTGTGGGTAAGACCTCATGCTCAAAGGATAGTAATGTCACCTGATGTGTCATTACATCGACTTTGGTAAGCTGTCAAACAAAGAGAGCTCGTCTAATTAAAAAGACTAGTGAACAAACGAGAATTAGTAGAAAACTTTATCAAAAGCCATTCAAAGGTGACAAATAATTGAGGGCAATGATACAAATAAATTATGGGCATTCTCGGGGAGACTGTCACGAAAAGATAAAGAAGTTGTCCAAGCCTTGAGAACACTAATTGAAGAGTATTGGAAGAATAACACAAGGCCATCTCTAAATCAAAGGGATGTGGTAAGAAGGAGAATTAGTAGTCGGAATCGTGAGCCACATCCAAAGCATTTTTTGGATGACTTAAACCCAATTTTTTCAGAAATTTGAAAATGATTATCCTCAAATTAGTATTTCTCAAAGATTTTTTGAAATGCTTAAACCTTTTTATGTCAAGATAAATCACACACGCACTACTTGTTGTTTTAGACTACATATTGAGTTTTCTAACCATTATGATGTTTATCGTTCTATATGTTTAGATTTTCATACTAACGATGTTTTGTAGGATTGTGGCATAGAAGCCCCACCAAAATCTTCAATGTTTTTGAGTTTTCTAACCATTATGATGTTTATAGTTCTTATCAAAAAAAACTATGTGAAATAGAGGATGGCCAGATATTCTATAGGACAACATGCTTGGATGGTTCATGCGAGTGTTGCGGTGGCTTCCAATGTATGCCAGTATGTCAACATATGGAAAGCACAGATGAGGTGGGACAAAAACTAGTAGAGTTCAGGAAGTATAAAACAGTGGCATATGCTACAAAAGATGGGTCTCAAGCAAAAAGGTGTGATTTGGTTATTGAGAAGATTCTAGTGTACCAATTTATGACCACATTTCGTGACAGTATACTATCTGAGTATGCAATGCATACCCATAGAGCCTGATGGTTGGACATGCAGTTCAAGCTATGCAAGGACACCTTTCCATTTGGAAGCATAGTATCTGTGGTTGAATTTACAGAGAACTTCACTCTACAGCCACAACATGAGATGTAGTCACAGTTGTACAACTCCACACAAGTTTTGATATTTGTGCACATAGCATTCATTCATGCATATGATAGTACAGATGAGAAAAGGAAGGTATTGAGGGAGTACCACTTTTACATTAGTGATGATCGCACACATTCTCTAGAGTTCATGCAAGGTTGCTTCCAAATGTTCTACATTGGTTTGGCTTAGAGGGGCATAGAATACGATCAACATATAATAGGGTCTGATAACTGTGCAACACAGTTCAAGAACTCGCGCATGTTCTACTAGTTGTGCAGGGTGCATGTCATTATAGGTGTTCAACATATGTGGAACTTTTGTGAGGCTGGACATGGAAAGGGGGAGCATGATGATGCAAGAGCATGCATAAAAAGAGAATTAGCACAAGAAGAGTTAAAGTATAAAGACAGTGCAAAGTTGACAAATGCAAAATCAATCGTCGAGTGGTGTAATGCTTTGATGGGTCCAGGTAATGAAGGTACATCTTCAGTTCATAGATTTTTTTGGTTGATGGATGATACTAACATTGCAACATATGAAGACTATTGTACACTAATAGGATTGAGTGAGGTGCACTCTTTCCTTAGCTCAAATGTAGGTTCATGGAGTATCGATACATGAAAGATGGCATACTTTTGTTCTTCATGTACAATGCAAGCCTGGAATGATTGTGAGTAAGGGGAGTGGGTTGAAAAATGGTTCACAAGTTATCTTAGCCCACTTCACACGTATCGCCCTCCAACGGCATTGGAACTAACACAGATAGAATCATTGGTCGACTTTGACCACATATAAGATCTAGTTCAACGAGGTGATATATCAACTTTCTTAGTTGTTGAAATTCCATATCGTTAGACCTTACTTTGTACTGTATTCGTAATGTTGACAAATTTCAAGAGATTTTTTGCACATATCAATGCAGGGCATGTTTATGCAATTATTGCAAATCAAGACAATGAAGAGGGAGCAGACTATTACTTGTGTCATTGTGTTGAGACCAAAAATAAATTAGAGGCCCCAGTTATAGATGGAGAAAACATCAAATACCCTACAGGCTCAGTTGTGGTTACTGGAACATGGCTTAGAAGGTACCCACATTCAAGTGTTAAACATTGACTATTTCAGGACTTTGACATGCATCGTAAGATTCTTCATTACTCGAACCTTGTCATGGCATCCAATTTTCATTTGAGAAAATATGGGGGTAGACCTTTGAACAAGATGTTATGGAAGGTCTGTGAGTTTGACCATGAGGTAGTACATGACACAATAAAGGGTAGAGCAGACTCGGATGGTTCGTTGGATTAATTTGTAAGTATATGCACATTGGTTCTTATTAATTTATACTTGTATGCACATTAATTTGTTTGATTCCAACACTATCATCTTCTTTTACAGTGATTGGTGTCCCCTTTGCAAAAAATATAGATATATGAGCCATCCAAGAGAATGTCAGCCATAAAAGCAATGCAACATCCTTATTTTGATGTCTGCATGCAACATCTGTAAGTACCTTCCATCTATTTTTATTTCATTTCCATTTTGGATTCTCTTTCTTTTTCTCTTTTACTTTGTGTATTTGTAAGTAAACTACTAAAAATTGATTGATCTTTCGTTCCAAAAAATTTTGATTTAAGAGCCATCAAAGAGAATCTCAGCCAAAAAAGCAATGCAACATACTTATTTTGATGATTTTGACAAATCTCAATTTTGATTTCAAGCCATTATAAGAGAGTGTGTGAAGCTTACCGAGAGAATCTCAAGTTACTCATTTGAAGCTAACTTCATAATGAACACCTATGATGTAGACTAAAGAGAATCTTGAATGTATGAGTGACATTGTAAAAGATCTAAGAGAACGAAGTGCCAGAGGAATTGTAGTAAGATTTAATTACATAATGAGATATACTCAAATATTGTAAGGTTGGAGTTCATGTTTGGTGTAGTAGCACCTTGTTCTGTAAATGCCTTGAGTAGGAAAATTTGCAAACTTTGAATTTTAAAATGTAAACAATGTGAAAAAGGTCATATAAAGGTCATGTAAATAATTTGTACACATTTTTTTGCAACTCGTGTGACCAAGAAGACTATTCCAACACATCCAAATAGGTATTTTTATGCTATGCATGGTCCTCTTTCACACCGAAACACGTAGAATCATTCTGAGCTATGTTCCACCGGATTGATCCCTTAAGGGTCCAAAGTGCAAAATGGCTGCAAACTTCAGCATGCTATTACTCGGATACCGTGACACTTAGAAACTTCTCATTTGATCGTATAGAAAGGTGTTGGGCCCCTCTAGAAAAACCTCTCTTGGTTTTGGCTATCTTGGAGTGGTTTTCTCGTGGCAGCGGATTTTCACTTGATGGAAAAAGCATCAAATGCAAGCAGTGCAAAGTTGCAAAGTGGTGCAACTTCCGTTCTGCAACTTGTGTGACCAATCAAACTGTTCCAACATGTTTGAATAGGTATTTTTATGATAGGAATGGTCCTCTTTTGCACTGAAACACGTGGAATCGCTCTGAGCTATGTTCCACCAGATCGATCCCTTTAGGGTCCAAAGTGCAAAATGGCAGCAAACTTCAGCATGCTATTACTTGGATACCATGACACTTAGAAACTTCTTGTTTGATCCTACAGAAAGGAATTGGGCTCCTCTAGAAAAATATCTCTCATTTTTGGCTATCTTGGAGTGTTTTTCTCGTGAAGGCAGATTTTCACTTGATGGAAAAAGTGTCAAATTCAAGTTGTGCAAAGTTGCAAAGTGGTGCAACTTTCGCTCTGCAACTCATGTGACCAAGCGAACTATTCCAATGCATTCGAATAGGTATTTTTACGCTAGGCATGGTCCTCTTTCACACCAAAACACTTGGAATCGCTCCAAGCTATGTTCCACCAGATCGATCCCTTAAGGGTCCAAAGTGCAAAATGGCTGCAAACTTCAGCATGCTATTACTCAGATACCGTGATGCTTAGAAACTTCTCATCTGATTTGATAGGATCCCATTGAGCCTGTCTACAAAAATCTCTCTCGTTTTTTGCTATCTCGAAGTGGTTTTCCAGTGGTGGCGGATTTTCACTTGATGGAAAAAGCATCAAATGCAAGCAGTGCAAAGTTGCAAAGTGGTGCAACTTTCGTTTTGCAACTTGTGTGACCAAGCAAACTATTCCAACACGTCCGAATAGGTATGTTTACGTTAAGTATGGTCCTCTTTTGCACTGAAACACGTGGAATCGCTCTGAGCTATGTTCCACCGGATCAATCCCTTAAGGGTCCAAAGTGCAAAATGGCTACAAACTTCAGCATGCTATTACTTGGATACCGTGACACTTAAAAATTTCTCGTCTAATCCTCCAAAAATATGTTGGGCCCCTCTAGAAAAACCTCTCTTGGTTTTGTCTATCTAGGAGTGGTTTTCTTGTGGCGATGGATTTTCACTTGATGGAAAAAGTGTCAAATTCAAGTTGTGCAAAGTTGCAAAGTGGTGCAACTTTCACTTTGCAACTCGTGTGACCAAACTAACTACTCCAACGCATCTGAATAGGTATTTTTATGCTAGGCATGGTCTTTTTTTGCACTGAAACAGGTGGAATCGCTTTGAGCTACGTTGCACCAGATCGATCCCTTAAGGGTCCAAAGTGCAAAATGGTTGCAAACTTCAGCATGCTCCACATTTGCGGAAATCAGGACAAGTAACCTTCTTGTGGACTTAGGGTTGCAATATTTGATCTACAACATGTTCCACCATTTCTTCAGTAGGATCAAGAACACACATAATGAAGGTGTGTTTGTAGCTATGAAAGATTATGGTTTGAACTATCTAGAAGAGTGATGTTTTATCTTGACCAACCATATCTATACCGTGGTTTGTTTCAAAACAAGGATGGGTTCTCTCTTCATCGGCATATACATTATTCCTTGATGTGTTCACACCAGTGTTACAAGACTAGGACTCGCTTTGGACTTGAAAAGCCATTTTTTGACTTGGACTCGAGCTCAAAGCCCAGACTCGACAAATAGAAAAACCTAAGAAATTCAAAAAAATTTAAGGATTTAAAACTTGTTTCATGCACCCTTTAATAGATAAACCTTAAAGACATAATAGAATCATCAAATAGAAATTACTATGATCCCATACACAAACATACATCAATCACATAAGTATAAGCACAAATTTTAGTTGAAGGAAAGAACACATTTAGATATATAAATATTGTGATATTGCTATCAGGATTCAATCGTGTAGTTTTACAAGTCAAACTCATTGACCCATGATTCATCAGTAGTGGTTCACAAGAACCCATCTCTCATGATAATGAATGGTTCATAAGGAGGAAGATAAATATTCATACATTTCTTCTATCACAAATGAGATAAGTGCTTGGTTTCATGAAGGTCATGAGACAACCATTAATGGGGAGTGGATACATAAAGAACTAATCGAGAATGATAATGGCTTCAGACCTACTATAAAGGAAAAAAAAATCATTTCAATGATGCAAGAGGTTTTTGGTTTCACTACCAAAATGAGCCTATGAAGAATGCATGTGAAACTCCTTTTGACCTTGAGGGCGTTCTTACTCCATCTCAAGGATCATGCATTGAGGATGACATAGATCAAAGCTAGGGCTAACCAATTAATAATTATACACGTAAATAAGTAAAACATGTACATGTCAATAAGGGAAGTACAAGTACTCAAAAACATGTAAGCCTCAAAAAGTATACACACGAATACATAGTATACACAAATTAAAAAAAAGTATATGCACGAATACAAGGTATATGCATGAAAACATGTAAGCCACAAAGTATACACTCAAATGCACGTAAGTCACAAAGTATACACATAAGTTGTAAAGTATACACTTGAATACATATAACTCATATCTATTGAACCATCAATTTAGAATGCAAATATGGACAGGCATCGATAAAAGATATTTGTATTAACCAAATAGCCATGTAGGCATACATCAATATATGTCGATATAAGTATGAAATATATGTACAAAATAGCCATATAGGCTTACGAGAATGCCATCTAGGCATACAATGTCAAATATGTCCAATAAAAAATATGTAAAAAAATGCCATGCAGGCATACAACAAAGGACTCTAGAATCAAAATTCATTTCTCTCCATGCCCTGGAAATAAAATATTTCCCTTTCCTTTTCGCTCGGATGGTGATAGGTCTGTCTCTCATTTTTGCTACGCTCGTGGAGTGATCTTGCTACTCCTCCTAGGGTTTAGTTCATCGTGAAGTTTTAATTGTTACAATAAGAAGTAAAGACATGAATATATAAAAATTACATTATAAAAAATAATATATTTGACAAAATAATCACTTACAACCATCTCACGATCTCTCTCCATGAGGGAAATATTCTCACACCCATGCTCAGGCATGCTCAAGCCCTGTATAAACCATACAAATAGAAATTAAACTACGTGAATCAATAATGGTTTGATTTTTCACTAACTAACATCTATAACAACAAATATAAATTAAAATTTACTAATTTTCCTCATACCTCTTCTGTCAGAGCCATTGAGGATTGTATAGAAAATGTCACACCAATATCCATTGCCCTCGTCACATTCGAAGGTGTATCATCTCGCAACAACTGAAAATAAAATAACAAATTATTCAACGTAATCAACGATGTGCATGTATAAACTACAAAAATCTATTAAGTACTTGATTCATTAGTTAAAATCTTTATTCTATTACCTGCATAAAGGTTTGAGTAAATCCATCACCACTGGGAAGTGTTCCATCAAGACCTCCAATATTAGTTTGTTCAACATCGAAAATTGCATATTAAATTACCATTCGTAAAACAATGCCATTAACATGCAATCAATTTATAATTTTTTACTAGTTACATACCCTAGTAATAGGTGTACTACAGAAATAGGTTGGTGGGGGGCCAGTGTATCCAATCTCAACACTATGACCCTGCAATTTTATTAAAATCATAAAACATTTTTAGTTAATCTTGCATTTCAAAATCAAAATTTAATAAATTAAATTCAATGAACACATGCACTAACTTTTACCTGACTATCAATGCCATATGCCTCATGCAAAATGTTAGTTTCCCTCTCCATCTCCATAGCTGCAGATAGATCCTGTGCACCAATCTCCTGAGGGTTGGTGGGGTCATGTGAACAAGTAGCCCAGCAAGATTGACACACATGTGTTCAAAGGACACCACTCGAAGACTCCCCTAGATGGCGTTGTAGAATAGGGCTAGTATGATGGATTACACTTTGGGTCAAAGTGTTGATTGCCTGCAATGTCTCTACATCAGCACTTTCCTTCACAATGGAAGGCATACCAACGTGCTCATGAGGTGGTCTAGCGAGAGCTTGTCTACCTTGCTGCGTAAGATTCGGCTATGCACCAGGTCTATCTTAAGTTGACCCCCCACCTCTCCCCTGGAAATCCCTCATATCAAAATAATTTGGGATTTTGTTTAATATGAACTCATTGTATAGTTTCCTAAGGAAATATTGCAGGACCTCGCAATTGTTGCACGGTGGGTAATCGAAGACCATGTACCACCTATCATAAAATCGGTCCCTAATTTGTTGGTGGTGGCACCAATGGATAGGAAACCTCTTCGCATTGAGGGTAAGATTTTGATTTGTGAGTGGGTCGGTGAATAATGAGCACAAATCACCTTTTGTAATTTTTAAATCTTTCACATCCTTGTATGATAGTTTATTTTCATAATAGTCCCTAGCCGCCTGCCTCCTATCTTCCCATCCAATTATTTGTTTGCTAATTGAATCTACGTTTTTTAACATATCTTTCAATGAATTTGCTAGGGTCATTTTTTTGTGGTTGAACCATTTGGATCACTCAACCTATTGATCAAATTCTCAATTTATTTTTTGTTGAGTGCTAGGAGGGGGTTGAGTGATTGGTGGAGGAGGTTGATGTTGTGGTTGATTTTGATCTTTAGGATTTGGTTGGTCTTCCTATTGAGGATTTTGAGGGTTTGCAGGTTGATTTGCATCTCCTCAAAATTCAAACAAATATATATCAAATTCAACCTAAAACTAACAAATTCAAAACAAAAACCATAGAATCATTACCTCTCACAACTCCTCCTCATCGTGGCACCATCATTGTGAAGAAATAGGGATTGTTGGTGAAAAATTCTCCTCCTAGAACACGAGCGCAATATTGTGGGGTTTTTGGCCACAGGTGCAACAAAAAAATCAATCGAAATGCAAATGAGAGATTTGCATTTGTTTTTTTGCTTTTAACAATCAATAACTCGAGCACGGTTATTTTTTTGTAGTTGTCGAGACCTAGCCTAGGCTTAACGGAGACATAATGTGATCGCATTATAACGTGCTCGTGTTATGGTTTTCAAAGTTTTTTTTTAGGGTGTCCATAGAATTGCTACCCATTTCCATGCACCCGCCCAAATAGTAAAAGAGGAAAGGGTTAGAGAGGTTGTTCTAAATATAAGCATGAATGAATAGTAACAATGGTGGCTACTATAGTAGACAAACTTCCTAAATTGGGTTTTGCTTGAGCAAGAGAACCTACAACTACACAAAACCAATGCAATCTTCTAAAGACTGTTAATTTTTAGATTGCACATGCACATCATGAACATGCAATTGAACTAAGTTGCAGCAATGAAATATGGAAGCCCAAGCTAACTTTACACAACAACTTGTCATCAAAAAGTGCCAAAAGTATGGGCTGTAAATTCATCAAATACCATAACAACAAACACCATTATCACAACCATTCAAGAAACTACAAGCTCAAACTAATATGGGAGTAGAACCATGCATGCAAGATGAGAAAAATCAAAGAAAACATCCACAAAATCATGTAATGTTGTCTTTTAATGTTGAAAATTATCTTCGCACCAATTCTCCAACCATTTACAAATGAGGAGCAAGCCCCTATTTATAGTTTTGCAAAGCCCAAACAAATGGCTAGGATTTAATTACATTGTGTGGCTCATATTTGATACAAGTTACGATTTCACCTACCCCAAATATTTCTCAATTTCAAATAGACTATTTCGTCTTCTTCTTTGTTTTGTCTTCTATTGACCCTGACACTATAGCAGTTTTATCTTCTAGCTTATTGCCCTTCCTGCAGTTGAAAGTTTTCAAAGGCTACCCTTTTGCTTGATGTATTCACAACATTCTTGTAGCCAATTAAGTGCATTATTTTTGTAGATTGGTGCTTCCGAGAGGTAGATATGCTCCTCTTGATTTGGATGGACAAGTCTTGACAGTCATCATCATTTTGGTGAAATAAAATAGTTCCCTCCATCACCATTCGTATGTTGGTTCTTGAATTGATCCATTACTCCCCTAAACATCCCTAAAAGTACCTGTGCCATAAGATATCATGATTTAGATCTCCAAAAATGACAAATTTCCCTCATTTAGAAAATTAAAATGTATAAATTTATAGTCCATTAAGAATTTCATATTTCAAAAACTTTCCATTTTTGGAAACTTTCTATTTTTGGAAATTTTCCTATTTTGGGAAGGAAAACCAATTTTGGGAACTATGAACCCCAATTTGATACCTGCACAAATAAGGCAAATAAGCACAATATTAGATCATATGCAAGGTAAAACAAGGATTCCCCATGAAATCCATTTACAAAGATTAAAATAGGAAAATGATGAACAAAATATGAAAGACATTTGAAATCCTAATTTAAACAATGCAAACTCTTGATCCCATGGGGGAGTTGGTGCCAATTGATATGTCGAAATTAGCCATTTCCCAAATCCTTTCTAAGCTTGATGATTTGATCCACTTTGTTGGTTGAATTCCTGCATAACCTAGCTAAGCAATTGATAAAACTAGATGAAATGGCTATGCTTGAAGATGGATTTGAGTGTAGTAAGTTTACTCAAATTGTGGATGATAGAATTAGAAGAAGAGTCTCTCATTTATAGATTTAAAATTGGAAGAATGAATGAAATTGAGCAATGTGGGATCATTCAACATCCAATGGCCAAGTGTCACTTGTCAAGATGTGAATGGTTGAAGGTTGAACACATTTTGATCAATGTGCAAGTTTGAATTTTGAATTTGATGAAGTGACATGTTTAGGGGGGATGAAAGAAATGGAGTTAATGTCACTTGGCTCAAGGCCAAGGACATGTAAGAGGATTAAATGCCTTGTTGGAAGTACCCATCCACTTGAACTTTTTGAATTCAAACTTAAGGGAATATTCCCTTTTTATGCCATGTGAGAGAAAATAGATGAATTAATAAATCAAAGTAATTGATTTATTGTGCAAGTTGCATTCTCTAGAGAATGTGACATAGATTAGGATTAAATTAATCAAAGATTAATTAATTTAATGAAGAATTAGGAGATGTGACAATTTAGACTTAAATTTATGAATTGATTTAAATCAAATTGAGAGGAAGGGTTTAATTAAATAAATGATTTTGATTTATTTAACTAAAGGGGATAATGTTAGATTAAATCAAATAATTTTTAGTTTATTCAATTTAATAAGAAGACTTTAGGGATTTAATTAAATAAGATGAATTATTTAATTAAAGAGGGATTGCAGAAATAATTAAATAAAATTGATTTATTTAATTAACAAGAGATGATGACTTAATTAGATAAAGTTTATTTATTTAATTAAGAGATGAAGAGTGATGAATTTAATCAAATACAAATTATTCGATTAAATGACTAGCAAAGGAGATGATTCAAGATGAAATGGTGTTAGTAAATCAAGATCCAGTGTGTTGGATCGAATTGTACATTTCCCATGTCTACATTTTACCCCTCTTTGAAGCAATATACTTGTTGCATTGATTCAAAGAATAAATTGTTGTGATCAAAGTTCAAAATTTCTCTATTTTTCAAATGCCCCACTATTGCCCCAGCGAAAGGATTATGCTGGTATACTGCCCCCTCGAGAGATCAGGCGGAAATGTACGATTTTCCGATCAAGATCATGATAAAATGCAAGAGGAGTGGTTCTATTAATCAGAGGATGAAAGATAATTTTTTGATGTAGACAATTTTGATGATGTATAGACAGTCATCGCCCATGGGTAGGCTCGTGTATATTTTGATACAACACACGGATTTTAGATAGAAATGTTAGTAAAGATAGAAGAATAAGATGGATGGAAGAAGGATCCACACAAGTTTACATTATTACCGATGATGATGATGTATTGCTTACCAGGAGTTGGGATTTTCAAAGGGCCAATTACTTTATGTTTGATAACACACATAGGTACGATGCATCAAGGTATAAAGGATCAGGATGGTGTTGCACCTAGTGTGATGGACTTTGACTTGACAATGAGATAGGAGCGCTCTTGTTCACACTTGACATACGAAAACCTTGCTAGGACATACCTAACAAAGAAAGTATTCGCCAAGTTATTTTATAAGAACATCCAACAAGAACAACAGATAAAACATATAATGATCGTTGCCCCATTCCTTTCTCTCTAAACCTATTTTGTTTAGGCATCATCGAGAGGTCCTTTCAGAATGAGCGCAAAATAAGAGAAGTCATAAAGACCAAGGAAAAAGTACACAAACAAGATAATGTTCTTCATACCACTAGCCAAGACTAACTACTGTGGGGTACCTGATGCTTATGTCCATCATAGAAAAGCTTTATCCTAGGACATGTTGTGATCAGGGTTTTTGGTGGGATTGATTGGGTGATAAGCTATTGATACTCCGAGTTGACCAACTTGCTTGCTTACTGACTTAGACTTTCAAGACTTTGACGATTTGGGTGTTCACTTTTGAACCTGCTAGACTTGCTTCTGATTGCTTCACCAAAGGATGAAGGTGACGATGATTTATTAGGAATGATGATTATTGCAAGTGAAACTGAGATGAGATGGATGCACCATTTTGGATTTTTTTCAAATATTTTGAGGCTATTTTTGATGTTTTTGAAATATTTTGCAAATTTTTTTGGTCTTTTTGAGTCTCGGGGGCCAATCAAGGATGGCCTTTCCTACATTTAAGCTCAGAGATGATGTAGTTCGGCTAAAAATTGACTTGACTACATGATGAGATGGAAGGGCAACGAATTGTCAGATTGTGATGGACGCCTAAAGGACTGACCTAAATGTGAAATAGATGGGCAAACGGATTGCCAATGCGATAGACGCCTAAAGGACTAACCTAAATGTCTCGGGGGATGATCAAAGATCAACCTTGCCTACTTTCAAGCTCAGATACGATGTAGTTCAAACAGATGACCCTGTGTTTGATTTTTTAGATTTTGGACATGTTTTTGGATTTTTTGAATGATTTGGATGCAGATATGCATGTTGATATTAGTGCTCTGTTTCAGGATTTTTTTGAAAACCAAGCTAAGGATTTGATTGATCAGATTGATGGATTGATAGTTTGACTAAGTGTGTTAAGTCAAACAAAGTAATAATGCACTCATAAACTCTAGGAAGTTGTGTTATCCTAGAGTAAACTCATACACAGGAGGATAGTTTGGCTAGGTGTGTTAAGCCAAATAAGGTGATATTGGATTGGATAATTTGACTAAGTGTGTTAAGTCAAATAAGATGATAATGCACTTGTAAACTCTAGGAAGTTCTGTTATCCTAGAGTAAACTCGTACACAAGAGGGTGGTTTGACTAAGTGTGTTAAGTCAAACAAGGTGATAATTGATTGGATTCGATTGATCAAGATTGATGAAGTTTGGTTTGGAAAAAAACAGCTTTGATGATTTTGATGTGATGTTGAAGTACACATTAGATGTAACTTATATTGATTGTTTTGATTGATGTTCGACAAAAGATAAAGCTTGATAAGGAATGTCATCTTGTCAAAATATGCCATGGGCTAGGGATATGACTTGGTGCCCACAAATGCCTTGACCAATTTTATTTGATGTTCGCCAATGTTTGGATTACTTCATAATTTGGAGGATATAGATCAAGATTTATTCCCGAAGTGAGATGCAAATATCTGCCCCCAGTGTCTAGCAATGTATGGAATGCCATGGGTGGATTCTTGGATCGATATAGGCGGATAGATACAGTAAGCTTGCAAAAGGGTGTGAATCGATTATCTTGTGAAAAGATAAGGTGTTCAAATAGAGGAACGCTCATTTGGATAATGCTTCAAGGCTCATATAGCATTGAATAGGATAGAATCAATGAAAATGACCCATGTCAAGATGTTTACCATAAACAAGTGTGAAGTTTGTACGAAACTTGGTCAAGATCAAGATAAGGTATTTAGATGGTAGTAGGTTGGATAAAATGGTTCATGGATGAACGAATGATATGGATGAAATGTTGGATTTATTATAGATGTGATAAGATGCTTTCTCCTGAAATGGCACACATAGATGCTCGATTCTACACATGATGCCTATTTGCCAAGTTTTCATCATGGTGCTTGTCCAAAGCGCCACCAAAGCGATTTTCACTAAAGGACGATTTTTTTATTTTACTGTTTTCAATCCTTTTGTTTTTTTTGTATTTTTTGTATTTTTTTGTATTTTTTGAGAGATTTTAAGCTGATGTTGAATCACCTGGTGGTGCTGATGTAGATACTTCTTTCATAATGTGCCATCGATATCCTGTTTGAAGAAGTTTCTTTGCCAAGATACATGCACTTGAATGCAACTTTTGAGATTCCTGATCTGCTCTGCTGATACTGGAGTTAACTTTGTCTCTATGCGCACATCACAATAAAGTGCCTTTTGAATCCTTATGATGAAGGGTCGTTTCCAACACATGGTCAATATGAGAATTGGATATCATGTGTGGAAGTGTGGATGGGGTGTGTTTAGGGATAAAAGATGGATTGGTTGATAGTTTGGAACTTTTGACTCTCCAAACTTGGGAAGATGAGCAATGATGGGTGGATATGGAAGTGTGCATGGAATTAGGACCAACTGCTTGATACACTTTGTATGTTGCTTGAGAAGCATGTTTTCGCTTTTGTGGACATCTTTGATAAATAATTTTCCCTTTTTATTTTTCCCCATAGTTTCTTTGACTGATGGAGTTTGATAGGGATAATCTTTCTTTGTATTCTTTAGTATCCAAGTGTATTTTATTTGTCTGATATGATTCTTAGCTTCCTTTTCTTTGATAACATTCTTCATGCTTCGATTCAACTCTTTCTTTTGATGTTGGTCCCAATTTTTGGATGGGGTGATGGGTGAATGAAGATTCATGATGTGGCTGGTTGTAGCATTGGCATTGGTTTCATCATAAGGATTCTTCATGCTCCCTATGTTGATGTTTGCTTGAGACGAAGTTGCCCCCAGTTTTGTGGAAGTATTACTGATATGTTGAGATCCCTTGATTGTCGAATAACCAAGGCCTTGATGCTTAGGATTGCCAAAAATTTGTACTGGTGCCAAGATGCCATGTTCATGTAGGCCTAATCCTCTGCCTTGATAATTCATTTGTTGAAATATTTTATTTGCAACAAGATATGATTTACCTTGGAAACAAGGTGTTAATCCTTCTCTGCTCTGTGGTGGATCTTCAAAAGTGACAACTTCTTTATTGATGAGGCAGCTTTCCCTAAGAAAGGTAAGTGATCCAACTTTATAAGTGATAAGATCCTCCATATGTAGGATGAATGCCTGATTGATATCTTTAGCTTGATCTTGTGAGATATTAGATTGTAATGCTTCTTCAAGAAGTGTTGATGCTTTACTGTCCACACAAAATTCTTCCTCATGATCCATTCTTGATATGCTTTCACATGATGTTTTTGATTCACCACTTTTATAGAAGCCTTCTTCATGATCCTCCTTTGGTATGTCTTTAGATTTTTCTATACTTTGATCATGTGTACAAATGTTAAGAGTATGAGACTCTTGTTCCTTGGTAATGATTTCAAGAGTATGAGACTCTTGTTTTGAATGAAGATCATCTACGTGTCCACCCAAAGAAAGCATTTTATGGGTAGATGGAGGAGTATGCGCTATATGGATATGATCCTTATTTGCGACATCTTGTATAGATAGGAGAGTTTCCATTACCTCATTGTAGTATCTTGGATATAAAAATTCTTGATCTTGGTTTATGTCGGAATTGATTTCAACATGCTTTGGATCAAGTTCTTGACATGGGTCAATTTCAAAGGATGGATTGCTTTCAAAGGGTTTTTGGACATCATCATAAGGCATGGGAAGTGGATCAATATCCTCTTGATCTTTGAGTGGACTTGGATCAAATGGTGAGTTAAGGATTCTTTCACAGTTCACAACCGTGAGGTCGAAGGATTTCAATATGCCTTGGGAGGGACCATTGCTAGACCTTGGTGATAGTTGTTGATCATGCTTTGGAATAAGTTCTTGAGACATGTCCTCTAACTCTTTAGGTGATATAGAGACATTGTCAACACGATCATTTGTGGATGGATCTTGGTTTATGTCAATAGGATCAAATAACATCAACACTCCTTGAAATAAATCTTTGTAGGAGGGGTCTTGATCATGACTAAAAAATGGTTCTTGATGTATGTTGATTTGATCATCAGATGAGGTGGAAACATCTTCAAGGTGTTCATCAATAGATAGATCTTGATTATTGTTTTCAACAATTGTGGTGGGAGTTTGTTGCAAACTTTGTTGAGCGAGTAATTCCTGCATCTACTACTGAGCCAAAAACGCTTGTTGTTGGTCGTGTTGTTGTTGTTCCAACAAAGCTTGTTGTTGGTCATGTCACTTCTATGCCAACAAAGCTAATTGTTGGTCTAGTTTTTGTTGCACCAACAAAGCTTTTTGTTTATCTTTCTATTGTGCCAACAAAGCTTGTTGTTCAGCTTGTTGTTTAGCTTTCTATTGTGTATGGAAATCTTGCAGGGCTTGTTGGTATGCTCATAGATGAATTTCTTGTAACTGTGCATGAGTTTGAGCCTGTGCTTTTTGGGCTACTTGCACTGCTTGTGCAACTTGCTAGGCTTTTGCAACTTGTGCAGCTTTTGTAGCTTGTTGGCAGGCTATTTGTGCTTGTGCTTGCTAAGCAGCCTACTGTGCAACTTGTTGGTTTTGAAGTGTCTTTTGGCGAGCAACTTGCAACATGATAGAGAATGAATTTTCCATGTTGTGTTTTGGTGGTGGTGATGGATTGGGAATGGTTTTGATTGTTGGGGTTGCTTGAATGCTTGCCATCGGTAGTTGCGATATCAGTGGAAAAATGGGAGGATTTTTTATGATGCTTTGATTTATGAAGGGGGTGTTGTTCGGATTCAGTTGATTGACGGTCGGTAAAGGGAGAAGGCTCATGCCTTGATTGTTTGGTCGATAGATTTGTAAGTTTTGATTTTGATTTAAATCTACCAAAGGGAAAGGTGTTCCAAAATTTAGATTAGGTATGCTCACATTTGTACCATTGATGTTTGGAGGAGATAATGATCCCATGTATGGATTGTACAAATGCAAGTTTTGAAAATCAATTGGCATTGTAAGGCTTGGATATTTTGGTTGAATTGGATTACTCATGATGGAGGAATCAAGTTTATATTCCATGTTCCTCTTGTGTTTTGACCTTGTTGACCTCTAAGGGGTTTAGGACCAATGATATGGGTGTTTGAACTTTTAGGAACTTTGGATCAATGCTAGAGTTTATGACTTGGTTTGACTTGATTTTGATTGATGATAGTTTTGACTAAGTGTGTTAAGTCAAACAAAGATGATTATGCACTTGCAAACTCTAGGAATTTGTGTTATCCTAGAGTAAACTCGTACACAAGAGGATAATTTAGCTAGGTGTGTTAAGCCAAACAAGGAGATTTTGAACTTGTAAGCCCTAGGAAGTTGTGTTATCCTAGGGGTAAATTGGATCAAGAGGATTGATAATTTGACTAGGTGCATTAAGTCAAACAAGATGATGTTGATTTTTCCTAAAAGTCTAGCATAAGTGATGTTTTCAAGGTTCCAAAAGTTGTTGGTGAGATGGAATTTGATTGATGTTTGAATGGATGAAGTGTTTGACTTAATCCTAGATGACCCTATGAGGACTTACTTACAAGACCAAGGTAAGAACATGCTTTTCCCTAAGAGTAACTCAAACCAAAAGATCAATGTTTGCATGGAAACCAAATGACTTAAAAGAGACCAAGCACATGTGTGGTTCAATTGTCCATTATCTTGCTTAGATTTGGTTCTTTTTACCACAAACACTTTCTTGATTATGTTTCAAACTGAATGTCCAATGTCTTAATTTTATTTTATCCCACAAAGTGCATTATGTGGAAATCAAGGAAATCAAGGCAAAGGTTTCCTAGTGTTGACCTTGGTGAAAACAAATGATGATTAAACCTACGTACTTAGAAACCTCTAAGGATATGATCCCTAGGGAAAGCAAGAGTACTTAGATTCGTCAAGGATATTTGTTTCCTCTAAGGGGTTTGAAATTTTAAAGCTTTTTTGAATGTTTGTTTCTCAATGTTTTAGAACCAAGCAATGTGTCTCAATAACATGCACAACCCTAGGCTGAAAAGACAGTATTTGTTGGATTCCCACTTGGACGAATCTAGTTGCACATATTCTGTGTGGATGATTAGATGCTTGACCACACTGGCTCCCTTCCATGACACACACTTCTCGGGTCATCCAAGCATCAATACCCATGAATCTCCCATGGCATACTTTTTATCTCTACAACAGAACCGCATGCATAACGTGGGGTGGCTTCAAAGGACATGACCTTTTGCACCAACAAATAGATAGGATTTGGCCTTTTCTAAACAAGAGGTTTTAATTCGGGCATTCCGTTCTTGGGGGACTATCCATGTGGCGAGAGACCATTTTTTCTCTTCTCGTCGGAATAATCCTCGTGATTCTTGAACTTTCCTCAAGAATTCACACTTATATACCAGTTGGAAGTCGTTTGGCTTTAGCGTGTTCCCAGTCGGGTCGTTCCCTTGGGTGAGTACTTTTTCCCACAAGGAA
Source organism: Sequoiadendron giganteum (assembly GCA_007115665.2). Taxonomy (NCBI): domain Eukaryota; kingdom Viridiplantae; phylum Streptophyta; class Pinopsida; order Cupressales; family Cupressaceae; genus Sequoiadendron; species Sequoiadendron giganteum. The sequence goes on along the minus strand of CM021103.1, from coordinate 483,275,814 downwards.
GGCCCTCTAAGATAAATAATAGCAAGCTAGCATATCCCGTAGTTCAATCAACATTCATTGAAAAACAAAGCGAGAACACTTGCAATATACTGTGCTCACACTCGCATGTTTGGTTCAATTTTAATCCCAAAATTGAAATGTGGAAGCAATTATTTTATTCAACTTAAGATCACCAAAATAACTTTTGATTCTCAAGATCGCTGTGAAGCGCAAGAGAAACGCATACACCCTTTTAATGATATTAACTTGAATATATAATTACAAAACAAAATAGCACTTGTTCATTTTAATCCCACAAAGCAAAATGAATTCTTTTCAGAGCACCAAATTCAAGTGTGGAAGTTGCCTTGTTCAATTTTTTAAACCTTAAACCAAATCTAGTAAGTTGTTTCTAAGGCTCTTTTTAAGCCCTTTGCTTGCAACAAAAAAATTGAAAGAATTTGTAATGTTCTTTTTAGGACCCAAATGAAATTTAGTGTTCCTAAAAGCATAAGGTAAACAAATCCTTAAAAAGGGATTATAAGTTCTCCCAAAATGTTTAAAAACACTTGATACAATGAGATGATAACATCATAAAGAACTCTTGGCCTTCATTTTTCCTTCCTTCACTTTCGATCAAAAAATTTCCTTTTTAAGCAAATTTCAACAATTGTATGATTTTTCCATTTTTGGTAATTTTGCATCTATGACTTTGAGAGTCCTATTTTTTTCCAAAAAAATATAAAACTAATATGGGATGAATTTCCAACTAACATTCTAAATTTGAAATATGGACTTTGAGTTATTAATAAAAACAACTTTCAAAAAACTAGGAAAAAACTTTAAAATGTCATTTTGAGGGCCAAGATGAAAGTTCCAAGCCCTGGAAATGTGCCAAGATGGCATCCAACCTATCTAGATGTTTGCTAAACCACTTGCCACCTCATAAAGAAACCACCTATAAAATTTTAGAAAAAGCTCACATCCGAGTCAAAAGTTATGACCTTGGGAAGTTTCTGCATCACAAAAAAATATTAAAAAAAAACTAGAAATCTGCAGGTGCGGTGCAGTTTGAAATAGAAGCGGTGCTATATAGCGTCACGCGTTTGACTAGGTGTGATGCTCTATAGAAACACAGACCGCGGGTGCGGCGCTATTTGAGCATGCGACGCAGTTTGGAGAGTGGCGAAGTTTGGAAATTTGAAATTTTGCAAGTGGGAAAGCGAGTGCGACGCAGTTTGGAAGTAGTGCAGTGCAATATGGTGCCGCACCTCTGAAAGTGGTGCGATATAGCATTGCGGGACTGTGTGTGGCGCAGTTAAGAATTTTGAAAATTTGCAGGCAGGAAAGCAAGTGCGACGCAGTTTAAAAGTTTTGTGCGGTTCGGTATAGCGTCACACCTCTGAAGTGGTGCAATATAGCGTCGTGCCTCTGAAAGCGGGGCAATATAGTGTTGCAAAACTGTGTGCAGTGCAGTTTTTCTGTGTACAGAAAAAATGTTAAAAAAACACAGAAATGTTGAAAAACGTGATGAAATCCTTGAGATTTTCCCTCCTTCTAGCACCAAAATGTGAACCCCAATTTGATACCTACACAAATAAGGAAAACAAGCACAATATTAGATCATATGCAAGGTAAAACAAGGATTCCCCATGAAATCCATTTACAAATATTAAAATAGGAAAATGATGAACAAAATATGAAAGACAGTTGAAATCCTAATTTAAACAATGCAAACTCTTGATCCCATGGGGGAGTTGGTGCCAATTGATATGTTGAAATTAGTCCTTTCCCAACTCCTTTCTAAGCTTGATGATTTGATCCACTTTGTTGGTTGAATTCCTGCATAACCTAGCTAAGCAATTGATAAAACTAGATGAAATGGCTATGCTTGAAGATGGATTTGAGTATAGTAAGTTTACTCAAATTGTGGATGATAGAATGAGAGGAAGAGTCTCTCATTTATAGATTTAAAATTGGAAGAATGAATGAAATTGAGCAATGTGGGATCATTCAACATCCAATGGCCAAGTGTCACTTGTCAAGATGTGAATGGTTGAAGGTTGAACACATTTTGATCAATGTGCAAGTTTGAATTTTGAATTTGATGAAGTGACATGTTTAGGGGAGGTGAAAGAAATGAAGTTAATGTCACTTGGCTCAAGGCCAAGGACATGCAAAAGGATTGAATGCCTTGTTGGAAGTACCCATCCACTTGGACTTTTTGAATTCAAACTTGAGGGAATATTCCCTTTTTATGCCATGTGAGGGAAAATAGATGAATTAATAAATCAAAGTAATTGATTTATTGTGCAAGTTGCATTCTCTAGAGATGTGACATAGATTAGGATTAAATTAATCAAAGATTAATTAATTTAATGAAGAATTAGGAGATGTGACAATTTAGACTTAAATTTATGAATTGATTTATATCAAATTGAGAGAAAGGGTTTAATCAATTAAATAAGATGAATTATTTAATTAAAGAGGGATAAAATAAATAATTAAATAAAATTGATTTATTTAATTAACAGGAGATGATGACTTAATTAGATAAAGTTGATTTATTTAATTAAGAGATGAAGAGTGATGAATTTAATCAAATATAGATTATTCGATTAAATGACTAGCAAAGGAGATGATTCAGGATGAAATGGTGTTAGTAAATCAGGATCCAGTGTGTCGGATCGAATTGTACATTTTCCATGTCTACAGGAACATTTGCATTTTAGAAAAAATTATGTTTTTGGAAGAAAAAAAATCTATTTTGGGAAACGATGGCGGCCGACAAGGGAAGTTCCCACAGATGGTGAGGGAGGGACGTCGGCCCGCAATGGAAGCTCCCACGAATGGTGACGGAGGGACGGTGACCTGCAAAGGAATTTCCCACAGACAACGACAGAGGAACGACGACCTACAAGGGAAGTTCCCATGGATGGGGACGAAGGGATGACAGCCCACAAGGGAAGTTCCCACGGATGGCGACGAAGGGGCAGTGGCCCGCAAGGGAAGTTCCCACGGACGGTGATAGAGGGATGGTGACCCGCAAGGGAAGTTCTCACAGATGGCGACGAAGGGATGACAACCCATTAGGGAAGTTTCCACAGACGACAAGAGAGGGACGACGAACTGCAAGGGAATTTCCCATGGACGACGACAAAGGGACGACGACCTGCAAGGGAATTTCCCATGAACGGGGACAGAGGGACAGTGAACTGCAAGGGAAGTTCCCACGGATGGCGATGGAGGGATAGTGGCCCGCAAGGGAATTTCCCATGGATGGTGACAGAGGGACGGTGGTCAGCAAGTGAAGTTCCCATGGACAGTGACAAAGGGATGACAACCTGCAAGGAAATTCCCACAGATGGCGACGGAGGGATGGCGACCCACAAGGGAAGTTCCCACGAACGACGACGGAGGGATAGCAACCTACAAGGGAATTTATTCAATCTCTAAACACATCAAAAACTTGATGCATACCCCTTTAGGCATGTGAATTCATTCATTTGATGGTCCCTAGATGATGAAAACTTGAAGTTTGCAACCCTTTTTGGAAAGGTGGAGATTTGGAAGGCGGAAGTCGGAGGGTCCGTCGCCCTTTTAAAATGACAATGAGCACATGGCGGCCCACAAATGAATTCTCATGGATGGTGATGGAGGGATGACAACCTACAAGGAATTAGACAGCAGCAAAGGGGCGACATCCCGCAAGGGAATTTCTGTAACTTCTCAAAACTTAACAAAACCTTGGTAGTTCACTTAGGCATCATAAAAACATCCCAAATCCATAAGAAACTTGTACCCAAAGTCAAAATATGAAGGAAAAAGCAAAGCAAGGGAGCAGAGACCAAGTCAATAGGAGCAAGGCAAAAACAAAAGGGGGGCCCGCAAAAGCAAAAGACTTAGCGAATTTAGATAGGTGGACTTGGTCAAAGGTAAATTTAGTCATTTTAAGGCATATGATCAACCTAAGCTTGGGAATAAGGGCACACAAAATGAGGTGAGAGAAAAACAACCCATCAGGGGAAAAAATGACCCGTTAGGAGCAAAAGAAAGGGGGTCCCTTTCTTCGGCGGGGCGTGTGTGCAAAACATGCACAACAGATACCTTAACAAATATATTATTTATTACTCCTATAGAACATAAATTTAAAATCTTATTTTTATGTTTTGTATTCCACCATTCTAGCATAAGATGTGATACAATAACACCTATATAATATGTTCTTATTATATGAATAATGAAGGGAGATTCTATTGAGAACAAGGTAGAACTATGTTATGATAATAAATTATGTATGTGTATTTAAATTTGAAAATATGATTACCAAATTCAATTTAGTGTATGTGATTGTGCATTCATCAAAATAGAAAATATTGGAACACAACAATCTAATGAGAGGGGGGTGAATCAGTAGATATAAAATTTTAACCCTTAAACACTTTGTGTAGATTAATTATTTAAACCTTTAATGTGTAGATTGAGACTTAATATGCAAATACATGAACATGAACACACACAAGCATCACACAACTCAAGATTTATGTGGAAAGCCCAAGATGGGAAAAACCACAGTGAGAAATACTGCTAGGAGCTATTGTCCTAATCCAACCTAATAATCCAATATTCAGTTATAATGCTTTAAGGACACCAACCCTAAGGAGACACCAATCCCATGGTTTTAGGAGCACCCACTCCAAGGAGAACCCACTCCCTAAACTGAGAACCTACCCAGGTATTTGATGGCACCCACCAATTAGATTTACAATAAGAGATATGACAATTTGATTACAGTACTATGTTGCAACTTTCTTTGCAACTTCTCAAACCTCTGTTACTATCTCTACAACTCCCTTCTCTGCACACCTCTCTCTCTCTCTCTCTCTCTCTCTCTCTCTCTCTCTCTCTCTCTCTCTCTCTCTCTCTCTCTTCTATTCCACACTTGGTCAAAAATTGATCTTTTGTTTTGTATCTTTTTAACCAACCTGTGGAGATTTCCTTGAGATTCTCACATGCATTTTGTATCTTTTTTACCTAGTATCTCTTTCATCACACAACCTCTGCATCAATCCACATCCACATTAAATTTGGATACAAATAATTTGCTAAGAATAGTGGTATGCAAAACCCTACGATCAAATATGCATTTAATTTATTCCTTTGTTCATCCGATTTGATCCCAATCCTTGTTGTCTTAGCAATATGTGCCACCACCCTATAAACCAAATCTTCAATTATATTGGTTGTTGGTGTAGTTAGACCAATTAATTCCATTCATTGTGTCAGCAACCAAGTGAAACCCTCATTCACATAGACTTAGCCATTGTAATCTTCATCTTTGAACCTAGATCGTCAACCTGCAGACTTCATGCCATGATCCAACAATTCTCTATTAACCTTGGAAAATTTAAGACACATTAGTTAGATTGTTTACTTTAAACTTACGTCATTGATCTTCTTTGTGCGTCACAACCCTAGGTGTTCACTATTAGATCTTCGCCTTTTGATCTCCATTGTTGATCTTCTTTATACATCGTTGTCCATGGTTGGGGTCCACCAAGACATGCATCCACATCATTGCTGCACAATTCACAAGAATGATGTGAATTGGTCTATCGTTCAACCACTAGGCACCACCTGTCTACACGTCACCATCCACATTTATCGCCTTCCTACTAGGTCCCACCTTCACAGTGTCGAAGGGACTCGAAAGCCACTCACTCCAATATGTAGAAATCTCTTCTATGAAGTTCCATCAAAATATCGAGGGGACTAGTTATTTGTCTCATTGATATGTATATGTCACCTCAATGAAGTGGTCTTACCATCCAATCATCACCAGCTCAATCACAATCATTGATTAGGTTCATCGTTGATAGCCTCGGTCAATGTGAATTCTCCTCCTCCATCTAACTTTAAGCACTTGATTCTCATACCAATTTCCTTCTCAAAAAGATTCTTGAATATCTTAAACTTCTCAAATGCCTCATCCTTCTCCTTCAGAAAGGTTATCCATGCCATTCTAGTATGATAATCAATTAGTAGTGTAGACACCAAAAATTGGTCCAGGCCTGCGAATACCACTTTCGACATAATTTTCTAATGTCCATGGTCATGATTAAATAATGTTTATTATTTAATTACCTTTCTAAAACATCTTTCCTCTATTAATTAAATAAACCTTTTTAATTAATTCATTAATTCATAATGACCTTTATTCAATTTGATTAATTAAATAAATCATATTTATTTAATTATGTCGCTAACTAATTAATTCTCCTTCTTAATTAAATAATTATTATTTAATTACCTCTTTGTCATATTTCAACTATAATTAAATATTTATTATTTAATTATTCAATTAATCCTTTTTAATAGTCAATTAAATAAATTACATTATTTATTTAATTAATTCATTTCAATTTCGAATGTTGAATTAAATTAACATTTAATTCATAATTAATTTTTTATGTCACATTCTTCTGTCGTTCATTTGACTAATCATTCACTCACCTCCTGACTCAAGATCTATTTTAATCCGCCAGTTATCTCTAGATTCGATATTTGATCGTCTCTGTGAGAGGACTCTCTGTCACAACCAGTCAGTTAACTAGTTATAACTCATATGCATGAATGTGTTTATTAATTAAATATCTTTATTTAATTAATTAATTCATGTGTGCATTCGAACTCTTTATTCTTCAAGTTCTAACTTTGTCTTTTTCATTCAAAGTCTATTTCTTCTATTTTCGAAGACTCTTAACTAAAGATTAATTTGTTTATTTAATCTTGAACTCTTATTCCTTCTATTTTCGAACAGTCTTGGCACAAGATTAAGTTATCGTTCTAATTTAATCTTTATCCTGTAGACTTTTCTAACTCACGTTCGAATTGACATGGAACTCACATCACATGACATTTATCAATCTCGTTCGTCGATCAATCTTTTTAATTTGAGCCGATCGTTCGAAAACCCAAAATCTATAAAATGACCTATCATTATCATTATTCCTCCTCCCAAAAAATCAATACTTTTGAGAAGAAACTTAATCTTCGATATTTTTCTTAGACATTCAACAAGGTTATGCTTGCATCAACACAGACAATCTGAGGGCAAGAATACTGATACAGAAAAATGGAGAAGGAAAATTGAGATAATTCAAAGAAGTGAATGCATATTCGGTGAGATATTTTCAGTTATTTTTTTATTGTTGGGTGAACCCACATAAGTGGTGAACACTTTCGTGGAGGAAGGGAAAAGTCATTTTTTCCCTCTACACAAAGTGAAGGGGTTCGACCGAACCAAAGTGTTCGCCTGAACCATTATATTGGTTTGGTCGAACCACTGGGTTCGATCGAACCCTATGTTCGCTCTAACCCCATTGACATATGAGCGAAAATATTAAAATAACAAGGGTTCGGTCGAACCCCCTTAATAGAGATTTAAAAAAAAAACCCTGTCATTTTCACCAACAGAGTTCGACGAATAGTGACAGAGGTGGCCAACGAACAGTGATAGAGGCGGCTGGCGAACAAGGTAGTGCATGCAAAGAACCAGCAAAGAAGCACTTGCACAAACATGGCCCACAAACACCTTCACCTTCGAGCAACCTCCATAACCCTCCAACACATCCTCTTAGGTTGGTTGCACTGTTCCATAGCTCATTTTGGTGCAAAATTTGTGGCATGAATTTCATTTGTTTGAAAGTTTTTAAAGCATTTTCAACAAATCCATTCACATAGTTAAACGATTTACTGTTGAATTTAAATGCTTTGATGGGTATCCATACCCTATTCAAAAACCCCCATTTTTTCTTAAATGCTTTGATGGGTATCCATACCTTGTTCCAAAACCCCCATTGTTTCCATCATCATCTAATCACCATGTCTTAACCATAATTTTTGATATACCAAAGTTGGTTTCTAATCTAACTTTCTTGTTATACTATATTTTTAATAATTTGAATAATTGATTCCATGTTTTTAATTTGTTTTTGATAATTGAAAATAATTTTGTTTTGATTATTTTGAATAATTGTATTTGATTGGTATATAATTCAACATAACACCAAGAAAATAATCAAAGACTCAAATATCAAAAGAGTATGAAGTTGAGAATTCAAAGAAAATATAATAAATGATACAACTTCATGAAACTAAGAAATTGAACTCCATAGATGAAGATATATCATCTTTTCCAATTTAATTAGATCATGAAACATTTATTCAAGGTATGGATTTAAGAAGAATTTGGAGAAAAAAGGGAAAATGTAAAACTTCATGTAGTTAAGAAATTGAATCACAATACTATAACTCCACTCAAATTGAAATATTTATGTACATATAACATTCATTAATCCAACCAAAAATACAAAGGAATATAGAAAGACCTTGAAACTTGGTATTATTTTAAACTAGTGATGATCATGCACTTATTCTAGAGAGTTGTGCAAGGTTAATTTTAGATTATTTATGGAAGTAGTAGCAGCATCATATTTGGTTGGCATATTACATATAGTCAAATAATTGTGCATCAAAAGTTTAAAATTCACATATATTTTATTGGCTAATTAGGATGCATAAAAAGAGTGGTGTTCAATATATATGGAACTTATTAGGATGCATGAGAATTTAGATGAAATATACTTTAGATCTAGTGCAAAGTTGATAGATGAAACACCAATTATACAATAGTGTTTAACTCTATAATTGGTCTAGGTAATGAAGTAAAGTCTATTTCATAATTTTTTTGATTGGTTGAAAAATATATCATATAAATATGAATATGTTTTCACATTGAAAAAAGTGATTTACATATATCACTTTGATTGATCCAAAAAAATATTTCACTTACTTCACATATCATTTTGATAGATCATGTGTGTTTTGGATCATGTGTTACACCTATGTATATTGGCCTCTTTGCATATTTTTCTAATCAAGAAGGGCCTCATACAATCCAAAAATAACAATATTTTTTTGTAACTTTGAGCTAAGCCTATAATTGGTGATCTTCTAAAAGAGAAAAATTAATTAGAATTTAGGGTTTTCCTTCAATACCCACAACTTTAATGATATGTTGGCACAATCTTATCCCCTCAAATAAGACATCTAACTCAACCTCATTATGTGTGGATGGGTGGAGTATCTTAGACACGACTCAAAGGATATTACCTTTGTCATTTTTTATTATAGAAGCAACCCAAATTGGAGTTCAATTACCTTTGCAAGCCCCATCCACATTTATATATTATCTTCCAAAATGAGGTTCCAACCATTTGATTTCCATCATACCCACCTTACTCAAGCAATAGGAGAAACCCAATAGGAGACTGAAACCTAACTAGTTATTTTTCATCCTATTGTCCTAGCTAGTGAACTCAATTGCTCTATGTGAAACCATTCTAAATTTGGTTGAAATATTCTCATAAATGATGATTTCAATTTTATTTTGTAAAGAATTAAATGGGATGTCCCTATCAATAAATATTCATCAATTTATTTTTTTCCATAAATTCTAACTCATCTTAAATGGGCTAGCCTTCCATATTTTATCCCAAGTGGAATTAAATGATAAGCATAAATTCTCAATTGATAAATAGAGATAAGAGATATTGTGAGAGGGAATTAGACCATCCTAACTTACAACAATGCTAATTCTATAACTTAGAAGAATATGAATAGTTGAGTAATAGGTGATTGGAAGATTATTTAGTAGACATGCATAGTAGAAACCTTAGAGATAGATATGTAAAGACAAATGTGTGACTTGTCTATATCCTATAAGTATTCTCATGTGAAATTTCATCTAAGGAAAATGCACTAGCTTTTGGGAGGCATGATTTCCCCAACACAATCTAGAAAGCCAACCTAAGGAATTTAATATTAAATATTCCATTTGATAACCTGATTTGATTGAATAGTAATGCAATAGTGCCCATAAGAAAACCACAAACAAAGTGGATGGGACACACCAATCAAATAACCATAAAATCACATGAACAAATTCCATATGCAATTCCAATGGACAAAGAAGGAAAAGAGAATTAAACAAGGAAGGTATACAATCCTTTTTTGTATTCAAGCATAAGCAAGATCTTCTCACAACCTTATCAATCAAATATAGCTTGACCAAAATTTTAAACATCAAATATTGATAATACAAGAATACCATTTATTTATCAAGACCTCAATAGCACAATTTTAATTTGCAAACATATTTCATAGATATTTTGGTAACATCATTACCAAATTTTAAAATTTTCAAGAAACACACTTTTTAAAAATTAAATATAAAAAATATAATATCTCCTCAAAATGTTGATTTAATAGATGTTTTTAAATTGTACCCAAATTATATTGAAAGTATCCATGATGAAAGATAAATTATTTAACCTCTTGATCACAATCCTCATATACAATATATTTAAATTCTCCAAAACACCTACATTTAAATATTAAAAAACGTTAAGCAAAATAAAATTGACATCAACTAAAACTTAACATTTATTACAAAAAATATATCGGAAGATTAAGAATCACTACTTAAAATTATATAAACTATATTAGATGCCACCTTAAGAACTATATCATATGTCTCCACAAAGAAATAAAATTAGCAGTGCTTCTCATGTGACCAACTCACATCTAGAATCTTCACCTCCACTCTTCAAATTGTATTTTACTATCTCATATCTTTTTTTCTCAAACATTTTATTTCCCAGATCATTTTTCTTCCATCATGGGTACATGATATAAACTTTGATAACCCACCGCATTGTAAATGCTTCTCATTTAAACACATTTTTACAAAAACTACAATCATTGTATCTAACACATTAAAATAAATCTAATAAGTCCTTGGATAAATTTGGTATTTTAATTGTACCACACTCTTGTAAAATTTGGTTAGTATACAAAGTATAATTAATATTACATAAGAGTTCATGATAGATAAAAACTACATGTCGTATTTATAATATGTATTATAAATTTTAAGAGGCATATAATAAAAAGGCTTACAAGATTCAAATTCCCTTTGTGATATTTTTAAATGAATATATTTTTCAAGAAATTTTACACAATTTTGTTTGGCTACATTCCAATTAATGTTTAATATGTGTTGTGTGGTCTTGATCACCAGTTTTTTTATTTTAAAACATCCTTTACATTGAGTGATACTCTAGATTTAAAGTGCCAAAATCAATCAATTTCATCATTTGTGTTATTAATTAGCTTTTTATGAACTCATGGAATCCTACCATTAAAATCTCAAGTACCATTTTCAATAGGACTATCTAGTCTTGATCTTATTGCTAGTGCTTTTCACAATATTTTACAATTTATGCTTAAGTGAAGATGAGTTTGCCTCATTAATCAAACCTTTCTTAATTTATTTCTTACTATTGAGGTTTGTATTACTCTACAAGTAGCTCTTTTATCTTTCTACTTACTAGTAATCCTAATAGAATTGAGAGAATTAAAAAATGTTTTAATAATAATTTTATTTTAATTAGAAATTTTGATTGCCTAAATATTTAATTTATTTTGTAAAGGTCTTATTTTTTACAACTTTAGTAATTTTACAAAAGTATTCATTTAAAAAATTTGGAGCTCAAAATTGAATGGTTCATGATTATCTCTTTAATTTAAGACTTTATCTTATGTTCTCATCAATTTTAAGTAACCATTTTTGGGTTCCAGAATTATTACAATTTTATCAAGCTTATTAGAAAATTTTGAATATGGGATATCATTCTTATTCCAAAAGGTCCTCTCTTTTCTTAAGTAACTTGGAGATACAATGACTTTCATTTTTTTTATGTGTGTTATCAATTTTATTAATATTATCAACAATTGGATCATGGAGTATAATATTAATATCATGGGGTTCATTTCTATATTATTCAAAAATATTTCTAAATTTGAATTCTTATTTTTCTATGATGTTACTCTTTTCAATTGTGTTTCATAACATTTTGCAACATTTTCCCTTTCAATTTCAACATTTTTATTTTTATTATGGCTAAATAGTTTATATAATATTAAATAATTGTCCTATGTGGTATATAATTTTTTTACTTGTGAAATTCATCCATGTTAAAATCCTTTTGATTTTATGTGGAATGGGAGCCAAATCAAAATTATTCCAAGTCCACTATAAGCCACTTGGATAATCCACATGGTTCAAATAATTAAGCATATAACCACCCTAGATATCTTCCATGATATATTTACATTCATATAATTCTAAATAGGTAATTAATCATTTGTTTCCATTTTGATAAGACTTTAGTTCATGAGCTATCAAGACCTTTGGGAAGACATATAGTGTCCCATTTAATAAGAGGAATACACTTACTTTCATTTGAACAACCCCATAATAATTTCTTTATTGTTTTATCTAAATCTTGAGAGATCTTCAAGAGGATCAATAAACATGACATCATATAGATTAGAATGTATTAGATCATAGCTGTAAGCATTAAGATTCTTCCATCCAATTTCAAATGATTATATTTTCATGAAGTAGATTTTTTTTGGGAGGCACTAATGTTGTCCTTCCATAGTTTAGAAATCATGTTTACAAGCTTATCATTTGTCTCATTTTCTTCTCTTATTTGTGCCTTCAATAATGACTAAATTGATTTTACATGACCACCAATGTTAAGTAATGATGTTTTCCCTTTATTACTAGTTGTAGGAAATAAATATTAGATGCAACCTTTATCAATGTTTTTTAAACTGTCTTTAATGACACATTTTGTACTAGAGTGCACACGCACACTTGTAAATTTAAATTTTAGAATTGTTTTAGATTATGTTTTTTGTGCAATCTAGTAATGTGAATGTTTTGATTATTAAAAACTATGATAGATGTTGAACATGTTTTTTGTTAATGGTATGGAAATATTATTGATGAGTAGATGAATTATTAGAACTGTTTTAGATTTCTATTCCTTATATCTAGATATAATATTTAAACTAAGGTCTCATTGCTCCTTTAGGTACACATACATACATACATAACATGGATAATGCAGATGTTCCACCTCCGGAATCTTTGTTTGCAAATACCACTAATGAAATTAATAAATGGAAACTCATTAGCGCAAAGTGCAAACCCAGGGATATATTCTAAACCATGCATGTCAATATTGCATAGTCTTGAAAAACTAAGAGATGAACTTGAGAGGACTAGTGCATTTTCTCTAGATAGAGTAGCTGTTATTCTTTCCCGCATGTGGGAAGAAGTACATGGTGAGGTTCCCCTTACAGAAATATAGGATAGTGTGACCAAAGAAATGATAAAAACCAATTGTTTTCCATTTTATCAAAGTGCACGTAAGGTTAGGGGATACCAGGTCACTAGATGTGTCTATCATGGTATGGCCTCATTGATCTACCCATGATTTCTCGTAGCACATGGTCAATACCCAAAAAATGACCAGATTCCATTATATTTTGTTTAGCAGTTGTATGTTGAGGTCCATTTGGCCCTCAAAGTCAACCACCTAGACATTCCACCATATGTTGGTCAGGGGCATGGTAGGATTGCTGACAGACCCACTTATTGTCGAGCAAATAGACTGACCCCAATGTTTAGGGTATTGGTTGGTGAGAGTTCTCCTACTCTCACCCCATCTCTTGCCCCCATAGCAGATGAGGTTGTCATTGCTTCCCAAAAGGAAGCAATTGATACTGTAGGTGACATTGTAGCTGCCACCACTAGGATATATGTTGATCGTGTAGGTCAGTATTTGATGTCTAGACGTCCCCAGCCCACGCCATCTTCAGCACAGTGGACCACCATGGATCCTTTCATAATAGCAGGCATCCCTACTCCCACAGAGCTTGAGGCACTTACATGAGATATGGCACGTAAGACTCTACATTGTTTGGCTGAGGAAATCTTGGAGGCATATGCCTTCATTGCATCAGACTATGGGATCAGTATAGAGCATGTTAGAGATCATTTGGCATGTGGAGGTCATTCACTTCTAGGATCCCATCACTCTCAACCTAGCACTAGTGCACGTTAGGATCCACCATCTGATCATTCGATAGTTGCACAAACTATAGGTTTTACTGAGATGTTGGTTGGTGCCAGTTCGTTATTGTCGATGCCATCTCACCTACATAGTCCTCTCCACTCATCATTGTTGGCACGACATGAGATAGATCAGATGGATGCATATATTGGTTCGTTGCTTGATCGTATAGTTGATATGGTGGAGGTGGCTGTTTTAGAGGACTCGGGTCATCCGATATCAAATGATGTGCATGTATGTGTGCATGTGCATGTTTCAATTCCTTTATAATTATTTTTAAATTTTAGTTTTAATAACTAGATATTCATGTACTGATATATATGAATTTATATATTTGTAGGTGGGCATACCTAATGTCACTCCTAGCCTTATTCTAGATCGTGCACATCGACATGACTCTGTGGATGAATCTGATGCTAGTGGACATGTGAGTTTTAAATTTTTATATATACATGTGTATATGTACATGAATATGTATGCATAGATCTAGATACATATTTAATATAAATTATATGTATTTAACACATTTTGTACACCATTTTATTTGCAAGGCTCAGCACATCCATCAGAGCAGGACCGTTCTCATTCAGATGGTCATTCGACTAGGAGTCGACATTCGTATTAGGCCCTGCATTAGATTTATGATCGTTACTACATTTATTTTCTTATATGATGATCTTTCTAGTATTTGACATTTCCTATATATGATGATTTTTAGTATTCGACATTTCCTTATATGATGATCTTTAGTATTCCACATTTGATGATCTCTAACTTACATTTGCTTTTATGATATACATACATTTGGCACTTTGTGTATAACATGTTATATGTTTATACATTGATCAATATTGAAATGTTTATATGATATATGTATACATTTGCTTATATTCAATATACATACATTTGCTTATTTGATGATCTCTTACAACTTACATTTCCTTATATGATATATACATTTGATCTCTCTAGAGTAGAATTTTAGAAAATGAATGCCACTTTATAATTAAGTTCATTCACATGTTGATCACAATAAATATTTTGCGCACGCATACCTTGGATATATATGATCTTGAATGTTTTCCTTCTATGTATATTTTTTCATAAGATGGACCTCTATAAGCACTTGCAACTATTTATAGATCTAACTAGGAAAACCTTAGTGATAGAATATTACCTCTCAAAAAATGGTTGCATTCATAGGATATAAGAAATTGCTAGAAAAGAGAAACAGTAGTACATGGGGATTAAATATATTCTCAACATGTAGGCATATAATATTTTAAGACTATAATCATTTAATCATATAAAAATAGAACCATATACTCATATAAGCATTAAATTAGAACTTTTGGCATTAAAGAAAAATCTAAAATCCTATCTAACTCAAGAAAACCTTTTATTGAGCATTGTATGATTGTGCTCAAGATAACAATGATATTCATGTTCTCATTATACTAGCATAATATTACCATTCTTTGGATGATAAAATTAATAACATGATTTTATATTAATGATCAATGTTGAAGAGAATATGTTGAGGATGCATTTATAGATTTTTGAAAGGATGAATGGATGATCTAGACTTGATATCGAATCTTGAGTAACTCCTTTAATTTTGGAATTAATGAAGAGAAGTGGAAATCATGGAGAAGTTAAGACTTATTTAAAATTTTAATTAATGATTATTGAGTTAAGTGAATTGGTGAGTGAGTGAACAAGATTGATTGTGAGTTAGGAAGAGTCAAATATTTTCATAAAATAGTTAACTAAGTGTATGAAAGAGTTAGTTGATTCCATGGATCAGTTGATTGATTGCATGAGGAAGTGAATTGAATAGATCAATGAGTGGAATAATTCAAGATTAATGAGTTAATTAATCTTGATTTATTAGTTAACTAAATGAGATGGAACTAGAAATTTTAATTCTTTATTTAAACGGATAATGTGTGCATTTGAGGTGGAGTTTGATAAAATAATTAATTATTTGATGGATAAGAGATGGACAATATGAATTTAATATATTTATTAAATGTGTGAAAATAATTAACTTTAAATAAATAATAGGAATTAATTCACTAAATTGTAATAAAGTATTAATGGACGATAATGAATAATAATGGATCTTAATTATGGTACATATGATAAAAATAATAGTGGTTTGACAAAATTATTTTAGTGTCTTACAAGATGATGTTCAAAATAACATTGTTTCAAAAAAAAGAACTTAAGAAGAACGAATTATAAGAGATGAAAAAAATAATGATATGCCTCAATTAGGTGGAGGAATAAGAAAATATTAGGTAGTTGATGATGATTGGACTCAAGAGATTATTTGTGTAAAAAATACACAAGTTAGCTCTCAAAATAAGAATTATGAGGAAAATTTCATATGAAATATAGAAGATGATGGAAGAAAAGAAGAGGAGGAATGTAGAAAAGGATTTAAGAAAAGTAAAATTAGGTGAAAAATGTGATTGATTGTTTTTGAATACTTAGTTATGTTGACATGTGAAGATCAAATTTATCTTAATATAGCAGTAGATTTTATGCACCAAATTATGTAGGATTGAGGTTAAAATGTATCCAATGCATGTAATAACTTATAATAAAATAATAAACAAGAGGAATCCCTAGTATTCAATAAGATATTTGATTTTCTTAGTGGGTCTAAGATGGGACAACCAATAGACACAAAGAGAATTTCCCATCACATCTCAAGGTCTTTGATGTAGGTGGATACTATGAGAGAATGAATTTGAGATCAATATTCCGTAATTTATTACATATAATTCTTTCACACACACTATGGGTTTTGACTTAACATGAAGTACACCATACTGGACACTTTTGGGATTTTTTGTTTGGTACAACATTCTACAAGACACAAATTTTAATATGTTAAGTTTATTTTTCTACAACAAAAAAGAAGATTGAGACAACATTCACTTTATATGTATAGAAGACATGGACTAATGAATCAATGATTTTTCTTGGATGTATAGGAGAAGAAAAATCTTGACATGTGGTCATAACATCTCCTTGTGTGCCAATTGTCTTTTTTGTTAAGATGCTAGATTTGGGGGATCATTGAAACTAACACTAAATTTTCTTCTACTCCCACCATCACTCTTCCAATGAATTTTTTTATGACAAGGTTTGCACATTATGTACATAACAAGTACTTGAATTCCATGGAACAAATATATAATTGGAAATATCTACTCAATTTAAGGTTCTCAATGTATTTCAACCCCTAATTTGTGTCCAACCAAATTTAAAACACTTGTCATCAACATATATTATAAGTAACTAAAGCAATCCAGAGTTCAAACAAGTTACTATAAGTTCTCATCTTGAACATGTATGTACATGTACAAGTGAACTTGAAAATCATGGATGTAATCTAACTCAAACATTATGGTTCAACCCGCTCTTGAATAACATGTAATTTTTTTGATGATCATCACTATCTAGTCTCCATTTTTTTCGTCCACATGCATGTGGAACTGCATGAAGATGTAGGGCATTAGCAATTATAAGGTGACTATATTGATATACCTTGTTATCAACTTGATAGTCCACAAAATGAATCCCATGTTGAACAACTTTGACTTGTTTTAGATATATCCCTTGCACAACAACAGAACCTGCGCGGTAAACATGAACCTGAGGTAATACATGTGCATGTGTACAACATTTGCGTGCTCAAGGTTTGTACAATATATATTTAATTTTTTTAAGGTAATGTACACATGTACACAATGTATATATATAACTTTAAATTCAAACTCACCTATGGGAAATAACATTCCATCGTTTGTTTCAAGTCGTGTTAGCTTATTCCTCTCTTTTGTGCAACGTAGTAAATAATAGCTAACATCTTCTATGTTTCCAGGCTCTGCTATAACTGCAAAAACATCTCTTGTACACTAAATTTACACAATAAAATTCTAAAAAAAATAGAATTGTCTCTATACAAGTTAAAGATCATTAAATTTATATAATATTTAAATTATTGAAAACTTACACATGTACCTTTTCTAACCAATCCTGAAATATGGTCATAATCAATTGAAATCAAAGGAATGTCTTGAAATATTTCATCCTCATTTTCATCGTATGTGTCTGAAAAAAATAGTGGCACCATATCCCATTTACTAACATATTCAATTTCTTCATTGTTGCATGCATGAGAGTTTCCTGCAATGCACTCAGTGCAGAAACAAGAGTAATCCCTCATGTATAATGTCCATCCAAGGTGACTATCTGAACTCATAACACAATGCAAAGATCTTGTTTTTTCTACCCTCTTGCATCCATGCATCGATCTTCTATCCACAACTAGATAAATGTAATTGCAACAAACTTATGTGAACTTGAACATGTGTGTATATATATATATATATGTGTGTGTGTAAATTTTAAATTTAAATAAATTTAATTTTTTTAAATGTAATTTATACATACCCAATATCTCCCAAAACACTCTATGTGGAATTTTTCGGTTTGTTCTTGAAGATGTTCTGACCTCATTTGATGCAAAGTTTTTCTTTCACCATTCAACAACATCATGTGCATCGTCTATATGATCTTCTGAATATTCTTTCTTAAAGCACATTTGATGCAAGCTCTTGCACCATCATGCTCACCCTTTCCATGCCCACTCTCAAAGAAACTCCAAACATGTGGTATGTTGTAAATTTTATGATATCTAGAAAGTGCATAAGACCACACAAAATGTTTTTCAAATTTTACACCCCTGCTTCTCAAATTCTCAAAAAAATATTTTGTAAAACAATGTTGTACAAAAAGTGTGTCATGCTCTTTATCATCACTAATATAAAAGTGATATTCTTTCTTGATGGCTCGTTCTTCATCTGTACTCTCAACACCATCCAATTCCAATTGTGCATGTCGATAACACACATGAACCATAATAGTGACCTGCTTTGAAAAGTAATATATTGATTGAATCTCTTTTTGATGTACAAAAGAGTAATTTTCTACAAATTCAACTACTGATAGAACTGTTCCAAGTGGGAAAGTATCTCTTAATGTTTGAAATTGATGTGCTTGCCACTTAGCATAAAATGAATGTTGTATGTATGGTTGTATCAATTTTTGAAAATATTCCATAAATTTTCCAATAGGTATCTCCTCTTCTACATAGTTTAACCTTGTGGATTCTTTCCCACAATTTGTTTGAAACTTTACATACTTGTAAATTTTGCAATTTACTGTCTTTGTTAGGTCAGCATTTTCATTTGTTGAAGGAAAGTTAGCCAAATTTCCACATGTTTCACAGAGTCCTTTTATGCATTTTATTTTAAGTCCATTTTCACGATCACATAATAGATCTTTTATGAACAAACATACCTATTTAGAAGGCGCCTTTTGAAAACCATATCTTTCTTCTCTCATCTTTCAAAACACCTGATAGTAGAGATCAAATTCAATGTGATAACGACAACAACAAGTTTCAAAAAACTTGTTTATGTTCACATAGTATGGCTTTAACTTTTCAAACATTGTTTGCCCAATCTTTATATGAGGATACATATTACAAAAGTTCATATACATCTCAAGTTGTGTTATGTCTAGCCAATGTTTAATATGTTCTTCATAACTACCAGGTCTAATTATGTGCCTCATAACATCTCTAGTATTTGATGACGGGAGGCTCTGATCATTCCAAAAACTTGAGATCGAGTTCCTAACAGCATCTTCAATCCTGTCAAAATAGGGGGCTCTACACATAATTACCCAATTACCTTCAGAATTATCATCTAAAACCTTTCTCTTTTTCTCATATTTTATTAGTGTGGTTCTACTATAACCAAATTCAGTGGAAAGTGTTGACATTTTTATTTTTCTGGATATTTCTTTATTTAAAACAGATGTCAAAATCACCTTCCTTGCAATGGTTCTATCCACTGATCGAGATCCTTTCCCAATGGAATCTAAACCTTTTTTCACATTTTCAACAAAATCTTTTTGCAGTCTCATGTGTTTCCTCTTATTCGATGTAGAATGTACACCCAACAATTGTAATGACTCTTTTAGCTCATCATGAAGAAGTAAACGTGATAACAATTGGGTTTTTTCAAGTGTTTCAAGATGATTGAAATGATCATGGATTATTCTATTTACAGATTTAGTCATTGACCTCTTGTATTTTTAGGTTGGTCGGCATAACATTTCAATTTCTCCATATCCATTTCAAGTAAATGATCTAAATTTCTATAAGAAATTTGTTTCCCCACTGTTTCAGCTACTTTTATATGCTCATCCATTGGTGTAGAAGGAAGTGATCCCGACCCCTCTCCAACATGCATTGTTTGAACTCGGGCCTCCTCCCTATCTTCAAGGTCCATGTGTTCTTCAACTGATTCATTTGGTCCAATATCTAGATTGGGCTCGACTTCTTCTTGAGAACTTCCTGCTTGTTGAGCCATTTGTACATGTCAAAAAATATTGTGCAAATAAAGTGAGAGATGATGATATATAAGTGGAGTTGAACATATGAAATCAAATATTTTTGAACTTAAGAATTCCATGGAAAAAATGCATTTGAAAAGGATATGATTCAAATATGGGATATATGAAAATGTTATGATATATTAAAAAGGTATGATATTATGTGATAAGTTAAGAATGCAAGAGGTCAAATGCAACTCTAGGTCCAAATTTGGTTATGATGCAAGGATTGACTTGTGTTATGATGGATAAACACAAGGGACCAATGATCAAGAGAGGGTATGCAAGAGATGATGGACTCCAAAAGGATTTCCCTAGACAAGCAAGGATAATGGTATTTTCCCTAACTTGAAATTTCATGATAAACCTTAAGTGATATGGGCGATAGATAAAAAATGGATTGGTTTTGAGACCTATGAAGAGTAGTGGAACTTGTGCAAGAGCTAAGGGTTCTATTTGATCAATGATGAATATTCAAAGGACTAAATTTATGGAATTTATGCAACCTGGAACTTAGGCATGATATGATCTTGATATATGCAAGGGGTTGTACATGCAAGAACTAGGTGAAATGATATGTATGTATACAAGGACTATGTGATATGTTCTATGTATGCAATAGTAGGA
Organism: Sequoiadendron giganteum; assembly: GCA_007115665.2. Classification (NCBI taxonomy): domain Eukaryota; kingdom Viridiplantae; phylum Streptophyta; class Pinopsida; order Cupressales; family Cupressaceae; genus Sequoiadendron; species Sequoiadendron giganteum. The sequence goes on along the minus strand of CM021103.1, from coordinate 483,254,677 downwards.
ATATGTAAGGACTAGGATGCAATGAAAAGGATATGATTCTAAGATGGGATATATGAAAATGGTATGATATGTGATGTGATAAGTTAAGAATGCAAGAGGTCAAATGTAACTCTACGTCCAAATTTGGTTATGATGCAAGGCTTGACTTGTGTTATGATGCAAGGCTTGACTTGTGTTATGATGGATAAACACAAGGGACCAATGATCAAGAGAGGGTATGCAGGAGATGATGGACTCCAAAAGGATTTCCCTAGACAAGCAAGGATAATGGTATTTTCCCTAACTTGAAAGTCCATGATAAACCTTAAGTGATGTGGGCGATAGATAAAAAATGGATTGGTTTTGAGACCTATGAAGAGTAGTGGAACTTGTGAAAAAGCTAAGGGTTCTATTTGATCAATGATGAATATGCAAAGGACTAAATTCATGGAATGTATGCAACTTGGAACTTAGGCATGATATGATCTTGATATATGCAAGGGGTTGTACATGCAAGAACTAGGTGAAATGATATACATGTATACAAGGACTATGTGATATGATCTATGTATGCAAGAGTAGGTATATGTAAGGACTAGGCTGCAATGAAAAGGATATGATTCTAAGATGGGATATATGAAAATGGTATGATATGATGTGATAAGTCAAGAATGCAAGAGGTCAAATGCAACTCTAGGTCCAAATTTGGTTATGATGCAAGGCTTGACTTGTGTTATGATGGATAAACACAAGGGAACAATGATCAAGAGAGGGTATGCAAGAGATGATGGACTCCAAAAGGATTTCCCTAGACAAGCAAGGATAATGGTATTTTCCCTAACTTGAAAGTCCATGATAAACCTTAAGTGATGTGGGCGATAGATAAAAAACTGGATTGGTTTTGAGACCTATGAAGAGTAGTGGAACTTGTGCAAGAGCTAAGGGTTCTATTTGATCAATGATGAATATGAAAAGGACTAAATTTATGGAATGTATGCAACTTGGAACTTAGGCATGATATGATCTTGATATATGCAAGGGGTTGTACATGCAAGAACTAGGTGAAATGATATATATGTATACAAGGACTATGTGATATGATCTATGTATGCAAGAGTAGGAATATGTAAGGACTAGGATGCAATAAAAAGGATATGATTCTAAGATGGGATATATGAAAATGGTATGATATGATGTGATAATTTAAGAATGCAAGAGGTAAAATGCAACTCTAGGTCCAAATTTGGTTATGATGCAAGGCTTGACTTGTGTTATGATGGATAAACACAAGGTACCAATGATCAAGAGAGGGTATGCAGGAGATGATGGACTCCAAAAGGATTTCCCTAGACAAGCAAGGATAATGGTATTTTCCCTAACTTGAAATTCCATGATAAACCTTAAGTGATGTGGGCAATAGATAAAAAATGGATTGGTTTTGAGACCTATAAAGAGTAGTGGAACTTGTGCAAGAGCTAAGGGTTCTATTTGATCAATGATGAATATGTAAAGGACTAAATTCATGGAATGTATGCAACTTGGAACTTAGGCACGATATGATCTTGATATATGCAAGGGCTTGTACATGCAAGAACTAAGTGAAATGATATATATGTATACAAGGACTGTGTGATATGATCCATGTATGCAAGAGTAGGAATATGTAAGGACTAGGATGCAATGAAAAGGATATGATTCTAAGATGGGATATATGAAAATGGTATGATATGATGTGATAAGTTAAGAATGCAAGAGGTCAAATGCAACTCTAGGTCCAAATTTGGCTATGATACAAGGATATGACATGGATGGAGGACTAGGATATGACGTGGATGGACGATTAGGATATGACATGATTGGAGGACTGGGATATGACATGAATGAAGGACTAGGATATGATGTGGATGGTTGGTTTCCCTTGTCAAGGTTAGGGTGGGTATGACTAATGGAAGGTTTTTGTGACTTAGTGTCATGGGTGGTGTTAGGGGACTCTTGATAGTAGATGGATAGAGGACCAGGACTCCTGGATTGTTGGTAAGATGGATATATGTATGGAGGGCTAGGCATTGTAAATTTGGACTTGGATTGGATGTATAGTGTTTTGAAGTCCCTAGCCAGTTGTGCTTGACCATTACTAATAAATTGGCATTCAATTTGACTAGAAAGTATGTCATAGTGACTTGAAGACATGGTGGTGGATGAAATGAGACTAAGACTATGCAAAGTGGTAATGAGGATAAAAGGAACATCAAATGTGAAGTGGTAAAATGAAAAAGGAGAGCCTTATGTCAAATGATTCCTAGGAAAGGCTTACTAACCAATCAAAGTTTGGCCAATGTCTCAATTTGGATTGTCAAAAGACTGGTTTGAAGGACAAGATGAAAAAATGACAAGGTGAGATTTCCACACTAGACTTATGAGTTGGAAATAGCTCACAAGAGGATAATGACTAAGGACTTGTTTGATTTTGTCCAATGACAATTTACTTTTTGAGACAATGGTTTGAAAAACCAAGGAAAGTTTTCCTATCCCAAAGTGTGCAAAATTGAGGACTTGATTTGACAAATGTGGTTCATGATGGAAAATGCGTTGTAGGAAGTGATTTGATAAAATTTCAAGTAGATTGCAAGGAATTTATTTTAGTTTGACTGTGTTGATTCAGATTTGGAGGATGATGTTCATTTGTTCATGTTGTTTGAAAATAGTTGGCAAACACATGGTGTTGTAAAGAATGAAAATCAACCACATAGAAGACATTTACAAAGAAAAAATCCTAAGGTTGCAAGGACAGTATTCTTATGGATCCCACGAACTGCATATCCTTAGCGAATGAATTTCAGAAGCTTGGCCCCACGGGCTCCCCCTTACATTGCACTCACTTCTCAGGGCAACCAAGCTTCCAATCTCCATGAAACTCCCATGGAATATTGATCATTTCTACTAAGAACTGCACAGGTGCGGGTGCCTTGGCAACAACCGTTGCTGCACCAAAGAATAGAAGGTTTATGGTTTTCTAAAATAAAGGATTTATTTTAGTCACTCATTTAGAAGGCAACACGAGAGGCATTGTCATCCCAATCTACATAGGTTAGGTTCTGGAGGTTTCGACACACCACAAGGGTACTGGGGAGTCAATTTTTGGTCCGTAGGAAGTTCTATAATGCTAAGCTTTCCTTAACATTCAAATTTATATACCGGTTGGGCGTCGCTTGGCTTTTGTGCATTCCCAGTTTGAGTCGCTTTGGGGTGAGTACTTTTTCCCACCAAAGCAGGCCCAAGATCTAAGGCTTAACAAAAGTGAACCAAAATATTCATAGTTCAATTGATCTTTGTTTAAAAACAAAGAGAGAGCACATGTATATTTCAAATCACACTCGCATGGTGTTCTTTTTAAACCAAAATCAAAATGTGAACAAAAAGAGAATGCACAAGGTTCATTTTATCCATTTGTAGTGTTTGTCAAGCAAAGGGGTTAATTTTAACCATTTGTAGTGTTTTCTATCTAAGAGTTAATTTTAAACCCAATGAAAAACAAAGTGTGTTGTTCTTTTTAACCCATATGCATTTGCATGTCTGTTCTTTTTTAACCAATGCATGTAAAAAGAAAGTTGTAAAGAAAAAAATAATTAAAATAACATTTAGCTAATTCCAGCTGGACACATGCTAAAACAAACAGGTTAGTAGCACAAATTAAAAAAACTCTAATCTAGAAATAAAGATAGGAAAAAAGAACTAAAAAAAAAGATAGAAAATCGGAAAAAAAATATTAGATAGTGTGGTAAGTCTATGAGCCTCTTTGTACCTAAGTAGATATTCAAGATTTAGTAAATTTAAATATTTTATTTTTTTTCTAGATAAGGTATCCCATTACGAGAGATCGTTAGAATTTGTGTCTCAACCTTCAATCCCTATCTATTAATATTGAACAAAATCTAATTTTCAAGTTATAAAACAACAAATATATATAAATTTCAACACTCATAATTTAATTTTTGACTTGGAACATGTTAGAATAGACATTAATTCTGAGAACATGATAATTACGACAAAATGCATCTCTTTCACATCTTAATATTTTTAAATGGGCACAATCATATAGAACTCATTTTTATGGATAAAAAATATATTAATAAACTTGGGAACTTAGATGTTAAAATTATTCTTAAAATAAATTGGGAGGAGCTTGGGAAACCAAATTTACATGATACTCCCTATGATATAGTACTAGATGAGGGAGAAGATCCAAAATTTTCATTAGCACATGGTATCTAATATAAAGGTCAACCTATTGGGTTTAAAGGAAAAATAAATTTTGCGGTGTTTGAGATTCAAAAGGACTCTTTGGTGCTTTAAAAAAAAAAAAAAATCTCAAATTGGTTCATGTAGAATGTAATGAAATCTTTGACTCCCAAAAAGAAGAATTAACATTTTATCCATGGAGGGCTAGATAACTTTCATATATCTTTGAATATGAATATAGATTAAGATAATTACAAGAAGATAGCAAAAGAAAGAGATGTAGAAAAAGATGACATATTTAGATGGCTATATTCATTGAGGAAGCTACCTAAGAAAATATCATAATCACAAATTTTCATATTTCTTCTTGTAGATTCGTATCTCTCTTGGAAATGCTTGCTGATCCATCTTCTCAAATTTTCTTTTTTCATATATCTAAGGGATACACTTATTGCTATAGATTATATATATATATATTATGTTGTACTCATCTTAGTTCTAGATGCACATAGGATAAGAGCGCAACCATATTAATCTAATGTCTTTTTATTTGATTATTTGTGGAGGTAAAAATACCAAATTAGGGATTTGACAATATTGGTAAGATAACCAAAATTCACCCCTTTCCCTTTGTGGCACTAGCTACATGTATTCTTGGAAATATCTTCATATGAAGGTTTTGTGTCTTTTCCTATCTATCATAATTATATTATCTTAGAGCTCAGTTTAAATAAAATTATGACCATTTTATATCATTTAATTTATTTTACAAAATTTATGTGTTATTCTACTATTTAGTTTCTTGTTATTGGTTGTGTATTTTATTCTTATTTTATAGACTTTCAATTTTTTGTATAAACTGGTATTTTTTATGTACAACAAAAATCTATGTAGTCATATAGACCTTAATGTAGTCACGCTACCATCTAGGAAACATGATTTAATTTTTGTTATCTTCTATTGATTCATATTCTAGATTCCTATCACATGATTCAAGATATCTATTTATCAACTCTCATTCTAGGTTTTTCTTTGTTTATAATTAAATCCCATTTTTAATATTTTGTTTAATAAAAACATAGTACTTTTTTTTTTTAGGAAAAATAAGCTTGCATAGTTTATGTAGGTGAAACCAATTTAGATAAGACCATTTACACTTGTCGATTTATCTATTTTGGATAGTATTTTTGTGTTATTAATCTTATCTAGGAATAAAGTTAGTTAAAACTTTCAACTTTTTATTTAGGTAATCAAATTCAATACATTTTTCTTTTTACTATCAATATGTTTATTTCTTTATGAATTATTTCATTGTTATGAAGAATATTATAATTCTATGTTAGATTATGTGTTAGAAAATTTAGAAAATATTATTTTAGATACATACTTCTACATTATATGTTCCTCGCATATAAACTTATTTAGTTAATGTATGTTTTATGTGTGTATTCATCATACTTGTTCTTAAATCTATCCTAATCGAAAAATAGTTGTTGTTAACTTTAATATGATTCTATTTATTATAATACTTATATTTTTTACCAATTTTTGTGTGTTTGGGGGGTGTTTGAGCTATCCCCACCTTCTCATCTAATTATCACTATTTAGGTTTTTTAGATGAGTTTAGAAATTCTCTTTTGTTGAATTATCTTGTGTCATCTTCTTTTATCCAATTTGATTATACATAGTGATTTCCCTACTATTGATTTTCATGTATTGATACAAAGGGAGATACCAAGATAGAGGAGGAAATATTGGTGAAAGATGGTGTTTCTACCATATCTATATAATTGATGATGCACAATTGGATGAAATAAATATAAGAATTTAAAGAAGGACATAAACATAGATAGATGCAAAATTGGGTGCTACAAAAAAATACAAATAAAGAGAATATATTGCAGATCAAAACTAGTAAAATATTTAGTATAAGGATTCATAAAATCTAGTGATAACTTGCAGATTTTAGTTTTATAGAACTCATTGATGATGTGCATTTGAGTTTTCATTTCCAAAAAATTGAAATGAGGAACCTTCAATTTTCTTATATATCAATTATTTGATGCATTTTTCCTTGTTGCTAGATAAAACATATGATAAATCCACTAAATTGTAAATAAATAAATTTACCCATATTTGACAAGAAAGAGAAGAAATAAACACGTACCTTGTTTCCTTCTATGATAATTTGTCAAGTTTTGTTTGCATCTATTTTCTTCTTTATCTTTTGAAAATTTTCGTTGAGCTTTGTTTTTTATTTTTTATTTTTGTCCCATTTTCTTCTTCAAAATACAAATGATTGATTTAAATTGACAACAAATTTTCCTCCAAAATGCAAAAAATCTATCACAAAAACTTGAAAAAACTTTAAAAACTTTAAAAACTTTAAAAAACTTACAACAGTAAAAACAAATGCAACAATAACAAACATTCTCAAAATATTCATCATTTTTTTACCTGTAAAATGTCTTTTTCAGCTTACAGGCTTGGAAGCACGAGGGTCGCTGCCATTTACACAGGAGCTCAGAAAAATGCAAACAAACCTTGGAAAAGTTGTTTGATTTTCGGATGTATACTGAGGGGGTTCGGCCAAACCAATTTTGTGTGGTTCGAACAAACCCCTTTAAAATAATTTTGTTTATTATTTTAAAGAGGTTTTGCTGAACATAGGTTCGGTCAAACCTATGTTCGGCCGAACCTCTTTAAATTGTTCAGTCAAACACCATTTTTCCCCTATCTCCCCAAAAAATTGATTTTTTTTATAAAAAATTGTCTTTCAAAGCTCAATTTGAAAATGAAAATGCAGAAAACTTCAGAAACCCAACTAGATAATAATAGTCCTGGAATGAGCTATTCGTCGAATATAATTTTAATGTGATTTGCTTTTATTATGTATTTTATGTTTTAGTTTTATTAAACATGGGTTTTTCACTCAAAATTAAAATCTTTGGTCTCCACATGTGGAAAAACAGCAGATTATCAAAATAAAAAAATAAAAAATATGTTGAGGCTGGGTATTGATGTCCTTGATCCATTAAAAAAAAAAATTGAATTTCGATTCATACAAAAAAAGTTATGTTGTATACAGTCCGCCTATGTCTGAATTGCAATTGGTTTGACTTTGAAATTTGATTAAGGAAAAAATATGAGACCAAATGAAAGTGTTAGATATCATAGTTACAAATATAAATTCGAAAAAATTAGAATTTTATCCTTCATACAAAAAAAGTTAGTTGTATACGGTGAGCGTCACTTTTTAAAAATGTTGTTTTTTGAAAAAAACTAGTTTTTGTGGGAGATGGAAAAAAAAGTGCAATCTGATTCCAAAATTTTTGAAAATAATATTTTTAGAATCTACAAACAAAATGTGATGAGACTCTAGTTTGCATCATCTTCAAATTCCTCACGGTTTAGTCGCTATAGGTGCTCGAATATGAAGATTTAGTTAAAAATAATAATTGCAGTGTCCACTTTGGCCAAAAATTGTAAACCACTATTGTGGGATCAACCTGTTTTATGTTCATTTATTCATTATTTATTGTTTTGATTTAAATTATTTGTTAGATTTGATCATCTTAATCTATGTTACATGTGGTGAACCTGACGTGAATCATGCTTCAAATTTGCACAATACTTTTCATTTTCCATTTTTTATTTTGTAGTTTATCGTACGGTACACCACATCCTCTCAAATAAATGATGCATCCATATTTATGAGCCGCATCTGATACATCCCACGACACATCTAACATTCTGCATCGCATCCGAGACATTTTCCACTGCATCTTCCTGTCAACATTGAACCGCATCTTCCTGTCAACATCATGACGCATCTGTGGCTCGAAAAGCCACATCTGCCTGGTAATAGATTTTTCGCTTTTTTATTAACTTTCATACATTCGCGTTTTCATTTTTTTTTTTTTTGTTATTTCATTTTTTCGCTAATGTTTGTTTGCAGCTATGTTTAGAGGAGTAACTTAGTTTTTGTAGGACAAAGCATAGAAGACCAAAAAAAAACCAAAAAAAAACTTCTTTTCTGCAGGATGAAAGCCAAAGACACAAACGAAATTACTAATCATTTGCATGCAGGACCTTATGAAGATATTGATTTGTTTAGTTAATTGTAAAAGCTTTATGTTTGGTAGATAGAAAATCATCATTTGGGTTTAAAAATTAATCAGTATTTTTCGTGTATGTTCATGTTAGTTTAGAACCCCACAATTTGGTATATCAAAGTATCCTCTCCCCTTGCGCATTCATGCGATCTTGGGTGTAAGAGATACGGTTACTAACTCTAGAACTTGGGCTTGTCTTGGTGGGAAAAAGTACTCACCCCAAGATGACTCAGACCAGTAACACTCTTTAGCCAATGACTTCCACCCAGTATATAAAAGTGGATTTTTGGGGGAAACCCCAAAAATAATGCTCATTGTTCCGATGAGAAGGGCAGAAATGATCTCTCGTCATACTAGATGGTGTCCCACGAATGGAATGCCCTTACTAAAATCCATGTTATAGTTTTGCCAAAATCCTTTCTATTTGTTGGTGCAACAGGTTCGGACCTGTGAAGCCGTCTTACATATTTACAGTTCATGTGTAGAGATGAGATGTATTCCATGGGAGTTTCATGGGTATAGTAGCTTGGTCGCCCCATATAAGTGAGTGTTGTGGATGGGAGCCAGTGGGGTCAAGCTACTATTCATCTGCCTTGAATATGCGTCGCTGGATTTATCCAAGTAAGAACTCAGTAAATATTGTCCAACACAACCTAGGGAGTAATTGTTCTCTGATTTTTACAAATCTATCACTACAAACTTAAAACACATTGTATTCTGTGCTTGTTTTTGTTGTATTTGTCAAACAATTTGATCATCAAATGGAGTCAGTCGAAATAGAATCAACAGAAAAACTACAACTATCACCAAGAGTTGCAACTGTCATTTTCAGAACCGCATTTGTCTTAGAGAGCTGCAACTGTCATTTTCAGAACCGCAAGTGTCTGTCAACAAAGTCTAGTTTTACAGAGTTTGGATACTGCACCGCAATTGTCAAATCCTAAGTCGCATGTGTATTTTTGGGCCGCATCTGCCAAATGGAAAACCGCAACTGTTTGTCATCAAGTTTAAGTTCACAAAATTCATATTCTGAGTTGCAACTGTTACTGTGAGTCGCATCTATCAAAAACTAAACCGTATCTGTCACAAGTCAAAAAATTTAGTCAACATTCGAAACCTATTTTTAGTCAAATCACTGCATCTGCAATATAAAACGCATCTGTCAAAAATAGAACCACATCTGATAGGTGAACCGCATTTGACTGTCAACAGAAAACTTCAAAAATTGCAAACTGAGTCTGAAAGAATAACTGGATTTTTCATTTTTGTTTCTAAAAATCAACCTTGGACAGAAACTGGAAAAAATTTGCTCAAAACCTTGCATTATTAGGTGTCATATACGTTCTGGTCATATTTATCCTAAGTTGCATGCATTTAGACACTTCCTAGGAAATTGCATATCGTAGAATAGATAACTTTCCTCGTCATTGGATACGTTCATGCTTTGATTTGTCACTATCATTGAACCTAGTCACTATTATCCTATTTGTGAATCTTTCCATATCAATAGTCTAGTTTGGGAAATTCACCTTGTCAATTGTCTTTGTCCTACAATCAGGTTCCTTGGTCAACTCAAATCATTGCATGCATTTATTCAATAGGTGGTAGGTTATACCCATCTTAGAATCATTTACCGTCATAGTCTACTCGAGATTTTGCATATTGTCTTTCCTACCATACGTCATCTTAGTATACATCATTTTAGAAATCTTTAACAACATCCTTTATTATCAGAAAATCCAAAAAAAAAACATAGAAATAGGACATACCGGTTTTTTTAGACATAGTTTGTATTACCCCATTTTGAGCAACTTTTCATGGTTGAAACAAGGTCTAAAAAGAAACAGAAAGCAATTTTGGACCCTAAAAAATTTGTCAATCCTTTTGGAAGTCAACCATCAAGAAAAGAAAGACCACACAAACCTTTTCTTAAAAAATACATCACTAGAAACACACATGGACATATTTATGTTGAAGACATAGACGCCACCGTACAAGATCCTGAATTTGCATCCTTTATGGATGAGTGTTTGGAAAATAATCCCCAACGATATCTAGCAAAGTTTTTAGTAGAAGGTGCCACACTACCACCAGGATTTGATATTCATACTTTGAAAACACCGTCTACTCAACCAACACAAACTGTGACGTCAAATTTTTTTATTCCTCAAATTACCGTAGGAATACCAACTAGCATACCTACTCAAAAATCGTCAATTGTAAGCACAATCCCTTTCAACGTAAGACAAGGTTTACAATTTACTATGGGAGAAAATTCATCAAACCCCTTTGGCACAAACACTACTAGTAAGAGATCCAAAGTTGGCATGAATATTCCTATAAGAAATCAGAACATTCAGATAGGAAAAATTCCTATACCAAATCAGAACATTCAGACAGGAAATATCCCCACATCGAATCAGAACATTCTAACGCGATATATTCCCTCGCCAAATCATAACCCGTCATAGAACACAGCATTTCAGAACACCTACATTGATCCAAACAACGCAAACAACATGTCCTTGACACAAGCAAATGTTCCCCAAAACCAAATGCAAATGCTTCAACAACAGATGGACAACATGTCTATGTCAGGCAAACGAACTATCTCAATACAAGATCTATGTCCATGTCCTTTTGACAAAGCGCTTTACGTGACACCCTTCCCCCATGGATACATTATACCGAATTTTCCTAAGTACAATGGGAGGAAGAATCCTTTAGAACACATTAGAGAATTCTCTACGATATGCATGGACATATCATTTCACCCAACATACTTGATGAGACTATTTCTGCAAACCCTTATTGGGATAGCACTGGAATGGTTCTCTAAATTACCATATGGCATACGATCCTGGGGTGAATTAGCTGAGAAGTTTTTCGAACACTTTGCCTTTAACATAGACAATGAAGTAAAAATAGCTACCTTGTGCCACACAACACAAGAAGACGGAAAAATTTCACCACTTTCTTCCAGAGATGGAGAAGTCTAGCTAGCAGATGTCCAGTTGAAACACCAAAAAAACAAAAGGTCACGATATTCCTTGAAAACATTAATCCAAAATTGAGAGGTGACTTAAGGGTACATTGTTGTACTTCATTCCTAGACTTGGTACAAAAGGGAATCATCCTTGAAAAATGCCTTATTAACAGAGGAGAAATTAAAGTACCAGGCAAAAACCCAGTGGTTCAACATCAAAACGCACCCAATGATAGAAACAAGTTTTGGTCTAGAAACAAAAATGTTACAAATGACGGCATTGTTAATGCTAAAACCATACATACGGGACCATTTATCACACTTAGAGGTTACAACCCCAATCAAGACATGACGAATAGTCCAGATCAAACAGCAATTTTTTTCCAAAAGTCACAACAACAACGACCACAAAGGAGATTTCCTACACATGAATTTACCCCTTTGGAGCAACCAATTGAGACAATTTTCAAAGAGTTGATTAAACATGATCTCATTAAACCTTTGGAATCAAGAGAGTATGATCCTGGATAGTTTAAACCTTCATGGTGGGATGATATCGCCTATTGCGACTATCATCAAACAAAAGGACACAACCTACAACAATGTCGCCAACTGAAGAATATTATACAAGACTTTGTTGAAAACGGAACCATAGAGGTCAATGGGCAGAAAAATACCAAGAATAGTGATCATAAGGTCTTCACAGACCCATTACATGACCACACCAAAGGAAAGGCCTCCAGTTTGGGAACCAAGAATAATCCATCAGCCAATTATGCAAATACCAAGTATGACTATGGAAAAGGAAAGATCATAAATCACCTCTGAGCTAAAAATGAAAACATCCATACCATCACCATTAAGAAGCATCCTGAATGTGTTGTAAACACACGCAGAACTAAGATAACTCTTCCAATTTCTTCTTCTGAGCCACCTACATAGTCTTCCAAGTCTAAATACAATCTCCTTCATCAATTGAGTAAAACGCCTACACCGATATCCATTTTGGAACTATTGACTTTATCACCTGAGCATCGAGCCATTCTCGACAAAGCTTTATAGAACACGACTATTCCTACGAACTTAGATGTCAATAGTTTCAAAGAAATGGTGGGATATTTAACCAACTCACATCATGCCACATTTTCCCAACAAGATTACTCAACCGAAAAGACTGATCATAATGACCCATTACATATTGAAGTCCTAGTCCATCAAACCAAAGTTGGACGAGTCTTGGTAGATGGAGGAGCAGGTTTGAACCTATGTACCCTAAAATTGGTTAAGGCATTAGGATTGTTAAAAGAATGCATAGACACCTCTAAGAGTATATTCATCAAGGCTTATGATGATGAGGAATGATCATCCAGAGGATTTGTCACACTCCCTATCAGAATTGGCCCAGCACTTATGAACACTAGCTTCCAAGTCTTGGATCTCACCCTTCTGTATAACCTGTTGTTAGGTAGACCTTGGATACACGCAATGAAATTTGTACCTTCCACATATCACCAATGTCTTAAATTCTCATATAATGGCACCAAGATCACGATTGATGGTGATCCAGATCCTCTTCAATATTGTACAAGCCTAAGGGAAATTCCACAATGATGGGTACCAATTAACCAAGAAGCTTCATCATCCACTTTATCCCTATACATTGATCCATCACATCTTACCAAGTCCATTTCATTCAAACCACCATCATCCACTCCTAAATTTGAGATCCAAGACGAGGGCTATGGAGAATATCACATGAAAGCATGCTATTGTGTCAGTCGATTGGTTCCACCTAAGGCATATGGCTTACCCATGGCAGATAGAAGACAATCTGTAGTCACATTTCATGTTCCCCCTACAATGACATTGACCAAATGGGGAGAGTTAAGTGAAGAAGTTGTGGACCAAGGTGATATTACCTCCTGGTTGTACCAGGAAGACAATGAATAGCCCTCATCGTCTATTCAAATAGCTAAGAATCAATATGGAAAAGGCTTTAAGATGATGCAAAGCAAAGGCTATGATAGATAGAGTGGGTTAGGACTACATCAAAATGGAAGGAAGAAACCAATCATTGTCTCGCCATGACCAAAATACCTAGGGCTAGGGTTTCAACCGCTTAGAATTGGTTTTCCTAGTACTTCGTCACCATTTCAAGAGGAAGTGGGTGCTTATGGAGACATCGAGATATCTCATGAACCACTTCCCCCAGTTTATAAAGAATCTCCCGACTCAAGCAATTGTGAATGGGATTCCCTTTCCTCCACCAGTACCATGAACCTAGATAATCTATTTGGAGAATTGGACCAAATGATAAAACCCTTACCAAAGTCATCTAGTCCCTGTAATAAGAAGTCCTTGTCTAAAGAAGAATGTCTTAAGAAATATTATTGGGAAACCCTTGATCATGCATCTTGGGAACCTGACAAACCATCTTCTGACGACCTAGTCGTTGCAATACTCCCACATCAAAGTTTACCTACCCATAGGAAAAAGAACAAGAAGGAGTTAGTCCAAAAATTCTGTGACCATGTCAACCACTCTATATTCACCTTGTCAGCTTCCACCTTGGATAACTTAGATGATAACATGCCTCTCATATATCCCCAACTTATCGACTGGGATCAACAAGGTACACCCATCTTAGACACATTCAAGAACAACGAAGCAATAGTTGAGTTCATGGGACTTCGAGAAGGCATACCAAGAGGGGATCATAAAGTTGGTTTTACCATAAACTTGGATGAAAAAGCATATTTTGGGGAGTCTATTTACACCTCTAATCACAAAAATGAAAATAAAAATAAAAAATGAGAAAAATGACAATTCCCTAGGTGAAAATAGAAAGGCGCCTTTGGATGAAGAAACGGTAAAAATAAAGGATGTATCCAAGGGTGAACACCTCTCTAAGGCACCCAAGGATGGAGGTTTAAACATTCTCCCTATTGAATAGGAAAATTCACCAATGCTAGTAGAAGATTCTATTGAAGTCAACATAAATACAAAAGAAAACCCTAAGAACATATACTTTGCAACCTCTTTGACAGGGACAAAAAAACAAGAATTTTAGGACTTCTTCACAAAGAGACAAATAAAATTTGCTTCGTCATACGCTGACATGCCTGGGCTAGATCTAGACCTAATATTGCACCATCTATCATTATAGCCAGGTATTAAGCCAATCAAACATAAGTTAAGGAAAATGCATCAACAGATTTCTCTACTGGTCAAAGCAAAACTTAAGAAACTCTTGGATGTCGGATTCATAAGAACCATAGACTATGCAGACAGGATTTCAAATCTTGTACCAGTGACTAAACCAACTGGGGGCATCTGCATTTTCATAGAATTTAGAGACATCAACAAGGCATGTCCTAAGGATGACTTCCCTTTGCCGAACATAGACATGATAGTAGATCTTACAAAAGGATATGAGATGCTATCCCTCATGGGTGGTTTCTCTGGATATAACCAAATCAAAATTGTAGTTGAAGACCAACACAAGACATCTTTCATGTGTCCATGGGGAACATATTGTTGGAATGTTATGCCTTTTGGGCTTAAGAATGCAGGAGCTACCTATCAATGGGAAATGAATACTATTTTCCATGACTTTGTACATACTCTCATGGAAGATTATGTCGATGACATTATAGCTAAATCAGAAACAAGGGCAGATCATTTGAAAGTTCTAGACAAGATATTCCAAAGGCTAGATAATTACAACATCAGGCTAAATCCAAAGAAGTGTATCTTTGGAGTGAAATCAGGGAAACTTCTAGGGTATATCATTTCTAGAAGAGGCATTGAAGTGGATCTAGAGAAGGTAAAATCTATCATAGAAATGCCTCCTCCAGTCAGCATTAGTCAACTAAGAACACTATAGGGAATATTACATTCTATCAGGTGTTTCATTGTACAACTGGCAGACAAAATACACCCATTTCAACATTTACTCAAGAAAGGAGTACCATTTGTGTGGACACCTAAATTTTAGGAAGCTTTCCAAAAAATTAAGGATTATCTACTCACTCCACTAGTCTTAATGCCACCTATAGATGGAAAACCATTGATACTATACATTTGAGCAACTCAATCAGCATTAGGAGCTCTTCTCGCACAAAATGATGATCAAGGTCATGAAAGAGAAGTGTATTACATCAATCATACCTTGGTGGGATATGAATTAAATTAAATTAACATAGAACATGCCTATCTTGTGGTAGTCTTTGCTACTCAAAAAAATTTACACTATATGCTAAATCGCCAAACAATGTTGGTCACAAATATTGATCCCCTCAAATATCTCCTAAGTAAAGCAGCATTAACAGGTCGATTGGCTAAATGGGTTATGATACTTAGTGAGTGTGACATCCAATATGCAGAGAGGAAGGCTATGAAAGGACAAGTGATTGCAGATTAGTTAGAAGATTCACCTATGAAGGTAAACCATCTTTTAGTGGTAGATTTTCTTGATGAATTTATCTTCACGGTTGACACTAGAACCGAATGGAAATTATACTTTGACAGGTCACATACAAATTGTGGTTCAGGAGAAGGTATCTTATTTGTTACACCTCAGGGTGATACTATTCCCAAATCATTCAAAATTGATTTCCCTTGCACCAACAACATAGCATAGTATGAAGCCTTAGTGATAGGACTAAGAATGGCAGCCCAGTAGAAGATTAACAGTCTACATGTTTTTGGCAATTCTCAACTAGTAGTCCGGCAAGTAAATGATGATTATGAAACTAAGGATGAGGAAATTTCCCCCTACAAGTGCATGGCTAATGGTTTCAAGTAGTATTTTGATGACATTACCTTTCAACAAATACCACGTATTCAAAACAGGGCTATAGATGTTATGGTAAACGTGGGTTCTTTATTGGATATTTTGAGCAATGTGCCTAAGTTCAAGTTTTTGGTTGAATAGTTGTTGGTCCCTTCCTATGATTTCCCCAATTCTGCGATGGTGTGTATGATTGTTGGTCCTACTTCTCCTTGGTACAAAGACGTATTTGACTATCTAAATGACCAAACCTTACCTCTAGACCTGTCAAATAACCAACACAGAACCTTTATCTGTAAGTCAGCTAAATACACCATCATCGGAGATACCTTGTATAGACGTACCTTAGATAATGCCCTAATGAGATGTCTCAATGCTGAAGAAGTACAAGAAACCTTCCGAGCGGTACACGAAGGTATATGCGGATCCCATTCGAGTGGTCTTACTTTAGCCCATAAGATTATGAGATTAGGTTATAATTGGCCTACAATGGAAAAAGACTCATATATCTTTGTAAAGAAATGTAGACAGTGTCGGATACACAGATATTTGATAAGAGCACCAACACAGGAGCTTCATCTGATTACATCACCATGGCCCTTTGCCCAATGGGAACTTGACCTCATAGGTAAGATACACCCTCCATCATCTAATGGCCATAAATTCATCATAACCGCCATTGAATACTTCACCAAATGGATTGAAGCTATTCCCATGACCTACATCACCGACACGCAAATATCCAAGTTTATCCTAAACTATATCATTTGTCAGTATGGTGTACCCCAATCCATTATAACATACAATGGTCGCCCATTCAAAAACCAAGAAGTACGCCATTTATGTGAAGATTTCCATATCAAACATCATTTTTCCACCCCATATTACCCACAAGGTAATGCCCAAGCCAAGGCATCTAATAAAACCATTGTTAGAATCCTAAAAAAGATTGTCAGTGACGTCGGTTGTGACTGGCACCTACAGTTAAATCCTGCCTTATGGGCTTACCACACAAGCATTCGTACTCCCACTGGTGCCACTCCATACTCCCTAGTATTCGAATCTGAAGCTATCTTACCTATTGACATTGAAATTCCTTCCCTGAGGGTGTCCTTGAAAGGTCACATTGATGATGAAGAATACCATGTATCCAGATTATAAGAGTTAGAATTACTAGATGAACGAAGATATAAAGCACTAGACCATTTGCAAGCATATCAGAATCGTCTTCATCGTAGCTATAATAGGAAAGTTCTAAATAGACACTTTGACATTGGTGACTTGGTTTTAATGGAGAATCCCAAGAATCAAGTTGAATGAGAAAATCTAGGTAAGTTTGAACCTAAATTGTTAGGGCCTTATATTGTCACGAAAGCTTTTGGATAAGGAGCGTACCAACTCTCTAACCCTGAAGGAGAGCCACTTTTGTCACCAATTAACATCCTTCATCTGAAGAGGTTCTATGCATAGATAGCTTATGAGAGTCTTGGTCTTAATAGGAAAAATAAATAAAAATGGAAAAAACAAAAAAATGGTTACCTTGATGAAAACCTGGCAAACAGGCGTTTTGTAACACCAAAAAAATTAAAAAATCAACAAAATAGTAAAGATAAATAATTTGTCCAATAGTGAAAACTACTTCGATGGCGCTATGGATAAGTACCATGGTGAAAACCTGGAAAACAGGCACCATGTGTAGTCAAACTCGCTCTTTCATCTACCATCATTCCAATCAGACTTTTCACCATCCCTCATAATAAATGGTTGTCTTATCCATTACTTGGAACGATTGACATCAAGTCTATTCCATCACATTCCCCACTCCATCTCGCAAGTCTTATTCCCAAATGGGGGAAAATCCTTGTTCAGTGCCATGAGGACCTTTTACATAGCATTGCACCATCGGAAAATGTCTTGAAAAAATCCAAAAACATTAAAAAACTTCAAAAACACAAAAAATGCAAAAAAATCAAAACATGTCAAAAAATCCAAAAAACAAAGTCAAAGTCAGTCATGTTAAGTTAGTCATAGACATAGTTTAACTACGCTGCCTCTACAATTGGACGTAGGAAAGGCCATCAGTCGATGTGCCCCCGAGGCATTAGGTCTATCTATCTAGCTTTGTCATGTAATCACACACATTAAACTCATGACTCTTTTTACATTCAACTTCATTGGTCGTGTCGAACTACAAAGTCTCTGCATGTACAACGTAGGCAAGGCTAATCAATCGATGAGCCCCCAAGACCGCATTAGGTCAGTCCAATATGGTTTATCACATTCATTATCACACACATTGTATATCATCAACTTAAGTACATATTTTCAGTTAGTTATGTAAGTTAAAGTTTGGTCTATTTATGAGGTCTTTGCGTGTACAATGTAGGCAAGGCTAATCAATCGATGAGCCCCCGAGGCCACATTAGGTCAGTCCTTTAGGGTAGATCATCTCAAGTTATACACTTTCAATACACACACACACGATCACATCAGTCAAGGAATCAAAAAAATTCATGCACCAACAAGGCAAACATCTCAAAACTTTCATCAAGTCAATATCAAACACATTGTCAAAGTGATCAACTTATGTCTTAGCAAGATATGTCTTTCTTGTCAACGAACATCATCAAATTTTCATAGCCTCATGTAGCTTGTTGCATCAATGTCATCAGGCTCCAATGTCTTATATGGCATGTGTCTTTCTAAAACCAGGCTTTTCCATGCCTTACACAGATAGTCACCAAGTCGAAACTTGACTCAACATCTTATGTAGTATGTGTCATCCCTCACATTACGCTATGTCAAACACCAAACAACCAAACAATCCCACAAGATCAAGTTTTGGCGAATAATTTTATTTGGCTTGATGACTTTATATCTTATTTTGTCTTATCTTTCTATCGATTTTTGAATAAGTCTGATTACTAGCTTTCTCAAGGATGTCCCTTGAAGGATTTAGAGAAGCAAGGATGTCTTAGGACTCTTTTCTTGGCTGTTGTCTATCAACTATCTTTTTAACTTTGGTTTTTGATTCATGTTAATATTTTCCTCAAGGATGTCCTATCAAGGATTTAGAGGAGCAATGACATCTCATGACCCATCTTTTATTTGTTTGTTGTCTGTGGTTTGTCAAGACAAAATGACTAGGGCAATTTTGTCCTTAGTATGAGTTAAGACACTCCTTGTCTGTGACTATCCATTTTTCGTAGATGAATGAATTTGTACACTATGGCCTATCTCATATCATGGTGTGTACTATCCATTTCTATCATGTCCCACCCAATGATGATAAAAAAAGCAAGCTTAGCATATGTGGAAAAATATCAAAGATCATATCTTTTTCAATCAACCACCTTCGCTATTTCTTACTAACATTCTGAATTCATCTCTGCTAACATTTCTCCTTTCTGACATAATGATAGAGTCCTGTGACACAACAAAAACATTAGATAATCTGCATATGCAAGCATTCTATAAGCATTTCGTATAGTTACATTTAATTTCAAACAAATAGGAACATTGACATCTTCATTGCATATCTATGAAATCATTGCATAATAGGCATTCCATCATTATAAGGTACATAATGGAAACATTGCATGTATATAACCATCACATATAAATAACATCATATAGCACAGTAAATCCATCATCATATAGAATCATCATAACATCATAAACTCATCATCATGTAGAAACATTCATTCATAACACATATACATACATCATCTAGGAAACATAATCATATAGAAAAAATGCATCACCATAAAACAGAACTACATATCACATAGAAGCCACCAAAATCATTTATATATCGCTCAAAATAACATGTCACAGTACAATGTTAGAATGTATCCATAAATAAAAATGAGCTCCCAGGCTCTCTCTGATCAAAATACAATATCTACATATATAAAGTGTCAACGTGTCCAACTACCACTACTGTCACATGGTGAAGGTGGAAGAAACTACCTCAGAGGTACTCTCTATGAGGTGGAAGGCTTGTCATACGGACCTGTCCTTAGTGGTCCTACCACAGCCTCTATACTCTATGTCCTAGTCTAACTCTTTCTCTGTGATCTGTGGCTATGAACCTCTGAAAAGCTAGGAGCTCGTCTCTATGCTAGCACCACTGCCTCATATAGATCCCTATAATAGGTAGCTCTCTCTATTGATCTGACTAGCTTACAAACCATACCATCAGATGAAGTTCCACTGCAAAGACGTCTAACCTTTTTATACTACTTCTCTGTCTCCTATCTTTGAGCTATGGCCTGATCTCTCTCCATGAGTGCACTATCTCTCTCCATACAAGCACTGTCCCTCTCTATCTGCAAGGCATCTAGCTCTACTATGACTAGTCTCAACCTCTCCTCCAAAGCCTCCCTGTCACTGTCCCTAGGGACATCATCATCCTGTGTCCCCTCTACAATCTGATCTTGGAGCTCTCTCTCTTGCTCCTCCATAGGTACCTCCTCCTCAACATCATCCTCCCCATAGCCTACCAGAATACCAAGAGGATCAATATCAACATCAGCCTCCTCATCCTCTGTAGGGTCCTCTCCGCCAATCTCTACCTTTACATGCTCCTCTACTACTACCTCCTTGATAGCATGCTCATCTCCAACTTGTGCCTTTGCTCCACCTCTGAGGTCCAACATTTGTACATCCTCTGCCTCTGCCTCTCGAATAGGTGATAGTCTACCTACTCGACCACCTCTCCAACCTCTCCATAATCATCTACCACCACCCCTACCACCACCTCTACCACCACCTCTCCCTCTACGTCGCCCTCTCGGGCTTGTACCTCATCTCTCCACTGGTGTCAGCTAGTCCAGATCTGTATAAGGAATCGAATGATGCTCTACCCACCATGTGTCATACGTAGTTGTCATCCCTGGATCTATTGCTCTGCCTCTCCATCCCCACTATAATGGCTATAATGTTTGAATCTCTACCTCTACAATAGCCACTGGTATCATAGGCCCCCAGTGTGGAACCTCTCTCGAAGATCGAGCAAACTCTGCTCTACCTCTAGGCTCATCCTGAACCTCCCCAAACTATCTCAAAACCCGATCAGGCAAGTGTCTCTCAATGATGTGTACACTCAAAATAGTCCTACCAATCAAATACTGTGTCTACCTACAGTAAGTCAAATGCCCGTCCTCATCTAACCATCTCTCACAATCCATGTATGGCCTCCAAGTAAACTGATCCAATGTATCCAGTGCATGTCTTCAGTAGCCTGTGTCTCCGACATGACTCTAAGTAATGTTTCTCGTATACCAAAAAACATAAGGAGATATAGCCTCTCGCTCTACAGTAACAAGAGGATGAAATACCACAATGCACTCCCATGCCCAAACCATGAGAAGAGTGGTACCACAGCTCATAGACTATGCGTCTCGGTACACTATATCATGTAAATGGAAGTACATGTCTAATAAACACAGACCCCAGGCATAAACAATCTCTCTCCAACATCCCCACCAGCATCTCTCCCCACTTGATAGGAAAACCATGACCTCGCCGGTCCGGAAGCAGTATACCCCCTATCAATGTACATAAAATGCAGTCAATCCTCTCGTACCTATCAGCCAAAACCTGCCATCTGATCTCATAATGCTCTATCCCTAAGCTCCTAATGTCATCATACACATAGTATCTAGTCAGCTCACTAAATCAGTGTTGGGTATCATACATAACCCGCTCTCCTCCAATAGGAATTCTCAAAATCCTATAGGAATCCTCTAAAGTGACTGTCGCCTCCCTAGTCAACAAATGAAACGCTGAAGTCTCAGAATTCCATCGCTCGCACACAGCGGTCAACATGCCTCTATTTGCCCAAATCATGGGCATAGTCAACACATGTTGTAGTCCAAGTCTCCATAATAACCATGTCTCCGCACCGACCAACCGGGATCTCAGCTTGAAGGTATCCAGACATGTCTCCCGAGTATAGATTGGATCTAAAACAACCTGCATTTCAACCAAGATGTCAAAATTTTCAAGTTTTTCTTGGAAAAAAAATTCAAAAAATTTGCTATCCAAATGCAGCTCACTATAGCACATGCAATGCATTCATAAAAATGTGTTGCATCACAATAATTTTCATTACACATATCATATGTGTTGCACAAAATCCAAACCATTTCTAGCAAATGCAAATGCGTTTCAAAAATTCAAATGCGGTGCATTATCTAAATTGCCTACCAAAATGCATATGCATTTCAAAAAATCATATGTGTTGCATATTCCTACATGCATTTATCCTAAATGAAAATGTGATTCACAAATACAAATGCGGTGCATTTTATTTCACATGCGTTGAATTCCTAAATGACAGAACCTAGCCTAAATGTCTTTTAACATATGTGTCATTCCGCAGGCAGATGCGTTGCGTACGATCGCATATGCGTTGACTGTGAAAGACCGCATGTGCAATTAAATTTTTAGGTGCCTAAAACTACATGCAAAATGAAATTTCAAAAGC
This sequence comes from Sequoiadendron giganteum, assembly GCA_007115665.2. Classification (NCBI taxonomy): domain Eukaryota; kingdom Viridiplantae; phylum Streptophyta; class Pinopsida; order Cupressales; family Cupressaceae; genus Sequoiadendron; species Sequoiadendron giganteum. The sequence continues at coordinate 483,232,073 of CM021103.1, read as the reverse complement.
TCATTTTAGGGTACATATCGGTGGTCCTGCATCAGCTGGCCACATGAATGTCTGAATCTGATATCTGCGATGTGCAGCGTACGGAACTGGAGACATCTTCATCCAATACTCAGAACAAATTTCTCAATTCTTCAACTATTCCAAGTGCAAATGAATTTGTTTTCAACCTAATTTCTATTTATACCTAGGGTTTGGGTGGCATTTATTCTGACCTTGTCTATTGGTCACTTAACCTTCCAAATTCTATTAACCTGTACACATCCATAACACTTCCAAATTCAATTATGTCAAATCCATAGCATTTATGATCATCAAATTGACTTATCGGGAATATTTCTTGATATTTTTTGAAATTTTTCAAAAATTTGTCAATTTTCCCGAGGGGGCATACCCTAACCTGTTTCATACTGGGGCATGATTGGGGCATATTTTCTTTGACACAACACCGAAACGACATTGTATCAAAGAGGGGCAAACTGTAGACACCGAAAATTGGTCTAGGCCTACAAGTACCACTTTCGACATAATTTTCTAATGTCCATGGTCATGATTAAATAATGTTTATTATTTAATTTCCTTTCTAACACATCTTTCCTCTATTAATTAAATAACCCTTTTTAATTAATTTGTTAATTCATAATGACCTTTATTCAATTTGATTAATTAAATAAATCATATTTATTTAATTATGTCGCTATCTAATTAATTCTCCTTCTTAATTAAATAATTTATTATTTAATTACCCCTTTATCATATTTCAACTATAGTTAAATATTTATTATTTAATTATTCAATTAATCCTTTTCAACAGTCAATTAAATAAATTACATTATTTATTTAATTAATTCATTTCAATTTTGAATGTTGAATTAAATTAACATTTAATTCATAATTAATTGTTTATGTCACATTCTTCTTTCATTCAGTTGACTAATCATTCACTCATCTTCTGACTCAAGATCTATTTTAATCCATCAATTATCTCTAGATTCGATATCTGATCGTCTCTGCGAGAGGACTCTCTGTCACAACCAGTCAATTAACTAGTTCTAACTCATATGCATGAATGTGTTTATTAATTAAATATATTTATTTAATTAATTAATTCATGTGTGCATTCAAACTCTTTATTCTTCGAGTTCTAACTTTGTCTTTTTCATTCAAAGTTTATTTCTTCTATTTTCGAAGACTCTTAACTAAAGATTAAATTGTTTATTTAATCTTGAACTCTTGTTCTTTCTATTTTCGAACAGTCTTGACACAAGATTAAGTTATCATTCTAATTTAATCTTTATCCTGTAGAATTTTCTAACTCACATTCTAACTGACACATAACTCACATCGCATGACATTTATCAATCTCATCCGTCTATCTCTCTTTTGAATCTGAGATGATCGTTCAAAAACCCAAAATCGATAAAATGACCTGACATTATCATTATTCCTCCTCCCCAAAATCAATACTTTTGAGAAGAAACTTAATCTTCGATATTTTTCTTAGACATTCAACAAGGTTATGCTTGCATCAACACAGAAAATTTGAGGGCTAGAATAATGATACAAAAAAATAGAGAAGGACAATCGAGATAATTTGAAGAAGTGGACGCATATTCGGTGAGATCTTTTCAGTTATTTTTTTATTGTTTTATGTTAATTTATCCGTTCTTTATTGTTTTGATTTACATTATTTGTTAGATTTGATCATCTTAATCTATGGAGCAATTCTCCAGAAAATCTATGTTACAAGTAGCATAAAATATCTCTCACCTTGCAATCCTCTTGTCCTTGTGGGACCACATAGATCAGTATGAACTATTTACAAGGGTTCTGTGATTGAATAATCCTTTGTTGGAAACTTAAACCTTGTTTTCTTTCCTTACTAGCATCCTTTACAAGTAGTGTTTGCAGGCTTCATTAACTTAGGCATATTTCTAACTAGTACTTTTGAACTTATCTTTACCAAATTATCAAATTTTACATGCCCCAATCTTCTATGCCACAATCAACTCTCATCTACTTGGCTTATTAGACAATTTTGGCCTTTTATCTCACATAGGTTATATATATTGTTTCCAATCCTTACTCCTTGTGCAATTGTAATACCATTCTTTCTTATCTTGTAACCTTTTGAATTAAACACAATCTTGTAGTCGTGATCACACATTTGGCTGACACTAAGAAGTTTATGTTTCAAACCTTCAACATAAAGGACATCTTTAGTCTTATTCTTTCCATCTATGCTCAAGATTCCTTTACCACAAATATTCACTATAGTATTATCACCTAGGATGACTGATCCTTCTTTACACTTATTGACTTCAATGAATTTTCTTTTATCTCCGATCATATGCTTGGACAAGCCACTATCAATTACCCATAGATTTTTTTTCTTTGCATGCAATGTTGTTTGGGCAATCATAGATTGAGTGGAACTCTGTTCTTTCCCTTGCCACACCTTAGGTTTCTTTTCAAACTTATCTCCCTCTTCCTTACGAATCTTAGATTCCTTTTCCATTTTAAGAGGTGTTTTATCTTCTTCTCAAACTAAACATTTGGTCTTATAAAAAAAATCTACAATTTCTAGCTACATGACCAAAATTTTTGTAGTTTTAACAAATTACATTCATATCAACTAAGGAAGCAAATGAATTTTTGCTTACAAAAATCGTACTCCTCTTAGGAATGACTCTACATTCTCTAGCCCTATGATCAAGCTGATTACATGTATAATAATATCCATGAAAGTATGATGAATGCCTAGTCATAGAATTTCCTTGATTTGGATGAGGTGGTCTTCTTTGTCTTGGCCTTCTTGGATCATGCACTCTTGTAAATCCCTCCACATCCATTATTTTCATGTTTGGCTTCTTCCTTTGTTGATCAGGGATTGATTAGTTATTCTTCTTGTCTTCCACTGGCTTATTTTCTTCATCTAATTTCTTCATCTCAACAACATCTTCCTTATAGGGTTTCTCACCACTTGAACTTGACTTTTATTCTACTCTGAATCTTTCATAAAGTTTTGTAAACTCATTGATGAAGGAACTCTTTTCTTTCTCCAGCCCTAAACCTAAGTCATCCTTGTTAAAAAAAAATTGTGTGCTCAATAATTCATCAAGGATCTCTAATCCTCCCTTCAGCTTTATCCCTCTTTCAACCTACTCCTTGTCTTTCTCCAAATATTTTCTTAAGGCAACTACTTCTGCCTCAAGCTTCATGCATATGTCCATTTTAGGTCCTAATTTATATTTCATCACTTCTTCCATTCTTTTGGCTTCTTCCACTTGAAGTTTCAGACTTACTACCATCTGATTAGATTCCTCAAGCTCTTTAGTTAGCTTCTTATTCTCATTTTTCAGTCCTTCAACTTCATCTCTTAGAATGTCAAGATCTTCTAGCTTGCAAAAATGATTTCTCCTTCCACATATATTTTAGCTTCTTCTTCACCAAGATTATTACCCATTCCATGCTTCTGCTTCACCTAGTCTTTGGCCATGAAGATAAATTCTTCCTTTTCTTCTTCCATTACAAAACAAAGGTCAAATTCATCATTTGAACTATCATTAGCATCAAATGAGTCACTTTCTTCTTGAATATATAGGTTCTTATTTTTCTTTCCAAAGCTCTTCTTTTTAGGGTAATAGGTTTTCTTCATCTTAAGGTCTTCTTCTTGTTCAAGGTTATCCTTCTTGTAGGGGAATTTAGAAGCAAAATGTCCTATTTTACCACAATCAAAGAATTTGAAGGGTAACTTACCTTTGTAATTTCCAAATCCTCTCCTTAATCTTTTGATGAAGTTTTCTTCTTCCTCATCAATCTCTCCTTGTTCTGATGCACTGTCTACAGCCTTGTCTTTCTTATGTGCTTCATCCTTTTCCTTTTTTACAACCTTGAATACGACTTCTCTTCTGGATGGATTTGCATCTTCCATTCTCATTTCTTATGCAGTGAATATACCATGCAACTCATCAAGAGTGAGTTTGTCTATTTCTCTTCCTTTCTCTACTGCTAAGATCTTGGGATCATAATTTTTTTCATTGACCTTAGAACTTTCTATATAGTGACATTTTCTTTCACCTCTTTTTTGTATCCTCTAATAGAGTTTACTACATCTTCAACTCTCAGAAGATAGTCTATAATATTCTCCTCTTCAGTCATCTTCAGGCCTTCAAATCTAGCTCTCATCACTTGTACATTTTCCAACTTTACCTTGTCATCTCCTTCATAGATATTTTTTAGCTTACCCCAAACATCATGTGTAGTTTTATAATGAATAATCTTGCCACACACAGATCTAGACAAACTACGGATCATGGAATGCCTTGCTCTTTCATTGTTCTCATATTCCTTCCCAACAACATCAGTGGGAGGAGTGGGAGGAGGGACATAGTTTTTCTTGATAGAAATCCAAACATCAAATCATAAAGATCCCAACTATGCCTCCATTTCATGGCACCAAAAAGCATAATCTATTATATTCAACAAATGTACTTTATTTGTGGAAGAACCTTCTTGATAGTCCATAGTGTTCACACTACTAGAATCTACCCAAATTGATTAAGATTCGCCTAGGGAACCTAGGGCTCTTATACCAATTTTTGGAACACATCAATGATTGAGAGGGGGGTAAATCAGTAGATATAAGATTTTAACCCTTAAACACTTTGTGCAGATTAATTCTATAAACCTTTAATGTGCAGATTGAGAATTAATATGCAAATAAATGAACATGCACATACAAAAGCAACACATAACACAAGATGTATGTGGAAAACCCAAGATGGGAAAAACCATGGTGTAAATGTTTCTAGGAGCTACTTTCTTAATCTAGTCTAACAATCCAATATTTAGTTACAATGCTTTAAGGTTACCAACCCTAAGGAGACACCAATCCCATGGTTTTAGGAGCACCGACTCCAAGGAAGCACCCACTCCCTAATCTAAGCACCTACCTAGATATCTGATGGCACCCACCAATCAGATTTACAATAAGAGATATGACAATTTGATTACAGTTCTATGTTGCAACTTTCTTTGTAACTGCTCAAACCTATGTTGCTATCTCTACAAATCCCTTATTTGCACACCCTTCTCTCTCTCCCTCTCTCTTATACACTCTCTTTTGTTCCACACTTGGTCAAAAATTAATCTTTTGTTTTCTATATTTTTTACCAACTTGTGGAGATTTCCTCGAGATTCTCATATATGTTCTAATCATCGAGAACATTCTACTAGGGTTTACCTAGTATCTTCTTCATCACACAACCTCTACATCAAGCCACATCATCATTAAATTTGGATATAGATAATTTTCTAAGAATAGTAGTCTACAAAACCCTAGGATTATATATGCATTTAATTTATTCCTTTTTTCATTTGATTTGATCCTAATCTATGTTGTTTGACCAATTAATTCCATTCACTATGTCGATAACCAAGCGAAACCCTCGTTCACATACACCTAGTCATTGTAATATTCATCTTTGAACTTGGACCATCAATTTGTAGCCTCTATGCCATGATCCAATGATTCTCTATTAACCTTTGAAAATTTAAGACACAACTGTTATATTGTCTACTTTAAACTTACATCGTTGATCTTCTCTGTGAGTCACAAGCTTGGGCGTTCACCATTAGATCTTCTCCTTTTGATCTCCACCATCAATATTCTTCTTCATATATTTCCATCACATAAGCATAAAATGAGGCTAAAATCGAAGAAGGTATATCTCATATATATCATCGTCAAAAGGGAATATGTCATAAGTACATCATCCACAGTGACACAAGTGTGATAGGATAATACAAAATCATAACATATATATGAGGTCTTGACTAGACCAATGACTATATATAACACATGTCTACAAAATTCCTCTGTGCCATGAATCAGCATGAAGATCAAGTACCAAAAAAGACCCCGACAGGAAGGATAGAACCCTACTAACCACCAAAAATATTTGGTTGTCTCATAGATTGATCACCTACACCTACACCTGCACCCGCACCCGCACCCGCACCACCACCGCCATCACTTGTAGCACTCGGCTCCTCGAACCATGGACTCTGAGAGGCCCTAAGAATAGTAGCATCATATAAGGTATGATAATAGGTGGACACATATAGAAATTGATCTCTCTCACCTTGCAAACTATCACGCTCTACTCAAAGAGTATCTCTCTCTGTTGTAAGTAACAGTACTTGAGCCTCTGTAGCATGTCGTCAGTTGATCCCACTCTCTTGCTCGGCCCTCGAAGTGTCTACTAGAGCCTCTATAGCCTGTCACCACACTACCTTTGCATCTTTGGTAGAATTCATCTGAGCTAGTAGTATATCAACATCCCTAGCTAGTGGAGGAGGATCCATAAACTATCCCTAACCTTGCATAGGAGGCATAAGCTCATCCTAAATACCCTATGCCTCATCATGTCAAGCTCGATCCAACTGATCTACAAGAACCTCAACGTGTTTTCACTCCCCACAATGACTTGTAATACCTGCTCTGCCCACAATGGGATTGCCCCCAGGATCAATAAACCTCAAAGGCCTGCACCATTCCCACCACTCATCATAATCCTGAGTAGTACCTAGATCTGCCACACCAACCAACCCCAACCAACTGGTCCAAGTTCTTTAAACTTGGAAACCACGGTATCTATATTATCCTAGAGTCCCCATACACGAACCTCCCAATTAGTATAACCAAACTCAGCCTCATATGCATCAAGAACCTACCCTTGTCTCTCTTCGAACTAGCAACATACTTGGTTTGGTAGATAATGCTCTATCAAATAAGATGAACAACCAATCAACCAATGGTTCTATCAACAGTAAACAAGCTAATCAACATCATTTGGAAAAACCTCACAGCCCATAAAAGATCTCCACTTGAAACTAGGCATCTCATCAAACACATGACATCAATAAGGAAGGTCCCCAGGCAAGGTATAATGCATAAAGTCCCCATAACAATAAGAGTATGGATCATTCAGAGAACGATCTTATATCTCATTTGAATGAGTCACTGCAACATACTCCCAAGCCCAAACATGCAACATTGAAACACCTACGGACATAGACTTCCCACCCCAGTACACCACCTCATGCATATCTTGGTAAAGATGAGAAAGAAAACAAGCACCCTAGGCACATCTCATCCCATTCTCTAGCATACTCTCAAAACATATACCCCAACCTATAGCAAACTATTGACCTCGCCTATCAAGAACAAATAATCCTCATATTAGACCACAGAGGACAAGAACAATAGGATCTGCACACTGTTAGAAAACCCAGATAGATCAACCTATGACTCACGTACATCCAAGTGTGCAACACTTAACAAACGTTGCATAATGCAAGTGCCACATCAAACATGATACATAACAATCTCACCATGAATAGGAAGATGAAGTATCCTCCAAACATCCTCAAGAGTAATAGTAGCCTCCCCTATAGGAAAATGAAATGAGGATGTCTCAAAGTTCCACTTCTCCACAAGTTCAGTCATCATCACCATATGAGTCCTAATCAAAGGCATGTAACAAATATAACGTAATCTCATAGTATCAAGGAAGTCCCACTCCAACACATTGAAATAGGAAATTAGATCTAACAAGTGGCATGGATGTCTCTCTCTTATCATATGTGCTCTGAGATTCACCTGCAATTGTTATAAACCAAGATGTTAGGGTTTCACTCTAACCATGTAAAGCAACACAAAATGACATGAGCATGATGAAAAACATAATTTAAGATGACAATCAGACACATGTCAGGGTTTAGAACAAATGGTAAAAGCAAAAATAGGAGAAGTCAAAAGCTAGGTTCTTGAGAAAATGCTCAACAAATACCAGACAAGGGCACTATTTTCAGGCAAGTGCATAGGTTTAGGGAAAGGAAAATCAAACTGGGGCATATTTTAAGTCAACTACATAGTTTTAGGTCAAGGGTACAAAAATAGGGGTGCAGTTTTAGGTCAAGGGCACAGTTCTTGATCAAGGGCATAGTTTTTAGTCAACTCCATGAAATAGGGGCATAGTTTTAAGTCAATTGTGAGGTTCTAACAAGGAAAAGACATGAAAAATGATGCAACTGCGTAGGAATCACAAAAACTGCACTATTGACTATAAGAACTTAGTACACACATAACAAGAACAAAACATGATGAAAGCAAAAAGTGAGAAGGTACATATCAGGCCACCGATGCCTGAAGGTCATCCAAACTCCCAAACAAGATTGGAATGATGTGGGGCACCCTCAAATCTTCACATTGTTCCTCAATAAGTGACACAATGGGAAATCCAAAGACAAGAATTAGCAAAAGGATCAAAGCAATAAATGATCCAATTTGAAGACTATTTACCTATATTACACCTCAATAAAACCCTAATTTCATCGATGAAACCCTAATTTCACTTAGGGAACTTTCCTACTTTCAAATTAGAAGCTCTAGGAAACATCTAAATGAGAAAGGAAGCACCTATTGATATAACATTTCATCTGAAAACATCAAAACTAAAATACAATAGTGTTAAGAGCCTGACCTCAAAGCTTGAAATTTTTGGTCAACCTCTCGAGGGGGTAACATAGAGTCCTACCATCATTCCACTGAATGTCAGGGCATAGTGGGACATAAATTTTTTTCAAAAACTTGATCTTGAAAATAGAATCTTTGAAACAAAGCAACCAGTACTTTGTATCAAAGAGGAGCAAAATGTAGACATGTAAAATTGACTTAACACCTATCACACACCCCAAACAACATTGAACAACATTGAACAACATCAAATATCATCAAACAACATCAAACAACATTGAACAACATCAAACAACATTAAACATCATCTTGAAACATCCTGTAATATCTCAGAATGACTCAGAACTGTCTCGGAACATCCTGTAACATCTTAGAATGACTCAAAATCATCTCAAAGCATCTCGTATCATCTTGGAATGAGTTCAGTTTGTATTTATCATCCAAACAAAATATGTTAAGTAAAATATTTAGAAATGGAGCGTAATAATTCTATTCATATTTTAAGTGAGTAAAAAATCATGAATTTGTGAGAAAAGATCTAAAAAAAGGATCTTTAAATTTGGATTTTAGCAATAACCAAATATGAACTTAGATTTTAGTCTCACATCACTTTTTTAGTCTTTCTCTCATAAGTTTATAAACTTTTAAAAATAATTAGAATTTTTCTCAATTATTGGAGATTTTTTAATGAGATTAGTGGGATCTTTAATGCTTCACATAGAAATTAGTGGAAGAACATGCATAGAAATGCATATGATCATATACATTGCTCACTAGACTAAAATTAATTATCTATATACATATTGAAATGAATATTCATTTAAATTTTTATTCTTAATTCTTCCTTATTGATGTTGCTACCAAATTTAATTACCAAATTCACAACCATATGGCTACAAAACTACCCTAAGTTGTAAGACCATGTTGCATAATTTTGAGGATTACTTACTCTAGAAGTAGATAATTATAATTTTATACTCGTTTTAAAATTCATGGTTCTCCATCTTGATACATGTTCCTCACTTTAGGGAAGTCTTGTATTTTGTTACCTACATCATGAGAAAAAGAAGTTGTAAGATGTCATGATTATAAATGTAAAAGACTTGTTATTTTTCTATTTAAAATTACCTAAAACATAGAAGAATAAATAAATGCCTAAGAATCAAGTTTTGCAATTCCTAAGAATCAACCTATTATAGTCAATATTTTCTTTAACATTTTTATATCAAATAAATGAGTCATGTGTGCATGTGCGAGTTTATTTAATTTTTTCATCTACTTCGGTGTCATAAAAAAATATGAGAGATATTAGGATTATGGATGATTTGACACCTAAAGAAAATATTGGTTTGCAAATGATTTGGCATATTAACTTGTAGACATATTTCTATAAAATAAAAATTACATTGCCAATCAAATGTTTATAGTCTTGATGGAGATGCCTCTAGTCCTTAATTCTATTTGTTAAATTGTTCTCATTCCTTTATAATTATGCTTATTCTCAAATGACCAAGTTTTTGATGGAAAATAAATATAAGCAAAGGTTAAATTCTTCTCTTTTTATTATACGTAAAAGTGATTTATTTGTGCACTTCATTAGTGTTTCTAAATCATATTACATTTTTTTACATTATTATGTTTTTAATATGACATGGAATTAGTTTTGGGTCTGACCATCAACTTCTTGATAGAATATTTCTGGGAAGGGGGGTTTTTCTCTTTGTGTGAAGCAAACTGGTCTATGCTTATGGTTCCTTTCGGTTGGTTCCCTTTTGTAGAAGTATTTGATGGGGGTTGTCCTATTAACTCCTTTGAAAAAAAAAAAAATCAGACTTCCTAGGTGGTTTTGAGATTAAAGGGTATTGTTGTTGTTCATTCTATCGTTCCTACTTTCTTCTTGGTCTAGATTATTGTGACTTCTTTTGAGGTGGAGCTGGTGGATTTGGTTGAAATTAGTGATCTTCTTTAGTTGTCCCCCTTGTTGGTCCTTATCTTGTTGAGGTGGATCTCTCTCCTACTGAGGTGGAGAGTAGATTGGTTGGAAGGGTTCAGTGGTGTAGCAGTGGGGTTTTTGTTTTTTGTCTACTTTATCATTGTATTCTTCTTCATGAAATTTTAGAATGCCTGTTAGGGGTTTACTACCCCTTACTCAAAAGTTATGATTTTCTCCTATTAGGGTGGAGATTAGATGGTGTTGGGTTATTGGTCCTGCCCCCTTTGGTTTTGACTACTAGTTTATTATGCCCTTGGCTTCTGCTATTGTGGGAAGTTGTTGGCTTCTACTAGTTCTTTCTTGTCTTAGAAGGCCTATTTTTTGAGTGGAAGTTTTGGATTTGTTTTTTCTCTTTGTTCAATGTTTAAGCTAAAGGATTACATTGTTTTTCCCCTATTTTTGTAGGGTGGTTTTTTCTATACTGGTTTCCTTTGTGCAGATGCTTCTATTTCTTGTAGTTGGTCTCTATTTTTTAGTTTCATGCTCTGGTCAAAAGCATGGCTTGTTTGTTTTCCTTCTAGGCTCACTACTAGTGAGTCTTGATCTTCTTTTTTGGTTGTCTCATTTTATGTGGGTCACCAATATTTTTCATGTATGGTTTCTTTGTAATGGGTACTAGACCTTCCAGTTTTAATCTAATCAAAACTTCTTGATGGAATATTTTTTCAAATTTAATAATTGTGATAAATGTTTTCTATAACAATCTTGAAATTGTTTCATAACATTTGTGATGCATTTATGGGTTTATCCATGATAGGTGTTAGCTGTGCAAGGTCACCAATGAGGATAATTGATACACTACCGAAGAATTGGTATTTTTGGTGGGGAAATTGTAAGGGGTTTGGCCATGAAGGATGAATGTGAGGATGTGCACATTAGAGTGAGGTGAAACACCCAACACCCATTTTGGTTGAGGGTAGGGTGGGTATTAGTTTATGTTACTATGAATTTCCTTCCTCTCTCAGTCCAAAACCTCCTCAAGATAATTTTTATTATCCAACCTGAGGCTGCCACAGAGAAACTACATCAAGGCCTCCTATAATTTGTAAATCTCTCTACCATATTCATCCATCACTTCCCTACAAAATAACACACAAGATGAATCAAAACAATCAAGTACATAGACATGCATAAGAGCTAAATAATAAAACTTATAAAGTAGCTCTCATACAATACTAAGATTGTCAGATTGAAAGAAAAACACCACACTTAGAAAATAAAAAACAATAAACAATGGATTTTCTCACAAACTAAGTGAACAACATCATTGAAGATAGTTCTCTATTTATTCAATTATGTAAAAATGAGAAACTTCCTACAAATATAAAGAAAACTAAACATGCTAACTTATCAATCTATTTTCTAATCAAAGGAACTAAACACAAGGTAAAACACATGCAAACTAATTGCATGGTTATAACAATTTTAAAATAGAACAATGCAAACTAACTAATTGTTGAAGAATACTACTCATACAACAGTTAGTATGCATGCAAAAAATTGAAAGAAAGAAATGAAAAGGAAATTATTGTTGCATGAAGTCATTGTGAATGCATGTATTCAATCTCCCCCTACATGAACAATGGGGATGAGTCCCAATTGACTCCTCAAAGCAACAAAATTGGTTGTAGGTAGAGCTTTAGTAAAAATATCAACAACTTTCTTAGATGTAGGATAAAACTACAATTCCATTGTCCCATCTTGAACTAAGTCTTGTATGAAGTGATCTATGATCTCAATGTGCTTCGATCTAGCATAAAACACTAGGTTTTTAACACTGGGTTTTTCGTCATTGCAATGGTATTAGTGTTATCATAGTAAATAGTTGTTAGATGTTCCTAAGCCAATTGTAGATCTCCCAAAATCCTTCGAATCCATATGGATTGAAAACTAGTTATTGTTTTTGCAATATACTCTATTTTTGTAGAAGAGAGAGCCATGGTTGCCTACCTTTTACTACACCAAGATACAACTCTAAAACCAAGTGAGAAAACATAGCCAAATGTTGATTTTTTATCATCACTAAACTAGCCCAATAAAAATCTATGTAACCAACTAGCTCAAACTTATGTATACCACTCACATACCTTAAGATTCTTTTTGCAACATGCCAATGAGACTCATGTGGATCTTGCATGAACCGAGAGATGAGGCTCACAACATAAATAATATTAGGTCTTTTGTAGTGAGGTAAATGGGGCTCCCTACCAAAATTTTGTATAAAGTAGCGTCCACTTTGGAACTTGCATCTTCCTTGGTTAATTTCTCACCAAGGGCTACAAGTGTTGCAATTGAAGTGCATGACATCATTCTAAATTGATTTAATAAATTATCCACATACTTGGTTTGAGAGATAAATATACCTTCAGAGTGTTGTTGCACCTCAACTCCAAGAGAATAATGCATGAGTTCCAGATCTGACATCTCAAATTCTTGCTTCCTTTCTACTTGAAATTTCTTTATGAGAGATGGGTTATTACCTATATAAATGAGATCATCAACATAAAGGAAAACAATTAGAATATTATTACCAATATGTTGGATAAATAGGGTTGGCTCATTGGGACTTCGAATGAGTCCCTTCTTCAATAAATCAATAACAATACTTGCATACCAGGCACAAGGAGCTTGCTTCAACCCATAGAGAGATTTCATAACTTGTAAACCAAATGTTGTTTTCTTAGAATTTCATAACCCATAGGATTTTGGAAGACTTCCTCATCAATATATCCATTTAGGAAGACTAATTTTACATCCATCTAATAGACTAGACACTTGTGTTGTGCAACAATAGCCAATTTATAATCTTGACCATATCAAATCATGCAACTAGAGTGAAAGTCTCTAAATAATTTATTCCAATATTTTTTTCAAATCCCTTGACAACCAATCTTTCCCTATATCTATTCATGGAACCATCAACATGATATTTCATTTTATAAATCCATTTGACACCAATATCCTATTTGTCTTTAGGAATTCGCACTAATCCCCATGTATTATTCTTATCAATAGCATGCATCTCTTCATTCATAGCATCAATCCATACTTGTTCTTTCACAAATTCTTCATATAAAAAAGTTCAAATTGAATTTTACTAAACAAAGAAAAACTGGTAGTTGGATTCCTATTAGAACTCCTTTAATAAATTTCATTTAAACTTTGTACCTTTCGTGAAGAGCTTTGACTTGATTGTGGACTAGAACTATCACCTAAAGAAGAACTTGGTGAACCTGAGTTTGAACTTCTACTTGAGCTTGTGGGGAAAGGAGGAACTTGATCATCTTCAATACCCATGATTAGTGGTGTAGTTTGTTGAACTCTTTTTTGTCATTTCCATACTACCCTTCATCAAAAAGCACATCCTGACTAACAATCCATTACTTTATGTCAAGGTTGTAAAATATATATCCTTTAGTTGCATGTCAATATCCCACATAGATACAAATTTGGGATTTTGCATCCAACTTCTTCCGCTTATGAACTAGAACATGAACATATTTGTGACAAACAAATACTCAAAGATGATCCACTAAAGGCTTGTGGCCACTCCAGGATTCCTTTAGAGTGATGATTTGAATTGATTTTATGGGACTTCAATTTCTTAATATATACTATCATTGCAATTGCTTCTCCCCAATAAAAATTTGGAAGGTTTTTCGACTATAACATACTTCATGCGATTTCCATAATGGTACGGTTCTTCCTTTCTACAATACCATTTTCCTATGGAGTATAAGTTGTCGTAAGTTTTCTTTGGATGCCATTATATTACAAAAATTAAAAAACTCTTTAGACGTGATTTCTCCCCCACTATCTGTTCTAAGTATTTTGAGAGAATACACGCTTTGTTTTTTCTCCATAGCCTTAAAGTGCTTGAAGCATTCAAATGCCTCAGATTTCTAATTAAGAAAATAAACCCATGTGTGGTGAGAGAAATCATCAATAAATGTCAAAATATAAATATTATTACCCAAAGATTCATCTTGCATGTCACCACAAATGTCACTATGCACAAGCTTTAGAGGAGAATTTTCCCTCCATAATTTTTTCAGTAGAAAATTGTCTTGATGTTGCTTTCCAAGTGCACACCATGAAAAAACTTCTTCTTTTTCTTGAATTGTAGGAAGTCCTCTCACCATGTTATTTTTACAAAGAAAACTTAATCCTTGAAAATTCAAATGACCATAGCATATGTGTCATAACAAAAAATCATTTTTGGTTTCCTTAAGGGCATGCATCTTAGCAGACACTAATGTAAGAGGAAATGATTTATTCTCTATCATACAAGTCTCTGCTACAAGATGATGGTTAGCAGATTTATCAAATATTTTGCAGCAGTCATCCTCAAACACAACCTTGTATTTTTTTCTACAAGTTTCCCAATACTTAAAATATTATGTTGTAATTTGGGCACATGCAAAGTGTCATGAATAAAATTAGTTTCTCCTTGCCTATTTTGCACTGCAAGGGTACCTTTTCCCATTACATATTTTTGAAGTTCTTTTTCCAAATTATAAGTGAAGAGTGTGGAGTGCTTTGTTTCTTCAAAATACTCTTCAGTATACTTGGCTCTTGATTTATTCAAATCATATTTTTTCTTTCTACATTCAGATTCATAGTATCCATACCTTTCACAATATCTACAGTGAATACCTCTATGATCCACATAACTTCTTCCTCTTCCTCTTCCTCTACCCCATCCTCTAGTTGTATAAGTCTCCCCTTGAGATTTATTTAATTGAGAATAAGGGGTTGTATATTTTTCTTCAATTCTTATAGTAAACTAGAAGGCTTGCACTAGGTTCTTGTTAGAACGTTGCATACACTCCTCATGAGATTGCAAATAACCTATCAACTCTTCAACTTTGAATGTGGTTAGATCTTTACTTTATTCAATGACTATCACCACTAGATCAAATTTTGGAAGAAGGGAAATTAAAAAATTCTACAATTTTTTTCTCTATGACATTTTCCCCTTAAATTTTAAGATGGTTCAAAATTCTTTGATTCTGAGTAATAAAATCTTAAATAGACTCAACTTCGTTCATCCTTATATTTTCAAAATATAGATTCTAAAGGTTTGAATTCTTACCAATCTTATTTTGTCAGATCCTTGGTATGTAGTTTGTAGAGCCTCTCATGCATCATTTGTGTGTTGTTAGAATGTGTGGTCTAATTATAAAGTAAACTAACACACCAATGAAACATTATATTGAAAGAAACTGATTAAAAAGATAAAACAAACTCTATATAATATAATCTTCTTCAAATTCATCTCATCGTCCTCTATCTCCAAGGATTTGATTAAAGTTACTTGCTCTCAGTTGTGTAAGCAACAGTTTGTTGAAATGACAACTAGGAGAATGAGATTGATTGAAAATGCATGTGTATTGCTAATGACTTAAGATATGAACTTGAAATGATATGATGTTATGATATGAGATTGCTAAAATGTTGATATGCTGATTTGAATGCAACTATAGTAACTACGTATGAAATCTACTTACGAAATGGTTGTATTTATAGATTTTCGAAGGCAAGAATCTAGTTGGCGGAGATCAACGGTTGAACTTCAAACCTGTTAAGATGAACGGTGAGAGATTAAGAAGTTGAGAGAAAGGTGGAAGGTTGAGAGGAAAGTGGAAGAATGTTTTCAACCCACAAAACCATCCTCATTCAAAAATGGAGACAAACATGGCATTTATCCTTTCATTTATGAAAATTGGTTGAAAGTCGAGGATAATTGCTAATTAAATAAATAAATTTATTTAATTTCTTGTGACAATGAATTTAGAAGCTTCCACAATTAAATAATTAATATTTAATTATGTGAGAGGTGAAAAAGATGAGTATTTAAAAATTTACAATATTTAATTAAGTGAGGTGAAAAAGATATTAAATATAAAATATTTAATTTAAATGTGAAATGAAGGATGAATATTCCATTGTTTGAATTTAAATGTTCAAACTTAGAAATAAAATGATAATCAAATAAATAAATTATTAAATTTATTAAATTTAATTTAAGAGGAAAATAGCAATAATTAAATAAACTTATTTATTTAATTAAACTAGAAGAATTGGAAAAATGAACAATATAAACAAATAATTAAATTTATTTATATGTAGATGGCTTTAGAATATTAATTAAATAATTCATATTTAATTAATTAACAGGTTTGAATAACTGTGACTATTTTTAGATGTGTACATTTTGCCCCTCTTTGAAGTGATGTGTTTTACGCATTTTTTCAAAGAATTTTGCCCCAAAATTTAGAAATTACCGATGTTATATGCCCCCTCGAGAGACAAATCACGTGATGATGAGGATAATTCGAAAGAATTTAATTTATTTTCGGAGAGAAAATGGCGACTCAACTCTCGAAATAGCGCTCTATATAGTAAAAATTTGAATAATTTCCCACTTTTACCCCTTTAAAAAGTGGAAAAGGTAGAAAGTCATTGTCATTTAAACAGTAACTTGCAGTAATTTTCAGAGCTCTAAGAGATAAAAAATGAGATGTCGATCCCTTATGAGCACCATAGATTTGAGTGAGCCTACCAATATCAAAGACCAGTTGCATATGGACCTTCGGTAAGTTGACTTGACCCTCCGTAAAAAAAAATTTGATTAATTTTCACGCATTTTTCAATTTTTAAATTTTTTCCATTTTGGTTTAGCGCATGCGATCCATAGTTCGGCACATCCATTAGATAAAGTCGCACATCCAAATTTGCACATAGATGTAGAATAGTCACGTATAGATGAAATAGCGTATAGGATAGATTAAGTAGCGCATCTAGGAAAGTTGCTCGCGTAGAATGCTAGATTTGCGTATAGGCTAGTTTAGCGCATTGATGAAATAGAGTAGCGCATCTGCATGATAGAATCACGCATAGGTTCTTTAGCACATCCGTAGTCTATTTTAGCGCATAGACTAGATAGAATCACGCATAGATGGAGTCATGCATTGATTGACTGTTTTAGCGCATCCATGAATTTTTGCCGAATTTCAATTTTTGAAGAAAAATTGATATGTACTTGATGATTGTTGCTAGATTAGACAACTGATTATATGTTGTTGAATAACATCAAGAATAGATTAGCTTGATTTTTTAAATTTTTCTTCATGCTTGAAGAACAAAGAGTAAAGATAAATTTTCTTTCCTGCTTGAAAGACAAATAGTAGATGATAGATTTGTTTTCCCGATTGAAAGACAAATGATAGATGTTGAGTCAATTGACTGTTAAATTTGTTTCCATGCGATATGAAAAACAAATAGTAGAAATGATTGATAAATTCTCTTTTGTGATAGAAAAAAAAATAAGATTTGATTTGATTAAGTTGATTGCCCGTTTTATACAATTGATGAACTTGTTTGATGTACTGATTTGATTAGATATTCCCTGTTGATTGATTTGCATGATTGCGTGTAATGTTATAAAGGAGGAATTTAACCTCCTCTTAATTAGATATATATTTCCCCGCATGTGGGAGATGATTCCTCGATTGTCCCAAGTGAATCTAGAGGTTATATACCAGTGTGGGTTGATTCCACTGTTGAGGGTCTCGCAGTATAGGATCAACAGGGCATTATTGACTGCACTGGTTGAGAGGTGGCATAGTGAGCATAACACCTTTCATCTACCCACAGGAGAGATTACCGTGACTCTAGAGGATGTATACAGGATTCTGGGTATTCCTATAGTTGGTGAGCTTGTGATCTATGATCACAAGGAGATTGGAGGGACTGATGCATTGAGATGAGTCTTCCAGGATCCTCATGCCGGTGGGTATGACATTGCCTGGAAGGATATGGTGGAGAGATATGCCCCACTACCTTCAGTGTTAGCAAGATTCATCGGTGGTTTCCTTTGTCCTGATTGCAGGTCAAAGGGACTATTAGTTGGTTGGGGTAGGATTCTGGACAACATGCTTCTCCATCGCACTAGATATGCATGGGGATCATGCATGCTTGCCCATATATATCATGATCTTCATTAGGTCATGTATTTAGATGGGAAGAGTCTCTCCTATGGAGTTACTCTTTTACAGATATTTGAATGGGAGCATTTTGCCATCACTCACCCCATTGTTTGGAGAGATCGCCCACTTGGTTTCCCATACGTTTATGCTTACACAGGTCCCCTTGTCCAACCCATGTTGGGCAAGTTAGAGTACTGGTGACGCGTGCTAGATGATTTGGATACAGTCATTTGGAGACCGTATTTAGATTGTGATCCCTAGGAGGTGGATGATATAGAGCTACCTTACTGCACGAGATCCAGATACTTGATTAGGCGTACCCCCTTTATCATTGATTAGTTCCTGGGGATGAGGGTCCTGAGACGGTACGGATTAGTATAGATGATGCCACAAGGTGTGGCACACTATGCCAGGTGTCGAGAGGATGTGCCAGAGTGGGGGTCGTTTGTGACGATCGAGGCTGCTAGAGCAGAGTATCTAGATCTGCAACTAGATTATTGCGCTATACATCGAGAGGTTATAGATGCAGGCATGATAGATGAGTACGCAACATACTTTTATACTCATCCCTTTCCAAGATTTACTAGTCCAGAGGATCCTACTCCATTATTGGGAGGACTAGCGATACAGTAGGCACGACGATAGCCATAGGCATAGGCAACAGCAGGGCAACCACGAGGTCAGGAATAGGTACTAGCAGAGGCAGGGGCATAGGTTGGGCAGGCCGAGGATATAGGTGGAGTAGCCATGGATGTGGATGAGGAGGATGAGGAGGATGAGGAGATGGAGGAGTTAGATGGATCAGAGGATAGTGGTGATGACGGGGATGATGAAGGTGGTGGGAGTGGAGGCCAGAGGTTTTTCTTTGATATACCCTTTAATACAAGGCCACGGACATCGAGAGTAGTGGATCAGCTAAGTACTTCGGCTCCATAGATCACTATCAGGGCTCCTACACGGGGACATACGGATGCCTTGCAGGTAGAGGTTCAGACTCTTCGGAGTCAGTTGGCATAGGCACAGGTGATGATCAGCTAGCTACAGGCACAAGTTGCATAGCCACCACCTCCTAACCCATAGATAACTCAGCTTATGGCAGAGCGAGATAGCTTTCGGGAGAGATGCATACGGGACGAGGGGGTAGCTGAGAGACTCCTGAGATCAGTCGAGAGCACCTCTATTGGAGAGGTTGTATTAGAGGGATTAGAGACCGCTCGAGAAGCCGAGTATTATAGGATGAGATACTTTGAGGCAGTGCCACCAGAGAGGAAGATTTCCTTCACACAGTCAAGTACTTGGTCTCGAACCCATTCACGCAGCCATACTAGGAGTACTAGCAGGAGTGTGGGTTAGCTGGTCAGACAATACATCAGAGCTTCTAGGAGAAGAGATCCAGTGAGACCTACCGCCTTGGGGGATAGTAGTAGCCATGTGCCACAGCCAGATGCCCCTCACTGATGAGTGTCTTGACAAATTTATTCATTGTATTTGATATATCTTGTTGAAACATTTGATATCCTTGTACCTCTAGACATTTGTTTTGATGAGATTTATGAGATGCAGTGGTGATTCGATTATGCATGTGTTATGGATTCATGTATACATTTTATTTCTATGTTATGATGTTTATGATGATGATGATGATGCAAATAATGATGAAACGATAAATGATGATGCTTTTATTTTATGTATGATGATGCAAATGATGATATGATGTTGTGATGATGCAATGATGAAATGATGTTGTGATGATATCTAAATGATTTTCCTTTATGATGTATGTAATGAATTCAAGATGTAATGATGTAATGATGAATGATTTCAATGAGATGATATGTCCTAAAAAATGATATGATGTAAACTAAATGGATAATGATAAATATAAATGAAAACTTATGATTTGAATGGGCTAATGTGATGAGATATAAATGAGATGAATATTTAATGAATGATATGCACATCATATGAAAATGGATATAAACTAAAATGAATAATGTTGATATGAATTGGTGAAAAATGATGATAATGATAATGAAATGATACATAATGGAATAATATGATAATGTAATAATACCTAATGATGATATGAAAATGAATGAGATGGATGCAATCTTTTTTATTAATATAGATTTATGTAAGATGATGTGAAATGGATGTGAATGCAAATTTTATGAAATGATATAATATGAGATGAATGATCAATATATAATATGATGAGAATGATATAATATTTAAAGATGGATAATGATCATGATAAACTAAATGAAATCGAATAATGATAATGATAATGAAATGAAAGGATATGATGTAAAAATGGAAAGCATTGCAAATCTAATGATAATGATAAGTTAAATGAATAATCATGATGAAATGATATGTAATGAATGACAATGCAATGAGATGCCACAAATGTCCAAATGTACTCAATTGCTGTTTGAAAAGATATATGAAATTTTTACCAACCTTTAAAAATCTACCTTAGACAGCCTTCAAAATGCAAACTTAAATGAATCATGCAGTCCTAGAATGTTGTAACGAAACATTCTCCTGTTTGTCATTCCATGCCACACTTGATTTTCATCATCGAGCCTTTTGATATGTTGAAAGTTAGTACAAGCATCAAAGGGTGTGTTAGCACCAACGATGACCTGAGTACTGATTTCATGATGTTTGATAGAGCAATTTAATACAAGCATCGAGGTATAATTGAACCAAGATGACCTGAGTATTATTTGCATAAACAGACAATAGTTAACAATTTTCTTATGCAAATTCCGAAATTTCTTCAATAATACGTTGTAGAGCATATCCCATGACCAATTTGCACAATACTAGTGATTAGCTTATAGACAACAAGCAAATAAAAGTCATACTCCTTCCTTGTCATTCTAGTTCAGTACATCATTGAACCACTCCAAAGATATGATATCATCAAATTTCAAAAAAACAAATCAACGTATGATTTAAGTGTTCCATTCATTGTATTCAAATTAAGATCATCCAATTTGTTTAAGTTATCTGTCAAAATAGTCATGTAGACTCATTTTAATTGGACAAGTTGGTTGTTTCTGATATTTTGATTCCTGACACATGCTGCCAACTGCCTACTAGATAGCTCCAAGAAGTGAATTGCCCCCTTAGTGACCTTGTACCCTAACTCCTATTAGACACAACTACTGCTAAAGATAACCCTAATCATCAAGCCATGATGAGATCCTTGTCGTTTCAAGGATATTTTGTGAAGCATGATGTGAATGTGATGGCTAGGCATGTATGTGATGCCGATGAAAGATGGATATGTAGAATATATCCTAATAGATGAGAGATCCAAACAAAATCACAAACAATGCCTGTTTGCCAGGTTTTCATCATTTGTTTGCACTTTTTCCTAATTTTATAAATTTTTTGTTATTACCAAGATGCATGTTTGCCAAGTTTTCATCAAGGCAACAATTTTTTTTTCCCTTTTTCTCTTTTTTGATTTTTATTTTTGCTCTTTTTTATTTTTTTTAGGACTTTTTATAATGTTTTTGATATTTTTCAGGACTTTTTATATTGTTTTTGCTATTTTTCAGGCATAAAACTTCTTCAGATGAATGTTATTGGTAGGATCTTCAAATAGGTCCCCTTCTAATGTTGACAATTGATATGCCCCTGATCCATATCCTGCAATGATAATGAATGGACCCAACCAATTAGGTTCGAACTTTCCTTTCTTTTCCCGATCCTATTGATTATGAGGGTTTTCTTTTATAACCAAGTCACCCACTTGAAAAATTTGTGGTTTAACTTTGTGATTATAGTTGTGGGACATAACTTGTTGATATCCCTTCAAATGATTGATTGTAGTTTGACATCGTTCGTCAAGCAATTCCATCTCTTGCAACCTTGATACTCTGTAGTCTTCATCATTGATCAACCCCTTTAGTGATACTCGAAGTGAAGGAATCTCAACTGCTAGTGGTAGAATAGCTTCTGCTCCATAGACCAAAGTATATGGGGTAGCACCTGTTGGTGTGTGAATACTTGTTATGTATTCCCACAATGTTGGATTTAATTGGACATGCCAATCACGACCTGCCTCATTCACTGTTTTCTTCAAAATATTTAGAATTTTTTTGTTTGAAGCTTCAGCTTGACCATTCCCTTGTGGATAATAAGGTGTAGAGAACTTGTGTTGGATGCAAAATCTTTCACATAATTCATCAACATCTTGATTTTTAAAGGGTCTTCCATTGTCTATGATAATGGAGTTGGGGATACCATATCGACAGATGATATAGTTCAAAATGAATGAAGATATTTGTTTTCTAGTAACAGTTGTTAGGGGAACAGCTTCAATCCACTTAGTGAAATACTCAATGGTTGTAATGAGAATTCGTGTCCATTTGAAGATGATGGGTGTATCTTGCCAACCAGGTCCAATCCCCACTGAGTGAAAGGCCATGTTGTGATGAAGGGTTGTAATTCCTAAGCAAGAGCATGAATGAGATTCCTATGAATCTGACATTTCGCACATTTCTTCACAAAGATGAATGATTCCTTCTCCATGGTCGGCTAGTAATAACCCAATCTAAAAAATTTATTTGCTAAGGTTAGTCCACTTGAGTGTGTTCCACAAATGCCACCATGTACCTCTTGTAAGGCCTTTTCCAATTCATCACATTTGAGACATCTAAGGAGGGTACCATCCAGACCATGCCGGTATAAGATGTTAGAAATTAAGGTATAACGAGAGGATTGACGAATGAAATTTCTTTTCTGATTTCTAGACAAATCTAAAGGTAAAATAGTATCCTTTAGGTAAGCGTAAATTTGGCCATATAAGGGAGAATCAAAACTGGTTAGGTGGCAGATGATTTGAGTTTCTAGATTGTCATAAGTGGGAGAAAACAATTGCTCCACCAGGAAATCATACCTTGTTTGGTTCTCTAACAACTGGAGTAGAGATGTGATTGTAGCCATAGCATCCGCTGCTTTATTATCAATACGTGGAATTTCTATGAACTTGATATCAACAAAGTATTTCTTGAAATCATCCACCATCCTTTTGTAAGGTATCGACTTGTCATCCTTAGTGTGGTATTCATCATTGATTTGATTTATAACAAGTTGTGAATCACCAAAAACTTGAAGTTTTGTGATTTTCCAGTCCATTGCAATTCTCATGCCAATTAATAGTGTCTCATACTTAGCTATGTTATTTGTGCAAGGGAACATTAGTCGATAAGATTTTGGAATTGTATGTCCTTGAGGTGTAATGAAAATAATCCCTGCTCCTAAACCATGTTGAGTGTAGGAACCATCAAAGTAGAGTTCCCATGACTTCTTAATAGCTGTTGTGAATACATCAGCATCAGGAAAATCAATGTGTATTGGGTGTTCTGCTAACTAATTTGTGATCACCTATCCCTTTATATCTTTTTGATCCACATAATGAATGTCAAATTCACTCTGAATCATGACCCATTTAGCCAACCTGCCAGTTAAGGTTGCCTTACTTAAAAGATATTTGAGTGGATTGATCTTAGCCATAATCTTTATTGTATGTGCTAGCATATAGTGTCGTAACTTTTGAGAAGTGAACACTACTGCTAAGAAATCTTTTTCAATGAAGGTGTAATTTAGCTCATGAATTATCAAAGTTCGACTGATATAATAGATTGCTCACTCTTTTCCTGAGTTGTCTTCTTGTGCCAATAATGCTCCTAAGGACACTTCCATGGCGGAAATATACAATATGAGTGGTGCACCTTGCACTGGTGGATTCATGAGATACTTCTTTATCTGATCAAACGTTGCTTCACATTTGTCTTCCCATTTAAATGGAACATTCTTATGTAAGTGATGAGTAAATGGTAAACTTTTATCTGCTAGTTGGGCAATGAATCTTCTAATGGATTGTAACCGTCCCTACAAAGAGCGTAGTTGACTAATGTTCCTTGGTGGTGGCATATCAAGAATTGCTTGTACCTTAGCTGGATCCACTTCAATTCCCTTTTCTGATACAATATAACCCAACATCTTTCCATATTTTACTCCAAAGACATATTTCTTTGGATTAAGTCTCACTTTGAATTGTTCCATTCTTTTGAAAATTTTAGATAAGATAGCAATGTGTCCTTCCCTGGTGTTAGATTTGGCGAGGAGATCATCAACATAATCCCCCATGAATGTATGTATCATATCATGAAAAATCATTGTCATTGCACATTGGTATGTAGCTCCTGCATTCTTAAACCCAAATGCCATTACGTTCCAGTAATAGGTACCCCAAGGGAATGTGAACATCATTTTATCCTGATCCTCTAGTGCAATCTTTATCTGGTTGTATCCTGAAAATCCATCCATTAATGAATACATCGCATGTCCAATAGTCAAATCAACAATCATATCTATGTTTGGCATAGGGAAATCATCCTTAGGACATGCCTTGTTCAAATCCCTAAAATCTGTACAAATTTTGATTCTTTTGTCTGGCTTTGAAATAGGTACAATATTGGAGATCCATTCTACATAGTCGATAGACTGAATGAATCCAACATCTAAAAGCTTCTTTAACTCTTCTTTAACCAATAATACAACATGTGGATGCATTTTTATGAGTTTCTGCATCACAGCTTTTTCCCTCGACATAATAGATAGATGATGCATTATGAGATCTAGATCTAATCGAAGCACATCCACGTAGGACCATGCAAAACTGATTTGATTGTTCTTGAGAAATTTTGTGAATCCTGGTATTTCCTCTTCTGTTAGAGATGCAGCAAGTTGCAAGACTTTGGGTTGTTCTGTAGTACCTATATTGAGTGCCTTCATTGGTTCTATCAGAATAGAAGACCTTTCCTGGTAATGTTTCAGGAGAGTGTCAAGTTTCCCATCCTCTAGTGCCTTTGAAAGGTTTTCACTATTGGATGTGCTTTTTATTTTTCTCTTTTCTCAATCTAATACTGCCTTTGTTAGGTTTTCACCATTAGATCTTTTTTTTATGTTATTTATTTCATAGTTGAGAAACTTGGCACTTTCCTATCAAAAATTCTGATCTTTTGATTCTCTGGTGAAACTTGTTTTTGGTTGGGATGAACAAAGGAAATTTATGATAGTTTCGTCATTGGGAAAAGTTGGAATATCAATTGGTGCAATTTGTTCCCAATCAATGATTTCAAGATGGACCAAAGGAAATGGATCGTTAGGATGAGTAAGTTCACTATTCGTTAGGGTCATGATGCTATTATTAACGTCATTATGGGAGAGGTCTAGGATGGTATCCTCCTGTAGATGATCTGTCTCACTTTTAATCGAATCGGTTTCACTTGAGTCATGATTGTTTTGTAGGACATAATCAAGCGGAGGCCTTGAGCTTTCCCCTTGTAAGAATGCGGGTGTAAATTTGTGTATGACATCCACCCTTTTCTCCATCAAGAATGTATCATCAAAGATTTTGTCCCATTCATATTCATTGGAGTCAGTGTTAGAATTATTTGCTTGAATTCTCAAAATTGTTTCAGCTAACTCCTCCTTAGACATTCTTTGTATTACTTCTTCCTTTGTATCTTCACCATATCCTAACCTAGTTTTATCCTTTGGGTGCATTGTTTTCAGTTGGATAGGCTCAACAATACCCTCTTTTCTCTTTCCAATAGGGCCATTTCCTTCATAACCCATTTTCTACATGATCGCATAACCTTTTCCATATTGTTTTGTGGGTAACTTGACATGTTGTATGGATTATTCTTCATCTTTATAGAACCAATCAAGGATAGCCCTATCTTCCATTTCATTTTCTTTGATAAATATTCCATTAAACTTGGTGATGGGAACTGAAGCTGAGGCTAAAGCTATTGTAGCCAGCTATATGGATGTTGATGGTTGACCATGGGATCTTGGAGATATGGGTAAATTAGAGAGAGATAAAGAATATTCTCCAACTCCATTATCTTTCAATTTTAGCTTGGCGCCAAAATTACTTATCATTTCTCGTGCTTACTCATTGTATTTGGAGGTAGATATGGTCAAAGCCTCTCTATTATGTGGGACGAGTGTGTCCTAAGTTGCTCTTAGGTTAGAGCAAGTTTGACTACTAATGTGATTAGTATGTATTGTTGCTTCTTGTCCATCATATGGAAACTTCAAGCTTTGATGATAAGTAGATGGAACAACTTGCATGTCATGGATCCATGGATGACCCAAGAGTATGTTATAGGAT
The DNA here is from genome assembly GCA_007115665.2 of Sequoiadendron giganteum. NCBI lineage: Eukaryota > Viridiplantae > Streptophyta > Pinopsida > Cupressales > Cupressaceae > Sequoiadendron > Sequoiadendron giganteum. Next base: position 483,205,344 of record CM021103.1, on the reverse strand, counting down.
AGATCCCAATCAAGAACCTGAAAAAAGGTATTCTTCACAACAGGTCCCACTCTGATTGGTAGCATGATGAGGCCTTTGGAAGCTCTTTACTCATCGTCATATGCCTTGATTGTAATCTTCCTTCGTGGATATATAGATTCTTCATAATATCCCAAAGTGAGGAACAATTTCAAAGTACAAATGTTTAATCCAGCTCCTCCATCTATTAGGACACGTCTAATTCGAGCTTTGTGAACCATAACCTCTAGGTAGAGTGATGAATTATGCGGATGGGTCATGGATGATTCATCCTTCTTAGTAAAGGATAAACATGTGGATGAGGACAAGTGTCCCACCATGGCTTGAAATTTATTGATATCCAGATCAGGAGAGACAGTTTTATCAACAAGTGCCTTTTCCAAAATGTCCTTATGCGCAGGTGATAACTTTAAGAGCTCCAAGATAGAAATTTGGGCTAATGTTTTTCGTAGTTGATCAACCAAATTGTATTGACTTAGATAGGGAACTGTTGCTTTAGATGAGCTTCCATTTACAATGATTTTGACTTGTCCCCTTGTCGTAGCACTGACTTCTCGATATTCCTACTTATCTTTGATTCTGATAGCATTGATTTGTTTATCATCCGTGTAAATATGATTGATAATGGTGTCATGGACATAATTAACATTCTTTCCCTTATCACCTGAGGATTCCCCTTTTTAATAATTGGGGAGAGGATCCTTGAACGCCTGATGATCATCATTGACATTATGTCCTTCAACCGTAATGGTACGATTATCAATCAAATCCTGAATAATATTCTTTAACCCTTGGCAATTATTTGTCTTATGACCTTTACACCTATGATAATTACAAAAGTGTGAGTCATTCCACAATGGTGGTTTAACTCAAGGCTCATAATACCTTTGTGGTGGAAATGTAATAGCATTTTGATTCAATAGTTCTTTAAGAATGGATTACAAAGATTGGCCCAAGCGAGTAAAACTTCGTCGATTCAAAAAATATGAAGATTTGGGCGCATTTGAATTTTGATTATTGCCAAAATTATTTCCACGATTTTTGGTCTCATTCCCTTGATTGGAAACATTGCCTTGGGTACTAGAATTTCCAGAATTATTGCTTTGTTGGACACCTGATACATTAAGAACGGTGGGCTTCACATTCACGTTGTTAGAATCTACTACCCCATCATTCACAACATTTTTATTTCGAGTCCAAAATCGTGACTTGTCATTGTTGTTACTATTTTTGTTGTTATTGTTATTGTACGAATTTGAACCCTCTTTATTGATTTTTAGAACTCCACGCTTGACCAAGGCACCTTCAATAGTAATCGTGTTTTCAATCAATTTTTCAAATGATTGAGGACAGTGAAGGTTTACTCTGTAACGCATCTCTTGATTCAGATTATCGATAAAGATATCCATCTGTTCTATTTTAGGAATATGATAGGAGTATCTAGCAAACACCCTTCTCTGCCTTTGTAAAAAAGTGGTGAAAGATTCCCCTACCTTTTGTTTCACCTTACAAAGATCAAGCATGGTTATCTGGTGTTGGATGTTGTAGGAGTATTGCGATATAAATTTATTTGTTAACTCCTCAAATGTTCTAATGGGGGGAGTGATCTTTGAAAGCCAGTCCATGGATTTTCCACCCAGACTTCGTGGAAACAATCGCATTAAGTAGGTATCTTCATGAGAAAATTCTAAGCTCATATTTCAGAAACCCCTCACATGTTCAATGGGGTCAGTTTTCCCATTATACCTATCAAATTTGGGGATTTCGCAATGTTTTGGAAAAGGAATCATTTGAAGACTCCTGTCAAACGGATAAGGACATATATCATCCAAAACATATTTCTTTGTTGTACCCCCTTGGATTTCTTTCATTTGCATTTTTAATGCTTTTAACTGTTGAGTAAGAGCATTAAAATCATTAAGAGGGGCTTTAGGATTTTCTTTAATCCCTTATATGTCAAAATCAGTAGGTAACTTAGCTCCTTGATTAGCTAATGAAAGGAAATATATTTCCTTGTTTCATTCTAAATCCTTTCCATAATAGTATGGAATTGGGGATCCTATTCTGCTTCTTGAAGCCTTTCTTCTGTTATCTCTTTAGTATTTGAATTATGAAATGGATTCTCTTCCCTATCATTATTATCACCCATTTTTCTTAGTGTACTTTCTCTTTCATCTTTTTCTATGTGTTTTCAAGATCTCATGACAACAAGCATAAGCTTTGCCCAATTTCTACTAACTTTGATCAAAAGAATGAAATAGTGCAATTACGATAGATATGAAAGTCAGGATAGAATGAAGATTCTATGACTTTAAAAGATTTTTCATCTTTAGCTCATGATTCCCTGATTGAAAGGATGAAAATATTGTTTGTGGGAATTAAACCAAAGATCAAAAATAAAGATGATTTTTCACTTTGTGAAGTTTGATCGTAGCTTTGTAAAAAGAAGGATTTGTGATAAATGCCTAATGTGCTTGAGTTATCTATTGCAGAAATTGATTGGACGAGTAGATTATACAATTATAGGTTGGGGAATGTAAGAGGAACGAATACATTGACTGTGATTATTCCTTTGAGAAAGCGCTCTTCTTTGAAAGAAGGCTCACGAGTATAAAGGTTCTACAGCATAATCGTCAATGAAACCTATAACAAAGTCGCGATATCAATGAATAAAGGTCCTCTGTTCAAGCAAGACCTTTCAACTTTGGTATAAAAATTTCCTCTTTTTCAATAACTTCTTATAACTCAGAGATTTCTTTGGCTTTGTAATCTTCCTCTCTAGGGACTTTTTGGAAAAATTTGCAGACTTCCAAACCCTAAGCATAGAAAAAGACTAGACTAAGATGACTAATTTTCTAAATGTCAAAAAATTACCTAGGCTCATAACACAAATGCGCCAAAATAGAGCATGAATGCGCCAAAACAGAACACAGATGCACCGAAACATAGCACAGATGCGCTAAAACAGAGCACAGATGTGCTAAAACAAAGCACATATGCACCGAGCAGAGCATAGATACGCTGAAATAGAGCGCAGATGTGCTAAAACAGAGCACACATGCACCGAAATAGAGCACACATGCGCTAAAACAGAGCACAGATGTGCCGAAACCGAGCACATATGCGCTGAAACATAGCACAAATGTGCTGAAATAGACAAGTGATGCGCTAAACTTACCAATTATTTTTCTAAGACAGACATGTTTTGACAGTTCGATATTTTTGGATGATCTCAATCCGATTTAAATGTGAAAAAAACAACATATAGTAGCAGATAGTTGTTTTTTTAATCCTAAAATATAAACAAAGAGTGTATGTTCTTGAGATTTCCATAGGTTTTTCACAAGATAAGCAATTCAAAAAGACTCACTCTTAGTTGTCAAATAGGTCATCATAGGAATCATAGCCCATAGCTTAAAATTGCATCGACTCACACAGTCGTGTCACCCCCTAGAGGGCGTCGTGTTTTTGTCTTTTCCAGGTGCATACTCAAGGTTAGATTTCTTGATCCCTTGAGCAAACAATCCATGGCGATTATATGGTGAGTGTCTTGGGGGTAGATTCTTCCCTCCCCTTGCACCATGATTAAAATGATGTTTGGATACTGACACAGCTGGCTTTCTACACTATGGTTCATAGTAAAGGTTTTTGTTCGGCATGGAAATAGATAAACTCCCTCAGAAGACCTCCCAATCTTTAGAACAAATATTTTGGGGATGGTTACCTTGCTCACTTCCATTGAATATGGGTTTCCCCAAAATTCACTTTTGATTAGAGTTGGTTAGAAAACCTGGCTTTGGTTGTTCCCACTTAGTTCATTCCCGTAGGGTGAGTACTTTTTCCCACCATGGCAGGCCTTCTAAAGGATGTAACAAAGCATGAATTGCATAAAATGAAAAAGGTAAGTCTGGCATTCTGATCACCCAGTTAAGGGAGAGAGCATATACCTATTATCCAACAATCACAACAAATAAGTGGTTGAGTTTTAAATCCAAATGACAATTTTCTACACTAAGTGAAGATGTTGCTTGACAACAAGCATTGGATTCATTTTAACCAAGATAAAATAATGTTTGGTGACTATCCTAGGATTGATAAATTCCATATTTAAGTGTATATCCTAGAATTGCTTCATTTTACTTTAAAACCGAACTGAAAAATCATGTCCACGAATGGCGTCGAAATCAAAATTTAATTTTTTTATAACAACTATATGCGCTGAAACAGGTCGTCTATGCGCTAAAACAGTCAACAAATGCGCTAAATGATGAAACAAGGATGTGTGAAAATAGGTCGTCTATGCGCTAAAATAGTCCATGGATGCGCTAAAACAATCCATGGATGCACTGAAATAGTCCGGGGATGCGCTAAACAGAGGCTCGTATGCACTAAAGCGCAACTCCAGTCTGTCACCTGTCAAAAAAATTCTACAATAAAAAGATTAAAAATGGGGGGATATGCCCCACGATGGGCGCCAAAAAAGAGTTGTTAAAATATGTGGTCTAATTATAAAGTAAACTAACACACCAATGAAACATTAGATTGAAATAAACTGATTAAAAAGATAAAACAAACTCTATATAATAGCAGCTTCTTCAAATTCGTCCCATCATCCTCTATCTCCAAGGATTTGATTAAAGTTACTTGCTCTCAGTTGTGTAAGCAACAACTTGTTGAAATGACAACTTAGGAGAATGAGAATGATTGAAAATGCATGTGTATTGCTAATGATTTAAGCTATGAACTTGAAATGCTATGATGCTATGATATGAGATTGTTAAAATGTTGATATGTTGATTTGAATACAACTATAGTAACTACGTATGAAATCTACTTACGAAATGGTTGTATTTATAGATTTTTGAAGGCAAGAATCTAGTTGGCGGAGATCAATGATTGAAATTCAAACTTGTCAAGATGAACGGTGAGAGATTAAGAAGTTGAGAGAAAGGTGGAAGGTTGAGAGGAAAGTGGAAGAATGTTTTCAACCCACAAAACCATCCTCATTCAAAAATGGAGACAAACATGGCATTTATCCTTTCATTTATGAAAATTGGTTGAAAGTCGAGGATAATTGCTAATTAAATAAATAAATTTATTTAATTTCTTGTGACAATAAATTTAGAAGCTTCCACAATTAAATAATTAATATTTAATTATGTGAGAGGTGAAAAAGATGAGTATTTAAATATTTACAATATTTAATTAAGTGAGGTGAAAAAGATATTAAATATAAAATATTTAATTTAAATGTGAAATGAAGGATGAATATTCCATTGTTTGAATTTAAATGTTCAAACTTAGAAATAAAATGATAATCAAATAAATAAATTATTAAATTTATTAAATTTAATTTAAGAGGAAAATAGCAATAATTAAATAAACCTATTTATTTAATTAAACTAGAAGAATGGGAAAAATGAACAATATAAATAAATAATTAAATTTATTTATATGTAGATGACTTTACAATATTAATTAAATAATTCATGTTTAATTAATTAACAGGTTTGAATAACCGTGACCATTTTTAGATGTGTACAATTTGACTTTGTCATACCATCTATACAAGGAAAAATTGACATATCCAATGCAGATTGGATGACAAATAGAGCTCAATTGTCCTTATTTTTGTCTTATTTCAACTGAGTTCATTGATTTTTTGTTAAGGCATTTAAAGAATTATTATTTTTAGGTTATGTGTATCCTCCTACTATTTCCCCAAGATCTTGGGATAATATTAGGGTCTTCAAATCTATACTCCAATATTCATAGTTGTCTCTAGTAAACAACAAAAGCTAGTATGGAAAATTGCCACCATTTTCCATTTTGATATTTCTTAGAGAGAACTATTACCCTACTACCTGCACACACACAAAAGAAATCCTAGAACCTACTCTGATACCAATTGAATAATAAAAATTATAAAGGAGCTCTCATACTATACTGAGATTATCATATTAAAAGAAAATCGCCATGCTTAAAAAAATAAAAAACAATGAACAATGGATTTGCTCAAACTAAGCAAACAACAACATTGAAAATAATTGTGTGTTTATTCAACTATGTAAAAATAAAAAACTTCTTATATATATAAAGAAAACTAAATGTGCTAACTTATCAAGCTATTCATTGATCAAAGGAACTGAAAATAGGGGAAAACACATGAAAAATGGTTGCATGGTTACAATAGTCTAAAAATAGAACATTGTAAACTAACTAATCATTGAAGAATACTACTCATACAACAGTTTATTATGTATGCAAAAATTTGAAAGAAAGAAATGAAAAGAAAATTGTCACTACATGAAGTCGTTGTGAATGCATGTCTTCAAGAACAACAATTCAAGTGACAACATAGTTTTCTATGTGAAATTGGAAGGTTGTTTTAGCCACTTGCTCATGACTCTATGAAACAAGCCACATGATATTATAATAGTATCTTTCTAGTCTAATTTTGCATCTGTGAAAGTCCCTACTTCGCTACCATAGCCAAAATGATTCCTTCCCCCATCACTTTTATACACTTATTTTTCTTCCATAGGAAGCTCAAATAAGGCATTTCCAACAACTTGTATGCGAGCAATAAGAGATGCTAAAATTCCATGATTAATAATCTAAAAAAAACCCACTTCTTTGCAACGATTGAAATTTATGTTAGGATGTTTTTGTTGAGAGGTTGGATTGTTAAGCCATGTAAATTAATGACTAGAATCTGGGTATGTTGTGTATGAGGATAATTAGTGAAGAGCTCCGGGCTTGGCCTAACATATTGTAGTGGAACATTTTGGATTCCCCTCTCTACTAAGCTTTGTGCTTTAGTTATGGAAGGTTGTTCCTCTATGGTTACAACAAATAAACCTCTAATTTTTAGAGGTTCTTAATGTTTTCATAACACAAACAATATTTTAATTCACATCAAATAATATATCATTTTCGGAATCTATCAACATGGAGGGTAGACAATTTTTTTTTTAAAATCCTACATTTTTGGAGTTTAACTATTGGTCATATCACATGTAAATTGACGAAAACCAGAACTACTTTACTAGTGTATGATGGAAATTTCTTTCCATCACACTCAAAATAATTCATTTGTATATTATTATAGTAGTTGTATCATGTGGGTTGTAACATCTAATGTATTAATATTGTGATTATAAAAATTATTGCCTAAAATTATAAAACTATGTGAAAGGGAAGTTCTCTTGTTTTATTTATTTTTTATAATAGGATTAACTTATTTTTTCAAGTGGATTTATCTAGTGAGGTGGTGCTTCAATTTAATGGCTGGCCTTGGTTTCAGTTATGGATTACAAAGGTATCCCCTTTTGCTGCAAACATTATTTTTCTACTAGACACTTGGCTCGTGACTACCCTAATGGATCTCGTCCTATTTCTTCCTCCACTTGGTGGAAGAATTCTCTCTAAGAACATCTAATTGTATGCTATGATGAAAACTCTTCTTCTAACAATGATATTTCCAAGCTTCCTCCTGGTAAAAAAAAATCATGCTATTGGTTTTGTTGTTTCTTTGGTGGCTTTTGTTGTACTAGTTCAAACAAGGTTGTTTCTATTGTGTGTGTTGCCTCCCTTAAGGCCCTAGTCTTTACTTCAAATCCTATTGCTAATGGTGTTGTTTATCTAATGGATTCTGATGTAGTAGTTTAGCACAAGTCTGTTCCCTTTGTTGTGTGTGTTGCCTCCCCTAAGGCCCCTCTCGATCAAACTATTTCTAATCTAATTTATGATTCTTCTTGGACAATTGTGCTATGGAAGAAGAATTGTACTTCTAAAAAGGTCTCTACTGACAAGCCTATGGGGGAAAATTTGTTGGTTTTAAGCTCTAGAGCTTGAACTATTTCTCTTTGGTTGTCTCTCTATTTTGTCTTTTGTTGGTGGCTTTGTTCTTGCTACTAGTCTATTTGTTGTTCTTGTTCTTGTCTTACTATTTCTGATTGGTTGTTGTGTTTGGACAGTCTACTTTGTTGGGTTGTTTTACTCGATTGTAAGCTTTTTATGGGATTAGGGCCCTTCCTTGCTTATCTAATAAAAAACTTATTCGTTCAAGCACAACCAAAATAATAATTTTTTATATTTTTTATAATATTAAACTACATTAGTAGTTGTATCATATGGAGTGTAACATGAAATGTATTAATATTATGAAGAGGAAAGTTACTATATAAAATCATGAAATAGTGTGAAAGAGAAATTTTTCTCTTACTTTATTTAATATTTGTATAATGATAGTAGGTGTATTTACTTATATAGATATGGTTGAGTTAATCTTATTAAAAAATGATCCAATCATCCTAAATAAATCAAGTCACTCTTAGTCACAAAATGATATTGTCACATGTTTTTGTGCTAGTCATCATAGTTTTCCATCTTTGAAAGGTCATAGTTGATTTAGTTCATATGGATTTATTGAATCAAACTTAGGAAAGGTCCATCATTTTGAATGAGAATAATCAATCATTTTATCTAGAAATCTCAAAGGAATTGCATAGTGTAGTGAGTTACATAAATGATTAAATCCAAAAATAATTTTATAGCCCAATTAATTAATCAAATGTGGATATTTTTGTGTGCATCAATTAATTATTTTTTCTTTTTATTATTCACATCATATATTTTTTATGCATAATATACAATAATTGCATATATAAAGACACTCATTTACATCAAACAAGTAAGCACATTAAACTTATATCCATACATCAACATTAAAGTAATCTATAATAAACATCATTGATAAAGAAACAATCTCATAACACATGCCTTAATCTTCCAAAAAGGAAAATGGATTTTTTATAATGTTTATTTGCACAAGGTCAACTTAGGACAAAAAGTGAGACATGCATTCATTCAATCGCCCTTTTATGACATCACAAATATCGTACATAGATGCGCATATTACATACTACTACGTATCTTGATCTTACTTATGGCGCTTGGTACACCATTTCCTATCATTAATTGTCCTCAAAGTGGGAAAAATGGAAGAACCCATTAATCTCCCATTACATGATCTTTCATGATCACATCATTTGAATTAGGTTATAGCTAGCACATCAATATATGTTCTTTGTACTTTTTTTTACCTCTACTTAGCTAAAATCCATAATGATATTGTAGAATGCATTTTACATGGAAAAATATTATCTCTATCTCATTCATAGTTTTACATAGCTTCATGCTTCTATATGTCATGGGGAAAAATTAGTTGCATCCTCATAATTTCCTTATACATTGTGAATACATTCTCTAATTTGCACAATATTACAGTTGTATGCTTCATAGGGGCTAACCCAATCACAAATCTATGATTATATTCAAACTTATTTTTTACATAGCTTAATTCTTGTAACTATCATGGTGACCAATTCTGTTATATTTTCATAATTGCCTAAAACATCAAAATTCCATTTACAACACCCTCACTATAAATTTTTTCACATTTATGGCTTATTGAAGATGATTTTTTTTATGTGAACTAATCATGTTTTTTAGATACAAATAATGACCTTATGTGTATAGGTATTGATGATATCTCTTTTCAAGTGCATAAAAAATTGTGAGGCATCATTTATAATATATCTTGGATTTGTTTGTTGGTTCATTTTTTACATATAACCTCATTACATATATGTCATAAATACATGCTCATATTCTTTATTTCACCCATTTTACACTCCAATATATAGCCATAAATTCATTAGAAAACCACCACTCTAGCTTCCAATGATCTAGATTGATCACCACTTAAAACATTCCCACACCTAGGTCTATATGATAGGTGTTCCCCTATCCCTTGATCTAGGCCTTGCTGAAACTTAGTCCAAACTTTTTTTAAATTAAAAATTTATATCTCTTGAACCAATTTTTTTATAAAATAAATATTACCTCATTAGATTACATGCCAAAATATCAAATTTAGTGACTAAGGTATGTATTTGTAGGCATATCATAGATCATTATAATTAATATACAAGAAAGGAACATTAGTTATGCCATCATTTGATATTAGAGTATCAAAGATAAAAATATACACAAATAGCACTTTATCACTCATAAATTATAGGCATATCTCATCATCTCATATGTATGGTTTGTCTTTGAATTTTTACATTAGTGCAAGTGGTTGGCTCTAATCAAGGAAGTTGATAATCTTCCCCTTTTTTATAGAAGGCCACATTGCACTTTTCAACACAACTTATTTAGAAGCAAGTGTTGAAAATATGGGTGAAGCATAAAAGGCCTCATCAATGGAGGACAAATTCACAACAAAAGGATTAAGATCACACAACCGAAAAAAAATAAGTAGACCAAATTATGGGCATGGACTAATCTTATATTAGTGTGATCTTTGACCAAATTTTATTTTAGACTTTAAAGTGCAATTCTCATTTCAAAGTTAAAATAAAAGAATCTTGACACATCGCTACATTAAAATTGACAAAGAACTAATTGCCTATTTTTATCGTTAGATTTTTATCTTAAAATTCAAATTTTAAATTCTTTTTATTACTTATTTTTAAATGAATGCTAAATTAATCATATATATGTACATATAATCTCCTTATAATAAATCATTTTATGTTTTATTTCCTAAACTATATAACTTAAGTTAATATTTTTAAAGGTAATGTTTCTTATGATTTAATGTATTTGTGAAGAAACATTTAACTCTAAACTAAATTTTTTAATATTAGATAGACAATAGTAATACTAACTATATTTAAAGAATATGAGAAAAGTATTTTTTTAATAAAAAGAGGTGAAGATATATAAAATAAATAATAATAGATTTGTACTTTTTTTAGGCAAGGAGTCATTTCTGAAACAAGAAGATGGAAAATCAACAAAAATTATCCCTATGATAAATCCCATAGAAATAAAAATAACATCTATCATCGTGATCATGGAAAAACTAATGTATAGGAGTGAATTTGCACCCCTTACACAAATTCCCCTTTTACCCTTCTCCACTTTAGAAAACCAAATTTGGATGCTTAATTCCACATAAGCCTGATGTCCTCATTCCACTTGGCACTTTTTTTGAGTGTCGATGGGGGAATAACTATAGATGATGCTTGTGCGACACACAGATGTCCACATGGCATTCTTACATCCCTAGCAGATTCTCATGGATGGAGTTGATAGAGGTGTTACACTTCTCATTAGAAGTTGAATTGTAATGCCCCTCTTTGACTAACCAACCTGAATATTGTTGTTTTCTTCATCTCTCCTTCAAATCCACTCATCTTCATCCATATTCGAGCTTCTTCATAATCTCTCTAGGCAATCTAGCATTCACTTCAAGCATTAGAGCATATTCTTGCACTCCATAGCATCAATTCCATCACTTCAATAGAGCAAGCGTAGAACAACACCATTGCAACAAAGGCTTGAGTTCCTCTCATTTTCTCCCCCATTAGCCTTGAGCGCTCTTGGTGGAGGTGGTAATCTCTCTAATTTCCTTCTCTATTACTTTGTTGAGTTAGCACATTACTGTTTGCAAGTGTTTTAGTGCTCTTTTTCTTTCCTTCCTTCTTTATCGTACTATTTCTATATTGTTGCAAACTTGGCTATCCGTGGAGGTGGAAACATCAAAATGGGGGTCTGACTAAGGAAGACCCCTAATCATCCCCCCAACAATTTCTCTCTTTTGTGTGTAGTTGGAGATATTTTGGAGCAAGTTGGCAAACAAACTTTTGTGTGAGATCGTTCTCATCACCTTTTCCTTAATCTACTTGTTTTACCATATCCGTTTATATGTATCATATTTCATAGTGCTATTTTTTTCTCTTAGAAACCATTAGCTAGGTCGATAACCTATTTTCCAGTAATTAGACCTTGTCTTTTTGGTCCTCTGGCAATACGAACACCAATACACCTAAGAGACACCGGCGCATCATGCTTTCATCTCAGAACCGCACTTTTGTCCTCTGATTAAGAGTTATCTAAGACATAGAATTGTACTGAAAACTGTCTCACCTAGTCTCCCTTCAAATCTCAAGGTTACAGAGTGATCATGGGACCTTATAGTCCTCATCATTCTCATCACTCCTTTCCTCAACATCCCTTTAACTGAGGTAAGTTAGGGCAACCTTCTACTCTCGGCCCTCCATGACCTAGGGACTTGATGTGGTTGGTTCCCCTCTCTTACATTTTTGGTGAACCTGACGTGAACCATTTTGGTTCCATTTTATGATACTGAAAGATCCTTTCCTCGTATCCTAAGAGCATTGTGGGTGTGAGTGTTGTGAGGCATTTTCCTTGCAACCCAACCTATGACCCTTAGTATACGTAGTTGGAAGGTTCTGAAAGTATTTCATAATGAAACCTAAATTGGGTCACTGTCTTATCTTGTAACCCTTAGAAGCTTTGTGAAGGTATTGTTTATTGTACGTGATGGCCTCTTTCCTGCATCAACCTATTCCCCCCAAGCAGCCTATGAGCAGTAGTAAAGATATAAATTTCACCTCATAGGACCTGTCAATGGGCTTTAATAGGGAACCATCTCCTATTTACATTCCTGCGAGGATAAATGAGAATATCCTAGTTGGTTTCCTCGTTGATCCAACATCTCAAGTGAATATTATAACGAAGGAGATTATGTTAATCAACTTCTTGCATAAGGATGGGTATGATGCACCTATGAGTACCATTTGTACACATGATGGACTTTCCATACCTCCTCTAGGTAGCATTATCTTGTCAATTATGGTTGGACCTAAGTCCGTGAGACTCTTGTTTGATAGAATCCTAAGGTCCAAACCCTTCAGAGTGAAGTTGGGTATCCCTTGGCTGGTAGCTATGAACATAGTTCCCTCAATTATCCATAAGTGCATTAATTATATTCATGAGGGTTTTGTGCATGTGATCCACGACACTAGATATAGACCGCCAGTTGTGCATGGTAGTTACTCCTTAGATTACTTGTGGCCTACACCCATTCATCCTATCCTACTTAGGAAGGACCTTGTCTATCACACATATCAGAATTTTAAGAAGGGGAATTCTAGGATGAAAGTGAGGTACCCTTCATCACCTTATGTTGTTTCACATAGGGATTTCTTGAAAGCTGACAGTGATGCCACCAAGGCACGTAGAAGAGAAGAAGAGAAGTGATCATGTGATCCTCCTTCTGTTGTTCAGCCTGATGCTTCCTCCTACTCTGTTATGGCACCACCCGCTTCTACCTCATTCTTGTGAGAGAATCCTATGGTGCCCACTTGGTGAAAGGCCAAGCGTCCTTCATTCAAGCTTCATGTCCTCTCCATAGAGACTAGACCTGCTCGGTATGGTGGACAAAATTTCCTCTGAGGGGAGTCCTCTATGTCTCGGCCTCTACGACCTCCTACCGTTTCTACCCCTAAAACAGTAAATGGGAAGAGGCCTTTTGTCAAAGCATTAGAGTTGACTGCCCCTGCTGTTTCTGAACCTATCCCTCATACTCCCATTCAAGAGTTTGTCCCTTTGTTGGAAACAACTATGGAGGACACTCCCATGGCGAAGAAGGATCTTTTTGTTCCTTCATAGCCTCTGGCCTCTAGTTCAAAGAGTCATAGAAACCACCTTGTGCACAAGCGCAAGTGCCGATGAAAGGCTCTTTTGGTTGAGCAAGCCTCCCTATAGAGGAAGGAAGAGGAGATGACCACTCCTGTATTAGGACCTCATGTCGCATCCTCCTCTCTCCTCCCCTCTATCTCCATCCAAACTAGTTCTTTATCACTTTTGGATCCCGTTGTGAGCACAAATGCACCTAACCTTAGAAAATTTCAGGAGTTTATCGCTCCTTCGAAAGAGCCACCTTTCTCAAAGCCCATAGATATGACTAATACATCAGTCATGTCTATTGTGGTTCTTTCTTCCTCTCCCTTTGTCCCTATTGCTTCATTTGTGGAGAGTTCACCTCCCCCAAAGAATAAGAAGGTAGAGAGTGGTCCTTCTAGCAACAGAGGAAATAAGAGAATCCCATCTTCTTCGAAAGGTGGCCTTGCACTGACTTGTTTCATCCTAGTAGTGAAACCAGTCCCAACTTCTCTTGAGTTTTTCATTGCTCCCAAATCATTTGGCGAGCCTGGCGGTGAATATCAGGTGCAACCTTCTCCATCCATAAAAGTAAAACATGGAACTCCTATTAAGTGTATGTTCAATTTGATGGATGAAGTTCTGACCTTGTCAGTGATCTTCATGAAGTCATTGACTTTAGACCCACAAGAGTTGAGTGAAGGAGACCTTGCAAGTCCCTCTTCCTTAGCCCTTGTTGTGGGAGGGTTGGAAGCTCCTCCCCTTAACATTCCACCACTGCATGCTCATCCTCCTTCCCCTTATGATGATCTAGAGTTGGAATCTAATGACCTCTTGGTTGATTAGTGTTAGGGGGAGGCCCTCTTTCTTTATCTTTAGATTAGATGTGTGTGTGTGTGTGTTGTGATGTGTTCCCCGTAACTATGCTATGTGTTCCTAGATGACCCTCGTCACTCCCGATGGTGCTTGGATATAGGCATTGATTTTGTTTTGTAAACATTCTTCTATTTGTATCATCATTCTTTCATGTTTGTGATTGACTTTCAAAAAATTGGGGATGATGCAAAGCGTTGGGAGCATTTAGGCTTCCCTTCCATGTTGACCCAATTTTTTATTTTTACTTTGTCTTCTCGTACATTCCTCACATGTCTTGATATATTAGGGGGTTGATGAAAGTTCATTTATATACTATTATTATACTTATATATATTTATGAGCAATTCTAACCCCGAAATATCAGGCTACCCCTATGCCCTTTTTTCATGTTCTCTGTCCTTTTTTTTCTTTTCCTTTATCATTCTCTCTTCTTTGCTTGAGTCATCCCTCTTATATGTGACAATGCCACCTCTATAGCACTTTGATCTTTAGAAAATTCACTCATTTCTAATGAATCTTTTCTTAAGATCCTTCACACACTTCTTTATAAGAATCGCATTCTCAACTTGAAACCCTAACAGAACATGTTTCCTTCATCATGTGTTCATAAAGAAAGGATTTGGAAACCTTCCTTCAAAGTGGGAGTAGCTTTGATCTTCCCCTTGTGAGGGGGAATTTTCTTCCTTTCTAATTCCTTGATGAAGTGAACATCTTTCAGAAGGATTCCTTGATGACGAATCGATTCGAGAAAGAAGGCACTGAATTTCGAGTAGCACATCCCTTGAGTGGACCCTTTCTTTTCAAATCGGGTTCCCAAGGGATCCCCCTTCAAAAAAAATTATCCCAAGTAATTTCTATGGCATCTAGGTTGGGGGCAACTCGACTAGACCTACTTCACATTTTAGCATCTAGCTTGGGGATAGCCTGACTAGACCTTACTTTTCAAATAGTGCGTCCCTTGAGTGGACCCCTCCTTCTTTTGAAGGGTTCCTGAGGGACCCCTTTGAAAGCATTCCAACTTGACGATGATCTATGTGATTTTCCACTTACTAGCCTACGTAGCCACTTCCAAACATGTTCTATTTGCAGGTAAACATGTCATTGTTTCTGACTTTGCAAAGTCCACTTCTTTCGATCTCCCTCATGTGAGAGTTCTTCGGGTACACCTTCCTTGCAGGTCAGCGGGTCTGTAAGGTTCTTTCCTTGGTTTCCTTCATGTGGGAGTTCTTTGGGGATACCTTCCTTGTAGGGCCGCGAGCCTATGAGGTGCTTTCTCTCTTTAGCTTCATAAGTTATGTGGAGCTATGAAGGCTTTTTCCTATCCTACACTCTTGGGTTCACCAGATCACAATCTACTTCCTCGACGGTTCAGGTATACATTTTTAACCTTATCACTTCTTCGATCTACTTTACCAAAGCACTCATCAATATTCATGCTTGCTAAAGTGGGGGAAAAATGTATAGCAACGAATTTGCACCCCTCACACAAATTCCCCTTTCACCCTTCTCCACTTTAGAAAACCAAATTTGGAGGCTTAATTCCACATTATCCCGCTGTCCTCATTCCACTTGGTTCCTGTTTTGAGTGTCAGTGGGGGAATAATTGTTGGGGATTCCCACACAGTGCACAGATGTCCACATGGCGCACTTACATCTCTGGAAGATTCTTGCGGCTGGAGCTAACAAAAGCGTTACACTTCTCATTGGAAGTCAAATTGTAATGCCCCTCTTTGGCTAACCCACCCAAATATGGTTGTTTTCTTCATCTCTCCTTCAAATTCACTCATCTTCATCCATATTCAATCTTCTTCACAATCTCTCCAGGCAATCTAGCATTCACTTCAAGCATTCAAGCACATTCTTTCACTCCATAACAGAAATTCCATCACTCCATCACTTCAATAGAGCAAGCGTAGGACAACACCATTGTAACAGAGGCTTGTGTTCCTCTCATTTTCTCCCCCATTACCCTTGAGCACTCTTGGTGGAGATGGTAAGCTCTCTACTTTCCTTCTTTATTACTTCGTTGAGTTAGCACATTACTGTTTGGAAGTGTTTAAAGTTTTTTTTTTTCTTTCCTTCCTTCTTTATCGTACTATTTCTAAATCATTGCAAACTTGGTTGTCTGTGGAGGTGGAAACACCAAAATGGGGGTCTGACTAAGGCAGACCCCTAAACATGCCCCCAACAATTTCTCTCTCTTTTTTGTGTAGGTGGATATATTTTGGAGCGAGCTAGCGAACAAGATTTTGTGTGAGATTGTTCTCGTCACCTTTTCCTTAATCTACTTGTTTTATCATATCTATTTATATGTCTCATATTTTATAGTGCTATTTTATTCTCTTAGAAACCATTAGCTAGGTCGATAGCCTATTTTCCAATTATTATACCTTGTCATTTTGGTCCTCTGGCCATATGGATGCCAATGCACCTGAGAGATGCCAGCATGTCGTGTTGTCATCCACGAACTGCGCTTTTGTCCTCTTACAGAGAGCTATTTGAGACACAGAGTTGATCCTAAAAACTGACTCACCTAGTCTCCCTTCAAATCTCAAGGTTTCAGAGTGATTGTGGGACCTTATAGTCCTCATTATTCTCATCCTTCCTTTCCTAAACATCCCTTTAACTAAGGTAAGTTAGGGCAACCTTCTGCTCTCAGCCCTCCATGACCTGGGGCCTTGATGTGGTTGGTCCTCCTCTCTTACAACTACAAATTTGTATTCCTATATGAACTGATCATTATACTAAAAAAACTTAGAACATTTATCAAAAAGTAGTGACATTAACTCAAAAATATTCCAACGATGATACATTAAAGGTTCAATTACAAAGTAGCATAGCCTTGGTACTACTATAGCAACAATGAGTTGCTGAAGAAAAACATGCATATGCTAAGAAATAATTTATTTACATATCTTTATTTAAGAGTGAGAAAGAAGCAAAGCAAAAACTCACATGATCTTTAATCGATTCTTATGCATATGAACATTTGAGCTCATTGATATTGTAGACACTGAAAAATGTCCTAATTGATGTCATGCATCTGAAATAGGTTTAGTAATATCATTTCTTCTTAATCCATCCTCTTTTCGCTTAATTAATTAAATTAGCCTAGCTAATTAATTAATTATATCATTTTTTCGTCTATCAGCCTAATTAACTAAATCGGGTTAATTCATCTCTTTTCACACTAACACTTCATCCCATTAAATTAAATAAATCAAAATATTTAATTTAATCCTAAGTCATCTTATTTAATTAAATAACCATAAGTTACTTAATTAAATATAATTTTACCCCTCCCCTATTTATTAAATCACTTAATTTAATAAATATTTCAAATTCCTCGAATCCCTAATTGCATAAATTAAACCTTGTTTAATTAGAAATTAAACTAATCAAAGGGAATATTCTCATGGAATATTCTTTATCCTTTTTGCACAATTAAAACTTTGTTTTAATTTGTAAATTCACCTTTATCCTCATCCAATGGAATATTCTAAGGAATATTCCCTCTCCTCCAATCAAATTACTTTTCTTGAAAATCAAGTTATCCCATTTACCTCCTAAGCAAGTTACCTTTGATCTGTGTGAGCAGGTCAAAAGTGTGTTTGTTTGAGGTGAATGCCAACCCTTGATCATTTCCTTGATCCATGTGATCTTGGATTCTCATTCATTGATGAGAATCCTTGATCCATGTGTTCTCATATCCTTTATTCTCAACCGTTGGTCAAGCTTTTTGATCTCAACCACCCAATTTTCATGAGCTCTTCTATAAATAGCCTACTATTTGGAGAAATAAACATGAATCACTCAAAGAAAACTTGTGTTGTTAATTTTACTCACATCCATACTCTCAATTTGCACGCATTTAACTTAATTTCAGTTTATTTTAGTTGCATAATAGCTTAGATTATCCATTAATGGCTTCCATGCATCCATCCTAGTTTGTAAATAAATTAGGGTTTCATCATTTTAGCATCATTTTAACATAAATTAGCTTAGGATTAGCATAGAAATTGCATAATTAGATCAATTTTAGCATAAAATCATGGTAACCTAGCTTGCATCATGTTTATTTTTATCATAATTTAGATTTTCATACACCAAATATCATGGTTTCATTGATTATCTTCCATAGAATCGACTGAAACAAGCTCACTATCACGGGATTGTGAAAGGGTCGTCAGTCCACGTCAACGCGACACCAATTTCATAACAGGATAAATTTCAACAGATTACAGTAGAAATTTTTCTTTAAAGCTTTCATATTATTTATATGTTATGTGTCTTGATAAAATGTTTACTTTCAATTTTGATTGATTGATCTTGTTGAGATTTGAGTAACCGTGGCTCAGTCATGCTTTGATTCTTCATGGATCAAGTTCGATTTGGCCCACATCGATGAATCTCGTGATCGACATTTTGGCACTAGAAGGAGGGAAAACTGACGATTTAAGTATTTTTAGCTTGAAATCCATGTTTATGTTGTTTTGCAGGTCACAACAACGCTCAAACCACAAACAATGATGCTATCTAAATAGCATCGCCATATAGCGACGCCTACGAAATTTAATAGAGCGGGGCGTATTTAATTGGTTGACACTGATTTAAATATAAAGACACTTATTTAAATTTGAGCTATCATGGAACGAAAATTATGATGCTCAAATTCACCAGACTAACGCTTTCAAAATTCAAACAAAGACGCATTCATTTTCTGCGACGCCCATCAAAATAGTGATGCAGTCGTGCTCACTGGTTTTACTGTAGAGCGATGCTAAAATTCACCAAATCAACACCCAAAGTTCAAACTACGATGCCATCATGTGTAGTGACACTCAGCCAGGGTAAGAAACTTTACGTTTATATTTTGACATGTGACTTAATTTCTCTGGATTATTTGATTATTGATTGATGTCTAACTATGTTTTTATTGCTAGACTAACAGGGTTTTGTAGGTTTAAAAGCATGGAGTGAAATTGAAGAACTTGTCTTCTATTTAAACATTCTGTAATTGTAACTAGTGTTTAACGCTTTGGGGCAATTATAACCCAATTTCATATTTTTTTGCTTTCAATTTTAGACAACACACTAGTTTTCCATTGGGCTTAAAATGATTGTTCAGAGTTGGATAAAATGAACCCTCACATCACATCTTTCAATTGGGCTTAAAATTGATCAAGACAAACTCATCCTTCAATTGGTGCTTAAAATTAACTCATTATTGCTTTGAAGGATAAAATTTACAACTATTTGTTTTGTTTTGTGGTTTTCAACTTTGATATTGAATGCGTATGCAATTCTCTCATGTCATTAGGCGATCTTGAGAAACAAAAACATTCTCTATCACATTTCAAAATCACCTCCATCTTTCAATTTGGGTTTAAAATTGAACAACCATGCTAGTGTGAGAAAAGGAATAGCGTGTGTTCACTCTTTGTGCATGTGAACAAAGATGATCGAACTACGGATGTACTTGGTAGATCTCTTAAAAAAATTCCACAATTGTGCTCATTCTTGTTTCCTTGGTGTTTGGCACCATGGGTCTACTTTGGGATTTAAGGTTTTAGCCATAAAAACCTTTTCTTTCAGTCTTGTGTTATGATTTGGTCTGGGCATTCTAATTTTGTGTTAACCTGTTATTCTAGATTGCTAGTTGTTTAAGTCATGGCTTGAGCTTTTTAAGTTGTTCATGTTACCAGCCCCTTTTACCTGGCTTGATAGTTTTTCCATATTGGCACTTAACTTTAATCTTCGCTTAATGTCAGTTCAAATAAATTTTCATAACTATAGACTTACATCTATTTTCCATACCTTAAGGGTTGTGCCCCCTCTGCCTAGTCAGTCCCCTTCATTATGAATAACATTTGTTGCATGTGCAAGTTTTTTGATCGTCAGATTGTTTTGATCCCAACCGTTCCTCACTAGCCTCACAAGGATTTTTTATGACATCACTAAAGTATGGCGAGGTGTACAAAATTTTGTCACTTGTTGCATACAGTCGTGGGGCCCTATCTTTGTTCGCATGTAGTTTAGTGGGGATATTGATCAATGTTGTCAAGTAACGATGAATTGTGGTCGTTCCTCGCCGACCTCGTATAATTAAAATAATAGTTTTAATGGTGCAGTGAGGTGTGCGAACAAATGATGTGTGGATGTCGATACAAAATACGAAGTGAACTGGGGTGGGACCTGCTCATGCCAAGGTGGTGTCTCGTCAGTGAATTCTCATTCACCAAGAGTTTGGTAGGTGAACATGGCATTTTCAAACCATATTGACTCAATCTGAGTCGCTCATTCTTGCCTACTTGGATTCGGATTGATGGTTGAAATAAAAAGTTTTTTAATTTTATACGATAGTTGTTGCTTCTCACGCGAGTGAATAGTAATGGTGGAGTTCGGGTTGTGCCACCAGATTTAATGCTAAAAGTTTCTTGAATTGATATTTTCGTGCATAATTCCACACTGAAAAATATTTCCAAGTACCAAGCGACCTAATAAATTCCCTATAAGTCCAGCATAACTGACATTAAAATTCTTTGCAAGCAAAACCGTAAGTAATGTATCCACTGCACTCTCTTTCTTTCATAAAATATCTAGTTGATTTCTTGAGGGCAAGTGTGAATTGTATTATGTTTTGTTTTCAATCTTGTACTAGTCTGTTTGCTTTAAAATTATGTTAAAGCTTGCATAAATAATTTCCAACACCTTTTAAATTGTGAAATTATTGTGTTTAAGGCTATAAGATAGAGGTTAAACCCCATAAACTTTTCAATCCTTCGAAACCCTAGCTCGAACTTTAATTTGTCTTGTGCATTGGCTCCCAAAGCCCGAAGTTTTGGCTCTGAAAATATCACTAGGTATTTTTCTCAAAGATGTCATAGACTTATTAAAACAATCTACCAAATAAAAAAGCTTGAGGGAAAGGCTTTTTTCTATGGGCCCCAGGTTTTTGAAGGATTAATTGATAAAAAAATGTGCAATTCGAGATGTTGAGATGTCGTATACAGGTTGGCAGTTGTTTTCTAATTGGTTTGAGAACATGAATTTGTGTGCTCATTTATGTAACCCTTGGAGGTTGGACCTCAACAAGCTAGTGGTACCGAATGTATATATAGATGTTGACTTGTTAAAGTATAATGCAGCAAGGTATGATCCTGTGACCAGAATTGTCAGGGCATATGATGGTGTGGAGATGGTTAAGATAACCAAGGAGGAAATTGCAAAAAAAATTGGTTTGCACAAATGGAGTGAGGAAATGTTTTTTGTTGACCTTAAGGCCTTTAGAGAATAATATAGAAATACCAAGGGTTTATTTAGGACTTATTTTTTAATCCCTCATTTGGCAACCATAGGAACAGGAAAAAAGAAGAAGAGGATAGTGATTGGAAAAAATGAACTAGAACCTTTTCCCATAAACTACTTTTGCAATTACTTCAAGAAGACTACTTGTTCCCTGTGTCAAGTTCTTGGTATTAGTATAAAGACAACCATGCCTACTGACCTCATGTACATGGCTATAAATATTCAACATCTAGCCTTCAATGTAGTGTATGATTTCATCACCTATATGGCAGATAAAATGCATGAGGGCTTGGTATCTCTAAAGGAAGGAAAATAATTGGTAAGATTTAGATCGAATTCCTTATTGATGCACATGTTCTTTTATAAGGGAGAGAAATTTTTTGGGTAGAATATGAAATTAAAAAAGGAGGATGATATTGATATGCCTGTCCAATACTGGACCAGAATTCTGGATAGGCATGATTGTAGTTTTGACTATGTGGTGTTTCACAATGTTTTTGGGTCAAGATTGAGAAGATATTTGGTCTTTGATCCACCCAGAATTCCAAAGGAAATTCATGATTTCTTAAGGCCAATGGAGAGGAGGCCTGAGTTAAATTTGAGACACAATTGGGGAGATATCATCCCTTACTACAACACAACCATTTTTAGGGTATATAGCACTAATGTCAACCCATACGATTTTCCATGGGATTGCCTCTAAGAAATGGATTCATAGAAATCATGAGACAGCTGGGACGTGCTCAAATGGTTCACTTTCCAATATAATAGAAGAAGGGATCTTTCTTCCCTAAGTATATAGCTTTTGATGATTTGGTCATGGAAAAAGGAGGATGGAAAGATTTGGGGACATTACTTGAGCCTTATGGGTTAAACATTGTACGCCCGAGAAACCATGATCTTGAGAGTTTCATTTCTCAAATGAAGGCAAAGCACAAGACGGGCATTTTTGTTCACAACTTTTATTTCCCTAAGGATGTCATCAAAAATATCCTTGATTTGAAGGTGCGGGAGGAAAGAAAAGAAAAATATGTTTCCTTTACCAAGATGATGAAGAAGAAAGAAAGGAACCCTTCATATGACCCCATGTCGAATATCAGTGGTGAATTGAATAGAGCCACATATGCTATTGACAATTTTGACAGTATGGTAGGGGTTTTGAAAGATGAATAGGTAGTTGAAGACAGAGGAAATTCATGGGCTATTGAGGAGTATCCTAAAGTTAAACTAGAGGAAAGACCTTATTACCAACCTCCACCAAAGGTTAGGTTATACTCTAGAAAGAAGGGAACAAAATCTAAGAAAGAAACCATGCCCACCCCTATTACTTTAGAAAAGTTTGGGGTGATATCTCATAAGCAGTCAATGCCATCATCTTCAGGGAAATTGTTACCGAATGTTGTTAATTTGGACTCTCCCCCAAGAGCCCCTTCTCCAACACAACCACCATCACCTAAGAGACAGAGGATTGAAGAAGCAAGAGTGGTTGATTATCTCGACATAGATGATGAAGAGATCATGGTGACCCCTGATGACATGAAACAAGGAATGTCTTCTTTTCCACAAGGTGTTGCATCAAGTTCAGGAGTAGTTTCTCTAAGGCTTGGGAAGGATCAAATAAGGGGAATAACTAATAATCATGATCTGAGAATGGAGTCATGTAGATAATTCATGAGGGGTGACTCTTTTATTAAAACAAATGCATTTAGAGATTTTGTATGGAAGGCACATGTTCCAGTGTATACTGAGAAGGCAGCTCAAGAAATAATTTTGCATCCGGAGCTTCCATAAAAGGTTATTCAATCCAATGTCATATTGCAAATCAGGGTGATCTTCAAGGAGATGACACCAGAGCAGGGTAGGGCATTGGTACAAAAGAGTGGATTATTATTGCTCCCTGAATGGGATATCATTGATGTTGTGTTGTTTGATACAATAATAAGGGCCAATAGGCGACTTCTTCAAACCAAGGAAGAAGCTACACTGGCACTCAAAGGCTCAGCCTTTAGTGAGGAATGGGATGCCTTGGCTATTTTTTCATTGTCTACTGGATCCAAGAAGCCAATAGTTATAGAGCAAGCTGATTTTAGTGGTCAACTTGTTGTGAGAAGAGTTGTTGATACTCCAGCATTGGAGGCAACAGATATGGCAGTGAATGTTGCAAACCATCAGAAGGATAAGTATCCCAAGGTTCTTCCAACTTATCAATTTTTTAATGAGATTGTGGAGCAGAAGTTTCAGGGATATGTTGCTCCTATGGAAATGAAGATCAAAGAGATAAATTCCAAGTATGATGAAGTATACCTAACACCATTACTAGATATCCAACATAATTATGATGAGGTGAAGCCTTTGCAGGCTTGGAAGGACTAGATGAATGACATCATGTCAACCTAGACAAATGAGATATTTAGGAATGTTGATATTGGTATGTTGAATGATACACTTGAGAAACTATCCTTTTTTATTAGTTTCTTAGAAGATTTTGATAAGGAATCTACTTTAGTAATGTTGAAATATGCACCATATAGAGAAACAATAGATGAGGTTATCACTTTCAAGTGGCCATCTGAAGCAGAATTTGAATTATGGAAGAATGTCTTCACTATTGATTTTTGGGATATGAGCATCAGCGAAGAGAGTATGACTTGGTCGAGTATAGTATAGGTCTGCTCTCAAAGGTTACAATTGAATATACATTTACTTCTCCCAGCTCAATGTACAAATTGATGATGCGGACTACTGTCAAGGTGGATAAAGTGTTGCAATAGTAAAAGATGTTGTTCCTTTTAGCGGGTTGACTTTTGGAAGATGGGTTTCCTTCTTCACATTAATTGAAAACGAATTTTGTCTTATATGTATATCCTCCAATTGTAAAATGAAAATATAACTGTAAAAGGGAATGTGTGAAGTATCGGTCCAATCAAGTGTGGACATGTGTACATTCTGGCCTGAGGCTTGTTTTTCTTCTTTATTCTATAAAAGGGAATTTTGGGCCGATGTAAAGGGTCTTTTGTTGAATCTGATGTTTGAGAGTGTAGAATTTGCAATACAGAGAGTAAATACATGGAGTCCATGTTTTAGAGTTTAGAGTCAGATAGGAGAATTTTGTCAATTATGGGGTTCTTAATCATGTATGTATTGAATATGACAACCTTTTGAGTCTTTTTTCTCTCCAATTGTGATACGTGGCATGGATTATCAATGAAATATTGGTCAAAGACTGGTTTCGTTGATTTTCATTGTTCTTTACTATAAATTATACTATAATTGTGGCTTTGGTCCAAAGGATCAGTTAAATTTTTTGGTTATTGTATAGTTTCATTCAAGTTGGCATCTGGATTCTTAAGTAGTAATAGATTTTTGATTTAGATACATGAGTTTTAATGCAATTCATATAGATCTTGACTATTTGGGATGAAATTTGCCTTATAATTCAAGTCTTTTTTATTTGACTCTGTGCTTTAGGATATGGCACTTATACTGAAGTAGTGATTGTATTTCTCACATCCTTGGCATTTGATTTTAGAACATTTAATCATAACAATCCTCATATCGATCTATCTTTTTTATGTTTGAAGTTCTCTACTGATAGGAGTTGGATCTTTGAAGGAATTGCCAATTTCTTGAAGGATTTCATCTATTTAGTGTTGATGGGGAACTTATCTATTGTTATTCAATGTGCTTTTGAAATTATTTAGTTATTTGTAGGAAACACATTGTGGGATCACCCTCTCGGGTCTTGTAGAGCCCAAAGTGTAGGAGAGTAAGAATTATTGCTTCTTCTCGTTAAGTTGGACAATCATTTCCTAAGATTTCATTATTGAACATGGAAAATTCATAGAAGCTTTGAGGGATCTGCTTAGGTTTTAAAAAACACCAACAAATTGGTGACTCTATTGGGGACCTATAAAATTCAAAGTCTCTAATGTAGATCTGGTATAGTTAGAGTCAAATATTATGGTATTCTTCATTATGGAAGAATAATTGGTTGAACTTTGTGTTATATTTTTCATGTCCAGTACATGAGTTTGTTCCTAGTCCACTTTTTGTCAGTGTGTTAGGTAATGTTTAGGATCTTGTCAAAAGTCACGAGTGCAAAAGTGAAGTGCAATCACTTCATAGTTCCCAAAATTTTGGGTGGCGACTCTAATATCTTGAATATCAATATTCATACAAATTTTCAAACGCAACATGCAAAGAATGATCCTCATGTGCCAAGAGCAATGAAGAAGACTAGGAGTTATTTGAAGAAGAACCCAAAGCCATTGTTATAACTCGAACCTAGAAAAGACAAGCAGTCTCAATGGGTGAAGAAAGACAACACACCAAGTAAGTCAGTTGCATCCCCTACTCTTTCGTCTCCTACTTTAAATGCTGAATTAAATAGTGCTCCATCAGTGAGGATTCATCAGAAATTGTTGTCTCTAATGTGGATCATGGAATTTTTTCTATTGAGAAAGTTCTCAACATTGAATATAACATATCTAGAGAAGAAGATAGGTGGGGTTTTTGGGAACAAGATAAACAGTTTCCAGAGGCTATGACACCTAGTTCTCTGTCCATTTTCAATGGATAGAACTTCAAACCATGAGTAACATCTCTTGATGAGGAGGCACCTCTTCCTCAAGATGAAGATCAAGAAGATCAACCTTATTATACTCTTGCCCCAAGTGAGGCAGGGGATATCCTTGAAAATGAAGCTAATATAGACAAGGATATGCAAGCTTGGGTTGAAGAAGAAAAGAGGCTTCAGGAGGCGGAGGATAATAGGGAGAAGAAAAGAAAATAAACTCTAGAAAGGTTATGAGCCAAGAAGCTCATGAGAAATGATCAGAAGCAAAAGGTAGAGAAGATGAGAGAAGATGTTGCTAGGTGAAAATCCTTTGAAGAAAATGTGGCTAAGGCGGCTACTGAAAGGGCCCGTGAGATTCCTAAAGTAAAAATTTCCATGGGGACCTTTGATACAACCACATACATCTCTTCTATCCCAACCACTAAGACCTCAAACCCACCTGTTGGATCCAAGAAGACAACCTTTATTGATTATGGGAAATCTCCCATGGACCAATCTAAGAAAAATTCTTACAATTCTTTTAACCCCAAAACCAACGCTAATGCCAATATTGAAACCAATACTTCTATTGATAAAGGAGTTAAATCTGACCCCAGACCATTGGATGGACCCCCAAATCTTGAACTATTGCGATTACAATTGATAAATGATCAATTGTAGGAAGAATTAAGGCAGAGATAGAAGATGCAAATGTCGAGATGGAAAGAAAAATCGCCTTCCTCAAGATTTCTACACCCACTGCCGAGGCATCTGGTTCAAGGAAAAATGAAAGTGGGTCAAAAAATAAGAATTATGTAAATCAGAATCCTAAAGGGGGTGGTGGTGGTGACAAAGGTGGCAGAGGTGGAGGTGGTTATAAGAATGGTAGTTCCTACTCGGAGGATGAGGAATGAAGCAGTAAGAAGAAGGGAAATAATGGTGGTAATGGAAAGGAAAAGAAGGGACATCAATTAGATGATAAGAATTAGGATGAGAAAAGGGATTCCCAAAGAGATAGACATGCTAGGGGGCCACCCCAAGCTGATAGATACAGACAACTATATTTTGATAAGATTAGGGGGTATCCAAATCTGGTCCCTGATGATGCATGAAAGTACCTTCCCAAGTTCACTGGTAACAATGCTTTTAGTGGTGAAGATCACCTAAAGGATTTTCAGAGCTTTGTTGAATATTTTAAATTATGGGATGATGATGTTGCTATGAAGTATTTTATGCAATCCTTGATCGAAGATTCTAGGGATTGGTACAAAGGATTTCTAGATTCAGGCATTAATTCTACAGAAGCCTTCAATAGAATATTTAGAGAGCAGTATGGGGATCAAAATGATCCCAGATTCAAGTTGAACGACTTCAACAACATCACTAAAGGGCATAATGAAATGGCCACTGAGTTCAATGTGAGGTTTCAAAAATCCATGCTCAGGGCCCCTGCTTATCTAAGGCCGAATAAAAATGCTTGTTTAGTAGTATATTGTAATTCTTATGATTCTAAAATGTGTTATCTACTTAGGGACAAGAACCCTCAATTTCTGAGAGAAGCCTATAAGATGGCAGTAAACATTGAGAGTAATAGAAGAGATTTTGGCAAGGTGGGAAGAAGGGAAGACCCTAAAGCTTCCAAAAATACAAGAAATCAGATTGAGAAGGCTATCAAAGTCGTGGCTTCTGATGAGAAGATAGATCGTGTTCTTAGCCTACTATAAAAGCAAGCTAAAAATTAGAAGCCTCATTTCCAAAGGAAAGAGAGGCCTCCTAGGCTGCAATATTTTCCTTATCACACTAATTTGAACAATGGAAAACCAATACAAGTAAATTAGAGGAATGCTCAGATTCCACCAGATCCCCGGCAGAATCACTCTACAAATATGACAAAATATTTACCATGGTGTGGGGTATGTCAGATGCCTCATTCGTCACAACAATGTGTAGTTACAAAATTAGTAGAGGAGTCCCTAGATAACCAAGGAGACTCTACATCTCCCAACGACCAAGATGAAATGACTAATGTGTTGTTGATTCCATCAGATTTGGCTTGTGAAGACTATTCCTCGGATGATGAGCCATGTAGGGGAGATGTTGATGTGCAAAGGAAACAAAGTGATGTGCATCATCAACAAGTGTTTCTAGATGAAGAATATGATGGTGATTGTTTTGTGAATGAACTTGAAATAGATAACACTATTCTAAGGATACCCTCTAATGAAGAGATTGAGAATTACATAGTTGCTTTGGTTGCTAGGGCTAGAAATAATATGTATTTAAGAAGTAGAACTGTCTCAAAAGATTCAGGAAAACCCTGCAGTTTGTTCATTAAAGAGAAGGATATAGAGGGTGTGGCTATCAAATCAAATGTAAATAAGGTGGATCCAAATTCCAAGGAAGTTAAGGAAGCTAGAATTTGGGCAAAGCAAGTGGATAAAGCTAAGACAAGTGGTGAGCTTGTCTCCCAAGACACTAAATTCAAGGATCAACAGTTTAACTCTTATAAGACTCCAAAAGGGGATGAGAAGGCAACATCAAAGGTCATAACTTTCCCTAAATTACCGAAATATACTTCAGTGGATACGTTTCAGGTACTTTCCCAAGTCAAGGTTACTGTCCCTTTTCTAGAAATGATGCGGATCAATGAACATATGAACAAAGTTGTTGCACTTATCAATAACATTGCTACAAATAAAGAGGATAAGGTAGTGTTTAATCAAACTGAGCCAAATAAGGGTCATGAGAAGAAAGGTTTTATGGAGGAATCTACCATTGAAAACCCTCAAGTATACTTGGGCACTACTATCACAACTAATCCTAATCATGTGAATCCTCTTTTCTTAAGTTTAATCATTGATGGAAAAATGCTAAGAAATTGTATGATCAACTCTAGGGCTTCCAAAAATGTAATGCTAGTGAAGATAATGCATGCAATGGGCTTGAAATTTGATAGTACTTATGGTAAGTGCTATGCAATGGATTCAAGAGAATCTCCAGTCATAGGAACTATCAATAGTGTTCTATACAAGCTGGCGACATTCCTAGAAAAGGAGTTGCATATGAGTGTTACAGTGGTGGATATCCCACCCAACTATGGGATGCTACTATCAAGGCATTGGAGTGCTTCCATGGGTGGAAGCATACAGTGTGACTTATCCTTTGCTACCTTTTCTATCAATTAGAAGGATGTAAAAATTATTAGGGAGAAAAGAGCTCCCTACATCATTGAGAATATGGAAGAGCCACAAGAACCTATCATAATAAATTTTGTGGAGGCAGATCTGGAGAATTTTGTATTGAAGAGAACAAGTCAGAAGAGGAAGTCCAACTTGCGCCCATTGAAAAGGAAGTGTTGAATGTATCATCAGATGATGACCTATATACAATGTTCTTTGATGGAGCATGTTCCAAAGAAGGCTCAAGAGCAGGGATCATTTTTATTTCCCCTCAAGGTAAAACATTCAAGTACTCTTTTCTATTGCAATTCAATTGTACTAATAATGTTGTT
Organism: Sequoiadendron giganteum; assembly: GCA_007115665.2. Classification (NCBI taxonomy): domain Eukaryota; kingdom Viridiplantae; phylum Streptophyta; class Pinopsida; order Cupressales; family Cupressaceae; genus Sequoiadendron; species Sequoiadendron giganteum. Next base: position 483,175,534 of record CM021103.1, on the reverse strand, counting down.
GAGTATGAGGCCCTTTTATTTGGTCTGAAATTGGATTAAAAACATGGTATCAAGTCATTAAAGGTGTTAGGAGATTCTGAATTGATTGTCTCCTAGATTAGGTCTCATTTTGTAGCTAAGGATAAAAGGCTTAGGCAGTATAGAAATGTAGCTTGAGATGCCATTGAGGCCTTTGAGGATTTTGGCATAGATTGGGTTGAGAGGGGGAAGAATGTTAGGGCTGAATTATTAGCCAATATTGTTGTTAAACTTGATGATGTTACATTTGATGGAATTTCACAAATAGAGGTACAAACTAGGACTATAGTACTGGATAACATTTGTAACTGGCAAGTGTTTGATGATAAGGTTTTTGTATTGCATTGATCAATATCATAGCCAAGAGATTGAATTTGGCTTGTTTGTGGTGGAAGTTGATGGGAAAGAGACCTTCTTTGGGAATAATGTAATTCAGTTGAAAATGAACACTATTCCTAGAGGTTTGGTTGCACTTGAGAGGGTTTTTTATGGCCCTGATAGGTCAAGTGCTAAGAAGGCGCCTTCCCACAAAGAAGATTTAGAGGAGATAAACTTAGGAAAAGAGAATTCTCCTAAGAAATTCTATATTGGTAAAAAGATGAAGCCTCATGTTAGAAATATATTAATTTCCTTAGAAATTATTGGCATGTTTTTTCTTGGTCATATGATGACCTCAAGACATATAGGGAAGATTTGTTCCAGCATGAAATTATGTTGAAGCCAGATATGAAACCGTTTAGGAAAAAACAGAGGCCTATTAATCCAACCCTACAACCTAAGATGCATGAAGAACTTTCCAAGTTAAGAGATATTGGGATCATTAAGCCCATTAGGCATTCATCCTAGGTTTCAAATCGTGTGCCTCTAAGGAAGAAGAATGGTGATATTAGATTGTGTGTTGACTTCAGAAATTTATCCATTGCCTAACATGGAAGATATGTTGCAAAAAGTTACAGGGTGTGAACTACTCTCCATGATGGATGGGTTCTTTGGTTACAACTAGGTGATGATCAAGGAATTTGAGCAATTCAAGACTTCATTTACTACACCTTTGGGGACATATGTTTACGTTAGAATTTCATTTGACTTAATGAATGTCGGTGCAACTTTCCAAAGGGCTATGTATGTAGCCTTTGCATATTTTATTGACCTTTTTCTTGCAATATATCAAGATTACCTCACTGCTCATAGCAAGAAAGAGGAGGACCATTGTTCTCATTTAGAAAAAATCTTTTCTAGGGCCTTGGAATATGGGATATCTTTGAATCCCAAGAAATGTGTTTTTGGAGTAAAAGAGGAGAAGTTTCTTGGACACATTGTTTCAAATGAAGGGGTTCGAATTGATCTAGAAAGAGTAGTAGCTATTGAAAAGATTGCACAGCAAAGAAATGTGAAAGGTATCCAATCCTTCTTTGGGAAAATTAATTTTGTAAGAAGATTTGTTACAAATTTTGCTAAAATTGTCCGCCCTATTTCCAAGATGATGAAAAAAGGGGAAAATGTAATATGGAAAAAGGAACCCTCTAAATTTTTTCAAGCTATTAAGGATGCTATCAAGGAGGCTCTTGTTCTTAAATCCCCTGATTATTCAAAACCTTTCCAATTGTTCACATTTTCTTCTTTCCACACTATAGCAGGAATTTTGTTGCAAAAGAATGTTGATGGCTTTGAACAACCAGTTGCATTTTTTAGTAAATCATTGCAAGCTACAAAGTTAAAATATGATGTAATAGAGAAATAGGTGTATGCTCTGGTAAAAGCTGTCAAAAATTTCAGGCCTTATCTGATTGGAACAACTGTTGTTGCTTATGTTCCAACAGCTACGGTAAAATAATTTTTTACTCAGTAGGAGACCACAGGGAGACAGTGCAGGTGGATCAATAGGATCCAAGAGTTCAATATAGATATACAAATTACAAATATCATTAGAGGTTAGGGCTTGGCCAAGATAATGGTTGAGACCATTTTAGAGGCCAATCAGATAGAACATTAGAATGTTGCATCCATTTGTGATATGCAAACCTGTGGCTCGTACAGGAGAATTATTGAGTATTTATCAACAATGTAGTGCCCTGAAGGCATGCCACTCAATGAGAAAATGACTCTCAAATTGTAAGAAATTAAGTATGTCATCATTGATGGTAAGCTTTGGTGGAGGAGCCCTGAGGGTGTCATACTTAGATGTGTAGATGGTGATCAGGTTGAAGATTTACTGGTGGAAATGCATAAGGGAGATTCTGAAGGTCATTACATAGCTAAGACAACTGCGCATAAGATCTTGAGGGCTAGTTTTTGGTGGCCTACTATGTTCAAAGATGCCCATAGGTATGTTAATAAATGTGATTCTTTTCAAAGGTTTGTGGGGAAGATGAAATTCTCTAGCAATTTTCCATTAAGACCAATATCTGCTCTAGCTCCTTTCCAACAATCGGGAATTGATTTCATAGGAGAGATATCTAAAAAATCTAGTGGAGGGAATGCATGGATATTGGTGGTCACTAACTACTTTACCAAATGGGTTGAGGAAATCCCAACCAAAAAGGCTACAAGTAAGGTGTTCATTGACTTCTTGATGAACAACATCTTGAGCAAGTTTGGGGTACCTGAGAGAATTTTCTCTGATAATGCAATGTGTTTTAGGTTTGAGGAATTTGTTGGCTTTTGCAATCAGTATGGCATAAATGTCTTATATTCATCTCCTTACCACCCCCAAGGAAATGGAAAAGCTGAGTCTACCAAAAAAATCTTGATGAAGATCATCAAGCGAATGATTGAGAAAAATAAGAAGGCTTGGGATTCAAAGCTATAGTTGGCATTGTGGGCTGATAGAATAACTGTCAAGAAAGCAATTGGGTACTCACCATTTAATTTAGTCTATGGGGTAGAAGCACGCATACCACAAAATAATTTACTGAAGATGTACAATTTTGTACAAGAATATCACGATGATGTATGTGATGAGATGCAGCATAGGATGGAAGAAATATAATCAGCTCGATGAGACTCGAAGAGAGGCTCATAAAAGGAATGAAAAGTTAAAGCTTCAAGTGAAGCATCTTTATGACAAGAAGGCAACTAACAGAAAGTTTGAGATAGGAGCAATGGTTTTGTTGTGGAATGCAAGAATGGAAGATAAAGGTAAAAATGGAAAGTTTGATCCCTTATGGTTAGGCCCATATATAATTGTTGACACACATGGGGAGAATTCATATTTCTTGCAATCCCTTACAAGTGAGATTTTGGAACTACCAGTACATGGACAGTTCTTGAAGTCCTATTTCTCTTGAAATAGTTCTTTTCCATGTATAATGTGCAGTCCTATAATTAGTGTATATAGGTGTGGTGTGTTTTCTTTTGTTGCGTCTGCTTGTCTTGTCTAGACAAGCTCATGTATTTTGGTTCTCTTTGTATTGGTCTGTTAAATGTGAGATTTTGGTTTCTTGATATTCCCATAGGGGGCATACATCCCCAGTCAAAGCCACTTCTAGAGATCTTAAAGTTTTTCCACAATTGTGCTCATTCTTGTTTCCCTGGTGTTTGGCACCGTGGGTCTACTTTGGGGTTTAGGGTTTTAGCCATAAAAACCTTTGCTTTTAATCTTGTGTTATGATTTGGTTTGCGCGTTATAATTCTACATTGACCTGTTATTCTAGGTTGTCAATTGTTTAAGTCGTGGCTTGAGCCTTTTAAGTCATTCATGTTAGCGACCCCTTTCACCTAGCTTGTCGGTTTTTCCATATTGGGACTTAGCTTTAATCTTTGCTTAACGTCAAGTCAAATAAATTTTCATAACTATAGACTTGTGTCTATTTTCCATACCTTAAGGGTTGTGCCTTGTTTGCCTAGCCGATCCCCTTTATTATGAATAATGTTTGTTGCATGTGTAGGTTTTCTGATCGTCAAATTGTTTTGCTCCTGACTATTCCCCGTTGGCCTCGCAGGTATTTTTCATGACGTCACTAAAGTATGGCGAGGTGTGCAAAATGTTGCCACTTGTTGCATACAGTCATGGGGCCCTATCTTTGTTCACCTGTAGTTTAGTGGGGATATTGATCAACGGTTGTCATGTAACAATGAATCATGGTCGTTCCTTGTTGACCTCATGCAATTAAAATAATAGTTTTAATGGTGCTATGAGGTGTGCAAAAAAATAACGCGTGGATCCCAATATAGAATACGAAGTGACCTGGGGTGGGACTCGCTTGTGCTGAGGTGGTGTCTCATTATTGAATTCTCATTCACCAAGAGTGTGGTGGGTGAACGTGGCATTTTCAAACCATATTGACTCAATCTAAGTCACTCATTCTTGCCTACCTAGATTTAGATCGATGACTAATATTCAAAGTGCATTAATGTTGTACGATAGCAATTGTTTCTCGCGTGAATGAATAGTAATGGTGGATTTCGGGCTGTGCCACCAAATTTAATGCTAAAAGTTTCCTAAATTGTTATTTTTGTGCACAATTCCACGTTGAAAAATATCTCCAGGTCCCAAGCGACCTAAGCAATTCCCTATAAGTCCAGCATAACTCCCATTAGAATTCTCTGCAAGCAAAACCATAAGTAATGTATCCACTGCGCTCTCTTTCATTCATTAAATACCTTGTTGATTTCTTGAAGGCAAGTGTGAATTGTGTTTTGTTTTAAAGCTTGCACCGGTCTGTTTTCTTTAAAATTGTGTTAAAGCTTGCATAAATAATTGCCAAGACCTTTTAAATTGTGAAACTATTGTGTTTAAGGCTATAAGATAGAGGTTGAACCCCATAAAATTTCCAATACTTTAAAACCCTAGCTCAAACTTTAATCTATCTTGTGCAATGGTGCCCAAAGCCTAAAGTTCTAGCTCTAAAAATTCCACTAGGTCCTTTTCTCAAGATTTCATAGACTTATTAAAACCCTCTACCAATAAAAAACATGAGGGAAAGGCTTTGTTCTATGGGCCCCTGGTTTTCAAAGGATTAATTGATAAACAATGTGCAATTTGAGATGTTGAGGTGTCGTATACAAGTTGGCAGTTATTTTCTAATTGGTTTGGGAACGGGAATTTTTGTGCTCCTTTGTGTAACCCTTGGAGGTTGGACCTCAACAAGTTGGTGGTATCAAATATATATCTAGATGTTGAATTGTTAAAGGATATTGCAGCAAGGTATGATCTTGTGAACAGAATATTCAGGGCATATGATGGTGCGAAGATGGTTAAGATAACCAAGGAGGAAATTGCATAAATTTTTGGTCTGTAAGAATGGAGTGAGGAAATGGTTTTTTTTGACCTTAATGCCTTTAGAGAAGAGTATATAAATACCAAGGGTTTATTTAGGACTTCTCTATTGATCCATCATTTGGAAACCATAAGAACAGGAAAAAAGAAGAAGAGGATAGTGATTGGCAAAAATGAGCCAGAACCTTTTCCCATAAACTATTTATGCAATTACTTCAAGAAGATTGTTTGTTCCCTATGTCAAGTTCTTGGTACTAGTATAAAGACAACCTTGCCTACTAACCTCATGTACATGGTTGTGAATCTTCAGCATCCAGCCTTCAATGTAGTGTATGATTTCCCCACCTATCTGGCAAATAAAATGCATGAGGGCTTGGTATCTCTAAAGGAAGGAAAATAATTGGTAAGATTTAGATAGAATTCCTTATTGATGCACATGTTCTTATATAAGGGAGAGAAATTTTTTGGGCAGAATATGGAACTGAAAAAGGAGGATGATATTGATATGCATGTCCAATACTGGACCAAAATTTTGGATAGGCATGACCATAGTTTTGACTATGTGGTGTTTCACAATGTTTTTGGTTCAAGATTGAGAAGATATTTGGTCTTTGATCCACCCAGAATTCCAAAGGAAATTCATGATTTCTTAAGGCCAATGGATAGGAGGGTTGAGTTAAATTTGACACACAATTGGGGAGATGTCATCCCTTACTACAGTATAACCATTTTTAGGGTATATAGCACTAATGTCAACCCATACGCTTTTCCAAGGGATGTGCCTCTAAGAATTGCATTCATAGAAATCCTGAGACAACTAGGACATGCTCAAATGGTTCACTTGCTAACAGAGCAGAAGAAGGGATCTTTCTTCCCTGAGTATACAGCTTTTGTTGATTTGGTCATGGAAAAAAGAGGATGGAAATATTTGGGGACATTACTTGAGCCTTATGGGTTAAACATTGTACGCCCGAGAAACCATGATCTTGAGGGTTTCATTTCTCAAATGAAGGAAAAGCACAGCATGGGAATTTTTGTTCACGACTTTTATTTCCCTGAGGATGTCATCAGAAATATCCTTGATTTGAAGGTGTGGGAGAAAAAAAGAAGCAAAATATGTTGTCTTTACCAAGATGATGAAGAAAAAGAAAGAAAGGAACCCTGCATATGATCCCATGCCAAATATCAGTGGTGAATTGAATAGAGCCACATATGTTATTGACAATTTTGAGAGCATGGTAGGGGTTTTTTAAGTTGAACATGTAGTTGAAGAAAAAAGAAAGTCACAGGTTGTTGAGGAGTATTCTGAAGTTAAACTAGAAGAAATACCTTCTTACCATCCTCCACCAAAGGTTAGGGTATACTCTAGAAATAAGGGAACAATATCTAAGAAGTAAATCATGCCCACCCCTATTACTTCAGAAAAGTTTGGGGTGATGTCTCATAAGTAGTCAATGCCATCATCTTCAGGGAAATTGTTACCGAATGTTGTTGATTTGGACTCTCCCATAAGAGCCCCTTCTCCAACACAACCACCATCACCTAAGAGACAAAGGATTGAAGAATCAAGAGTGGTTGATTATTCTGACATAGATGATGAAGAGATCATGGTGACCCCTGATGACATGCAACAAGGAATGCCTTCTTTTCCACAAGATGTTGCATCAAGTTCCAAAGCAGTTGCTCTAAGGCTTGTGAAGGATGAAATAAGGGGAATAACTAATGATGATGATCTGAGAATGGAGGTGAGTAGAGAATTCATGAGGGATGAATCTTTTATTAATAAAAATGCATTTAGAGATTTGGTATGGAGGGAACATGTTCCAGTGTGTGCTGAGAAGGTAGCTCAAGAAATAAATCTGCATCCAGAGCTTCTAGAAAAGGTTATTCAATCCAATGTCATGCTGCAAATGAGGGAGATCTTCAAGGAGATGACACCAGAGTAGGGTAGGGAATTGGTACAAAAGAGTGGAGTATTATTGCTCCCTAAATGGGATATTGTTGATGTTGTGGTGTTTGATACAATAAGAAGGACCAATAGGCCACTTCTTCAAACTAAGGAAGAAGCTACACTAGCACTCAAAGGCTCAACCTTTAGTGAGGAATGGATTTCCTTGGCTATTTGGTCATTGTCTACTAGATCCAAGAAGTCAATAGTTGCACAACTAGCTAATTTTAGTGGTTAACTTGTTGTGAGAAGAGTTGTTGATACTCCAGCATTGGAGGTAACAGATATGGCAGTGAATGTTTCCAAGTTCACTAGGGAAACTATTGAGGACTTGACCAAAGATAGAGATACTCTGAGGGGCCAGTATAATGATCTCATTAATGGGTACAATAAGAGCCAACAAAGAGTTATAGAGTTAGAAACTGAGTTAGTGTTATTTAAGCAGCAAATGGAGACATTGAAGTCTCAAGGACAAGCTAGCTCTATCCATAAAGTTCCTGATCCACCAATGGAGCAACCTCAACCTCCCCCATAGGGACAATCCTTAGCAATTGTTCCATATAATATGGGACAAGAGCCCATTGCAATTGAGAAGGCAAGTACTTCAAGAGGTGGGCTTTCAAAGGAAAAATTAATCCAACAGGTTGAGGAGTATAAGGAATTGTTGCAACAGTCCCAGGAATTAATGTTGAAAATAAATTCAATAATTATAGATACTATATTGAGACACTTGAATAGAAAGGTCCCAAGGAAAATTAAATAGTGTCCATGCAAGTTATGTTTTAATGTTGTAAGAAATTAAGTTGTTCCCCAAAGATAAAGAAGTGGCCACCCCATTGTTGGATAGATGGATTCCCAGAGCTGAGCAATTAAAATTCATGGTAGTAGGAGAAAATCATTAGAAGGATAAGTATCCCAAGGTTCTTCCAACTTATCAATTTATTAATGAGATTGTGGAGCAGAATTTTCAGGGATATGTTTCTCCTATGGAAATGAAGATCAACGAGTCAAAGGCCAAGTATGATGAAGTAGACCTGACACCATTACCAGATATCCAGCATAATTATGATGAGGTGAAGCCTTTGCAGGCTTGGAAGGACTAGATGAATGACATCATGTCAACCCAGACAAATAAGATATGTAGGAACATTGATATTGGTATGTTGAATGATACACTTGAGAAACTATCCTTTGTTATTAGTTTCTTAGAAGATTTTGATATGGAATCTACTTCAATAATGGTGAAATTTGCACCATATAAAGAAAAGATAGATGAAGTTATCGCTTTCAAGTGGCCATCTGAAGCAGAATTTGAATTGTGGAAGAATGTATTCACTAATGATTTTTGGGATATGAGCATCAGGGAAGGGATTATGACTTGGTTGATTATAGTACAAGTTTGGCCTCAGAGGTTACAATTGAATATACACGTACTTCTCCTAGCTCAATGTGTAAATTGATGATGTAGACTAATACCGAGGTGGATAAAGTGTTGCAACGGTAAAAGATGTTGTTCCTTTTAGCGGGTTGCCTTTTGGAAGGTGGATTTCCTTCTTCATGGTAATTGAAAATGAATTTTGTCTTATATGTATTCCCTCCAATTGTAAAATGCAAATATAACTATAGAAGGGAATGTGTGAAGTATCAGTCCAATCAAGTGTGGACATGTGTACATTCTGGCCTAAGGCTAGTTTTGCTCCCTTATTCTATAAAAGGGAATTTTGGGCCGATGTACAAGGTCTTTTGCTGAATTTGAGATTTGAGAGTGCATAATTTATAATAGATAGAGTAAATACATGGAGTCCATGTTTTAGAGTTTAGAGTCAGATAGGAGAATTTTGGCAATTATGGGGTTCTTAAGCATGTCTATATTGAATATGACAACCTTTTGATTCTATTTTCTCTCCAATTGTGATGCCTGGCATGGATTATTAAGAAAATATTGGTCAAAGACTAGTTTCATTGATTTTCATTGATCTTTACTGTGAATTATACTATAATTGTGGCTCCGGTCCAAAAGATCAGTTAAATGCTTTGGTTATTGTATAGGTTCATGTAGGTTGGCATCTAGATTCTTAAGTAGTAATATATTTTTGGTTTAGATACATGATTTGTAATGAAATTCATGTAGATATTAACTGTTTGGTATGAAATTTTCCTTAAAATTCAGTTATTTCTCATTCGAATGTGTGCTTTAGGATATGGCACTAATACTGAAGTAGTGGTTGTATTTCTCACATCCTTTGCATTTGATTTTAGAACATTTAATCATAATAATCATCATATCGACCTATCTTTGTTATGTTTGAAGTTATCTACTAATAAGAGTTGGATCTTTGAAGGAATTGCCAATTTCTTGAAGGATTTCATCTATTCAGTGTTGATGGGGAACTTATCTATCATTATGCAATGTGTTTTTGAATTTTTTCAGTTATTTGTAGGAAACACATTGTGGGATCACTCTCCTGGGTCTTGCAGAGCCCAAAGTGTAGGAGAGTAAGCATTATTGCTTCTCGTTAATTTGGCCAATCGTTTCCTAGGCTTTCATTATTGAACATGGAAACTTCATAGAAGCTTTGAGGAATCCACTTGGGTTTTTAAAAACACCAATAGTACTTACTCGATATTGTTTATCTTTAGAGGGCCTCTCTTGGTGGGAAAAATTACTCACCTCAAGGGAACAACCCAAGCAGTAACGAGCATAAGCCAAGCTTGAACCGCTATATAAATTTTTGGTTGCAAGGCAAGTTTGAAATCAACGGGGTGATACATGATAGCTCTCCCCCAATATATTTATGATGCGTTGGGAGACCTCTTGAGGGAGTTTATCATTGTGACCTCTAAACTATATGCCTTTATTATGAACCCTTGTGTAGTAGCCAAAACAAGACCTTAATATTTGTTGTTGTCAGGAGGTCAGACCTCAGAAGTCATCCCACATATTTGTGATTCTTAGTAGAGGTGAAAAGTTTTTCATGGGAGATTCATGAGAACTTGAAGCTTGGCTGACCCACAGAAGTGAGTGTTGTGGAAGGGAGCCAATGTGGTCAAGCTTCTAATCATTTTCTTTGAATAAATGCAGCTAGATAAATACAAGTGGGAATATAAAAAATATTGCCATTTCTATCCTAGGATTGTAATGCTTGTGAGACAGTTTAACACTTTGCTTGATTTCAAAACAATCCAAAAATAGACATTCACTATCCAAAATTTCAAACACTTTGGCTTAAATATGGACTTCTTGAGTTAGCCTTGATACTGTTGCTTATCCTAAGGATTTATCCTTAGTGGATTCTAAATATCTTGACATCAATCTCAAATCCATATTTACCAAAGATAACATAGGAAATTATGGCTTTAATCTCATAATTTTCATGAAATGGACATTGTGAAAGTTATGATTTTGTTAACATAAAAATCTAGTTTGAAAATATAATCAAAAGACAAGTGTTTGTAAAATCAATTCATCCAAGCAAGATAAACTACACACAAATGAACCCCATGTGACTATTTGGAGACCGATTGCTCCCATTGAACAACCTGATCTTCTAGGTGCTATAATTCATCCAAACTCTGAATTCGTTGAGGGAGAACAAACAGACATTATCAACAGTTTGAGAACCTTTACTTTTGAAACTAAAGAAACATCAAATCAGTGGAAATTATTGCAACTATCTTGGATAAAGAAGAACATAGAGAAAATATTTTTGCTAGAAGGCCCATATTACCACCACCAGTGTGGAAATAATTATCTTCTTCTTTAATGATCTCACGCAAGATTAAAATCCACAAAACGAGATCCATAGGTCGTCATTCCAAGCTTATACATCTTAAACCAAAAGCTTTCAAAAAACACATTTTGTAAATTCACAAGAATAGAAACAAGATAATGGCAAACTTTTATAGACACACTTCAAGGTATAGTCCTGAGTTATATGTTTTCTTTTGGATCTAAAATCTTGGTCTTTTTCATGATACTGAGCTTCTCTCGTACAATCCAGGACCGTAAAGTGAAACTACCTTGGTCTTTTCAAAACCACAAATGATCTCACACAAAGTAAAGACCCCCAAATGAAAGTCAACTAGTCGTCACCATAAACTTAGACATTATAGTGCAAACACAATCAACAACTACATTGGACCACTCTATGCAAATAGAAAGAAATTTTTGATAAAATTTTACGAACGTGATATAAGAAGAAACCCTGACCTATACACATTCTTCACAAGACAAAAAAATTCAACTTTTTCAATATCCAGAAGATTTCCAAGACAATTATTGAGTCTTTCAAAGTAGAACATTTTAGAGGTCTAGCATTATTCTCACTATCGTGGCCTTGGAAAACATAGGTTCATTCTAATTCAACATTGGGTCAAACATTTCATCCACCCCTTCATCATATTTCATCCTTCATCTCATCTATCTTTGCAAAATTTTAAATACACCAACACTTTGGGACTTAAAACCTTAAACCAACTTGCTACCTTAGCTACTTTGTATGTGAAATGCATCCTTTTCCATGCACCTAGTTGAGATAGTTATCATATTTGAACTAGTTTATCTTGAAGGTCACAATTCTACCCTAGAGATTTCTAAGTTCATTATCATCCTTTATTCCAACATCCCAACATCAAACTTAAGTCAAAAGTGTTGTCCCAAAATGCTCACAAGGATCACTTCCCACATCATCCATCTTTTCATCCCCATTATTATCATTGCTCCCAAAATACTTAGATCATCCCTTTTACCTAAATTTGAGTCCCTTAAAGAGTTCAAACATTTTAAATCTCAACACAACTCTCCCATCGGTGACCCAAAATTTATGGTACAAACGAGATCGCAACACAAGAGAATCATGGAAAAAGAAAAAGTTACATTTACCTCAAGTGATCCAAATCCTTTAGAATTTGATCCTAGAGGTCAAGTTACACCATCACAACAACCATCATCTCCTTCAGGACTATACGAAATCGAAGACATCATCGGCAATCCATTTGAGCTTACTAGGGAAGAACTTTTAGAACATCAATCTTTTGAAAGAGTAGCTCCTATCTCCCTAATGTTTATAGCACAGGATTCCATGCAATATTTCATGACTCCATCACATGGGCTAAGTCAAACTTATATACCTATTCTTGCAACCAGTCTTGCTAAATATTTTGGTCACACCTTACCATTCGAAAGTAATACACTTGTTGGTACTCTTGAAACCAATCCTCCACCTCCCACCACCATTTGGACACCTAATTTTTGTGCTCCTCTTGTTCTCGAGGATCTAAAATAGCTACACACTCCGCTTGAACTCTACTACTCCACCATCACTTCAACATTTTAGGGACATCCATCTTCGTCAACATCTATGAGTTCCACATGTGTACCTACCATCACGCAAAGTGGTATAGATCAAAAATCTCAAAGTAGAACACATGGGCATGTCAATACTATATCACAGAATCAACCCTCAATGCAACTAGGGATGTCTTTATCCAAACCTCTGGTGGGTTCATCCATTCCATCTACCATTACCACAACATCTCCTATCAATCCATCTCAAAGAAATCCCTTGGTTACAAGTTCTATCACTCCTGGGAGTACCTTGATTACAAACCCTTTGTTTACATCTTTTGCAAAAGGAAATCCTTCAAACATAGGGCAAGGGAATCTTTTCAATCAATGGACTCAAGGTCCTAGTGTGTCATTTCCATTGCAAAATTTAATGACATCATCTTTTCCAACAACTTCCTTTCCTATATCAAACCAATTAGGAGCTCAAACATACATTACTCCACCTCATTCTACCATACTACAAGGAATGTTAAACCAAGGGAACCCTCCACCTTTCAATACGAGTCCACTAACTACTCAAAATATCAATATATCTAATCCTTCACAAATGTCTCAACAATTACCTAATCCCACATTGTAAGCACAAGCCTTAGCCTTACAACAAGCCCAATAAACTTACCAACATGTCATACAATAGAAACAACAATAGCAATAAATGTTAGCACAACAACAACAGCAAGCACAACAAGCAGCCTTAGCTCAACAACAACATCAAGCTCAGCAAACAGCCTTAGAAAAATAGCAACAAGAGGCCATTTCCCAACAAGCTCAACAAGCAGCTTTAGCATCACAACAAGCTGCACAACAACAACAACAAGCCTATCAAGCATCCTTAGTAACATAGCTACAACATTAGGCACAACAACAAGCCCTCACAGCACAAAAACAACAATAGGCCCAAAAACAAGCCCTACTGGCACAACAACAACAACAAGCTCAACAACAAGCCTTACTAGCTCAACAGTATGCCCAACAATAGCAACACAGTTCCTATTTCCCTCATATGAACATCATTAATCCAAATATATCAGGAACATATTCATCATTTTCACATAATCTCACACCTTTATACACTCCATATAGCTCATCTCTCATCCCACCATATGTTCCTCCACCCAATCCACAAGACGATCTAGCTTCGCAATTAAAAACACTCTCACAAGAAATTCAGGACCTTTGCATGGGAAAGACCAAGAAACCTCATACAAAAAACTTGTGTCCTTACCGTTTTGATCGAAACATATCAATGATACCATTCCCTCCCAGTTTTGAAATCCCAAAATTTGACAAATACAGAGGGAGAGGAAGTCGTGTATACCACATCAAATAACTCAATGTCATTTGTATGGAAGTGGCTTACAATTATTCATACCTAATGTGCCTCTTCCCTTGAAGTTTAGCAGGCAATGCTATGGATTGGTTCTCTCATTTGTCTCTTGGTATCAAAAAATTTCAAGAAATCACTGACAAACTCATCCATCACTTCTCCTTCAATCTTGATATGGACATTAGTCTAGAGGATTTGTACACTCTCATAAAATTCAGGAGAAACCTTCACAAGTTTCTTACAATGATGGAGACAAATAGCTAGTGCAAGAAAATGGCCTCTTCCTAATGAACAACAAGTGGGAATCATTATAGCTAGCCTTGATCCAAATCTATCATTCAACTTAAAAATGCAATGCATCACATCCTACGATGAGCTCATTCCAAGAGCCCTTAACATTGAAAGAGACTTAATCTCACAAGGAAATACTCAAGCTTACAAAGATAACTGACCTTCAACTAGTTCAAATAAGAAACCTCATGTATGGGCTAAAAACAAAAATATAAGAAATGACAATTTCTTAGATGCTAAGGTCATACTAAGTGCTCCTAGACCCAACAATAATCAAGTTGCTACTATCCAACCAGCTATGCAACAAATGGTACCACCTCAGAACAATCAGATCAATAACAACAATGTGCAACCAAGGAAAATCGGTAACAGGAACAACTATCCCAAGCACAAGTACACACAGTTATTGGAGCCTATCAAAACAATCATGAAGAAATTGGTAGACTCAAATTTAATAACACTTCCTAACTTTAAAAACTACCAAGAACCCCAAGAAAATCCACCATGGTACAACGAGCGTGATCTCTATGACTTTCATAAAATCAAGGGACATAAAATAAAAAATTGCATGAAACTCGAGAATATCATCCAGGATCTCATAGAGAACGATACCATATCTATCGAGGTACCTGCTAGAAACTAGGATCTCAAGATATAAAAGAATCCTATGTCTGATCATAACAAAGCTAACAATAATGGTAAAACTAAGGATTAAACCAATGTTCAACATACTTATTCCAATGTGGTTGCTTCCTATGATAGTGTTATCATTGTTGTCACCATCAAAGGAGCTAGTACGTAATGTGAAGTCACCATGTGACGTGGAAAAATAACCATTCAAGGAGTTTCCCCACCTCAATCTAGGACACAACCCACTTTACCCGTGTCTAGTCCTAGCAAGTATAATCTTGTAGAAAAAATTAAACATACCCCTTCTCATATATCAATTTTGGAACTCCTGAAATTATCTCCTGCACACAAGGAAATACTAGAAAAAGCCTTGTCTGAGTCATTGTTCATGAGAACATTGATACTGATCAGTTTCAAGAAATGGTAGGACATATCACCAGCCATCTCCTCAACTTCTCTGAACAAGATTTACCATCACAACCATCTCATAACCATTCTTTACACCTTGAGGTTTTCATTCATAAAAAAAAAGGTCAAAAGAGTCTTGGTAGATGGAGGTTCCAAACTAAATATTTGTACCCTACAGTTGATCAAGCATCTGGGCTATTCAAAAGGTACTATTAATAATACAAAGAGTACCACCATCAGAGCATACGATGACCAAGAACGGGTATCAAAATTAATCATAACACTCCCTATCCAAGTGGGACCTCTTATTGAAAATATTGCATACCAAGTGCTTGATCTTGATCTTCCCCATAACATTATACTTGGTCGACCTTGGATCCATGCTTTGAAAGCCATAGTTTCAACCTATCATCGGTGTGTAAAGTTTCCTTTCGAGGGTAGAGAAATCACTATCCATGGAGATCCTGAGCCTTTCTACTATTTCTAGAGCCTTGAAGCCAAGTTTTATAAGATCCCACAAATACCCAAAAATGATGAAGGACCTACATCATCAAGGTCATTTGTTGACCCATCATCTCTAGCCTCTACCTCAGCATCACAAGAACCTGTTATAAAAATCCTACCCAATGTCAAGGCAATAATCCAAGATGACGGTTGTGGAAACTATAAAATATCAAAAGATACCTTTGTCTTAGAAGAGTTACCAATTTCTCCTCAAACACATGGGAAACCAACATCTAGTAGCAAAGAACCAAAAATTATCAAAATGGCAACTACCACCTTCACCAAGTGGGGAGATTTGAATTAAGAAGATGTCCATGAGCAAGAAATCTCTAAACTCCTCTATCAAGATGAACGACATGTTCCTGTTCTTCCCATGGAAGATGAAAATGAAGGTCTATAGCTAATACATAGCATGGGGTATAACAAGAATGAGAAGCTAGGATAGGATGACAATGGCTTGTTAGAACCTATCATTCCTAAGAGATAACTAAAGAATCTTGGTTTAGGTTGTACTACTAGAAAGATCACACTTATTGGAAAAGGTACTTTTGTTAAGCCAATTGAGGCTTCCTCTTGTTTACCTATATCATGTGATACTACCTTAGATGAGTTCTCCCTTGATATGGGCGACCTATTTGAAAACAACATCCTCTTCATGATATCCATAACATCCTTTGTCCCAAACAACCAACCAATTGAAATACGCCTGGTATACCCACAACTCATTGACATGGACCAACAAGGACTGCCGATTCTAGATTTATTCAAAAATTATGAAGCAATCTCAGAATTCATGGGACTCTGAGACAATTTATCAAGGGAAGATCATAAAGTAGGCTTTGACATAGAACTTGATATTGGGGCATACTATGGGGAGACGATTGAATCATTTAGTCACAAAATAAATGAAATGCAATTAACTTGTCGATCCTTGAGTGAAGACCACCTCATGGCACTCTCTAGTCCTAAAATAGGAAAAACAAAGGATGCATATGACGGTGAAAAACTCCTTGAGGCACTCGAGGATGAGGGATTCAATCTCCCCCTTAGTGTGATGCATCCAGAAAAATCAACAGTACTAGCAGAGAAGGCTACACCAATTAATGTGGGAACCAAATAAGAACCTAAGATCACCTTCTATGCAAAATCCTTGTTAGACGAAGAACAAAAGAACCTTGCAACATTCCTTAAGGAGAGAAGAGCTAATTTTGCATGGTCATACACAGATATGCCAGGCCTTGATCTAGAAGTGGTTGTACATCACCTAGCAATTTATACTGAAGCCAAACCATTCAAGAAAAAATTAAGGAAAATGCACTCTCAGATAGTGTCCACCTCCTATAATGATTTAACAACAAAGCCCATAAAGTTGTGATTGAGAGATTGAACATCTAATCCGAATAGCTATCTTAATCACCATGAAGGTGCATTTAACTTGTCAAACCAAGGACGTAAACTTGAAATGGGTCAACACAGTATGTGCACTAGGAAGCCATAGTAGCCATATTCATCCTATAGCTAAGAAAGACACAATGTTGAAAGTAAATTGCTTGGAAGGAAATAACATAAGTGTTGAGCATCAACCAATAACTATACTAAGCTAAAATTTATGACATAAATGAAAATATGAAAAACAAATAGGAAACTACTATGTCTTCTTTGGCTATAGGAACAGTCACAAAATGGAATTCTAGTGGTTGTAGGAACAGACGGTGCGAGATTCTTAACTAATTATTGAACAAAAAATAATAACTAAACTAAGAGATAGAATGTTCATCCAAGTGGCCCCCCTTGGATTAGTATCCCCTAAAACAAATGTAAACTTAGATGCACGAACTTATAACTTCATTTTATTCATTGGAAAACATGAGTACAATCGAACAACAAGACTATATTACTGAAAAAACTAAGAATGTGAGTACATCATCAGATTAATCAAACTCCTTGAGAAGGAGCATCTGAGTCTTATTTATAGGAAAAGAAGCTACTAACTAATCACCTAGCAAGGTGGTAAAGTCCAACAGATTCGGAGGATGCCACTTTAGGGAAAGTATTAAAAAGTGGAGAGGCGGTTACGCATGTGCAAAATCTAGTCAAGCATGTTTGCCTTAATGCAAATTTAGCATAGTAGTAATGCCTATATTTGCTCAATAGATAATTAAGACCATTTACAAGGTGGTTACAATTTTGATTTGAATGAGGAATCCCCTGCCGTCAAGAGTCTTCTCACTAAAATGACCACCTTGTTGACTATTATAGAAAATGACCAACTGGTGGAATCTTCCTCAATTGCAAGCCTCTAATTATATCTACATGACAATATTAGTACGCACAACAAGTGCATATCTATAACTATCTTACAGTGGCATTCATTAATCCACATGTAAAATTAACGTAGATAGTTTATATAGCATGCCAATGTCATTTAAAGGTTATGAAAATAAGTTTATGCCCAATGTCTATGGTTTTGAGGAAATATCATAAAAAGGTCAACATCCAAGCATCAAAGTCTATGACAACTTTAAAAAATGGATAATAAACTCTATCAAAATTGAACCATAAATTGGACTCATCATTGCCCCCAACCTAAGGTTTTGTTGGTCCTCCAACAAAGGAAGGATTGTTCTTTTTCTTGGTAAATGCTCTAAAATTTGTAACTTCCAATTGTCCTACATCAGTTTATGTTGTGCATGAATTAGGGTCCCAATAGAACCCTTGTTGTTTGTCCAACCTGCTCCATCTCTGTCTCTTTGTAGCTATATCATACTGGTAATATCTAAAATTTGGCACATGCCACAATAGGATAGGTGGCTAAAAAGTTAGTGGAAGCCAAAATTGTCATTTTGTCCTTCCAATCTGTATATATGTATCAACTCTCTTAATTTTTGCAGCATATTTCTACATAGAGTGAGACTCAGCTTGTTTCAATTCATCAGTTAGGTTGTTCCACCTTTTTGATAGGTATCCCTTTACAGATTCCCCTGTGGTTTTTTCTATCTCTTCATATTCTTTATAAATTGCTTCTCTCTCAAATAGGATCCTATTGCCATAGCTTGGTCCATAAAGAATTATGTGCCAATCCTTGAAAATGTCTCCTAGATTTCTAGATTCATCCCTGATGGACAAGGAAGTGTTGGATTCAATTTGCCTATAAGTCCTAAACTGTTTTCCCCAACTGATTTCATTTTTTATTCAAGACATAAATTCCCTTAAATAGACATCCCCAACATACAACAATGGATTTAAATCATGGTCTTGGGTCACAAAATAATTATGCAAATATAATTCACACAACAAATTTTTCATTTCAGGAGGAGCAATCCAATAAGCATTGAAAAATTCAAGAGGGATCTCAATAGAAGGATTCAAACTTGAAAAAATCCTTGCTAGTTTAAAACAAATATGTTTCTCATTCAAATACAGAGCATAGACCCTTGGAGGATTCATGCACTCTAATATTTGAGGTACTAAGGTTGACATATTGTCCACCTTCTCCTTTAAAACAACAATTTCTACATTCTTATCTTCAATCTCTTCATCTCTCTTTTAAATTTCCTTTTTTAGCCTATGTTTCTCCTCTTTCCATTCTTCTTCCCTCATTTGCACCTCTTTCCATAATTTCATAGCTACCATGTGCATTGAAAAATTAGAGGGCTTATGTATTCCTACCATAATTTTTCTTGGCACTTTTGCTTGCTCTTCGTATAGCTCCAATTGTAGGGATTTTGTTTGTTCAGTCAATTCTGACTATAAGGGTGTTGATTGTTCTCCTAGTTCTTGCTCTTGTTGTGGGAACTCTTGCTGTAGGAACTCTTGCTTCCATGGCTCAGGCAAAGAAGTTCTCTTCGTACCTTGTTTTTCCACACTCAATGGAGGATCACTAAGTTCTGTAAATTTGGCCCTAGCTAACCTAGCGTCTCTGGTAGTAGGGTAATGTTCACCATCAGCAGGCAACCCTGTAACTTCTACAATCCTTTCTTCTATAGCTATGGCCTCCAACCCTTTTACCATGGCCTTTCTTTTAGACAATGTCTGGGAAAATTCCAAAGCAACATCTTCATTAAAAATATTCAGCTTCAAAAAATAATCTAACCATTCGAAATTTCTGAACTCGGCCTGGCAAAGTGCATCCTGTAGTAATACATCATGAATCATGGGTTGATTTTGAATTAACCCACCTCCCATTGTTTAGTTATCTGTAATCAAATAATTGCTCTACAAATTTTCTCTTCCTGCAATCTTTGTTTGAAAGCTAAACCTCTCCTTCCTGCAATGCTGCTAAATTTCCAATGCCAGTGTCATCTGAATTTTACCTTTTGGTGACTTAGGATTATGATAGGAGCAATGAAGGAAATAAAGGAGTAACAAATGAAGTCTATGATCAAGAAGAATGGTAGTGGTTGATGTCCTCTCACACATGTGAGTTGTCATCTCACTCAAAATTCAAATTGGCTCAATTTAAACTTTGTTGATGGGGACCAATATGGATAGACAGGTGGACATGGTATTCACACTTCCCCCCCAACCTAAATTTGCACATGTGTCCTCACATGCGAAGTGGAAATGATGATTTGACAAGGGAAATGAATAATTACATGCTATGGAGAATGTCCATATTAATGTACAACAATTAATTGAATGTACTAAAAGATAATTAAGATATAACAAATTGATGTGCATGTACCTAAATTCTTGAAAGATTTGTTGCAAAGATTATGGTGAAAGTATTGGTCACTTTTAAGACATTAGTTGGGAAATTAATGAAAGTGGATTGGAATGAGGGGAAATGGAATGAAGTGAAATGATGGCAGTATGATGGAAAAGAGATAAAGGTGGAGATGGATGGGTGGATGGGTGAAGAAGTGGACCCCCACAAAAGTGGAAGTCTTTATTATGACAAATTGCATACCTTAGTTAGCCAAAAGGAGGGACACTAGGTTCGCTTCCTTCAGCTGCATGAAGTTTGGGTGTTGCATGTTGAGTGAATTGCTGTAGCAATTCTTCCTTGGAATTTGGCTTGTGATACAACCTAAGGCGATGACTGTTGACAAGCAGCTTAAACCTGACAGGGTCAATGGTAGTGAGTTGAATAGCTCCATTGGAAAAGATGCCAGAAACCTCATATGGTCCTATCCACCTTGTCTACAACTTTCCTACATTATCTTGATACCTTGTGTCATAGAGAAATTCCCAATCACCTGGTTGGAATTTATTATCCTTTATGAATTTTTCATGCCACTTTATTCTCTGATTTTGCACCACCTCTGTGTGATGCAAAGTTGCCTTCCTCATCTCATCCAAAGCATTCAGTTGCATGATTTTGTCCCTTTGTGCCTCAGAGATATCCATCTCCAAGTCTACTGCAGTCCTAAGAGTCTTATGTTCAAATTCAATGGGCATCATAGTTATCTTTCCACATAACATCTCAAATGGAGTGAATCCTGTAGTTTTTTTCCAGGTAGTTATGTAGGCCCAAATAGTTTTTGGTAGCCTACTTGCCCAATCCTTTCTGTGAATAGCCACTATTTTGGTCAGAATGGCCTCAATTTCTCTATTGGTCACCTCAACTTGGCCATTGGATTGAGGGTGATAAGGAGTAGACTTCATGTGCCTTATGTTGTACTCATTGACCAGTATTGTAACAAGGGTTGAAGTGAATTGAGCCCCTTGATCAGTCACTATCTCTCTTGGAACCCCATATCGTGTGAAAATTTATTCATAAAGAAATTTTAAGTTTTGAAACCTTATTATCTATTGCATGCTTCATGGCCTTAACTTCTACCCACTTGGTTACATAAATAGTGCATACCAAGATGCAAGATTTACAATTTGATGGAAGATCAATGGGTCCTACAAATTCTAATCTCCACTTATCAAATGGATTGATTACTATCTGAGGGTAAAGTGGCATCTCATCATATTTGGTTTGTCGACACATCCTCTAGCATCTATCACACTTCCTTGTATATCTCCCTACATCCTTGTGGAGTGTGGGCCAATAATATCATGTGTTCAAAATCTTCATTGTTGTCCTCTTGTCCATAAAATTCCCTCCACAGGGTTCATTGTGACATGCATGAAAAATATGATATGTCTCATATTCCCTCACACATCTCTTCATGACATGGTCTGGTTCAGTATAGAACAAACATCTAGCAATCCATGAGAAAGGAAAATATTTTTCAATGAGCACTCTCCTTTCTTTTGGAGAGAAGTGAGGAGGAACCCTCCCTGTGACCAGATAATTAGCTATGTCAGCATACTAGGGTGTATGCACACTAATGGAAAATAAATGTTCATCAGGGAAAGAGTCATCTATGACTTGATTGTCCTCTGATGTAGTTAGCCTCGAAAGAAAGTTTGCAACAACATTGGCCTTCCTTGGTTTATCCATAATGGTTATGTCAAACTCCTACATGAGCAATAACCATCTTGCTAGCCTACCTAAGATCAGGGGTTTATTCGGGAGGTATCTAATGGCTGCATTATCAATGTGCATAAAGATCTAGTAGCCTGTTATGCAGTGCCTAAATTTTTTTAGGGCATAGATCACTGCCAACATTTCTTTTTGTCACTGTATAGTTGAATTCAACTCCTTGCAAATTTTTGTTGAGAAAATAAATAGCATTTTCAATAGTTCCTTATTTTTGTCCTAAGACTTCTCCTATAGCATAGTCTAATGCATCTGTATGGATGTTAAAAGGAAGCTCCCAATTAGGACCCTTGAGTATAGGAGCATGAGTTAAAGTTTCTTTCAAATCAAAAAATTCCTTGTCATAGTCTTTTTTCCATTGAAATTCAACATCTTTAGTTAGGAGTATACAGTGGTGCTTCCATTTTGTTGAAGCCTTTGATGAACCTCCTATAATAACCTGCATGTCCCAAGAAACTCCTAACATCTTTTTTTTTTATAGGGATGGGCAGATTGGTGATCACCTCAATCTTTCCAAGATCTACTTGAATTCCTTTGGGAGATATGTAGTGGCCAAGAAATACACCTTCCTACATCATCATGAAGCACTTTTCACTATTTAAAGATAGATTGTGATCTTCACATCTCTGTAGGACTCTCCTGAGATTTTCCAATGCTTCATTGAAATCAGCACCATAGGTAGTAAATTCATCCATATACATTTTCATGCAATCAAGAGAAATGTCTGAAAATATGCTAATGATTTTTCTCTGAAAATTTGCAGGTGCATTGCATAAGCTAATTGGAAGTACTGAGTAGGCATAGATCCCCCATGAACAATTAAAGGTAGTCTTCTCCTAGTCTTCTAGAGAAATTTGAATCTGGTTATAGCTACTGAATCCATCTAGAAAAGAAAAGTATTGTTTTCCTACAAGTGAGTCCAAAACTTGATCTATGAAAGGTAAGGGAAAATGGTCATTTTTTGTGGCAGCATTAAGCTCCTTGTAATTAATATAAACTCACCAATTCCCTCATTTTTTTGGCATAATCACCAATGGGGACACCCACTAGCTATTTGAAATGGGGTAGATAAATCCTACATCTAGCAATTTCAGTAGTTCCCCTTTTACAATTTCTCTTAATGCAAGGTTAATTATTCTTTGTGGTTGCCTCACTGGTGTACAACCATCTCTTATGTATATCCTATGAGTGCAGAGCTTAGGGTCCAATCCATTCATATCATGATAGTCCCACACAAATGCACTTTGGTGGGCCCTTAATAAGTTTGTCAATGACAACTATTGTTCTTCACTCAATTGGTTGTTAATATTTAATTATTTTCTTTTTGACACATGCATTTGTATAGTTAACTCTACCATATATTCTTCATTAATGCTTAGTACCTTGAGTTCATATGGAATCAATGTATGAGACATACTTTTTGATTTAGGAAGAGTGGCTGCAAGAAGAGCGGTTGCAGGAAGAGTGACCGCAGGAAGAGCGGGCAAGAGTGTCTTCACTGGATTGGTAGAATCGGATGTAGGAGAGGATGTTGTTTCCTCTACCTCACAATGGTTTTAAATTATGTTAGACAATACTTCATCTTCATCTTGAAGTTGCATGAAAGAGATTCTACCTAGCATCATAAGTTGTGTCACAAAATTAACTTCCTCGGCCTCTTCACCAACATGTGGCCATGTGGGGTTATCCATATCCTGTGATGGCTGAGCAGGAGGGTAAAGAACAAGATTTTTGGTGCTCTTTCCATCATAAATTTTCATGTATCATGTTTGACATCCAATATAGGCATCTTCTATTGCTAACCATGGTCTTCCAAGAATAATCGGGCACCTACTCGCCTAGTGTGGCCTTAGGAGAAAGAATCATAAAATCTACTGGGTACTCCCAGGAGTCTAGAGTTACCAAAAGATCCTCTACTATACCATCAGGCTTAATATTAGAACTATCAGCAAGCTACAAGACAGTAGGAGTAGGTCTCATACTTGCAACATTTAGTTGTTGCAGGATGTCCTTAGTCATTAAATTTATTGCTTCTCCCAAATCAATCAAAGCATTCTTTATATGGATCCCATTTATAACAACTCCTACCACAAGACTACCTGGATCATTGTACTTGGGGATAGTCACTTTCGCAAGCATGATGTCAACTAGTTGTCCCACCACATGAACTGTAGTGGGGTCTTTCTTCTTCCTGCCTAGTTTCTTAAGGCATGCTTCCTTGATTGCTTTATCATATATGGGAACATCTTTTATGGCCTGAAATAGAGGTATTTGGACACATATATGATTCAACTGATCTAAAATGTCAAAATTTGTGTCCTCTTCCTTTTTTTTTACAATTTCCAACCTCTGAGGAAATAGTGGTTTTGGTTCAGTCTGCTTGACTCGAACTAGTTCAATATTTTTAGGTACACTTCATTGAATGAGGACATTCAGAGGCTCCTCTTCTTCCACAGGAATCTCAATGATAATGGGTGTGGAAGGAGCTGTAAAAGTAGTTCATGAATGCAAGAGGATGTTACTTTCACTCACAACATATGCATGGAATTGATTTGGATCAGCAGAGTATACTGGTTGTTGTTGTGGTTTGTTATTTGGGTTAGGTGCGGGATGAGCTAGTAACTAAGTAGGTTTAGGTGCATTTGAACTTTAACTAGCAGGAGGAGGCATTATAGTAGGTTGTTGGGTCTAAGAAGGTGGCTACATGTAATTGGTTGTTTGATTTGGCCATTTTTTTCCTTCCCTCCATTGAGATGTTTTCTACCATTTTCTTGGAGGTGGCTGCCAATTTCCTTGAAACTACTGCCAATTCCCCTGAGGTTGTTGCCACTGGGGTGGAGATTTTTTTATGATTGGACTAGAAATTTGGAGGGTTATTCCAAGGTTGTGGTGGATATCCCCCATAATTGGATGGATATGGGGGTTTCCATTGGTTACCAGATCAATAAGAATTGAAGTATGGCCCAACAAAAGATAGTGGATCTAGTGGCATACCTTGTCTTGGAGCCCATGACCTCCTTTGTGCAACATAGTAGAATTGATCCTCTTCACCATGGATTGGATTGAACTCGTGTGTCATCTGCTTGTTGTCAATATTAGTTATCATCTTGCATATGTATTCCTTTTGTCTATAATGAGGGCAATATTCTACCAACATTGCCTCTGCCTCCTCTTGTTTCTTCTTGGCCTGAAGTGTATCCAGCTAAGTAGCCAGATTATTTATGATGTCTTGCTTGAATTCTTTCAGTAAATGAGTAATCTCCATCTTTGAAACTCCACTAGTGGATGACTTACCCATGAAGGATTGGTAAGCTCTCCCTTTCTTTGAAGTTGCCCTAGAATACTTCTAACATATCTTCTTGATATCCTCCCAAGGAACTTGGGTGATATCTCCTCCTGCCATCAGGTCCAAGGCATCAGTGCAACCCTCATTAATTCCTCTTAGGAAAATTAGCTTCCATGATTCTTCATTGAGTGTATGGTGTGGAGATTTATGTAGGAAAATAGAAACCTTGAAATGTAATCTTCCAGGCAATCATCTTCCTTTTGTTGCATCCTAAAAATGTCATCTTCTCTCATGTAGCTGCCCCTACAATACTCCTTATACTTCTCAAGGAACTTTGTCTTCTTGTCCTCCCAAGTCTCCACATTATTTTTTCCTAGGATCATGAACCATCTTAATGCAACCTCTTTCAAAGTAGTAGGGAATAGCTTAAGCCTATGGGCATTAGTGGTATAGTCATAACTTCTACAGAGTATATCAAACTCGAACAAGAATGTATAAGGATATTATGTGACAAGTCCATAGAACTTAGGAATAACTAAAGCAAGGATATTTTTGAGATTATCAACTTCATTCTGATGAGCAATAGGGAAAGGAAAAGCTGGTTGGTTAGGCTTGTTTCTATTTGCATCACCCATGCATTCCTAATGAAGTTCCAAAGAAAAGAGGTTCTCAATCAGATTATGATCTTCAAAGGAAACTTCAAAACTGATCAAATCTAGAAATGCATCAACGAAGGGATGTGGCTCTTCTTATTCTTTGTCTCTTGGCATATTTGGAAGCTCTTCTAGTTGGAATGGATCAAGATCATTAGGAATGAATCTCCCATAAGAATATCTTCTCTTTCCTCTATGCATTTGGTATCAACTCAGTATCAGCCAACTCACATAAAGAATTGGAAGAATAGGGGGTCATTACTTTCCTAAATGAGGGGTATACTAAGAAGAAACTTTTATAAATACTACAACAAGAAAAACTATCAATGAATCCAAATAACTGTCTAGTTTTACACCATCCTTGGCAACGGCGCCAAAAATATCGGCCTCCTACAATGAGTTAACAACTAAGCCCATAAAGTTGTGATTCATATATTGAACATCTAATCTGAATAGTTGTCTTAATCACCATGAAGGTGCATTTAAATTGTCAACCCAAGTACATAAACTTGAAATGGGTCAGCATAGTATGTGTATTAGGAATCCATAGTAGCCATATTCATCCTACAGGTAAGAAAGACACGAGTTGAAAGTAAATTGCTTGGAAGGAAATAACATAAGTGTTGAGCATCAACCAATAACTATATTAAGCTGAAATTCATGATAGAAATGAAAATTTGAATGACATGAAACTACTTTGTCTGCTTTGGCTGCAGGAACAGTCATAGAATGGAATTCTAGTGGTTGCTAGAATAGATGGTGCCAAATTCTTAACTAATTACTGAACAAAAAAAAATAACTAAGCTAAGGGACAAAATGCTCATCCAAGTGGGTCCCCTTGGATGAATATCCCCTAAAAAAAAATTAAACTCATATGCACGAACTTATAACTTCATTTTATTCATTGGAAACATGAGTGCAATCAAGCAACAAGACTGTATTATTGAAAAACTAAGAATGTGAGTACATCATCAAATTAACCAACCTCCTTCAGAAGGAACATTCGATTCTTATTTAAAAGAAGCTACTAACTAATCACCTATCAAGGTGGTCAACTCCAATAGATTCAAAGGATGCCACTTTAGGGAAAGCATTAAAAAGTGGAGAGGCGGTTATGCATGCGCATAATCTAGTCAAGCATGTTTGCCTTAATGTAGATTTAGCACAACAATAATGCCTATATTTTCTCAATAAACAATTAAGACCATTTACATGGCGGTTACAATTTCAATTTGAATGAGGAATCCCCCATCGTCAAGAGTCTTCCCACTTGAATGACCACCTTGTTGATCGTTATAGAAAATGACCAGTTGGCAGAATCTTCCTCAATTGTAGGCCTCTAATTATATATGCATGACAATATTAGTACGCACAACAACTACATATCTGTAACTATCTTAAAGTGACATTCATTAATCCACGTGTAAAATTAACATAGATAGTTCATATAGCATGTCAATTTCATTTAAAGGTTATGAAAATAATTTTATGCCCAATGTTTATGGTTTTGAGGAAATATCATAGAAAGGTCAACATCCAAGCATCAAATTCTATGAAAACTACAATAAATGGATAGTAAAATCTATCAAAATTGAACCATAAACTAGACTCATCAAATAGCACTCTTGGTAAAACTAGAACTACAAAATCTTCTTGGCATTGATTCATTTGACCGATAGATTATCTTGAGTGGGTTTCAAACCTAGTACCAGTCTTAAAACCTACTATGGGCATCAAAATATGTACTGATTTTTAGGGATCTAAACAAAGCCTGTCCAAAGGATGATTTCCCTCTTCCTAACATTGATCTTATTATGTATTTAACAACTAGGCATGAAATTTTGTCGTTGATGGATGGATTTTTCAGGCTACAATCAAATCGTAATTGCCAAAGAGGATCAGCATAAAATTGCCTTTACTTGTCCTTGGAGAACCGACTGCTAGAATGTAAGGCAATCTGGGTTGAAGAATGTAGGAGCTACCTATCAAAGATCAATGACCCTCATCTTTCATGACATGATCCAGAAAACAGTTGAAGATTATGTGGACGATATTTTGGATAAATCAAAAAAGAGGAGTGAGCACATACAAGTCTTAGGACCTGTCTTTGACAGAATTGAAGAATACAAAGTACGGTTGAATCCAAAAAAGTGTGTGTTCGGGGTCACATTAGGGTAACTTCTTGGTTTCATCATTTCACAAAGAGGGATAGAAATTCATCCGAAAAAGGTAAAAGCCATCTTAGATATGGAACCACTACAGACACTGAAATAGATGAGAGGATTATAAGGAAGGGTACAGTCCATCAGAAGATTCATAGCTCAGTTATCAGATAATATTCACCCCTTTTCATATCTTCTCCATAAAGGGATAACTTACAAATGGGATGACAAATGTGATAAAGCTTTCCAACAGATCAAGGATTATCTACTAACGCCCCTAGTGCTCATGTCACCAATATCAAACAAGCCACCGATCCTATACATCTCAACAACACAAGCAGCATTAGGGTCTCTTTTAGTACAACATGATGAAAACAGAAAAGAAAGAGCCATATACTACATCAGCAGAACCTTGGTAGGCTATGAGATGAACTATTCACCCATTGAGAAATAATTCCTAGCAATAGTTTTTGCTTCAAAAAAAACCAGGCATTACATGTTGTCACACCAAATCAAGCTCATCGCAAAGATTGATCCATTAAAATATGTGTTATCTAAAGAAACCCTCATAGGACGAATGGTTAAATGGGTAATGATCTTGATAGATTTTGACATAGAGTATGTGGAAGGCAAGGCAATCAAAATACAAGTGATCATAGACCAGCTAGTAGAAGCACCCATCTATGATGAGAACCCATTAATATATGAGTTCCCTGATGAATCAATGTTCCTTATTAATCTAACTACTCAGTGGAAGATGTACTTTGATGGATCAAGAGTCGGCATTCTCTTCATCACTCGTCAAGGTGACTATATCCCAAAGTCTTATAGGATATCATTCCCATGTACCAATAACATTGTTGAATATGAAGCCTTGGTCACATGTCTCAGGATAGCAGTTTAGTGGCAGATACAAGAAATGGAAATCTATGGAGATTCGCAGCTAGTTATCAACCAAGTCAATGATGAATATCAAACCAAATATGACAAGCTCACTCCTTACAAAATGATGGTGGAGAATCTCAAAGATCTTTTTATAGACATAACTTTCAAGAAGATTCCTTGTACGAATAATAGAGAAACATACGCCATGGAAACAATTGGATCACTACTAGATATGTCGAACAACATTCTTCAATGTGAATTCTTGATAGACTAGCTTCTTGTGCCAACTTTCAAAATCCTTGAATCTGAATTCATGTGTGTCATTGTTGGTCCTAGATCCGCTTGGTACCATGACATCTTTACTTACCTTAATAAAGGAACCCTCCCATCGGATATCACCCCAAACCTTAAAAATGCCTTTGTCAAAAAGGCATCCCGATTTGTGATCTTGGGTGATACCCTTTACCGTTGAAGCATCGAACAAACATTACTACAATGTCTTAACCAAGAGAAATCCTTAACTACCTTAACAGAAGTGCACAATGTCATATGTGGGTCCCATTCTAGCAGTATAACATTAGCTAAAAAACTGTTGAGGATGGGGTACTATTGGCCAACCATGGAAAAATAAGCTCATCAGTATGTGCGGAAATTCATCTAGTATCAACAGCATGGGGACTTCATTCATTCTCTAGCTCAAGAATTGCAACCAATGATCACACCATGGTCTTTTCCGTAGTGGGGACTTGACCTCATAGGAAAAATCACTCTAACCTCATCCAATGGTTATAAGTTTATCATAACCGCCACTGAGTACTTTACTAAGTGAGTTGAATTTATTCCTATCACCTACATAATGGGGAAGAAAATAGCCAAGTTTATCCTAAATTACCTAATTTTTCATTATGGTATACCACAAACCCTCATCTTAGACAATGGAACCCCATTCAAAAATCAGGATGTAAAAGATTTGTGCCAGAGATTTAATATCCAACACCGGTTCTCTACACCATACTATCCCCAACGCAATGGCTTAGAAGAAGCAACAAACAAAAATATCCTGAAAATCATAAAGAAAATAGTTAACGAAGTTAGTCGTGACTGGCATCTGCAGCTAAATCCCGCTTTATGAGCTTATCAAACCAGTATTCGCACACCTACAGGAGCAACCCCTTTTTCCCTAGTCTATAAATCAGAAGCCATATTGCCTATTGAGGTTGAGCTCCCATCATTGCGAGTATCACTAAAGAATCTAATAACTGAGGAAGAGTACAGAGTGTCTCAACTTAATGAGCTAGAATTTTTGGATGAGAGTCATCTTGATGTCTTAATCATTTGCAAGTGTATCAAAACTAACTCAAACAGAGCTATAATAAGAGAAGAAAATGTCGATTATTCCAAGTAGGGTATCTTCTCCTAAAAAAAATCAGAATAATCTTCCAGATCAAGATAGCAAAGGAAAGTTTGATCCTAATTGTTTGGGTCCATTTGTCATCACAACAAGCAACGGATCAAGAGCATACCAACTATCAACCCCTGAAGGTGAACCCTTGCAGGAGCCGATCAATAGCTTGCATCTCAAAAGGTTTTATGCCTAAACATGAAGGGTGTAAATCAAAAAATAAAAAATAAAAAAATCAAATAATAAAAATCTAAAAATCCAAAAAAATGAGAAAAAGGATTGAAAAAGTAAAGAAAAAAATTGTCCTCTAGTGAAAACCACTTTGATGGCACTTTGGGTAGGTACCTTAGCAAAAACCTAGCAAACAGGTGCCTCGCATAAATCAGGTATCTCCATCTATTCTTTGGCTCTTTTGACCTATCATTCTTTGCATCACCATTCATGCCCCCATCCGTGTCCTTATCATGACTTGTTATTTTGAGGTATCATGAACCCTTTAGCACTACTTGGCATATTCCAAAGGTCAGCTTGTCCTACCTTTATCGAAGTAAGCTAACATATCTCACTAGGGACATTATCTCTAAGCTTGAACGTAGGTAAGGCCATCATTGATGTGCCCCCGAGACACCCTAGGTCATTCCTTTAGCAGTCCATTGTAATTAGTTGTCCTCTCTTGACGTCTGGTGAATCAAAGAAGGGGCAACAATGTTTGTTCATATCTTTAACCTATAAATGGGTTGAGTTTTTCAAACTACGTGGTCTCTACATGTATAATGTAGGCAAGGCTAATCTTTGATTAGCCCTTGAGGCCCCTAGGATAGGTCTTTAGGTTAGGTTCTTGGTTGAAACTTGGAAATTTAGAAAAGCCCAAAACATCCAAAAGATTTAAGAAAATCCCAAAACATCCAAAAGATTTTGAAAAACCCCAAAACATCCAAATAAATAGAAAACACAAAAACATTTGGAAAATAGAAAAGACCAAAACAATAGAAAACGTTCAAAAGCTCTAAAAGGCCTCAAAAATTCAGAAAACCCTAAACTACCTCAAAAAATCGAAAAAACTTAAACATTCATGTAAACCTTCAAAAAGACCAAAAAATAGCATCAAAACATTTCAAAATACCAAAAACATTCAAATATTCTAGAAAATCCAAAATTCCACGCATCCCATCTCGCTTTCACCCATAATAATCAATTGTCACCCTCACCCTTTGGCAAAATAAATGGAAAGAAAACATAGCAAGTTGTGAAGTGTGAACCTCAAAAGTCTAAATCATAAGTTAATGCAACAGTGAAGTTTACAACAATAGTTCATTTTAGCATCATCATCCTAACATCAAACAACCCTTTGATCAACATGTCCTAGGATGTATCCTTCCTACAATGGGCATTAGCATCAGATATCACCTAAGCTAAACTTAAACTAGGCAAGAGCTATAGATAACACTTACTCTTTGTCTTTAATCATTTCTTATGATTTATCTTAATGACCCATTCCCAGGACCTCTCGATGATGTCTATCTAAAATGATTTAGAGAGAAAGGAATGGGGCATTGATCATTATCTTTCATTTTTTGTGTTTGTGGATACTCTTGTAAAATAATCTTGGCACATACTTGCTTAGTTGTGTGTAGGAAGGTCATTTGGAGTATGTTGTTGACTATTGTGTATGCTTTGGTCCAATATGTTCTAAACTTCTAACTTACATTCCAACAAGGTTTTCATATGTCAAGGTGTGAACATGAACTATCCTATCTACTTGTCAAGTCAAAGTCCATTACACTAGATACAACATCATCCTAGTTGTCAATACCTTGATGCATCGTGTCTATGTGTTATATCAAACAATAAGGAACAATAGAAATCTCAATCCTGAACTGTGAGCACCCATCTTGCATTTCATCCTACATTCTTTTGCATGGTCTCGTCACCATCTCTAATAAAGTCTTGATGGATTATGGACTTGTTGGATCTTTTGAACCAATCATCATCAACAACGTTTATTCATTCTTTATTCTTCTATATTCTCTTCGCACTAACTTGGTATCATGACACTCAAAAACATCATCAATGCATCCACCCTGCATCCATAAACCATCAGCATACATGTACCACATAATCATATCATAAGCATGAAACATCCATCAGCATAATCATTTGCATATCACATCACACATTCTGCATTACCATTTAAGTTGTGGTGAATAATATAGATTTGTATTCTAAGCATCTTAAATTGTTGCATCTCATAATCATTTGCATTCATCATCATAACATGCATAAAAAATATACAAAAATTAATGCACTCATATCATTTGCATCCATAACATCTGCATATTGTGAAAATATAATGAAAAACAATATAACATTGCACTCATCCATATCATATCATTGCATAGGCATAAAATTAAATGCATCCACACATGATTAGGTATAAGAATCCATATCATATTCATCCATACATGAAATAAAATCAATAGATCATAGCATGAATCATCCATTTTCATATCATATATATATCAAAAAATGTGTCATGGTACAAAATCTGGATTAGTGTATGTACATCAATAATAAGTACAATATCCATGAGGCTATCAAAAAGGAGCCCATGAATGTATATCAATATAAAGAATAGGGAAAAAACAAAAATTGTCTATACATAAAAAAAAAGCTAGCCCTGGTGGATGCTACCCTCTCGAGCCTGTTGCTTAGGTTGATCATCAACATGAAAATGCACATCACTACACTGTGAAAAATTAGGTTGTCAAATAGTTGTTGGAACATCCATGTGATAATGTTGCCTATAATATGTAGCCTCTGTAATAGCCTCTCTATACAATCTGGCTGACACAGTCTGACCATGTGTGGCTACTACCATGGTCTTTGTCTATTGCCTCTTGGCAACCTCCTGATCTCTCTCCCTAATAACAACCTGGACCCTCTACAGAGTTGCATCCCTCTCCATTGTCATTGTAACCACCTACTACCGAGCCAGGTCTTGTTCAGCAGTCACAACCAAAATTTTCTTGCAGGCCTAGTCCCGCTCACCTGTCAAACCCTGCACCTATTGTTGCAGCTACTATATCTATGTGTCTCACACATCTGGTGGTGGTGGTGGCTACTACTACACTACTGGAGGCTTCTGAGGAGGTTGTTGTCTAACTGGAGGGGGGGTTGGAACCTGTCCATCATGGCCATCCTGGCCTCCCTTCCCTCTACCCCTAACACCTTTTCCTCGAGGCCTCCCTTTGGGAGGAGCCCTTGCCAAATCTATAAGTTGTCATGGTGGCTCAAACCACACATCATAAGCGGGAGTAGCCTATCCATCTTCCTATCCCTAACCATATGTCGAAGGCCAGGTGACCAACTAGCGGAAACTCTTAACAACCTCTACTGTCGGAATCGTCAGCCCCCATGTCAAAGCCTCTCTAGCCGATCAAGCAAAAGTAGTCCTATAGCCATCATTGGGCCTATCATGTACATCACCAAACTGTCTGGACACTCTATCAAGAAGGTACCGCTCAACCATGGTGTGCTCTCGACCATGCATATATCGAGTCTGACAAGCGAAGTAAATTTGTTGTACATCATCATACCATGGCGGCATCTGAAGCCATGGGTGCTAGCGAAACATTGTCATATCATCCAAAACTTGTCTCCAATACAAGAGCCCAATCTGTCTTGTGTGCCTGAGTGTGATGGCACCATGATATCTCCAGACTACGGGATCATCTGGCTCAACATCCACTTCCTATACAATCGGTCGAAGCACTACAATGTTCTCCCATGCCCAGATGTGAAGAAGAGTAAAAATTGCACTGAGGGCTCTCCCATCATAATAAACAAAATCATGAAGATCATGCTATAAGGAGGCCAACATCATGGGCCCCCAAGCAAACAAAGTCCTCATGTGAAACATCCACTGCCAAGCCAAACCTCATCACAAACTAAAAAATCAATCGCGTCTATCTAGAGCCACCAAACCTGAAATAATCATTGCAACGATCAATCTGAAGGTAGTCACATGACCTCTGTATGCCTCTAAATCAATCTATGAGATGACCAACACAATCTGGTCGATATCCATCACCTCTAAGCAAGCATCAAAGTTGGCATCGGGATCATAAATCACGCGATCACCATGGATAGGCAACTGCAACATCCACCACACATCCTCTCGGGTCACTGTCGCCTCCCCTATCAAAAGGTGGAAAGATGAGGTCTTGTTGTGCCATCTCTCACACAATGTTGTCATCATGGCCAAATGTGTCCTCATGACAAGAGCATATGCGATATACCACAATCCTATCTCTCCCAAGTGCTCCTACCACAGCTCTAACAGATCATCCAATCTCTTGAGTATTGTGGGTTTGTGCTCTCTCGACATCAACTGTGGGAAGACCTCCTACACTCATGAAGCGCACGACATCAGGAAATCATCAAAAATTGAAGTTATTTTGAATTTCTAGCCCTAAAATCATAAATGCATTGTTCACAACTGCGTAGCTATATTCAAAATACAAATAGTGATGCCCGATGCATTTAAAAATTCAAATTGATAAATGTGTCACCATTTAAGATGGCGTTACTATTTAGAATTTGGTTTGACCTAACCCTAACTTTTAAATCGGCAAGTGTGTTTCTAGATGCAAATGCATCGCCATTTACAATTTCAAACCCTAATTTCAACTAGGAAAAAGCGTCGGCATATACATATGTGTCACTATCTATCTTTTGGGTGTCACTGATTGAAGTTTGGGCATCGCTACAAATTCTAACTCCTAATAAATGCATCAAAATTTCAAATTTCAAATCAAGTTTCGAATCACATATCGATGGTCCTACGCCTGGAAACTGTTGGAACTCACAAAATTGATCAGAAATGTGTCGAGGAAGCTCACGGTGTGCCATTTTGTCGAAGCTCAAATTGTAATAATCCCTTAAGTGTGAATGCACAAATGAATTGAAAATGACTTGGCCTATTTAAGCTAGAAAATTAGGGTTTTTTTTGCCCTGATTTAACTTTGATAATAGGGTTTATCATCATTTTCACCAATTTTTCCAAACTAGACCTAATTTTTCATTATTTTTTGCGTTTTGGCATTATTCTTGCATCCTAGAACCTTTCCAAACCACTTGGGACAACTTTTGAATCTTTATCGAGAAATCAACCCAAAATTCAAAAAAATTGCCTGATTTCTCGAGGGGGTAGGGAGTCAATCTTATCCTTCCATTGGGGCATCTAAAAATTTTTAAAGATATATATTTTTTTATTTAGGCAATATTTTTATCCAAGAAGCGTTGTTCTTTGAACCAAAGTAGCAGGTGCCTCACTTCAAAGAAGGGCAAAATGTAGACACTGAAAAATGTCCTAATCAATGTAGTGCATCTGAAACAGGTTTATTAATATCATTTCTTCTTAATTCATCCTCTTTTTGCTTAAATAATTAAATTAGCCTAGCTAATTAATCAATTATATTTATTTTTTGTTTATCAGCCTAATTAATTAAATCGGGTTAATTCATCTCTTTTCACACTAACACTTCATCCCATTAAATTAAATAAATAAAATATTTAATTTAATCCTAAGTCATCTTATTTAATTAAATAACCCCAAGTTAATTAAATATCATTTTACCCCTCCCCTATTTATTAAATCACTTAATTTAATAAATATTTCTAATTCCTCTAATCCCTAATTGCATAAATTAAACCTTGTTTAATTAGCAATTAAACTAATCAAAGGGGATATTCCCATGGAATATTCTTTATCCTTTTTGCACAATTAAAACTTTGTTTTAATTTGTAAATTCACCTTTATCCTCATCCAATGGAATATTCTCTCTCCTCCAATCAAATTACTTTGCTTGAAAATAAAGTTATCCCATTCATCTCCCAAGCAAGTTACCTTTGACCTGTGTGAGTAGGTTAAAAGTGTGTTTATTTGAGGTGAATGCCAACCCTTGATCCATGTGATCTTGGATTCTTATCCATTGATGAGAATCCTTGATCCATGTCTTCTCATCTCCTTTATTCTCAACCGTTGATCAAGATTTTTGATTTCAACTACCCAATTTTCATGAGCTCTCCTATAAATATCCTACTATTTGGAGAAATAAACATGAATCACTCAGAGCAAACTTATGCTATTAATTTTACTCACATTCATACTCTCAATTTGTACACATTTAGCTTAATTTCATTTTATTTTAGTTGCATAATAGCCTAGATTATCCATTAATGGCTTCCATGCATCCATCCTATTTTGTAAATAAATTAGGGTTTCATCATTTTAGCTTAAATTAGCTTAGGGTTAGCATAGAAATTGTATAATTAGATCAATTTTAGCATAAAATCATGGTAACCTAGCTTCCATCATGTTTATTTTTATCATAATTTAGATTTTCATACACCAAACATCATGGTTTCATCGATTCTCTTCCATAGAATCGATTGAAACAAGCTCACTATCACGGGATTGGGAAAGGGTCGTCGATCCACATCAATGCGACACCAATTGCGCAATAGGATAAATTCCAATAGATTATAGTAGATATTTTTCTTTAAAGCTTTCATAATTTCAATATGTTAGGTTTCTTGATAAAATGTTTACTTTCAATTTTGATTGATTGATCTTGTTGAGATTCGAGTAACTATGGCTCAGTCATGCTTTGATTCTTCATGGATCAAGTGTGATTAGGCCCACATAGGTGAATCTCGCGATTGGAAAATATAATCATTTCCAATCAATCCTTTACATAAAAACTGATTCAAATACACTTTGTAGGGCCATGTCGAATACAACAGAGGATTATCATCGCTTATCAATTCTTTGAGAGGTGAGATGATTACATCGCGAGACAATGGAGTACAAAAAATGGGCCATGACATCCTTGAACGATTTCTGTGAACAAAAATCATATGCTCAACGCTCTTATATCTGAAGAAAGCATGATGTTGGAAGAAAGCACGGTGAATGAATGGATGATCAACTCAGAGTTTTTTTGCTTTCATTTTAGCTTTTAGCTTTAATGCATAGTAAAACTGCATGTTGCAATAATAATAGAAAAATAGGCGCAAATTTCAATTTTTTAAAGTTTTATTTAGATTTGTTTAAGCACTTGTCTCTAAAACTCTTTATATAAGAGGTCATTGTAACATAATTATAGATAGTTGAATACAATTATAGTTTATCATTTTTTCAATTTGTTGTTCACTCTTTCAGTCTACTATTCAGTTATTTTCAATATAGTGTTAGAGAAATTTTATGTTTTATTCTTCAACTAGTATCAAAGCTAGTTGCAAGAATAATTTTTTTGTTGCAAGTAGCAGGGTAACAGTATTTTCTAAGAAAAATCAGAATGGAAAATAGTGGCAATTTTCTATTCCAGCTTTCGTTGTTTACTGGAGACAACTATGAATATTGAAGTATAAATATGAAGACCCTAATATTATCCCAAGATCTCGGGGAATTAATAGAAGTGGGATACATAGAACCTATAGATCAGAATGCTTTGAATGCCTTAACAAAAAACCAATAAACTTAGTTGAAAGAAGAAAAAAAAAGCAGGACAATTGAGCTCTATTTGTCATCCAGTCTACATTGGATATGTCAATTTCCCCCATATAGCTAGTATGAAAAATTCAAAGGATGTATGGGAGGCTCTATAAACTACATACCAAGGATCTGACAAAGTAAGATTGGTAAGAATTCAAACCCTTTGAAGAGATTTTGAAAATCAAAGGATAAAATAAGTTGAGCCTATTCAAGAATTTATTACTAGGACTCAAAGCATTGTGAATCATCTTACAACTCAAGGGGAAAGTGTAATAGAATGAAAATTTGTAGAATTTTTTTGAGATCTGTTCCTCCAAAATTTGATCTAGTGGTCATATCCATTAAAGAAAGTAACATTTAAAGTTGTAGAGTTAATAGGTTCATTGCAATCTCATGAGGATCATATGCAGCGTTCTATAAAGAACCTAGTGCAATCCTTCTAGTCTACTATAAAAATTGAAAAAAAATCTACAACCCCTTCTTCTCAATCAAATAAATCTCAAGGGGAACCTTCTACAACAAGAGGAAGAGGAAGAATTTCTATGGATTGTAGAAGCATCTAGTACCGATATTGTAAAAGGTATGGACACTATGAATTTGAATGTAGAAAGAAAAATTGTATTTGAATAAGTCAGAGCCAACTATACTAAAGAGTCTTTTGAAGATGCAAAGAATTCCAAATTATTTACATTCAATTTGGAAAAATTAAATCACAAAGATGTGTGGTTCCTAGATAATGAATGCTCAAATTATATGACAGGTAAATCTATTCTCTTTGTCAAATTAGATGAATCTGTGATAAGTCAAGTAAAATTTGGTGATGATAACGAGGTTGAAGTAATGGGAAAAAGTACCCTTACAATGAAAACTAAGCAAGGAGAAACTAATTTTATTCATGAAAATTTGCATGTGCCCGAATTATAACACAATCTTTTAAATATTGGGTAGCTTGTAGCAAAAAATTATAAGGTTGTGTTTGAAGATAACTACTACAAAATATTTGATAAATAAACTAACCTTCATCTTGTAGCAAAGAATTATATGATAGAGAATAGGTTATTTTCTCTCACATTGGTTTCTACAAAGATGCATGCCCTCAAGGCAACCACAGATGACTCGTGGTTATGGCACCAACGTTATGGTCATTTGAATTTTCAAGGATTAAGTTTGCTTCATAAGAAGAACATGGTGAGAGAAATTCTTGTAGTTCAAACAAAAGAAGTTTATTCAAGGTGTGCACTTGCCAAGCAACATTGAGACAGTTTTTCAGTGAACAAATCATGGAGAGAAAAATATTCTCTAGAGATTGTGCATGCAGATATTTGTGGTGACATGCAAGATGAATCATTGGGTAAGAATCTTTACTTTTTGACTTTTATTGATGGTTTCTATCCCCACACAAGGGCGGGTGCAAAAAGATGGGGGGCCAATTTGTGGCCAAATTTGAAAAAATATTTTGAAATCTCATAACATGAGTGTGTTATAATGCACTTGCATTATGGTTTGGTGTGTTGAGCCTAAGTCTCGGCCACAACAAGCCCATAATGTGAGCTCATTATAGCGCGCTCATGTTATGAGGTATTAAAAGCAAAAAAAAAGCAATTTGAAATCACTTTATTTGTGATTTTTTTTTTTGTGCCTACAGCCAAAACCCTTCATTTCCACGCTTGCATTCTAGGAGAATCCATCTAGCAAGTTTTTCATCAAATTGTTGTTGTTTCATCACCAAGATCCCGCCATGTCGACGAGGATGTCTGAGAGGTAGGGATTGTTTATTTTTTTTTGTGAATTTGTTAGTTTTAGGTTGTTTTTGATATTTATTTTTTGAATTTGTAGCAGATATTAATGAAGCTAAAAACCCTCCTCAAAATTCTCAACAAGCACAACAACAACAAGAGGAACAAAATCCTCAAAAAGCACAGCAACAACAAGCACAACCACAACAACAATCTCCTCCACCAATCCCTCAACATCCTTCTGGCACTCAACAAAACTTAATGAGTGAAATTGAAACAATAAAAAATAAATCGAGGAGTAAATCATGAGGTTGAACAATCCAAATAGTTCAACCATGGAAAGAAAGACCCTTACAACTTTACTCAAAGAAATTTTAAAACATGTAGATTCAATCAGAAAACAATTAATTGGTTGGAAAGATAGGAGGCAAGCGGCTAGGGATTATTATTGAGATAAATTATCATATAAATAAGTAAAAGATGAAAAACTTACAAAATTAGATTTGTGCTCATTATTCACTAACCCATGCACAAATGAAAATCTTACCCTCAATGCGAAGAGGTTTCCTATCCATTGGTGCCACCACCAATAGATTAGGAAATTTTTTTGGGATAGGTGGTACATGGTTTTTTATTACCCACCATGCAACAATTGTGAAGTCCCACAATATTTCTTGAGGAAATTATACTGTGATTTCATCCTCAACAAAATCTCGAATTATTTTGATATGAGGGACTTCCAGGGGAGAGGTGGGGGGTCGGCTCAAGATAGACCCAGTGCATAGCAAGATCCTAGGCGGCAAGCGAGACGGCCATTCGTTAGGCCACCTCATGAGCACATCGTTATGCCTTCCATTGCGAAGGAGAGTGTTGAGGTAGATACTTTGCAGGCCATTAGCTCTTTGACCCAGAGTGTCATCCAGCATGCCAGCCCTATACTACAATGCCATCTAGGGAAGTTTTCAAGTGGTGGGCTTCAACCACATCTGTGTCAAGCTTGCGGGGAGACTTGTTCATATGACCCCACCAACACTTGGGAGGCTGTTACATAGGATACGTCTGTAGCTATGGGGATGGAAAGGGCAGCTGAAATTTTGAATGAGGCCTATGGCATCGATACTCAAGTAAATATTAGCATGCTCATTGAATTTAATTTATTAAATTTCAATTTTTAAATGAAAGATTAACTTTAATTTAGTTTTATGATTTTGATAAAATTTTAGGGTCACAGTGTTGATACTAGATACACCAGCCCTACACTCGCTTATTACTCCACTGCATCTACCGTTGAGGTATGTAACTAGTAAACAATTATAAATTTATTACATGTTAATAGCATTGTTTTATGAATGGTATTCTAATATGTGATTTTGGATGTTGAAAAGGATAATATTGGAGGTTTCATGGGAACACCTCCCAGTGCCAGTGGATTTACACAAACCTACACGCAGGTAATAGAATAAAGATTTTAAATAATGAATTGTACAAGTAATAGATTTGTGTAGTTTATATTCATATCATTGATTACATTGCATTACACATCTTTCAAACTCAAAACATTACTTCACATTCCATAACTAATAACTAGATGTTGATAGATGAAAAAAATTCAACTACAATATAGTTGTTTAGAAATTCAACATAAGTAGTGATGCAATTACTTCACATAGCATAAGTAATAACTAGGAGTAAATTCCAATTGCATTTTATTGTCATGGAATTGCATGAGACCACTTTTTACTAAGGCATTCTTTCAAACAGTTCACTGCCTTGTCTATGCTATGGATGCTTGGAAGAAATATATGAAAGAATAATTGTAAGCAATAGCATATACAAGACAATGATTTGTTTGAAAAAATTCCTCAAAGAAATGTGGTCTCATGGTGATTCTTTGAGGCATTTTTTCAAACAGCTCATCGCCTTTTCTATGCTACCACATTTTCCATACATGTCTACCAAATAATTTTATCAAACAGTTCATTTCCTTGCTGCTTTGGCTAAAATCCTACAAAAGGTGTTTTCCAACAAACTATGGATGCTTGGAAAAAATCTATCAAAGCATAATAGTAAGCAATAGCATAGACAAGGCAGTGAGTAGTTTGAAAAAATGCCTCGAAGAAATGTGGTCTCATGGTGATGGAATGCCATTTCATCACCATGAGACCACATTTCCTTGAGGCATTTTTTCAAACAGCTCACCGCCTTTTTTATGCTACCACATTTTCCATACATGTCTACCAAAGAATTTAATCAATCTACTCACTTCCTTGCTACTATGGCTAAAAGCCTAAATTAGAAGATTTCCAACAAACTATAGATGCTTGGAAAAAATCTATCAAAGCATAATAGTAAGCAATAACATAGACAAGGTAGTGAGTGGTTTGAAAAATTTACTTGAAGAAATGTGGTCTCATGGTGATGGAATGTCATTCTATCACCATGAGACCACATTTCTTTGAGGTGTTTTTTCAAACAGCTCACCGCCTTTTCTATGCTACCACATTTTCCATACATGTCTACCAAAAAAATTTATCAAACAATTCATTTCCTTGTTGCTATGGCTAAAAGCTTAAAAAAGGTGCTTTCCAACAAACTATGGATGCTTGGAAAAAATATATCAAAGCATAATAGTAAGCAATAGCATAGACACGGTAGTGGGTAGCTTGAAAAAATACCTCGAAGAAATGCGGTCTCATGGTGATGGAATGCCATTCCATCACCATGAGACCACATTTCTTCGAGGCATTTTTTCAAACAACTCACCACCTTTTCTATTCTACCACATTTTCCATACATTTGTACCAAATTATTTTATCAAACTACTCACTTCCTTGCTACTATAGCTAAAATCCTAAAATAGGTGTTTTCCAACAAACTATGGATGCTTGGAAAAAATCTATCAAAGCATAATAGTAAGCAATAGCATAGATAAGATGGTGAGTAGTTTGAAAAAATGTCTCAAATAAATATGGTCTCATGGTGATGGAATGCCATTCCATCACCATGAGACCACATTTCTTTGAGGTATTTCTTCAAACAACTCACCACCTTTTCTATCCTACCACATTTTCCATACATGTGTATCAAAGCATTTTATCAAACTACTCACTTCCTTGTTGCTATGGATAAAATCCTAAAATAGGTGCTTTCCAACAAACTATGGATTCTTGGAAAATAATCT
This sequence comes from Sequoiadendron giganteum, assembly GCA_007115665.2. Classification (NCBI taxonomy): domain Eukaryota; kingdom Viridiplantae; phylum Streptophyta; class Pinopsida; order Cupressales; family Cupressaceae; genus Sequoiadendron; species Sequoiadendron giganteum. The sequence continues at coordinate 483,132,547 of CM021103.1, read as the reverse complement.
ATCAAAGCATAATAGTAAGCAATAGCATAGATAAGGTGGTGAGTAGTTTGAAAAAATGCCTCAAAGAAATGTGGTCTCATGGTGATGGAATGCATTTCTTCGAGGAATTTCTTCAAAAAATCCACCACCTTTTCTATGCTACCACATTTTCCATACATACATGTACCAAATAATTTTATCAAACTACTCACTTCCTTGTTGCTATGGCTAAAATCCTAAAATAGGTGCTTTCCAACAAACTATGGATGCTTGGAAAAAATCTATCAAAGCATAATAGTAAGCAATATCATAGTCAAGGTAGTGAGTAGTATGAAAAATTCCTTGAAGAAATTTGGTCTCATGGTGATGGAATTCCATTCCATCACCATGAGACCACATTTCTCTAAGGCATTTTTTCAAATAGCTCACTACCTAAAGAATAGAAACCAACCCTTTAGCCAAAATTCTCCTCCAAATTCTTTTCAAGGTCCTCATTCTCAATTTACCAATCCATGGAACCTTCCACCTTTTATTCCACTTGTTCATGTCCCCACCCCTCCCTCTTCATGTCATGATCACCCTCCATCTCATAACCAAGACCACACTATACCATCCACCCCATCCCAACATAATACCATAGAGAAGGCAATGATCTGTTTGAAAAAATGCCTCAAAGAAATGTTGTCTTATGGTGATGGAATGTCATGACACATTTTTTTGTAATGGAATTCCATCATGCCATGAGATCCCATTTCTTTGAGGATTTTTTTCAAAAATTGAACTGCCTTCTCTATGCTACCACAATTGTCATACATGTATATGAAAGCATTTTATCAAATAGTTCACTGCCTTGTTGCTATGCGTAAAACCGTAAAAATAGGTGCTTTCGAACAAGCTATGGATAGGGAAAATAGTAAGCATGATAGTCAAAAATATATAGTTTAATAAGTACTCAAATTTTTGTTCATTATTTTGCACATTATAATTCATGACATGGATTGCTATTGTAGTTTTCGTGATTGAATAATTTGTTGTTTTATTTTCAGATGTTGGAAGTGTATACACCTATGAATTTTCACAGGGAAATGGAGCTCAATGTTTCATTTGTTATAGATTCCTTGATGGATCTCACGGAGGAGGTACGAGGCATATTATTAAATTTCAACTTACATTCGTTGTTATATTTATTAGTTAGTGAATAATCAAACCATTATTGATTCGTAATTTAATTTCTCTTTGGATGGTTTCTATAGGGCTTCAGTATGCCACAACATGAGCATGTGAATCTTTCTCATGAGGAGAGAGATTGTCTATTGGCGGTAAGTGATTATTTTGTTAAATATATCATTTTTTATAATGTAATTTATATGTATTAATGTCTTTACTTCTTATTGTAACAGATACAGCTTCACCAGGAGCTAAACACTAGGAGGAGCACTAGGAGCACTCCTCGGCCTTAGAATAAATGAGTGATAGACCTATCACCATCCAGCTGACAAGAAAAGGGCAAGAATTTATTTCGAGAGGATGCAGAGCAATGACTTTTGATTCTAGAGCCCTTTGTTGTATGCCTATATGGCATTTTTGTAAATATTTTACATATTGGATATATTTGACATTGTACACCTATATGGAATTCTTGTAAGCCTATATGGCTATTTTGTATATATTTTATACTTATATCGACATATATTGATGTATGCCTACATGGCTATTTGGTTAATACAAATCTTTTTTTATCGATGGTGTCCATATTTTCATTATAAATCCATGGTTCAATAGATATGAGTTGTGTGTATTCAAGTGTATACTTTACAATTTACGTGTATACTTTGTGACTTACATGTATTCCAATGCATACTTTGCGACTTACATTTTTTCATGTGCATACCTTGTATTCATGTATATACTTTATATTAATTTGTGTATATTATGTATTTGTGTGTATACTTCAAGGCTTATGTATTTTTGAGTACTTGTGCTTCCCTTATTCACATGTATGTTTGACTTATTCACATGTATACTTATTAATTGGTTATCCCTAGCATTGATAATTTTTTTCCTTCATGGTTTGTCTTGAATATTTATTGATTGATGCTAAAAAAATTTATTAGTTGATGCTAAACAACTTCAATATTTCTAGGAATACCTAGTTGATTTATTGCCTCCATGAGGTAATTTTGTTATTTTTGGTTCGATTGTGTTTTATTTTGTAATAAGTTCATGCACTGACCATGTCACATGTGTATTGATTCATTGATTAGGTTGATAGGTGGTTTGTGGGGTCAAGTTGTCAACTTTGCAAATGTTGTCATTGTTGCAAAATTGCAAAATATGCGAAAAAGGGAATATGAAGGTGATGTAGAGCAGGGAGGAAACCTCAAAAAAATCATAATTCAAACTGATTTGAACACTCTTTCAATCAACAAAACCCTAGCTTGACCTTGTTCCATAATTCCACCATTCTTGCTTTGTAGCATTCCAAATAGACCAAATAGGCCATATCTTTTAGAGAATGCCACAAACCCATTAAATAAAAGATGTTTCAGACACCCTTTAAGCCTTTCCAAAGCATATCCCAAAATCTCATATGGTTCCTTTGGAACATATTCTTTAAAACACTGTTGCTACGCTGCCCCTTAGCCTAAATAGGCCACTTTTACAAAGCAACTTAGTGAAGTTCTTCACCCAAACTCCAAAAATCAACTCCAACACTCTCAATAGGTCTTAAATGCACTTAATCAAAAAAATTTAGTCACCGAAACCTTCACTAATGCATCAAATCACTAAACCCTTGTTTAAGCCATTCTAACCTAGGTTTCATAGGGGTTTATTGGAAATCAACACTCCACACCTTGGTTCACCTTTCCAACACCTCAAACACCTTCTAATATTTTTTCCTAAGCTATTTCATCCTTCACAAATCTCTTTCCAAGGGTTTTACAATCGGCCCTAACCTCTAACCATCAAATTCAACCCCAAAACCTCATGAAATACAACTAGGGCATCACACAAAACTCTACAAGTTGCCTTCCCTGCTCCAAAATCCTACTTCAACATTGAAAAATACCTACAAGTATGCATTCCACCAATTTTCATCCTATTCTACCAGTGGAATGGGTCAACTTTGCATTTTGAACACTTTCAAACCCTCAACAAGGTGTTACAGACCCGTTCCTAGAAGAATGCCTGTAAAAACTTCAAAAATTGATGAAATTTAGTCACTCAAAAGCCAAAAAAAATATTACACATGCCCTCTAAAAATAAAATACATTTCAAAGAATAATATTCCTATATGGAACCGTACAGAATGTTGGAGCAACAATTCACTAGAAAAATTACAAGGAAAACTATATTATTATTGCTTCAATCTTCAATACAAAGCTTCTAACCTTGCCTCGAATTGTGTGAGGATATTTTAAACCCTTCCACATAAAAAAAAAAACTGATTCAACTGACTCAATTAACCTTTGAACTCACTTGACCATTGGTATTCCCAATTTTGCATTCTTTTACACTTTTACATGACAACATTTGACAATATTTGTAAAATGTGACCATATGAACTCTAAACCAACCAAAATGACTCAGTGCATTACAAGATGGTATATTATGACCTTATTGAACAAAAATAAGACTCAACACCCTAGAAACCTATCATTTAGACCTTGTTTGACCAAATTTACAAAATGAACTTGGTGCCCCTACACCAGAAGGGTCATCGGTTGGAAAGAAGGTTTTTGGTCGTTGGAATTCAAAGGGAAGTTAGAAAACTGATGTAATATTTTTAAATTAGCCTTGATAAGGTGATCCCACGGTTGGTGACTTGTATCTTGGAGAGAATTCAATAAAAACCCTTTTTTGCATATTTCTAACATTTCTTGTTGTTTCAGAGCATTGTACGATTATGTACAGATGCTTCATGAATTGAGGTTGATTGTATTGGATGGATAATTGAATTATATTTTTTTTGGTGTTGGTCTTACTGAGTTTCATTAATTTTTGAGGATTTTATTGTCAAATTTCCTCGGACAGGTCAGAAACCCTAGTTCAACAGGGTTGAAAGAAAGAAAAATGTAGAACTCTCCATTCCACTATTTAAATATTGTCAAACATGGTGGAATGGAGGTATATTAGGTGTATTTATTTTTTTCCAAGTTGTAGGGGCAAGAGATAGAGTTATGAGTTGATTGGGTGATGCCCTAGATGAAATTTCATGGTTTTTAAGCATGAAAGGGTGGCTAGAGGTTAGGGTTTTATAAAGAAGCATTGGGAAAGTGTGGGAATTGGTTTGGTGAGCATAGTAAGACCCTAGGAGACATGTCTGAGCCATTTTTGAGAATAATTAAGACTTGGAGTGTAGAGAATCAATAAACCCCTATTCAAACTAGCCTAATTATGCCTTAAGGACAGTGTAGCAGTCCAATTTTGAGTTATTTGTTCCAAAAAAATCATACCTAATTTGTTATATGTTATTAAAGGGCCAAAAGGGTACTTGTAATGATGTTTAGTTTCAAGGTTTGATGCCTTCTCTAAAAGATATGGTCAATTTTCATTGTTTGAAATGCTACAACCAAGATTGAGAAAATTGTGAGAAGAACATCAAGTTAGGATTCCTAAGTTGAAAGGGTTGTTGAATTGTGTTTAGTTGGAGAACCTCCACCCTGGTATCCATCACTTCTTGACATATTATCATACAAACATTTATCTTGAATAGTCTTTAAACATTTATCTTAAGGGATTTTACCGGTTGAATGTAGCTTGAAGCGATTCAACATGTTTGGGTGTGAAAGAGGACCATGCCTAGCATAAACATACCCACCTGGATGCATTGGAATAATTTTTTTGGTCACACGAGTTGCAAAACGAAAGTTGCACCAATTTCCAACTTTCAACTACTTGCATTTGACAACTTTTTCACCAAGTGAAAATTTGTCACCACGGTAAAATGCATTAGAAATAGTGAGAACTGAGAGAGATTATTGTAGAGGGGCTAAACATGATCCCATAGGCTTATAATAAAATTTTCTAAGTATCACATTATTTGAGTAACAGCATGCTAAAGTTCGCAGCCATTTTGCACTTTGGACTCTTAAGGGATTCTACCAATTGAATGTAGCTTGTAGCGATTCTGTGTGTTTGAGTGCAAAAGAGGACCATTCCTATTGTAAATGTACCCATCTAGATGCGTTGGAATAGTTCATTTTGTCACACGAGTTGTAGAACGAAAGTTTCACCACTTTGCAATTTTCAACTACTTGCATTTGACAACTTTTTCCCCAAGTGAAAATTCGCCACCACGGGAAAATGCCTCTGAGATAGTGAAAAAAAAGAGAGGTTATTATAGAAGGGGGAAACATGATCCCATAAGCTCGTATGAGAAGTTTCTAAGCATCACTGTATTCGAGTAACAACATGTTGATTTTGCATCCATTTTGCACTTTGGACTCTTAAGGGATTATGTCAATTGAATGTAGCTCGGAGCGATTTCGCATGTGTGGGTGAAAAAGAGGACCATGCCTAGTGTAAACATACCCATCTATACGTGTTGGAATATTTTGTTTGGTCACATGAGCTGCAAAACGAAAGTTGCATCACTTTGCAACTTTCAACTACTTGCATTTGACAACTTTTTTCTCCAAGAGAAATTTTTTCACCATGGGAAAACACCTCCGAGATAATGAAAACCAGGAGAGGTTATTGTAGAGGGGCCCAACATGATCCCATAGGATCAGATGAGAAGTTTCTAAGAATCATGGTATTCAAGGAACAACATGTTGAAGTTTGCAGCCATTTTGCAGTTTTGAAATCTTAAGGGATTCTACCAGTTGAATGTAGATTGGAGTGATTCTGCGTGTTTGGGTGCAAAAGAGGACCATGACTAGTGTAAACATATCCATCTAAACACATTTGAATAGTTCGTTTGGTCACACAAGTTGCAAAATGAAAGTTGCACCACTTTGCAACTTTCAACTACTTGCATTTGACAACATTTCCCACAAGTGAAAATTCGCCACCACAGGAAAACACCTCAGAGATAGTGAAAAATGAGATAATTTATTGTAGAAGGGCCTAACATGATCACATAGGCTCAGACAAGAATTTTCTAAGCATCATAGTATCCGAGTAACAACATGTTGAATTTTGCAGTCATTTTGCACTTTAGACTCTTAAGGGATTATATCAATTGATTGTAGTTCGAAGCAATTCCACATGTTTGGGTGTAAAAGAGGACCATGCCTAGCATAAACGTACCCATCTGGATGCGTTGGAAGAGTTCATTTCATCACACGAGTTGCAGAATCAAAGTTGCATCACTTTGCAACTTTCAACTACTTGCATTTGATAACTTTTTCCCCAAGTGAAAATTCACCACCATGGAAAAATTTCTTCGAGATGGTAAAAAATGAGAGAGGTTATTGTATAGGGGCCCAATGTGATCCCATAGGCTTAGAAAATAAGTTTCTAAGCATCATGGTATCTGAGTAAAAACATGTTGAATTTTGCATCCATTTTGCATTTTGGACACTTAAAGGATTCTGTCGGTTGAATGTAGCTTAGAGAAATTTCGCGTGTTTGGGTGTGAAAAAGGACCATGCCTAACATAAAACCACCCATCCAGACACGTTGGAACAGTCTATTTGGTCACACGAGTTGCAAAATGAAAGTTACACCACTTTGCAACTTTGCACTGCTTGTATTTGACATGTTTTCCATCAAGTGAAAATTGGACACTACGGGAAAACGACTCTGAGATAACAAAAACCGAGAGAGATTATTGTAGAGCGGCCCAACACAATCCTATAGACTTAGATAGAGAGTTCGTAAGCACCATGGTTTTTGATTAATAGCTCGTAAAATATTGTTTCCCTTTTGCACTTTGGACCCTTAAGGGATCAAGTCAGTTGAACGTAGCTCAAAGCGATTCCTTGTGTTTGGGTGCAAAAGAGGACCATGCCTAACATAAACGTACGCATTTAGACACATTGAAACAGTTTTTTGGTCACATGAGTTGCAGAACAAAAGTTCCACCACTTTACAATTTTACATTGCTTGCAATTGACACTTTTTCCATCAAGTCAAAATTGGACACCATGGAAAAATGACTCTCAGATAATAAAAATCGAGAGAGTTTATTGTAGAGGTGCCCTACGTGATCCAACCGATACCTCAGCTGGAATGCCTGTAAGTAACACGGTATATGGGTAACATTCTATTTGAAGGAAACAATAAATTTGAATATTTAAGTAAATCTCATTACAAGTGTTTATTTCAATAGATTGTATTCTATATTGAAATTGATATATAATCATTAGGTTGATTTGTTTTAGTAAATTATTTTTTTATAATAAGTTAGTCAATTGGTGCTAGTTATAATAGGGAGGGAATGATATTTTTCAAGATCATCAAAATAAGGATGTTGTATTGCTTTTTTGGCCGAGATTCTCTTCAATGGTTCATAAATCAGCATTTTCTACAAGGAGACACCAATCAATTTTTAGTAGTTTACTTGCAAATACACAAAGTAAAAGAAGAAAAAGAAAGAGCATCCAAAATGGAAATGAAATAAAAATATATGGAAGACACTTACATACAACAAATCCACACCATTTGGTTCCAACTCAGGAACAACAAGGCATAAATCTTGATGATTCCATTGAGGATAGGGATGCCAATCTCTCAACTTAGTCACTCCTAGTCATACATCTTCACTGGGAGTTCCAAGATACCTATTGCATACAACACCTCTCATGAATAGAATAACTTGAAATTCAAGATGCTCTTATAATGTCTACATCATAGGTGCTCATGATAAGGTTAACTTAAAATGAATAACTTGAAATTCCCTCATCAAGCTTCGCACGCACTTTTATAATGGATATAAATCATAATTGATATTTGTCAAGATCATCAAAATAAGGATGTTGCATTGCTTTTTTGGCTGAGATTGTCTTCGATGGCTCATAAATCAACATTTTCTGCAAGGGGACACTAATCATTTTTTAGTAGCTTACTTACAAATAGGAAAAGTAAAAGAAGATGAAAGCATTAGCATCATAGCATTGGCATAATAAAAATTAATGTGCATACAATTATAAATTAATAAGAACCAATGTGCATACTTACAAATTAATCCAACGAGCCATTCAAGCTTGTTGTACTCTTTATTGTGTCAAATATTGCCTCATGGTCAGGCTCACAGACCTTCCACAAGGTCTTGTTCAAAGGTCTACACCCATATTTGGTCAAACAAATATTGGATGCCACAACAAGGTTCAAGTAATGAAGAATATTATGATGTGTGTCAAAGTCTTGAAACAAGCAATATTTAACACTCTTATGTGGGTACCTTCTAAGCCATGTTCTAGTAACAACAACTGAGCCTGTAGGGTGTTCGATGTTTTCTCCATCTATAACTGGGGCCTCCAATTTCTTTTTGGCCTCAACACAATGACAAAAGTAATATTTTGTCCCCTCTTCATTGTCTTCATCTGGAATAACTGCATAAACATGCCCTACATTGATATGTGCAACAAATTTCTTGAGATTAGTCCATTACAAATACACTACAAAGTAAGATAACAATAGGAATTTCAAAAACTAAGCAAGTGGATATATTACCTGGTTGAACTATATTTGATATGTGGTCAAAGTCGACCGATGAATCCATCTGTGTTAGTTCCAACACCATTGGAGGGCGATACATGTGAAGTGGGCCAAGATAACTTAATGACCATTTCTCAACCCACTCTTTTGACTCGCAATCATTCCAGGCTTGCATTGTACATGAAGAACAAAAGCATGCCATCTTTCATGTATTGATACTCCATGAACCTTCATCTAAGCTAAGGAAAGAGTGTAGCCCACTCGATTCTGTTAGTGTACAACGATCCTCATATGGTGCAATGTTAGTATCATCCGTCAACCAAAAAAATTTATGAACTGAAGACGTACCTTCATTACCTGGACCCATCAAAGCATTACACCACTCAATGATTGATTTTGCATTTTTCAACTTTGCATTGTCTTTATACTTTAACTCTTCTCATGCTAATGCTCTTTTCACACATGCTCCTGCACCATCATGCTACCCCTTTCCATGCTTGACCTCACAAAAGCTCCACATATGTTGAAAACCTATAATGACATGCATCTTGCTCAACCAATAGAACATGTGCAATTTTTTGAACTGTGTGGCATAGTTATTCGACCATATTATATTCCAACCGTATGCTATGCCCCTCTAAGCCAAATCACTGTAGAACATCTAGAAGCAACCTTGCATAAACTCTGGAGAATGTATGTGATCATCACTAATATAAAAGTGATTTTCCCTCAATACCTTCCTTTGGTCCTCTATACTATTAGTTGCATAAATGAAGTCTATGTGCACAAATATCAAAACCTATGTGGAGTTGTAATATTGTGACTGCACCTCACAGTATCGTTGTAGAGTGTAGTTCTCTACAAATTCGACCACTGAAACTATGCTACCAACTGGAAAGGTTTCCTTGCATAGCTTGAATTGTATGTTTAGCAATCGGGCTCTATGGGCATGCCTTGTATACTCATATAGTATATTGTCATGAAACATGGACATAAACTGATACACTGGAATCTTTTGAATAACCAAATCACACCTTTTTTCTTGATTACCATATTTTGTAGTGTATGCCACTATTTTATACTTCTCGAACTCTACTAGTTTTTGTCCCACCTCATATGTGCTTTCCATATGTTGACATACTGGCATACACTGCAAGCCACCGCAACACTCGCATGAACCATCCAAGCATGTTGTCTTGTATAATATTTGTCCATCCTCTATTTCACATAAAACTTTTGATAAGAACTCTCTTGAAGATTTTGGTGGGGCTTCTATGCCACAATCTTGCAAAACATAATTAGTATGCAAATCTAAACATATAGAACGATAAACATCATAATGGTTAGATAATTCAATATGTACTCTACAACAACAAGTAGTGTGTGTGTGATTTACCTTGACATAAAAAGGTTTAATCATTTCAAAATATCTTTGAAAAATACTAATTTGAGGATAAGCATGTTGAAATTTATGAAAAAATTAGGTTTGAGTCGTATCCAAAAAATGTTTTGGATGTGGCCCACAGTTTCAACTACCAATTCTCCTTCTTACCACATCCCTTTTATTTGGAGATGGAATTGTTTTATTCTTCCAATACTCTTCAATTAGTGTTCTCAATGCTTCAACAACTTTTTTATCTTTTCGTGGCAGTCTCCCCGAGAATGCACATAATTCATTTGAATTTGTGCCCTCAATTATTTGTCACCTTTGAACGGCTCTTGATAAAGTTTTTCTATTAATTCTCATTTTTTCACTCGTCTTTATAATGAGATGAGCTCTCTTTGTTTGACTACTTACCAAAGTCAATTAAATGACATGTCGAGTGACATTTGAGCGTGAGGTCTTACCCACACTCTCATAAGCATCCATTAGATTCTTCACAATAGTGCTTTCACTTGAAAAATTCGATGTTCTCAACCCAAGAGTCTTCATGATGTTTCTATACTTTATACCCCACATTATTTCAACAAATAGTTGACATCTTGCGGTCTCATTTATCCTTTCAAAGAATGATTTCCAAATCTCATCAGCACATCTTCTACAATTGCATGCTGGAATGTTACCTTCCATATGTTGCAAATATCCTCATCAATATTAATCAAATACTTTGTCTTTCTACGCAAAATTCTAGGTGTTCTCTTAGGTACATACTCATCAACATTAAGAATTTCATCAATATTAAATTGAGGTGGGCTAGATTGTGTACCTTCGATCGAGAGTGAGCTAGATGACATACCTTGAGGTTGACATGGGGATGATTATGTACCTTCTTCATCAAATCCGAGTGATGATGTACTCTGAACTTGAGGTGTGGTGGATGGTGTCCCTTCATAGTCACTTGTGGTAGATGGTGTCCTTCCATATTCACTTGCGGTAGATGGTGTCCCTCCATATTCACTTGTTTTTAATGGTGTCCCTCCATATTCACTTATGCTTAATGGGGTCCCTCTATATTCACTTGCAGTAGAGGGTGTGTCTTCAACTACAATATCTGAATCTATCTTACCATGATGCTTTCGCATTTGTACCCTTTGTGCCACCAATGCCTTTTCTCTTTTTGATGGTTTAGGTTTATCTTCAATTGGCTTATTTTTGTCAATCATCTCCAATTTCTTCTTCTCATGATATTTCCTCGCCTGTTGTCTCTCCTTTTCTTTATTGGTTTCATATTCTTCATCTATTAGTTTCTTCCTTGTTCATTTCCTCGTCATGGCAGATAATTTTACCTGTAGCATGGTAATGAGACAAATATTAGTTCCTAAAAAATTAATCCATACAAATAAATGAAATATATGTCATTCAAGGCTTCATACAAAATACTTACAATCATTATGTAGAAAATTATGATTACCATAGATAAGCTAGTGGAGCACCACTATCTTTCCAAGCTCACTAGATTTTCAATGCGGTAGGGTTGACAAGGTAGGGGAATTCTATGCCTGATAGAAATGGGGACTCACGGTGATGTATACATCACCGTGAGTCCCCATTTACATCACCGTGAGTCCCCATTTCTATGAGGCATACACTTCCCCTACCTTGTCAACACTACCGCATTAGAAATCTATCACCATGAGATCCCATTTCTATGAGGCATACTATGCCCCTACCTTGTCAACCCTACTGCATTAGCAAGCTAGTGAGATCACTAGCTTGCCAATGCAGTAGGGTTGACAAGGTAGGGGAAATGTATGCCTCATAGGAAACATTTAAAATATATCACAACATAAGTGATGAGGTAGGTTTAGTGATGAGGTAAATTTAGAAATAGAGATGAAAACCAAAATAGATTCAAACATCTATCAATGTGGGAGGAGTATATTCCAATTTTTTAGAGACATGTATGGAAAATTTGGTAGCATAGACAAGGTAATCAGCTGCTTGGTATAACTGTTTGACAAAATACCTCAATGAGATATGTCATCGTGGACTATAATGATTGCAAAATATGCCAAAAATAGATTTATTGGAAAGGCTTTAGAAAATTTCAAGCATGTGCAAATTGTAGGTGTAAAACCAAATTCAACTACATTTTCCAACATCCCCCATGCCTATACCAAAATAAAAGCTTTGGAGAGTGGTATGCATATCCATAATAAAGGATTGAGAAATGATGTTTTATTTTACTTCCTTATAACTTATGTCATATATATGTGTATACAAAATGTGGAAGCATACACAAGGTAAGTCAATGGTTAAATAACAAAATACCTCAAAGAGATGTGGTTTAAAAATGTAATTGGCAAGTGTAAAGAATTGTGTAATTTAAAATGTGCATTGACAAGCTAAGGTTATAATGACAAACAAACAATGATCAACATGGAATATGAAAAATTAAAAAAATGAAAGGAATCCATAATAGAATGAATGAAAATGTGTAAAGACTTCACATACCTAGAAACCCAGAGTTACAAATGGAGGATTTCTACCCACTTATGTAGCCTTTGCTTCTTATTTCTTCAAACTCCTCAACAATTTGACTTTTTGAAAAGCTTGTTCCCCTCCAAACTTCAATTTTATATCACTTTTTAATTGAATTCAGACTTGAATTGATATTATATGCCTTTCAAAGTGAAAACTCTGCTATTTCATGCAAAGGTGGTGGAAAGATCATGAAAATGGGGGCGGAATGTGAAAAACATGCATGCACACTTCACAACATCATCAAAAAGCTTTTTTTTGTTGGAGCACACATAGAACCAGGAGAATATGCATAATGTGGACCTTGAGATCATGGGTATATTGAGTTTTTTACCATTTTTAGAGCAAGCCAAAATGTGCTCGTGTTATAATGTGAGTGCGTTATGTCTTGCTAAAAGAACAATCATATCTCTACTACTTCAAAATGCGCTCGTATTATGAGAAAGTTAATTTTTTATAGGTTTCTTTTCTATCTCTTTCTCTCTACCCTTAAACCCTAATCCCTCAACCCCTATACCCTCTACCCTATACATTAGACCCTCAACCCTGATCCCCTAACCCTATACCCTCAATCCTTTAACTTGAACCCTCAAAACCTAAACCCTCTACCCTCAACCCTAAATATTGGACCCTCTACCCTCAATTCTCAACCCTATACACTCAATTCTCAGCCCTCTACCCTCTACATTAAACCCTAAACCCTTTACCCTCTACCCTCTACCCTAATCCCTCAACCCTAAACCGTAAACCCTCAACCCTTAAACCCTAAACCAGTAAACCCTCTACCATCAACCCAATACCCTCTACCCTCAACCCTAATCCCTCAACCCTTAAACCCAATTATTAAACTCTCTACCCTAATCCCTCAACACTCTTGACTCTTAATCCCTCAACCCTCAAACCCTAAACCCTTAAACCCTTAATCCCTCAACCTTCAACTATCAACCCTTAAACCCTAATCCCTATACCCCTATACCCTCTACCCTATACATTGGACCCTCAACCCTAATCCCCCAACCCTATACCCTCAATCCTCTACCTTTAACCCTTCAACCCTAAACCCTCTACCCTCAACCCTAAACATTGGACCCTCTACCCTCAATTCTCAACCCTCTACACTTTACATTAAACCCTAAACCCTTAAACCATCTACCCTCTACCCTATTCCCTCAACCCTAAACCCTCAACCCTTAAACACTCAACCCTAAACCCTAAACCATCAACCCTCAACCCTTAAACCCTAAACCATTAAACCCTCTACCCTCTACCCTCTACCGTCAACCCTAATCCCTCAACCCTTAAACCCACCTATTAAACTCTCTACCCTAATCCCTCAACCCTCTTGAACCTTAATCCCTCAACCCTCAACCCCTAAACCCTTAAACCCTTAATCCCTCAACCCTCAACCCTAATCCCCCAACCATATACCCTCAATCCTCTACCCTGAACACCCTTTGCCCTCTACCCTCAACACAATACCCTCTACCCTCAACCCGAATCCATCAACCCTAATCCCTCAAACCATAAACCCTTTGAACCACCAAAAATAAAATAGGGGAAAGAGGATTCCCCAATAGGCCTCTAGGGTTTTTCACCTAGAGGTTGGTTGGTACAATGCCTCTTTCACACTCTAATATTATTGGGAGTTCATTCAAGATTAGGGCTTTGAATAGGTGTGATGTGTGCGCCTAAGTGCTGCAAAGTAATGATATGAACTAACTATGAAATGTAAACTAATAGAATGAAAATGTACTGAAAGCACTATGTAGAATGACCTAAGAATGACCTAAATATAAGTAAACTGTAACAAAACTTAAAGAAGCATAATTGGTGCACCTATAAATTGAAGGTTGATGAAGAGGAGCTCTGGAATCTTCCAGAATCTATTGATAATGTTCACTGGGACACTTATGCCAGGTTGCGCAACTTAGTCCTTCTGTCGGGAAACTTTCTCGAAACCAATTTCGGGGAAATGGATGTCCAGATCTGCAGGGATCACTTTTCAGGCCTGGTAGTGGGACCAATTTTCTAATTATGGTGACTTAGTCCACCTAGGTCTTTCATGGATCTCGAGATTGGAATCTATAGGTACCCACTTGTACTTTAATTTTTAATAGAGACCTATGTTTGAGTCTTTAGAATATGACTTGCAAGTTGTCTTCAAGGTCCTTTCAGGGTTTTGTTGACTTGGGATGATGTGGACGGAATGATGACACCTTTTGGAACCTAACTCTTTGAATAATCTACATACAAACTTGCAAAGCACACATGCAAAGAGGGGAAAAAGGTTAGGGTTAGATAATAGGGGTTTTCCTTAATCAAACCCCATGTTGGAAATCAAACCCAAGATAATGAAATGGAATGTAAATGGAAAGATGATTGAATAAGATGCAAGTACAACTCACCAAGCCCTTGTTGAAGAAGTTTGAAGATATGTTGTAGTATCTCCAATGGATTATGTTTGAAGTGCTTAGTGCTTGCTTGGGAAGATTGAGTGCTTGAGTGCTTGTTAAGATGCAAGAGTTGTTGGGGGGGTAAAATGAGAGGGAAAACCCTTATTTATACATTTGATGCCCTAATTCCCCAAAATAACACATCACAGACCGACCTTAGGGTTTTGGAGACAAAATCCGGCTAGAAATTTGATTTAATTTTGATTTTTATGCTAGATGGGACTAAGTCACCCAAGGTGGTGACTTAGTCCACTTGGAAAAATTCAAGTGGTTGTCGGTAATTAAAAGGTGATTAATGTTGATTATTGGTATTGTCCTCTAAAACACACTTAAGTAAGGCCTATAAGTGCAATAAGGGGCCATTTTATCATAAGAAAGGGTTAATTTAGTGATGACAAGCCTAGAAAAGTGTGAGGGTTGATTACAACACCTTACAACACTTTTGAATAATGCTTGGAAAGGGGTCATTTAGGTGAATTATTGTAGAAAAGTCCTAGAAAAGTGAGGAAATGTGTTACAACACTTCACAACACCATTGTAAGACATCATTAGGTTTTTGATGATTTGCAAGCATTCAAGGAGTAATGTGAATGTGTTGGCCACATTACAACATTATATCTAAGCACAATCAAGACAAAATCCATGGGAAAAGGACCAAATGAGTGAAAAGTGTCAAGGCTACACTTTTTTGTGACATATTTAGCCCCCACTTTAGTGAGAGGATGAACTTGCTTCAAACTCACACTAAAGTAGCCAAGACAAGCATATTGAGAGGGATCCAAATGTACTCATGCTAGTAAGATGAGATGACTATAATAAAGAGGGATGATCAAGCCCCTAGGATCAAGATCCCATGAAAAATCAAACATAAGCACAAAAGATCACACAAGGGAGTGATGTGATCAAGTGAAGAGAGAGAAAAAGTCAGATCAAGCTTCGATTGTTTATCCAGCTAGTTGTGGATCAGATCTAGGTTGTTTATCTGAAAATAAGTGTACTCACTCTAGGGTGATGAGACTTTCGGTTGTCCATAGGGTGATAAGGCCCAAAAGGTGAGAAACATATGGCTAGTATGTACCCACACACACACAGGTCACTATGGGGAAATTTGTGCCACTGGTTGGGCTTCTCGCTTAACCATACCAAAATTATACCTCCTGATAACTTTGATAAGGCACCACAAAAGACAATGTTTTTGTGTTTCATGATACAAGCTTTGTGTGCTTGGAGCTCATGAACAAGTGCAAGATGACACCACAGGCATGCAAGTTGTGTTATGCAAGGTGGCCATATGTGCAAAGTGAAAAATGTAATAGAGATGTTCAAAGGAGTCTTATTTAGTTCATGTGAGGTCTTTGACATAGGAAATATTGTGTCTAATGTCTCCAAGAGAGAACCAATCAAAGAATATAAAATTCACAGCTTAGGGGATGTAGTGTGTCGCATCAAGCCACTAAGAGGAATGTAATATGCTAAGATAGATCACTTTCATGAAGGACATTATACCCAATTTCATCCACAAAGCGAAAAATTCATCGTATGAAGTAATAAGGATGCACTAAGTACCAAGGAAAAAGAAAGAGAAAAATGCAAAAAGAAATAATGCTAGTATATGCCCCCACTTTAAAGGAATTGTGAAACATCGTACTATAAGCAAATACTTTAAAGTAGAGAATGAGAAGTGAAAAAATAAAGCAAGACATGAGAGCTAACTTGGAAATCCCTATGCCAAGGTATATGGTTCTAAGTAGGGTTGTTTCATGTAAAGGAAAAAGAAAGGAAAATAGAAGAGAAAGGAGGTTGCCCCCAAAATGAAAAACACCAAACACATAAGGGATCTATGGATTTGGGGTTAGTATGTTCATTGTTGTAATGTTTGTGTAGAGAGCATAGAACTATCATCATTTCCCCAAATTCATAGAACTGGAAGAATGACACAAAGAGAGCGAAAAAAAATGAAAATAAAGAGTCATTTTGGGTCAACATGGAAGAGACATAGGGTGTCTCAATGCTTTGCATCATCCCCAAAAGGACAAAAAAATAAAAAGAAAAAGAGAAACAAAAAGAACCTTTTGGGTCAACATGAAGGAGACATTGTGGTCTCGATGCCTTGCATATCCCCAAAAGGAAGAAAAAAAATAAAAATAGAAAAGGAAAGATCCTTTTGGGTCAACATGAAGGAGACATTGCGGTCTCAATACCTTGCATCATCCCCAAAAGGAAGACAAAAAAGAAAAAATAAAAGGAAGGAGCCTTTTGGTTCAACATGAAGGAGAAGTTGTGATCTCAATGCCTTGCATCATCCCCAAAAGGATAGCAAAAGCAAAAAGAAAAAGAAAAAGAAAAGGGGCCTTTTGGGTCAACATGAAGGAGACAGTATGGTCTCAATGCCTTGAATCATCCCCAAAAGGATAACAAAAATTCAAAGCAAAAAAGTGAAAGAAACATCACGACATATAAAAGAATGAAGATACAAATAGAAGAATGTCAAAAAGAGAGAGAACATTAAACAAAACAGTACAAGGGAACACATTACAAACAAACACACAAAAGAAATAAAAATAAACTAGCAAGGAAAATACGATTCACTCATCTAACAAGTCATCCACCTCCTAGTCCTTTTTAGTGTAAAGTTCAGGTGGTTGACTAGCTAGAGAGATAGCAACAATTGCAAAACTAGCATCAAGGTCAATGCTCATCCTAGGAGGGGTGTCATGTATGCTCATGGAAGAGGAGAATAATGTATTCAAATTTCTATGCACCTCTTCATCTCTCTTAGCAATCTCCCCATCATCATCATCCAAATTAATGACAATAGGATGGCGAATGACAATATCAACTGAAGCATGTAATGTTGGTTGTAAAGAAGGTATAGGATCAGGTTACAGTGGTGGGAGATGAGGGTCATCATGCATTTCTTTTGGCAATGGTGGATTATGATTTTCATCATTTTCTTTGTTATGTGACTTGCGAGCAAGAGCACGATGGCGACACCTACGCTCCCTAGCTCCTCAATTTATTTTTATTCTATTGTCAAGTTACATCTGAGAAGGAGCGGGTGGATAAACCATAGATTGCTTGTCATCCTAAAGGGGAGGAATGGAAGAAACCATAGTCATCCCATCCACTTTCTCCTTTGCTTTATAAACTTGGTTTATGCAAGGAGGTAGGATGGAATTACTTTCAAGATATCTAGGCCTCTTGGACGATGTAGAGGAGGTTTCAAGTGTTGTTTGATTAGGGAGGTTTGAGTTGGGTTTCCACATGGTTTCATCAGGAATGGGAGTTTCAAAAGTGGAGGGGGACATGTTGCGAAGAGATAATTCAGACATTTTCTTAGCTTTAAATTTCTAATAACCAATGAAAAAGAAATCTCTGTAGGGGGTGATGGGTTCCATGGGCTCAGGCCAAAAGGCTTCTAAGGAAAAGTTGTGTTTAGAAGATAACGGATTGAAGCCACTATGGTGGACGGTGAATATATCATTGTCAAAGGGAAACTTCAATCACTTGTGAAGAACCGAAGGGACCTCTTTCATTGAGCGAAGCCATGGATGGCCTAGCCACAAACAAAATTGGTCCAACTGTGGGATGATAGATAATGTAGCATCCAATGTCTTGGGGCCTATTTGTAAGGGAAGGGCGATCGATCCGATCATAGGGTAGGAAAAACCATTATGCATTTTGATCCATGCATTAGGTTTATCATAAACATCTTGATAAAGATCATGTAGAACCAAAAATTCTTCCATGATCACATTCTCTCCACAAGCGAGATCTATTAGTATCCCATTAGTGGGCTTGTCATAGATTCAGTCAGCTATGTAGAGAGGACCATCGAGAAGATTTTTGAGTATGTCTTGAGGGGAAAAATTAATATCAAGAAATGTTTTGGTTTGGCCCTTACGAGGGATGACATCTATCGTGCCAACCATTGTATCCATAGGTTGGACATGGGTCGCATTCGAATGAAGATCAAAATGTTCATCTTGTGTATCAACATTCATAACATCATTCTGTGGAGTTTCACTAGCTTTGAAAAATGAAATATTATGTTTAGGCATAGGATTAGTGAAAAATTGTAAATTTTGGTTTGGGGGTGCAACAGACTTATTCATTTTATTATTAATACCAATAATGAATAGATGGCTTGAATCAATGAGTTCTTGAACAAGGTGCTTAATATGCTTACATTGTTCGATGTCATGTCCATTTTGTCTATGAAAATAGAAATAAGTGTTGGAGTTAAAGGATGGAGATAAAGGCTTATTAGGATCGGGTGAATGGACAATAGGTAAGGTAATCATTTGTTGTTGTAAAATTTGAGTCATTGTATTATGGAGGGTATCAGGTAAAGGTGTGAAGGTTCATTTGGGATCTCCATAATTGAAAGGCACCACGGTCTTAATAGTTGTTATTTGATGATTGACAGTTGGAGGGGATGGTGAAGGAAGGTTAAATTGTAGAAACCCTTTATTTGGCTTTAGAAATGGCTGAGAGTTGGTTTGGTTGGTAGTGTTACATTTCTCATGCCAACTAGAATTGGATCATGTATCACAACTACTAGTCAAATTATGATTATCATAAAGCATTGTGCATAAATGCATAAAGGAAGGAAATTTCATCATGGTGAGTTTTTCTTGAAGGTGTGTTAGCAAGTTTTAAATAAACATCTTTTGGAGATGTGTATCGGGAATCTTGACATCAATTTGGGAATAAAACGACTAATAACGTGAGATAAAGTCAGTAATTTTTTCATTATTGTTTTTCTTACATCTCATCAAATTGGCCAAGGTCTTTTTAGGAGTCATGTGCACTTGGAAATGGTTGATAAAAGCATCAACAAGTTCATTGAATGAATGAATTGAATTGTTCGGTAAAGAAGAAAACCAATCCAAGATAGTATCTTTTAAGGTCCTAGGAAATAGTTTAGCTAACAATTTCTTTTCAAGGACAAAGTCACTAAACAAAGCAGTGTATGCATTAACATGGTTAGAAGGATCACCCTTCCCTCCGTATTTCTCAAACCTAGGTATTTCTATTCATTGTGGCATTGGGGTGCGTAAGATTTCTAATGAAAGTGGGCTACTATGGACACAATGTGTGATTGGACCATTCTAGTTTTGGTGGATGGTAGAAAGTTGTTGTTGCATGGAGGACACGGTTTGGAAAAGTTGGGTTATAAGAGGATCGGTATAAGTGGTGTTAGGTGGAAGGGAAAGTGGTGATGGGGTGAATGTAGAGGTAGGGAATGGAAGGCTAATAGATGGTATGGTGGAAGAGGATAAAGCATGTGATGCCACATAGGAGGTAGGAATACTAGTAGGAATACCAAGGGAAGGAATCGCATTGCTAGCTGGTTGCATTGTGGTTGTGACATTAGGGGAGGCCTAGGTAGGTATGGAGGCTACTATTGAGGGAGGAGGGGTTTGAGGCCCCCTTGGGTTGGCCATGGTAGTGGCTATTTGAGAAACCCTAGGTGTGGAAGGAACATGTTTTTGATATATCTCAACGATTTTCTTCACAACATCTAGGCCATCATCATTGTCAAGCATACGGTGAATATTTTCAATAGTGGGAATAGCAATGGCAGAAATGTTCTCAAAGCTTACTTGATTTTGAAGGTCTACTAAGTCTGCATGAATGTGAAATATCTTTTCATGTGGAAATTCATCAGGTTTATGTTCAGTATTCATGTTTCCTAGATGCAAAGAGTTACTAAGGGTAGTTTCCAATCCTAGTGTACTAGTTGCAATACTAGGAGTGGAAGTTTGAGATAACCCAAGATCTAAAACAAGTGTATTTTCATGAGAGGCCATGAGTCTCGAACTTCGTCTCACTAAGGTCTCATCAATAGGAAACCAAACACTCATGCAAAGGTTTCTAAAGGTGGGGTGGGTGCAAATGCAATGAAAAAAAAGAACACTAAAATGCTTATAACTAAAATTTTGGAAAACAAAACAGAAATGCAGAAAATGCTTTGAGAATGCCAGAAATTACAGTGTAAAATATGCAGGTGGACTAAGTCACCCAGTGTGGCAAATTAATCCTAGTAGTGATTTTTTTGGCAATTTTTATAATTTTGGACTAGTTTTTATGATTTTAAAGCTTTTCCATTGCAAATACAAAATGAAAATGCAGATTTTTTTGAACTTTTTCAATGAAAATGCAATGCAAAATGAAAGTTATCATGAAATTTTCACTAATGCAATTTTAACAACCCTAGAATGCAATACAAGCTTTTTCCTAGGATGCAAATGCAAAATCAGAAGCGAAAAATAAGTGTTCTAAGGATGGGTTCACCAAAATGAACCACCAAAAATAAAATAGGGGAAAGAGGATTCCCCAATGGGCCTCTAGGGTTTTTCACCTAGAGGTCGGTTGGTACAATGCCTCTTTCATGCTCTAATATTCTTGGGAGTTCATTCAATATTAGGGATTTGAATAAGTGTGATGTGTGTGCCTAAGTATTGCAAATTAATGAAATGAACTAACTATGAAATGTAAACTAATAGAATGCAAATGTATTAAAATCACTTTGTAGAATGACCTAAGAATGACCTAAAATGTAAGTAAACTATAATAAAACTTAAAGAAGCATAAGCGGTGCACTTGAAAACTGAAGGTTGATGAAGAGGAGCTTTGGAATCTTCTAGAATCTGTTGATAATGTTGACTGGAACACTTACACCGGGTTGGGTGACTTAGTCCTTATGTTGGGAAACTTTTCTGGAACCAGTTTTGAGGAAATGGGTGTCTATATCTGTAGAGATCACTTTTTAGGCTTGGTAGTGGGACCAAATTTCCAATGATGGTGACTTAGTCCACCTAGGGCTTTCAGGGATCTCGTGACTGGAATCTGTAGGTACCCACTTGTACTTTTGTTTCTAACAGAGAACCATGTCTGAATCTTCAGAATATGACCTGCAAGTTGTCTTCAAGCTCCTTTTAGGTTTTTGTTGACTTGGGATGATGTGGATGGAATGATGACACCTTCTGGCACCTAACTCTTTGAATAATATGCATACAAACCTACAAAGCACACATGCAAAGAGGGGGAAAAGGTTAGGGTTAGAGAATAAGGGTTTGCCTTAGTCAAACCCCATGTTGGTAATCAAACCCAAGATAATGAAATGGAATTTAAAGGGAAAGATGATTGAATAACATGCAAGTACAACAACTCACCAAACCCTTGTTGAAGAAGTCTGAAGATATGTTGTAGTAGCTCCAATGTGTTAGGTCTCAAAAGTGCAGGTTTTGGACCTTAAGAGGACGCCAGACTCTTAGTACACTTTTGGCTAATGAACGAGGCAAAAAAGATTTCTTACCTCCTACTATTTAGGCTCTACTAAACCTAGGTGGGTGTACCTGAGTGATATGGCAGATTTTAAAGGTTGTGATTTCTGATCTAATCAATCTACTCACAATGGAATATGGGGGTTGAAGCAGATGCAGTGATAATTTTTTATTCCTATTGAGAGTGTTGGTGATAAATAAAGTTTGTATGAGAGTATTTAAAATGATGAGTGATTAGTTCCTATACTATTGGGTGAGTGGAGTCAAAATGTGGAGGGTGACTATGGAGATAGGCTTGTGTAAAATGGGTAGATTTACTCTTCAGCTTAACTGGAATAGTTGGACACCTTAAATGTTTGTACCTTGTGCAAACATGCTAGTAGGTTATTTTGGACTCTTCTTAATGATCCTGGTGATATCCCCTTATGTTACTGTGAAATTTTGAAAGGATTTAATTCAAATATAAAACAAAACCAAATAAGATGATCTTGTAAAAGGACTTTAATCCAAATAGGAACCTATTAAAATAGAACTCTTAAGAGGAATTTTAATTCTTCTGCACACATAAACCAATTAGCAATATCACACAACTACAACAAATGTGCATTGACAAATCAAATGTATATCCACACACTTAACTTGAATAACATAAACAACCACTTTGGAGACAACCAAATAACATGTAAGCATATAAATCCACACAACTGTTGAATACTTGAAAGCAAATCAGTATTTATGCACAACCTTCTCCATTGTATTTATCTTTGAATAATATGCATTATAACAAGAGTTTTGATATGGAATGGATGAGCAATATTTGGCAATCTATCTTATTACTATGCCTACTCTAATGATGATATGATGATTTCAATCATCACAAGTTCAACATATCTATCAATATATTGAAGAGGGTATACCCCTTCAAAAGTGTCTTTCAGAATTAATACAATTAAACATAAACAATTAAGCTCTGGTGAGCCATAAATGAACTTTTGTTATATGATCTAAATAATCCTTTCTCAAGTGAGTGTCAGCATATTTTGAAGCATTCCTTGCAACTATCTCCATGATCACCATTTTCTCCAAATGCTCACATGTCTTATCTAGTGTTGATTCCTCATTCTTGGTTGCTTCCAAGGCTCCATGTGGCATCAATTTGCATTCTCTCATCCATTCATTCTGTTCTTTCAACTCTCCACCATCTTTGAATATTGTAGGCACTCCCTCCTTTGTAGCATTAATGAAATCCTTCACAATTACTTGAAGTTCATTATAGTATTCCTTGTTTTTTCTCATAATATCTTCAGCAATTGTGATGGCTCCATTGTCAGAAGTATTTTTCTTTTGTGTTTCCTGAATTTTCTCCTGAATTCAGTCATTTATCCTTTTGTTTCCCTGAATTGTAGCATAACTCTTGCAATGGGTCACCCACAACTTGTTCATCCAAACCATCAGGTTGGTGTGCCTTTCTGGAACATTTCAGAAAGTGCATCAAATTTGGCTTTACTTACTTGAGCATGTACATTTGATTCTTCACTCTTATCCTTTGATTGAGAGCCTTCTCCTTGAGTTAGTAATCTAGTATATCCCTGGAGTGTACCTTTGACCGTGTCCTTCAAGAAATCATTTTCTTTAAGCATCTTCTCATTGTTCATTTTGTACATGTCTCTTTCCTTGATCAACATCTTGATCTGTGCTTTATTTAATTTAGCTACATTAATTCCAATATCAATAGTGGCCACAGGATCAGCTTCTCCAAACTTCAATGTCAATACATGGCCAAATGCCTTCTTAGTGCCAATGATCACAAATTTCTTGTGTGGGGATACAGGGCCCAAATCATGAGATAATTTTCATCAATAATATATTTTGATCTTGTGTATACGTATGTAACCCCTTCTGGACTAAGCTTATGTGTAGCATCATTATCATGCAAAAAACTATCAAAGACAAGAGTTGAATTCAAATCTAAACTAGGGAAAATCATTACACCAGACTCCAGCAATTTCCTTCCTCTTTTTGGAGTCATATCCTTCATCTCATTTTCCATGTCTAATTCCAAAGTGTTCAACAATTGGGCTTCATTGCTAGGTGTAATATCTGAGAAAGATTCTCTTATTGATTTCCCTTTTTTTTGTACAAGAATGATCTAAATTCAGGAGATCTTATAAATTCATCATTAGAAACAAAGGATTTATAGGCTAGCTGCCATGTATCTGTATCAAAACTTTCTTCAGCTTCTTGTTCTTTATTGGGAGGTTGATACTCCTCAATTCTTAGCTTAGATTTTTTGTCAGTTTGACCTTGATATTCCCTTTCACCAACAGACTCTTCACTTCCAGAAGACAACATTTCTGCCTCTTTTATTTCCTTAATTTTTTGCTCCACCTTCTTGTTATACTCATCAATGGACAATTCAACTTCCCTCTCTTCCATATTCCTAATTACATCATCATGTGGATAGGGTATATGAACATATCCACCCAAATTTACTTTATTTCTGGCAAAATCAATGTATCTCTTAGGATCAAATCCCTTTCTAGGTGGATCCTTCTTCAAATTGAAATGTGATAACTTATTTAAAATTATATCATACCCTTCTTTTGAAAACACAGTAAAGTCTCCAAAGCATAGTGTACTTGGCATGAACGACTATTTCTCATGGGCAGTTAGATTCATAACACTTCAATAATCCATTTGTCTGACAATTTCCAAGTATGCAATCCTGTTCAGTACTATTTTTGGTAGAAGAAAAGGTGTATCCTCAAAACCATATACCCTAATCATGGTGGCATCAACATAACAATACCAATAGCCCCAATTATGACCAACAGTTGTAGGTTCATTGAAATTTTTAGGCCTTAGAAACCTTTTAATCTCATTGGTCAAATAATAATCACAAGGGTGATTTAAAAATATATACAATATCTTAACAAAATATTCTTCAAAATGAACATAATTAGAATTCACAAATATGCTATCCCAAATAGAGGTCCACAATTATACTGGTAATAGTTGACCTTCCTTATCAGATTGTGTAATTCTCAATTCTTTTGGCCACATCCCTATCTCCTATCCATAATACAATATCATATGCATGAGGATAGGATAATGGTTGAAGTGCAGTGTGGGAGATCCATTTTTTATTGCCATTAACCCAGAGTCAATCTCTTTAACAATGTAAGAGGCATAATCGAATGGTCTTGCATTGTGACACTAAATATCTGCTACAATCACCATTGGTCCTATTAACATGAATTCAAATGCTTCAGTCCCCAATACTTGACACACTGAGAAATATGTGTGTTTTAGTTAGGGTTCAAATAAATCTACATGAAAAGGAGGCCCATCATTATCTTCAAGTGGTACAAGGTCTCCATCCTTCCTAGCTCTATGTAATGATAATCTCCATCCTTTATAAGTTGTTTCTATTCTCCAATACTCCCTTTCCAAATCCATATGTACAATTGGCTCATCACATGTGTCACTTAGGTTTAAAACTTCATAAAACATAGTCTTGGACACATTAATGAAGGGTTCACCTTACAAATTGCAGATAGATTTTAGGTCGGGTTTGTAATGCTTAGCCAGGAGTTTCACAAGTTCTACATTCACAAATACATTTGGAATGACCAATTTTCCCAAATTGAACTTCTAGAGATTGCACACTAGTTCAAACCTATTTCTCTAAAAATAGTGGAATGTGAATAACTCATATCTTGTAATAGGGGTCCATGCATATCCTATATGTCTACATTTGTCTTCAAATTTTTCTACATCATCCCTTATTTGTGTAGACCTCCTGGCCTTCGGCCCTAAACTGGGTAATTATTCGATAAGGTCTTGGTTCAATTTTCTTTCTTTAGTTTTTCATTCCTCTCTTGTTTTAGTTCTCTATTTTTTTACTTTTAGTTTGACCACCTTCACCCTGTTGCTTCCTACTCTTTGCTTTCACAAAACTTGAACCCTCCATTTTCAATTCCCCAAGGAAACATAATCAATTTGTAATTTATCAATTATAAGGAAGTTTGTAAGCTTACTTGTGAATTCTTGGCCGCACTGTATTTCTCGACTTCTATCTGACCTCACATCCTTCCCGTTGTAAATTCCAAAAATTCCTTTTCTTCATTCTGCTTTCAATCAGGGAATATTTACCTAATGTTCATTCGTGCGGCCATTAATGTCCATCTCTGAGAATGAATGCATCAATATTTTTGAATTTCATAATGTCAGTTTGACAAAGATTATATCAGTTAAACATTTTGTCTTAGGCCAATCTATGTATATGACTTGGTGCCACCTTCATTTATACATTCTCGATCGATCATCAAGACATAACTAAATGTCTTTTCAATGTGGAGTATCCCCTTGGTTTATCTCTCTCTCTCACTCATATCTCTCCCCTCTACCCTCAACCCTCTACCCGTAACCCTTAAACCCTTAAACACTTTACCCTAGCTTGCCAATTTGGTGAAATTAGGAATGTAGCAGTCTATTTGAAAAAAATGGGTTAAACATCACCGAGAGACCCCATTTCTTGGACCCATTTTTTCAAATAGGCAAGTTAGGTTGCCAATTTCATTGAATTGCCAAGCTAGTGGGACCACTAGCTTACAAATTCAATGAAATTGGCAATGCAGTGGCTTGTTTGGAAAAATGGGTCCAAGAAATGGGGTCTCATGGTGATCTTGCCAATTCAGTGAAATTGGAAACCTAACTTGCCTGTTTGAAAAAATGGGTCCAAGAAATGGAGTCTCTCAGTGATAATTAGCAAGCCATTACATTACCAATTTCACTAAATTGGCAAGCCAATGGGTCGCAACCTAACTTGCCTGTTTGAAAAAATGGGTCCAAAAAATGGGGTCTCTTGATGATTTACATCACTGGGAGACCCCATTTCTTGGACCCACTTTTTCAAACATGCAAGTTAGGTTGCCAATTCGGTGAAATTGGCAATATAGTTGCAAATTCGATGAAATTGGCAATATAGTTGCAAATTCGGTGAAATTGGCAATATAGTTGCAAATTCGGTGAAATTGGCAATATAGTTGCCAATTTCACCCTCTCTCTCTCTCTCCCCTAAACCCTAATCCCTATACTCTATAAACTTAACCTTAAACCTTTAACCCAATACCCTCAACCCTCAACCTAATATCCTAAACCCTAATCCCTATACCTTATAAACTTAACCTTATACCTTCAACCCTATACCTTAAACCATAAACCCTACACCCTCAATCCTCATCCCTATACTTTATACCCTAAACCCTAAACATTATCCTTGAACCCTTAACCCTACAATTAAACACTAAATCCTACATTAAACCTTGTACCCTAAACCTAGAAACCCTAAACCCAATACCCTCAACCCTATACCCAATATCCTAAACCCTAATCCCTATACCCTATACACTTAATCCTACACCCCCAACCTTGAACACTATACCTCAACCCTACACCTCCAACCCTCATCCCTATACCCTATACCCTCAACCTTATAACCTAAGCCCTGAACATCATCCCCCGACCCTATACTTAAACCCTAAACCCTACATTCAACCTTATACACTAAACCCTAAACCCTAAACCTCAATCCTAAACCTAATACCCTCAACCCTATACCCATTATTCTAAACCCTAATCCCTATACCCTATACACTTAGCCCTATACCCTCAACCTTAAACATTATCCCTCAACCCTTAAACCTATACCCTACACCCTCAAGCCGCATCTCTATACTCTACACCCTCAACCTTATACCCTAAACCATAAACATTATCCCTCAACCTTATACTTAAACGGAAAACCCTACACTCTCAAGCCTTAACCCTATACCTTATATCCTTAACCCTGAACATTATACCTCAAACCTCAACCCTTAAACTTGTACATAAATCCTAAACCCTAAACCATCACACTCTCGAGCCTTAATCCCTGTACCCTATACACTTAACCTCATACCCTCAAACCTGAACATTATACCTCAAACCTCAACCCTTAAACTTGTACATAAAACCTAAACCCTAAACCATCAACCCTAAACCTAATATCCTCAACCCAATACCCTCAACTATATACCCAATATCCTAAATCATAATCCATATACCCTATACACTTAGCCTTATACCCTCAACCCTAAACACTATCCCTCAACCCTCAACTCTATACCTTAAACCCTAAACCCTCATCCCTCATCCCTATACCCTATACCCTATAACCTCAACTTTATACCTAATATCCTAAACCCTACCCTATTCCCTATACACTTAACCCTATAGCCTCAACCCTATACCTTACACCCTCAACCCCCATAGGGGGAGAGAGAAAGAGGGGGAGAGAGGGATAGGGGGAGAGAGAAAGAGGGGGAGGGAGGGATTGGGGAGAGAGAGAGGTTGGGAGGTAAAGAGGAAATAAAGATAAGTAGAGAGGGAAGGAGAGGTAGAGATACATGATAGATAAAGAGTAGATAAGGAAGGACAGATGGAGGGAGAGGTATGGAGGGAGAGGGAGAGGCAAGATAGAGAGCAATAAAGAGAGTGTGGTAGGGAGTGATAGAGGGATATGCAGGTAGAGAGGGATAGGTGGGATAGAGAGAAGTAGAGAGAGATAAAGATATAGGGAAGGAAGGAGGGTGGGAGAGAGAGGGGAGGGAGGGAGAGGTGAAGAGGGATATGTGAGATAAAGATAAGTAGAGAGATAATGGTGACATATAGATAAGGAGAGAGTTATAGAGAGGGAAAGAGAGAATGGTGAGATAGAGAGGAGAGAGTGAGAGAGAAAGAGGGTGAGGGAGGAGTGAGAGAGAGCAAGAGAGAGGTAGAGGGAGAGAGAGGAGAGATAGAGAGTAGATAAGGAGAGAGACATCTAGTGAGAGAGAGAGGGCTAGGGGAGATAAAGATAATTAGAGAAATAAGGAGAGGTAGATAGAATTAGAGAGAGAATGAGGGAGAGAAGCAAGATGGAGAGGTGTAGAGAGAGAGGTAGGGAGTGATGGATGGATAGGTAGGTAAAGAGGGATTAGGGAGATATATAGTAGAGAGGGAAGGAGAGAGATATGTATTGAGGGGGAGAGAGGGAGGTGAGAGAGAGGTGAGATAGAGAGAAATAAAGAGTGTGGTAGGGAGTGATGGAGGGATATGTGGGTAGAGAGGGATAGGTGAGATAGAGATAA
The DNA here is from genome assembly GCA_007115665.2 of Sequoiadendron giganteum. Taxonomy (NCBI): domain Eukaryota; kingdom Viridiplantae; phylum Streptophyta; class Pinopsida; order Cupressales; family Cupressaceae; genus Sequoiadendron; species Sequoiadendron giganteum. The sequence goes on along the minus strand of CM021103.1, from coordinate 483,103,122 downwards.
GTAGAGAGATAGAGATAGAGGGAAGAAGGGAGGGTGGGTGAGAGAGGGGAGGAAGGTAGAGGTAAAGAGGGATAGGTGAGATAAAGATATGTAGAGAGAGAATGGTGACATATAGAGTAGTAGAGAGTTACAAAGAGGGAAAGAGAGAATGGTGAGATAAAGAGGAGAGAGTGAGAGAAAGAGGGTGAGGGAGGAGTGAGAGAGAGAGAGGTAGAGGGAGGGAGAGGAGAGATAGAGAGTAGATAGGGGAAAAGGTAGGGATGGAGACATCTATTGAGAGAGAGAGGGATAGGGGAGATAAAGATAATTAGAGAGGGAAGGAGAGGTAGAGAGAGAGAAGTAGAGAGGGAATGAGGGAGGGAGGGAGAGAAGAAAGATAGAGAGGTGTAGAGAGAGTGCTAGGGAGTGATGGATGGAGAGGTAGGTAAAGAGGGATTAGGAAGGTAGAGTAGAGAGGGAAGGAGAGGGAGAGGTATGGATGTAGAGAGTGGGAGGTGAGATAGAGAGTAATAGAGAGAGAGTGGTAGGTTGTGATGGATGGAGAGCTAGGTAGAGAGGGAGAGGGGAGATATAGATAAGTAGAGAGGGAGGGAGAGAGGCAGAGAGATGTAGTGAGGGAGAGAGAGGTGAGATAAAGAGAAATAGAGAGTGGTGGAAGGAGAGGTAGGTAGAGAGAGGGAGAGAGGAGATAAAGATAAGTAGAGATGGAAGGAGAGGTAGAGAGAGAGGTGAGATAGAGAGAAGTAGAGAGGGAATGAGGGAGGGAGGGAGAGGTAGGGAGGTAGAGAAAGGTGAGATAGAGACTGGTAAGGTTTGATGGATGCAAAGGTAGGTAGAGAGATGGATTGGGAGATAGAGAATAGATAGGGAAGAAGAGAAGGAGAGAGAGTGAGGTGAGAGAGAGGTTAGGTAGAGAGAAATAGAGAGAGTGGTAGGGAGTGATGGAGGGAGAGGTAGGTAGGTAGGTAGAGAGAGAGAGAGATGGAGGGAGGGAGATAGAGATAAGTCGAGAGGGAAGAAGGGAGGGAGGGAGAGAGAAGTGAGGTAGAGAGAATTAGAGGGAAAATGAGAGAGAGACAGAAAAGAGAGTTCTTGAGATCAAGGGAGAGAGAGTCAGAAAAAGGGATAGAGATAGTGAGAGAGAGGTCTAGAGTGTAAGGAATAAAAATGAGAGAGATAGAGAGAGAAATAATACAATTTTTTTATTACTAAAATTTGACCTCCTGATTATTGAAATTTGACTAAGTTTGAAATTTGTGAGATCTTCCAAAAATTAGAAGAGAGAGAGGGGAGAGAGGGAGGAAGGGAGAGAGAGGGAGTGGAGAGAGAGCAGAGAGAAGGAGAGAGTGAGAGAGAAAGATGATATAACTTGTTGACTACTAAAATTTGACCTCTTGATTACTGAAATTTGACATGCTAATTGCTAAAATTTGATTAAGTCTAAATTTTTTAAGATCTTCCAAAAACTAGAATCTGCATTATAAATCCTAGAGATCTGAAACCACTCTGAAACATCTTGCCTATATACATGAAATATGACTTAAAGTATAAGAAAGTAAATACCTTATATAAATGTCAACTTATGCTTAAATGTTTATTTCATGTATATAGTTTCCCTGAAAGATAACAAGAAGAAAGAGATAAGAAAAGGAGAAGAAACAAATTTCAATGTAGACCAAAACACGAGCGCATTGTAACATGCTCACGTTTTGTCAATGCATTCACAAAACATGTCAAAATTGAGATATAACATGAGCGCATTATAACATGCTCGTGTTATATCTTGCTTTGGGAATCCCCAAGCCTTAAGATTGGTATTTTCCTTGGAATACCAACCCAAAGGCTTGGAGGGCATTCTCAACAACCAAAGACGTGTTTTTTGCAAATTCTACAATTTTTCACATAATCGAGTTTGTGCTCATCGTCAAGATTGCATGTGGTTCAATATCGAAAAAATCGAACACATGGGTAATGTTGGGTTCTCTCTTAGCTATCCAACGATGTAATTTTTTCCACTTTCTAATAATGTTAAGCCTTTCATCAATAATTTCTTTTGTTTGTGTCTCTTTTTTGCCACAAAGCAGTGTTTGGTGTTTTTTTCGTTATAAATTAACCGTTCATTGAAATTTCAAATAAATTACATTTTTAGAAACTATACTCCATTCTACAAAAAAAAATTCAATTACTTTCCAAAATTTGTAAGGGGAGCAAGGAAAAATTCTATTTTTCAAAAGTGTCCACTTCGAAAATTAGTAAAAAGTCAAATAAACATTAAAAAATTATCAGAAAAATCATGCATCAACTACATATTGTTAGCTAACTTTTGACCGTAGCGATTTTAAAAATACTAAAAAAAAATCACCATACGAGGGTTGTACAAAAGTTTCTATGTTATGTTTTTCTGATAAAAAAAACACCAATTTGTGTACGTCCCTCGTTTGAACCCCTTAATCTCAACCATTTTCAAAATAAATTAGTAGTTTAGAAAGTAGACTCAGAGCACTTAAATCTTTTTTTTTGTTCCATCTCAAAATTTTGAGTGTAAGTATCCTCAATTTCACATCCAAGGTTAGTATTTCCTAATTTAAAAAAAAAAGTGGCCACTTAAGCCCCCTTTTTGGGAACCATCTTGGTGCACTTACCCATTATCTTTGCAAAACCTTAGGAAGTCATTTGAGATATACTCACCTCCTCTATTCATTCTCAATGCCTTAATGTAGTGCCCATTTTGCTTCTCCACAAGAGCCTTGAATTGGTGAAAGTAATCAAATGCTTCATCCTTATGCTTCAAGAAGTAGACCCATGTTTTACTTGTGTAATCATCAATGAATGCCATGAAATATATCTTCCTCCAATTGATGTTGTTTGCATAGGGCCACATAAATCTGAGTGGAAAATTTCTAATGGTGTTGTTGCCCTCATTGACTTTCCTATTGGAAATGATTCTCTATGTTGTTTGTCTAGAATACATCCTTCACACAGTCTTGTTGGTTTTTCTATGAGTGGAAATCCCTTTACCATGTTTTTTTTATGCAAAAGGTTTAAACATCCAAAGTTTAGGTGTCAAAATCTCAGATGCCATAATCAATTTTCATCCTTAATTTTAGCTTGAAATATTGTTTGGGTGACTATTGCACCTTTCCCTTTGTCAACAAGATGTTTTGTTTGAGAAAATTCATGTTAGGTTTTCAATGGCAGATATCTAAAAGCTAAATGCAGATTTTATCAAATAAACCAGAAATAAAACACACATAATATTATTAACCAGTGCAAAACCCTATTACAATATCACGAATAATCGCCTGTTTCTTATAATACTGTAACTCTATCCTAAACCCTTTATAAATTAGGGTTATACAAAATCGGGGTTTTTTCCCTTTTTGTGATTTTTCCCTTTTTCAGTAATTTCGCGAAAAAGCAGGCCAAAAAATTTTCTCGGGGGCTACCGCCCCCGAACCCCCACCCGGGGCTCGACTCATCCCAAGACCCCAGCGAGGATACATGAAGAGTGTACAGTATAGAATGATCAGTCGCCACATACCAACAATTCAACATTCAAATCTAGTTGTATCCTAAGGGGAAACATTTTATTGTTTGTCATATGCACTTTTGCAATAAGCCGATTGTTGGGGTATTTATCTAAGATTGTGCATTTTCCATTTTTGAAAAATACCCTATATCCCTTTTGAATGAGCTACCCAATGCTCATCAAATTATGTTTTAACCTAGAGACATAATAGACATTAGAAATGAACTTTTTCTCCCCCTTCTTAGTTAGAATATCAATTTTTCCTTTCCCCATTACTGAAACTTTGTTATCATTACCTAATGTAACATCAGATTTTATATTTTCATCTAAACTAGAAAACAATTTTGCATTCCCTATCATATGATTGTTGCATCCTAAATCTAAAAACCATACATATGTTTGTTATTCTTGTGCAACATTACAAGCTAAAAACATACTGCCCTGATTTTCATTTTCTTTTGTGAAATTAGCATTTTGTTGCCTACTATCATATTGCTTCTTTCTACATTCATTTAAATAGCGCCCATATTTTTTGCAATAATGACATTGGACTTTTGATTTCTTGTACCTTTGTCCTTGGGGCTGATTTTGATTGAAACTTTGGCTACTGCCTCTTCCACCAGAGTTTGATGGGCTGCTTCTTCCACTTGAGTTTGATGGGTTGCTTCTTCCACCTCTATATAAATTTCCTCCTCTTCCTCTTGAGTTCGATCTTCCTCTGCCTCTACCGTGGTTGATTGTAGCTTGTGTCTTGAAAGCATGCTCCAATGATGTGTTTACTATCCTGCATAGCCTATGCTCGTGTGAAATGAGAGATGCATGTAATTCATCCATTGAAAATTGAAAGAGATTCTTAGTATCTTCTATGGTCACAACAATTGGATCAAACCTTGTAGGTAAGCTTCTCAAGATTTTTTCAACCACTCTTCTATCTTCAAGTACCTCACCATGAGACCTGATTTGATTAGCCAGTCCAATAATTTGTGTAAAAAATGAATCTATTGATTCAGCCTCCTTCATGAGTATGGTCTCAAAATCTCTTCTTAGCACTTCCAGTTTTGTTGTCTTCACCTTGTACAATCCCTGGTATGCTGTTTGCAGAATATCCCAAGCTTGTTTAGATTTTGTTGTTGCTGAAACTCTTGGAAAGATGGTCTCATGCATTGCTTGGAAAATATAGAAGAGAGCCTTAGAATCCTTCTTGTTGTTGTCTCTTAACAAATATTTTTCTGCTTGTGTAAGTCCATTGTATGTTGCTGCATTTGCTAGTTCTGGGTAACCATTTTCAACTAGCTCTCAAACATCTTGAGAGCATAATAGTGCCTTCATTGTGATAGATTAGTATTCATAATTATTTCCGTTGAATCGAGGAATTTGTGGATTTGTTAAACTTGTGTTGAGAAAATTTTAAATCCTTCAAAATCCCTTTTGAAAACCTTCAACTTTGATACCACGTGAAGGAAGAGGTAGAGGATGGAAAAAATAAAAACAAAACAAAACAGGATAGAGTAGAAACAAGAATAATGTGCAGAAATTTACATACAAAAATTTGGGCAAATTGATTTTTATATTTCGTATATATTTTCAATGCTTTCAAAGTTTGATGCCATAAACAAAACACAGAGTTATTTCTATTTCTTATATACTTAGAAAATACAATAACATAACTCCCCTACTTCTGGTTGTTGCTACAACACTAATTGTTTATGATAATTGTTGCTTCTGATAACTACTGTTGCAGAAAATATATTTTCTACTCTACTCTGCACTTCCTGCTCTTCTCTATTACATTCCTCTCTTACAAAAATAGCTACTAACTTCTAATAGAAAAACTAAGACCATTCTATAACCTATGTATGACCCAGCAAAGAGAGGGAAAAATAAAACATTTAATTACATTTAATATTGCCAGGAAATCTTGTCTAAGAAGATATTCATTTGATTTTCCATTCAAAAGTTGTCCTAATACATCGAATGATATGAATACAAAAAATAAGCTAGGCTAGAGAAAATAAATCTCACACACATGTGAGAAGATTTGTAAAATATGATGGGGACCAAAATTGAAATCCTATGGTAGCTGAAATTTAATGCTAGAAATTGGTGATTAATTCCAACATCTCCTAGTTTAGAAGAAATTGAAATAATAAAAGCTACGATTGATAAATATTGCACACAAATTGGCCAGCAGATTAATGCAGAAAAATCAAATATATAATTTTTCACCGTAAGTAAAGGGATGCAAAGAAGGATAGTGAATGTGATGGGTTTCTCCACGGGCCAGCTTCCTATGAAGTATCTAAGGATTCCCTTGTTTGTTGGCCCTGTAAACTATAACCTATGGAGGGCACTGTCAACAAATGTAGCTTGAAGATAGAATCCTAGAAGGGTTGGTGGTTGTCATTGGTGGGTAGAGTTACAATGCTCAAATCTATTTTGGTTGTGATTCCCATATACATGCTTTCATGTCTCAAAGTCTCAAAAACGACTATCAAACGCCTAACTGGTATCCAGAGGAAGCTTCTCTAGGATGGGGTTCATGATAAGAAACACATACCGCTCCTTTCTTGAGATACAATGAAGGAGTCGAAGGATTATGGTGGACCAGATTTGAAGGATATGAAGCTACAAAATAGAGCCCTGGGCACAAAAATCACTTGAAGAATTTTTAAAAATCCAGAAGTAATGTGGAGCAAGTTCTTGAAAGCATAATATCTAGATTTGTTTGACTGTGAAAGGATCCTAACCATGGCTAATCCTCCAAAGGGTTCAGCCATATAATATTTCATTATGAGTTGCAGGGATTTTATCACCAATCATCTTTCATGGTGCATAAATGATGGTACAAAAGCCTCTTTCTTTCACAAGTCATGGAACAGGTATTGTCCACTATTGATCTCCCAGACATGGAGGAGGCGATTGCTGCCATAGAAGTAGCATATGGGGTAAAGCTCAGGGACTACTAGAACATATGGAGGGAAAATGATAGATTGGAAGAGATTTGACTACATCCATGGTCATATGAATGCAACCCTCCTAAGTGAGTTGGCGAATAGGAGATTATTCATAGCAGAAGGTGTTGACAACATAATGTGGTGCGTGAAAAAGTCTAGATCATACTCTTCCAACATTAGATATAAGTTGATTAAGCAATTAAATTATATAGCCTTGTGGCCAAATAGTTGTGTTGGGGTAGTAAGGTTCTCCCAAAGGCGGGAGCATTTGCTTGGACAACTCTACATGAACGTATCTTAACAGGGGAGCGTTTGAACCAAATTGGTATTTTGAGCCCCCATTGGTGTTCTCTATGTCACAAGCACGGTGAGATAGCTCATCATTTGCTAGTGTAGTGTGAAGTGGCTCAAGAATGTTGGTCTACTTTTTGTGCCAAACTGGATTGGCATGGGCCTCTGCCTAACAACATAAGGGCAATTTTTGACTTATCGTCTTGGTTGCATAAGGACTTAACTTATCGGGGTTTGTGGTGTGAGGCATCTGCCATGATTATATGGTAGATCTGGAAGGAAAGAAATGCAAGGGTCTTGAAGAGGAAGGTCACACATACATGCGGTTTAATTCATAAAATTGAGGCAGGAATAAGTAAGCATCTGAATAGTCAGCTCAAGAAGAGGAGGTATAAGTACATCTCGAGATAGGGATAGGAGGATGGATAAGAAGTGGCCTATGATAAGCTCCCTCAAACAAAATCCTCTTTGAAATAAGAAAGCACGTGGTAAGCCTAAGTGGGCCCTTCCTCTTAAGGGAAGATTAAAAATGAATTTCAATAGGGCCTCAAGGGGTAACCCAGGCGTTTTGGGTGCAGGATTTTTTTATTAGAAATGAAAGTAGAAATTTGGTGTGGGCTTCATCCATAAAATTTCCTTGGGGGACAAATAATGAGGCTAAGTGTGCAACCTCTTACAAGGGACTCAAAAAATGCATAGATGAGGGATTGACATTGAGGGGGACTCAGAAGTTGTTATAAGAGCATCACGAAGATGAGTGCTCCAAGCCGACAGCTTCAACTTTGGGTCAATAAGATAAATTCTCTTCTAAATTCGATAAATGAATATATTTTGTCACATGTGTATAGGGAAGCAAACACGGTGGTGGATCTTGTGGCAAATAGCGGGATCGATCAATCAGAAATCATAATAAGGTCAAACACCCCTAGATTTTGGATGGGCCTTGAAATAATTTTAAAGAATGATGTCCAGCCAGAATAGTGTATAAAGGTGCATAAAATCTTACTTCAAATGAAGGAAAGGCTGTAATATAATCTACAGTAGTTCAGATCATATCTACCCATAGAAAGCAGGTTTTCCTTTTCAAGGACAAAGCTTTCTTTCATCTACTCATAATGGTACTTCATATTGCTCATGGTGGAGAGTAGTTCCACGCACACCCCGAAATCAACCGAAGAATCTAATGGCCTCAGTTATCAGGCCAAGAAAATGTCGATCATGGGCTTTCATAACTTTGGTGTAAGCTGTAAATTGGAAAGATGTAACTCGAATTGGCCCAATAGAAAAATGGAATTCCCAAATGTTGTCTACAGGTGTATATCGGAGGATGGAGTCTCGTGTCCTACAGAAGATGGCGATGCACAAATAGGAAGGCTCTTTAAAGCAAGCAGATCACATATAAAGGATGCGTTAAAAAGTATCATTGGCGAAAGATGTTTGAACTCTAGTCACCTTCATGATGACACATTGATAAGCTTTTTCTTGGAAAATGTGGTGCACACCATTTGAAGGATAACCTAGTTGATGATGTGGTTAAAGCAATTTCCGAATTTGATAAAGACCTTGAGCGAGGTACAATATGCGACATAGTGAATGTAGAAAGGCTAAAGGTGAATAAGAAACTGGATAAAGTTGTGTTCAAATACAAAGAGGGATCTCGGACTTTTCTTGAAATATGTAATAAAGCATAGAACTCTTTTTTCTGAGGTAGAAGTGGGAAGGTTAGTTGAGCTGGGTATGGGTCTTATTATGCTGTTCAAAAACAAGACATATGAGTCTTGCCCTGTAAAAGTTATTCTAAATTTTAATAATGGACAGTTCTATTTTGTCTGTAGTAGTTTTCCCAAAAAAAAGAAAAACCAATACTTAAAGAAGTAGATAACTTTAGTGTATGTTGATCATTAAACTATTTTGTGTATTATTTAATCTTATTTCTCAACTTACCATTGTGGTAGTAGTGTTTAACTTGGGATTTCCATTCATGAAAATAAGAGTTTGACGATAAAACTAAGTATTTTCATACTAATATGGTGTTGTCTTAAAGAATATATTAGCTAATATATTCCACCACGTATTTGGTTTTGAACAAACACTATACAATCAAATCTTGTGTGTGCATGACTTAATTTATCTTGAAAAATCACAAGATTTATAGCCTTGTGAGTGCAAGGATAATGATAAATTCTCTCAATAATATTTTAAGTAAAACCACTCAAATCAATGAAGATGGAACACAATATTCATTGCATATCAACAAGAGGGCATCATAGTGCTTGAAATCTGCTTGTTAATGTATAAATCCAATATGATGCAATAAAATACTTCCATGTGTAATGCATTGTTCTTCTAGAGATGTAGGGACAACTAGTTGACAACAAAGGATTAAAAAAAATATAAAATTGTCATGTGTATGCATACATAAACAAATGGGGATTAGACAAACCGAGTGTACACCAACTAACAAATAGCATAACAACATGACACCATAGTCAAGAAGATATATGGGAAATAACATACAATGATGCACCATCGACAAGTGAGGATGTAACCAATAGAAGACACATGTCAATATGAAAGAGCTTTGTCATGGGGCCAGTTAATAATGATGACAAAGACATAAAATAGCAACTTAAAAGGTCATAACTAAGAGAAACAAGTCACTAGGGAAAAATAACCCAAGACACTAAGCAAGCAAAAAGGAGACAACAAAGGAAAAACCAACACCTAGGGCACAACACACATAAATGAGACCATTGAACTAACAAGACATGGATGTCAATCTAATGTACAACAAGAACTAGAAACAATTTTTTTGAGAAGCATCCAATAGTCTTAGCATTTAATTCAACTCATTTGATGTAGTGACTAACTCTAACCCAAAACCTATCACTCAAAACAATCTCTAATCATCTTATAACAATATAATCCATTCCTTAGGGTTTCCCATCCTAAAATAGATTGCACTTGTTGTCTTATTCTTGACCTAGTCTTCCTAGTTTAAAATTTCAAATCTCTTACTTCCAAGGCTAACTTCCTTAAAATGATTGTTACCCATTGAATTGTGCACCAAAGATATTGAATTATATATCTAGAAATTGTATTTAAGGACATCATCCTAGGTCAATTAGGACAACAAATTTATCATCAATTGTTAGGACAAAACATTTGCAAGAGCACTCAATCATAGTCACATAATTCTCAATCTCAATCTCAAATTAGTCTCGATTATATCTATTGCATAAATATTTACATCTTTGTACATTAGCCATAAGACTTGACCACTATCAAGGAAGTTCATTGTCTTCCCTCTATCTATAACATGCCTTTAATAATATTTTTTCAAAAACCACCATGTTCTTAAACATTGATGAGCAAACCATATAAATGAAAAACAACAAAAAACAAAACTAATCTTATAACCAAAATATACATAACTATCAATATTACTTTGGTGTACAATGGGTACACCAAAGAGGTCTGGAAAATTAATTAAAAAAAAATGTTCTATTTATTTTTTTGAGGTCAATTGGTTGGACATCTAGCAAATAATGTTGTTTGTGTGAGAAATGTTGCAATGGAAAAGTGATTGCTTCAAATAAATTATGCATCCACTCACATGGATCAAAACATGATTGAAACAAAACCTTTAAATCAATAAGATAACCAGAATCCATTACCAATAGGATCATATTCATCACTTGCTGCAAGAATTGCATTCCATGAGACAATATTGCCTTCGAGCATTTCAGAAAACACTTATCTTGCATCCTCTATGCTATTAGTCTTGGCACACATAGTAATAAAAGAATTGTGTACATAAACATCTAAATCACCTCCAATTTTGATGGCATGAGTGTGAACCTGCTTCCCCTGTTCCAAAATGACCAAACTGGCACACACCTTGAGAATTCTAGCAGGGCGGGTGCATGGAAATGGGTAGCAATTTCGTGGACACCCTTAATTTTTTTTTAAAAAAATCCATAACGCGAGCGCATTATGGCTCGTTATGCCGAGCTTGAGGCTCGACAACTACAAACTAATAATCGAGCGCGTTATTGACTGTTAAAAGCAAAAAAAGAAATGCAAATCTGTCATTAGCATTTCAACTATTTTTTTTTGCAGTCGCAGCAAAAACACCCACAATTTCGCGCTCACGTTCTAGGAGGAGAAATTCAATAAATTTCTTCACCAACAATTGATATTTCTTCGCAAAGATGGCGCCACGATGAGGAGGAGCTGTGAGAGGTAAGGATTCTATGGTTTTTGTTTTGAATTTGTTAGTTTTAGGTTGAATTTGTTAGTTTTAGGTTGAATTTGATATATGTTTGATTGAATTTTTAGGAGATGAAAATCAACCTATAAACCCTCAAAATCCTCAACAAGAGGACCAACCAAATCCTCAACAGGAAGACCAACCAAATTCTCAAGATCAAAATCAACCACAACATCAACCTCCTCCACCAATCACTCAACCCCCTACTGACACTCAACAAAATTTAATGAGTGAAATTGAGAACAACAAAAAGCAAATTGAGAATTTGTTCAGTAGGTTGAGTGATCCAAATGGTTCAACCGCAGAAAGAATGACCCTAGCAAATTCATTGAAAGATATGTTAAAAAATGTAGATTCAACTAGCAAACAATTAACTGGATGGCAAGATAGGAGGCAGGTGGCTAGAGATTATTATGCAAATAAACTATCATACAAGGATGTAAAGGATTTAAAAATTAAAAAAAGGTGATTTGTGCTCATTATTCACCGACCCACGCACAAATGAAAATCTTACCCTCAATGCGAAGAGGTTTCCTCTCCATTGGTGCCACCACCAACAGATTAGGGACCAATTTAATGATAGGTGGTACATGGTCTTCGATTACCCACTGTGCAACAATTGCGAGGTCCCGCAATATTTCCTTAGGAAACTATACAGTTAGTTCATATTGAACAAGATCCCAAATTATTTTGATAAGAGGGATTTCCATGGGAGAGGTGGGGGCTCAACTCAAGATAGACCTGGTGCACAGCCGGATCCTATGCGGCAAGGTGGACGAGCTCTCGCTAGGCCACCTCGTGAGCATGTTGTCATGCCTTCTGTCGCGAAGGAAAGTGCTGACGTAGAGACATTGCAGGCAATGAACACTTTGACCCAAAGTGTCATCCATCATACTAGCCCTATTCTACAATGCCATCTAGGGGAGTCTTCGAGTGGTGGCCTTCAAACACATGTGTGTCAATCTTGCAGGGCTACTTGTTCATATGACCCCACCGACACTCAGGAGACTGGTTCACCTAGTTTAATTTCTATTTGTATGTTTTATACAGGGCTTGAGCATGCCTAAGCATGGGCGTGAGAATGTTTCCCTCCTGGAGAGAGATCGTGAGATAGCAGTAAGTGATTATTTTGTCAAATATATCATTTTTTATAATGTAATTTCTATATATTCATGTTTTTACTTCTTATTGGAGCACTCCTCGAGCAACAAAAACAAGTGACAGGCCTATCACCATCCGATCGAAAAGGAAAGGGAAAGATTTTATTTCCAAGGCATGGAGAGCAATGACTTTTGATTCCAGAGCCCTTTGTTGTATGCCTACATGGCAGTTTTGTACATATTTTGTATTGAACATATTTGACATTGTATGCCTATATGGCATTCTCATAAGCCTATATGGCTATTTTGTACATATATTTCATACTTATATCGACATATATTGAAGTATGCCTACATGGCTATTTGGTTAATACAAATATCTTTTATCGATGCTTGTCCATATTTGCATTCTAAATTGATGGTTCAATAGATAAGAGTTACATGTATTCAAGTGTATACTTTACAACTTACGTGTATACTTTGTGACTTACATGCGTTCAAATGTATACTTTGTGGATTACGTGTTTTCATGTGTATACCTTGTATTTGTGCATATACTTTATAGCAGGTTTGAAGCCATTATCATTCTCCGTTAGTTCTTCATGTATCCACTCCCCATTAATGGTTGCCTCATGACCTTCATGAAACCAAGCACTTATCTCATTTGTGATAGAAGAAATGTATGAAGATTTATCTTCCTCCTTATAAACCATTCATTATCATGAGAGATGGGTTCTTGTGAACCACTACTCATGAATCATGGGTCAATGAGTTTGAATTGTAAAACTACATGATTGAATCCTGATAGCAATATCACAATAATTATATATCTAAATGTGTTATTTCCTTCAGCTAAAATTTGCGCTTATACTTATGTAATTGATGTATGTTTCTATATGGGATCATAGTAATTTCTATTTTATAATGCTATTGTGTCTTTAAGGTTTATTCATTAAAGGGTGCATGAAACAAGTTTTAAATCCTTAAAAATATTTGAATTTCTTAGGTTTTTCTATTTGTCGAGTCTGGGCTCTAAGATCGAGTCCAAGTAAAAAATTGGCTTGTCAAGTCCAAGGCGAGTCCAATTCTTGTAACACTGGTGTGAACACATCGAGGAATAATGTATATGCCGATGAAGAGAGAACCCATCCTTGTTTCTAAACAAACCATAGTATAGATATGGTTGATCGAGATAAAACATCACTCTTCTTGATAGTTCGAACCATAATTTTTCATGGCTGTAAACACACCTTCATTATGTGTGTTCTTGATCCTACTGAAGAAATGGTGGAACATGTTGTAGATCAAATCTTGCAACCCTAAGTCCACAAGAAGGTTACTTGTCCCAATTTTCGCAAATGTCTTTAAGATGTTCATCCTTCTTGAGTAATGTGAACTATTGATGTCATCTAGATCTTTGAAACTGTCTACAATCATGTGCAATACTGTAAAAGCTAGAGCTATATCTAATACTACAAATGATTGCTCAATAATGCCTAAACATTCTTCTATTCGTTTCAATGTGACCATAATGGCATTCCTTTAGGATAAACTACTAAGCTTACTACCTGATTCATAAAGTGATCTTTCCAACCACTATCATCAGTTGCCATACTTCCAATGGAAATTCAATTTGTTGCAATACCCAAAGGCTGACAAGTTCATTCGCTCTAATACCACTGTAATGACTCGAGCTCTGAATATGAAGTCTAATTCAAATATTAATTTGATAGTGGAAATTTGATAAATAAATATAATAGTTGTTTCTAATTAATCAATTAAAATCATGTGCTATCTTTGAATATGAATCCGCCTATCATTGATATATAGGCCTTGAGAATTGGGATGCCTTTCCTGATCAATACTTTGTACTCATGCATCTTACTTTGAGTCCTTTCCGGATTATATGCTTGAAACGTGCACTTCTCTAACTGATCCATGCCCTCAACTAACTAAAAACCAACTTTCAAAACAAGCAACCATTGCATTTCAATTTTTTTGCTTTAAGCAACTTACAAATTTGCAACTTTAGACTCCTCCAACCTACGGGATCGATCTGGTGGAACATAGCTCAGAGTGATTCCACATGTTTCGGTGTAAAAGAGGACCATGCCTAGCATAAACATACCTATTCAGATGTGTTGGAATAGTCCATTTAGTCACACAAGTTGTAGAACGAAAGTTGCACCACTTTGCAACTTTGCACTGTTTGCATTTGATGCTTTTTCCATCAAGTGAAAATCCGTTGCCATGGGAAAACCACTCTAAGATAGAAAAAAATGGGAGAGGTTTTTCTAGAGGGGCCCAACGTGATCTTGTAGGATTAGACAAAAAGTTTCTAAGTGTCACGGTATCCGAGTAATAGCATGTTGAATTTTGCAGCCATTTTTCACTTTGTACCCTTAAGGGATCGATCTGGTGGAACGTAGCTCAGAGCGATTCCGCGTGTTTCGGTGCGAAAGAAGACCATTCCTAGCATAAAAATACCTATTCGGATGCGTTGGAATAGTTAGTTTGGTAACACAAGTTGCAAAACGAAAGTTGTACCACTTTGCAACTTTGCACAACTTGAATTTGACACTTTTTCCATCAAATGAAAATCTATCGCTACGGGAAAACCACTCCGAGATAGCCAAAACCAAGAGAGGTTTTTATAGAGGGGCCCAACGCAATCCTGTAGGATTAAATGAGAATTTTCTAAGTGTCACGGTATCCAAGTAATAGCATGCTGAAGTTTAAAGCAATTTTGCACTTTGGACCCTTAAGGGATAGATCTAGTGGAACATAGCTTAGAGCGATTCCACATGTTTCGGTGCGAAAGAGGACCATGAATATCATAAACATACCTATTTAGACATGTTGGAATAGTCTGCTTGGTCACACAAGTTGCAGAACGAAAGTTGCACCACTTTGCACTGCTTGCATTTGATGCTTTTTCCATCAAGTGAAAATCCGCTACCACGGGAAAACCACTCTGAGATAGCAAAAAATGGGAAAGGTTTTTGTAGAGGTTCCCAATGCAATCCTGCAAGATTAGATGAGAAGTTTCTAAGCATCATAGTATCCGATTAATAGCATGCTTAAGTTTGCAGCCATTTTGCACTTTGAACCCTTAAAGGATCGATCCGATGGAACGTAGCTCGGAGCGATTCCGCATGTTTCGATGAAAAACAAGACCATACCTAGCATAAAAATACCTATTCAGACATATTGGAGCAGTTAATTTGGTCACACAAGTTGCAGAGCGAAATTTACACCACTTTGCAACTTTGCACAACTTGAATTTCACACTTTTTCCATCAAATGAAAATCCACTACCACGAGAAAATGACTCCGAGATAGCCAAAACCGAGAGAGGTTTTTCTAGAGGGGCCCAACGGGATCCTGTAGGATTAGACGAGAATTTTTTAAGTGTCACAGTATCTAATTAATAGCATGTTGAAGTTTAAATCCATTTTGCACTTTGGACCCTTAAGGGATCGATCTGGTGGAACATAGCTCAAAGCGATTCCACGTGTTTCGGTGTGAAAGAGGACCATTCCTAGCATAAAAATACCTATTTGGATGTTTTGGAGCAGTTAGTTTGGTCACACAAGTTGCAGAGCAAAAGTTGCACCACTTTGCAACTTTGCACAACTTGAATTTGACACTTTTTCCATCAAGTGAAAATCCGCTGCCATGAGAAAACCACTCCGAGATAGCCAAAACTAAGAGAGGTTTTTCTAGAGGATCCCAACGTGATCCTATAGGATTAGACAAGAAGTTTCTAAGTGTCACGGTATCCAAGTAATAGCATGCTGAAGTTTGCAGCCATTTTGCACTTTGGACCCTTAAGGGATCGATTCGGTGGAACATAGCTCAGAGCAATTTCATGTGTTTCGGTGCAAAAAAGGACCATGCCTAGCATAAAAATACCTATTCGAACGTGTTGGAATAGTCTGCTTGGTCACACAAGTTGTAGAACGAAAGTTGCACCACTTTGCAACTTTGCACAACTTGATTTTGACACTTTTTCCATCAAGCGAAAATCGGCCACCATGGGAAACCACTCCGAGATAAGAAAAATTGAGAGAGGTTTTTCTAGAGGGGCCCAACGTGATCCTATAGGATCATACAAGAAATTTCTAAGTGAAAGGGAATAAGTTTTATGGGGTTTATGTTGCTGCCCCTATAGATTTTGATGGAAAAGGGCATGAAAAATGAGGTTTCACCCTAGGGTTTGATAAAATATTGCATAAAATAACGGTTTTGGTTTGGCATGGTGGAGTGAGTTTGTCTTGAGACAAATTGTGGATCTGAAGGTTTGGATACAGGATAATTTATGCCCCAACAATGCATTATTTAAGAAAATCTTATTACAATGCCTCAGAGTTTGTCATTATGTAAGTAAATCTTATTACAATTGCGGATCTGAGAATTTGTCATTATGTAAATAAATCTTATTGCAATGCCTCAAGCACTTTGTTCTCATAGATCTTTTACAATGTCACTCATATATTTGAGATTTTCTTTAAATGTCTACATCATAGGTGCTCATTATGAGGTTAACTTCAACTGAGTAACTTGACATTCCCTCGCTAAGTTTCACGCGCTCTTTTATAATGGCTTGAAATAAAAATTGAGATTTTTCAAGATCATCAAAATAAGGATGTTGCATTATTTTTTTGGCTGAGATTCTCTTTAATGGCTCTTAAATCAACATTTTCTACAATGAGAGATCAATCAATTTTTAGTAGTTTACTTACAAATACGCAAAGTAAAAGAGAAAAACAAAGAGCATCCAAAATGGAAATGAAATAAAAATAGATGGAAGGCACTTACAGATAGGAATGCAAGTTTCACAAGTTAGTCACTCCTAGTCATACATCTTCACTGGGAATTCCAACATACCTATTGCACACAACACCTATCATGAATAGAGTAAGTTGAAATTTCAAATGCTCTTATAATGTCTACATCATAGCTGCTCATGATAAAGTTAACTTCAAATGAATAACTTGAAATTCCCTCACCAAGCTTTGCACACACTTTTCTAATGGCTTAAAATCTTGATTGAGAATTGTTAAGATCATCAAAATAAGGATGTTGCATTGCTTTTTTGGCTGACATTCTCTTGGATGGCTCATATATCTGCATTTTTTGCAAGGGGTCACCAATCACTATAAAATAAGATGATGGCATTGGCATCAAACAAATTAATGTGCATACAAGTATAAATTAATAAGAACCAATGTGCATATACTTATAAATTAATCCAAAGAACCATCTGGGTCTGCTCTACTCTTTATTGTGTCAAGTATAGCCTCATGGTTAGACTCACAAACCTTCCACAAGGTCTTATTCAAAGGTCTACCCCCATATTTGGTCAAATGAACATTGGATGCCATGACAAGGTTCGAGTAATGAAAATTTTTACGATGCATGTCAAAGTCCTAAAATAGCCAATGTTTAACACTTGAATGTGGGTACCTTCTAAGCCATGTTCCAGTTACCACGACTGAGCCTGTAGGGTATTCGATGTTTTCTCCATCTATAACTGGGGCCTCCAATTTCTTTTTGGCCTCAACATAACGACACAAGTAATAGTTTGTTCCCTCTTCATTGTCTTCATCTGCAATAATTGCATAAACATGCCCTGCATTGATATGTGCAAAAAATCTCTTGAAATTTGTCAACATTACGAATATAGTACAAAGTAAGATAACGATATGGAATTTCAATAACTAAGCAAGTAGATATATCACCCAGTTTAACTAGATCTGATACGTGGTCAAAGTCGACCGATGCTTCCATCTGTGTTAGTTCTAATGCCATCAGAGGGCGATACATGTGAAGTGGGCTAAGATAACATGTGAACCATTTGTCAAGCCATTCCCCTGACTCACAATCATTCCAGGATTGCATTGTACATGAAGAAAAAAAGCATTCCATCTTTCGTGTATCGATAATCCATGAACCTACATTTGAGCTAAGGAAAGAGTGTACCTCACTCAATCCTGTTAGTGTACAATAGTCTTCATATGGTGCAATGTCAGTATCATCCATCAACCAAAAAAATCTACGAACTGAAGATGTACCTTCATTATTTGGACCCATCAAAGCATTACACCACTCGACGATTGATTTTGCATTTGTCAACTTTGCACTGTCTTTATACTTTAACTCTTCTCGTGCTAATGCTCTTTTCATGCATGCTCTTGCACCATCATGCTCCCCCTTTCCATGTTCGGCCTCACAAAAGTTCCACATATGTTCAACACCTATGATGACATGCATCTTGCACAACCAGTAGAACATACGTGAGTTCTTGAATTGTGTTGCACATTTATCAGACCATATTATATGTTGATCATATTCTATGCCCCTCTGAGCCAAACCACTGTAGAACATTTGGAAGCAACCTTGCACGAACTCTAGAGAATGCGTGTGATCATCACTAATGTAAAAGTGGTACTCCCTCAATACCTTCATTTTCTCATTTGTACTATCAGATGCATGAATGAATGCTATGTGCATAAATATCAAAACTTGTGGGGAGTTGTAATACTGTGACTGCACCTCATGTTGTGGTTGTAGAGTGTAGTTCTCCGCAAAGTCAACCACGAATACTATGCTTCCAACTGGAAAGGTGTCCTTGCATAGCTTGAATTGTGCGTCCAACCATCAGACTCTATGGGTATGCATTGCATACTCGGATAGTATATTGTCACGAAATGTGATCATAAATTGGTACACTAGAATCTTCTCAATAACCAACTCACACCTTTTTTCTCAAGACCTATCTTTTGTAGCATATGCCACTGTTTTATACTTCCCGAACTCTACTAGTTTTTGTCCCACCTAATCTATGCTTTCCATATGTTGACATATTGGCATACACTGGAAGCCACCACAACGCTCGCATGAACCATCCAAGCATGTTGTCCTATAGAATATCTGGCCATCCTCTATTTCACATAGATTTTTTGATAAGAACTCTATTGAATATTTTGGTGGGGCTTGTATGCCACAATCCTGCAAAACATCGTTTGTATGCAAATCTAAACATATAGAACGATAAACATCATAATGGTTAGAAAATTCAATATGTAGTCTACAACAACAAGTAGTGTGTGTGTGATTTATCTTGACATAAAAAGGTTTAAGCATTTCAAAAAATCTTTGAGAAATACTAATTTGAGGATAATTATTTTCAAATTTTCAAAAAAATTGGGTTTGAGTCATATCCAAAAAATGCTTTGGATGTGGCTCACGATTCCGACTACCGATTCTCCTTCTTACCACATCCATTTGATTCAAAGATGACCTTGTGTTATTTTTCCAATACTCTTCAATTAGTGTTCTCAAGGCTTCGACAACTTCTTTATCTTTTCGTGACAGTCTCCCCGAGAATTCCCATAATTCATTTGAATCATTTCCCTCAATTCTTTGCCACCTTTGAATGGCTCTTGATAAAGTTTTTCTACTAATTCTTGTTTGTTCACTAGTCTTTTTTATTAGACGAGCTCTCTTTGTTTGAAATCTTACCGAAGTCAATGTAATGACACATCGAGTGACATTACTATCCTTTCAACGTGAGGTCTTACCCACACTCTCATAATAATCCATTAGATTCTTCACAATAGTGTCTTCACTCGATGCATTCTATGTTCTCAACCCAAGAGTCTTCATGGTGTTCCTATACTTTACACCCCACATCATTTCAACAAATAGTTGATATCTTAAAGTCTCATTTAACCTTTCAAAGAATCATTCCCAAATCTTATCAGCATATCTTCTACAAGTGTGTGTTGAAATATTACCTTTCATGTGCTGCAAAATCTCATCATCAATATTAATCAAATACTTTGGCTTTCTACGCAAAATTCTAGGTGGTGTTTCCTAGGTACATACATCTCAACATTAGGAATTTCATCAATATTTAATTGAGGTTGGCTAGATTGCATACCTTCGATCGAGGGTGGAGAAGAGGACATACCTTGAGGTTCAAATGGGGATGATGGCACACCTTCTTCGTCAATTCCGAGTGATGATGTACTCTCAGCTTGAGATGTGTTGGATGGTGTCCAACAATATTCACTTGCAGTACATGGTGTCCCTCCATATTCACTTGTAGTAGATGGTGTTCGTACATATTCACTTGTGCTAGATGGTGTCCCTCCATATTTTCTTGTGCTTAATGGTGTCCCTTCATACTCACTTGTCGTTGAGGGTGTGTCTCCAACTACGATATCTAAATCTGTCTTACGACAATGTTTTTGCATTCGTGCCTGTTGTGCTGCCAATTCTCGTTCTCTTTTTGATGGTTGAGGTTCCTCTACAATCAGCTTGTTTTCATCAATCATTTCCAATTTCTTCTTTTCACAATATGCCGCCACTCGAACTCTCTCATTTTCTTTGAAGGTTTCGTTCTCTTCGTCTGTTAGTTTCCTCTTTGTCTTTTTCTTTGGCATGGAAGATAATTTTATCTGTACCATGGTAATGAGACGAATATTAGTTCCTAAAAAATGTATCCATTCGAGTTAATTGAAAAATATATGTCATTGAAGGATTCATTTAAATAATACTTACAATCATCGTGTACAAAAGTTAACCTAGCATAGACAAATGTGTACAAACTATGGAAGCATAGACAAAGTTTTTATATACTTTCAAAGGTGGTTGTCTGTTAGTTATAGGCATTGGGGGGAGTTTGTTTTCATTGAAAAAGGTTTAAACAACCTCCAATGGCTCAAAGGGAGGAGTATTGTTCATTTTGAAATCCATTTTTATGATTAAAAAACGTTGTTTTCCATAAATTCACTGGTTTTTTTGCACATTCCTGCACTTTTATGGATATGTACAACCTCCCCTTGATACAAAACTAAATAATATTGTAGGCACATGTCTTAAATCTCTAATGCATCAGTTCTGAGGGCTTGAAAGTACGTTTGAAAGGAGCAATTGATAATTTTCTGAAATTGCTCATTTCAAGCCAGTCAAGGGTTTGAGTAGGATTTAATTATGAAATGACCATCCCACCTACTATTATGACTTATTTCTCAATGGGATGGAATTTACATTATTATATTAGGGTATTTTATTTTTTAACATGCCTTGGAATGAAACTAATGACAATAGGATGGGGTTTTTAGGTTGAAACAAGCACTTTTCCATGAGAATTTGAGGAACCAAGAAGTGATTTTGAAAAAGTGTTGAAGGAGTGGTCTATGTAATGAAATTTTTGTAAGGTATTTTTAAGATGTTTGATTCTTTGGAATGGTCTGGTAAGGCCCGGGTATAGGAGTTTCTATAAACCCTCCCTCTTTACATTGAAAAATGGGGGTTTTTGTATTGGAAGCCTAGTTGAGCAGGTAAGGTCCTAAGACCTAGAAAATATATTGTTTTGAGACCTAATTAAAGACTTTTCTTGGGTTTGGAAGCCTGGTGTGAGGATCTAAGGGTAGTTCCTTTGTAAAATTGGCATACTTGGAGGCCTAAAACAGTGAAAAGGTCAGTTTTCTTAAAGTTGTCCCAAAGGAGTCATGTGATGGGTTAAGGTATGTCTTGCAACTCTTAAATGGGTGCTAAAATAATTCTTTTATTTTCCTGGTGTTTTGGAGTTAAGGGCCCAAAACTGGTTTTGCACTACTACTAGATTCCAAGGGTGAAAAGTGGGAAATAGTGTTTCTGTTTGTTGTCCAACTTGGTGGAGAGTTGGGATTGGTCCATTAGCACTTTTTAATCTTTTTAGATGCCTCTTGAAGTCAAGTTTACATCTTGAATGGTTTTGGGTCCTCTAACTTTGCATCAAAAATGAGTATCACAGTCTAAAGTGTGTGCATGGTTTGGGAGATACATGTGACAGTTTGCAGATGCTTGGCTACTAGTAATGTGGAAAGTGAATAAAGGAACTAAGTTTGTGTGTAAGGGTAGACTTCTGAAAGGTTTCATTTTTTTGTACTAACTCAAACAAATATTTCTTAAGCAAATAATGGTTTGGTTGTGCCTTAAGAATTATATTTTGTGTTTGTAAACAATGGTGCCATTATGGAAGATTTAAGACAAGTTGTGAATGACATAATCATTGGATGATGTTTTGAGGAATCTAGTTGATTGTAATCAGTTATTTTCAAGATTTTCAAGGTGTTTTGAAGGTCCTTAAGGAATTGGGAACTCTTAATGCTAATTTGAGTATATGAATCAAATGTGCTGTGAAGGGAAATATAGTTACAATGACAATGTAAGGTTATAATGACAAACAAAAATGAAAGCAAGCCATAATAGAATGAAAGAAAATTTGTAGAGACTTCACATACCTAAAAAACCAGACTTTCAAATGGAGGAGTTCAACCCAATTATGTAGCATTAGCTTCTTCTTTCTTCAAACTCCACAACAATTTGACTTGTTCAAAAGCTCGTTCCCCTCCAAACTTCAATTGTATAGTTGTTTTCAATGGAATTCAAAATTCAATTGATATTATATGTCTTTCAATGTGGAAACTCTGCTATTTCATGCAAAGGTGGTAGAAAGATCATGGAAAAGGTGATGGATTGTGAAAAACATGCTTGCACACTTCACAACATCATCAAAAAGAAACTTTTTGTCCTAGCATACGCAAAACCAAGGGAATATGCAGACTGTGGGCCTTGAAATCATGGGTATATATAATTTTATACCAAAATTAGTGGAGTAAAACACGCACACACGTTATAACGTGAGTGCGTTATGTGAAATATGGTTTTCTTAATATATTTAGTTTCTCCCTCTTTGTTTATACCCTCTATCCTAATTCTATATTTGTCCCCTGCACCCTTATAGTAGATGAGATAGAGGTGAGTGTGTGTGTGAGGGAGAGAGGGAGGGAGAGGGAGATGGGGAGAAAGAGAGAGTGGGAGAGAAATAGGGAGAGAGGGAGGGAGAGGGAGTGGGAGAGAAAGAGGGAGAGAGGGAGGGAGAGGGAGAGGGGAGAAAGAGATAGTGGGAGGGAGAAGAGAGTGGGAGAGTGGGAGAGAGTGGGAGAAAGAGAGTGTGGGAGAGAGTGGGAGATAGAGAGGGAGGGAGAGAGGGAGGGAGAGAGGGAGAAAGA